>CM057047.1:67693647-68943647 GCA_029948455.1 Solanum rostratum
CTGAAGCAAAAGTGATCTCTTTTGACCCAGTTGTGAACTACAGAACTAACGTTTACAATCCTTCCTTCAATCCCTGTCTCCTCTGCTGTCTCCACCATCTTATCAAGTAGCATCTCTGTCAATAAAAAGTGACCTGTCCAACAACGTAACCATAAGCTCTCATGTTCAAATTCCACAAAGTGCGCAGGGTGGGGGGTGTTTCTTCCCATCTGCACAAGCCTTAGTGGACATAGAGACTCACAGAGTTAGTTATTAAGTACTTGTGCTGATGGGAGGTAGCATGTATATGTACATGCTCTGTAGAATTAGTTGAGATGCGTGCAAGTTAATCAGGACACCATGATTGTCAAAATAAAGATTGTTATTGTTGTCATAGTCATTATAGAACATGAATTACCTAAGTAGTTTGTCGCAAATGAGAGTTCAAATTTATCTTCAGAAAACTCCAATTTCTGTGAGAATTTGCCTGCATTATTTCTGCATTCAAGTCATCAGCGACAGAGTCAGGATTTTCACAGAGAGGATTCATAATATAACGAAAAAGGGTAAGTACAAACAAGAAACATACATAAGAATGTGAAGAGGCAATCCTAAGGACAAGAATTGGGCACAAAATCTTTGAATAGAAGCAAATGAACTCAAATCTATCTCAAATAAAATAATGTCAGCCCAGGGACTCTGCTTTTTTATGGCTTCCTTTAGTATGGCTGCCTTCTTCAAGTCCCTTGCAGGAATAACTAATCTTACACCTCTTTTTGCCAACACCCTTGCTGTTTCTGCTCCAATCCCTGATGTTGCACCTGTCAAGGAAATTGAAAAGAATTTAAGTTCTGTGCATTCTCAGTGTAAAAAATATTTATATTCAAATTTGATCACTTTTCTTAATGATTGTGACTTTTCTAATAAAGCACGATAAACACATATTTATATTTGTGTATATATAGTTTAAATCGAATAAAAAAAGGGGAGAAAATGGAAATCACGCTTTGTCTAAACTTTACATGACAAATTGTATCTATGGATAGAGCACTAATATAATACATGGTGATTAAAATTGTAATCTATGAAAGTGTGGACTGTGATTTAAATAAATAGATATTGAACTTTTTGTTGTTAAAGATAGCATGATTAGCTCTCAATACTCTCCATATGGAAACTATATGCTATATATTTCCAAACATTAATCTATAAGAAAACTATATCTTCCTACTAACTTTTTTTAAAAAAAACCATTAGACCCTATTTTCCTCTTTTCTTGGAGGCAGAGTGAACCAACTGGTGTCATTCAACGCTGCAAAGTCGCTAATTTTTTTTATTATTTATAAAAGAATTTCTCAGACACCCCACTTGTGAAACTATACTAGGCGTGTTGTTGTATATGTTTTTAAGAAATTATGCATATATACATGATTTGTGCAAAATTTTAATGTAAACAATTAGTTGGAAGAGAACAGAAGATGAGCTAAAATTTGAATGATTTCTTGAAATGTGTTGCAGAGTATTATGACAGTCATCAGGATTCAAGAGACAAAATGATGAGTGAAAGACAAAAATCTTTCTTAGTACCTGAAAAACACACGAAGAAGTCAAGGAGGCTGAAAATACTCAACGTACTAAACATGAAAACAGATAGAAATAAACAAAATGAGCTGTATGATGCAACTGTCTATAACAATTACAGGGAATTTCTGGAACTAACCAGTGATGATAGCAGTAAGCTGAGAAGTAAAGGAAAGAGAACAAATATGAGTGACTTGTTCTGCAGTTGTTTTAGAACCATAACCACTTGGACCAGCAATGCCTACTAAATACTTAAGAGTAGCCTTCATGAGATCACAACTTGGAAATTTGAACTGCAATATTGCACCTATTGTTGAAAACCATGTATATATAAATGCCTTATACACCTTATGATAATCCATGCAACAAAATATACACAACAGATCCCTATAATATATATTGTCAGAATAAGCATAAAAAGTTGTGGTGTTTGTGTTTTTATTTGACTATTAGCTGATGATGTATTATTATTACCATGTCATATAGTATAGCACACGCACACAATTATGTAAAAATTTTACTTTCTTCCTTCCAATAATTGCTGTCTGCCCTTATTAGTCTTACCTTACTTTTTTTTCTTTTTTCAACCATTAATTTTTTTTTATTTTTGGGTGTTTCAGGGGACATACTTTAACTGCTGCATTTCCACTAATTAGGGGTGTGCAAAAATTGAATCGAAAAAAATATTAATAGTTTATTGTTATTGGATTATTGGATTAACGGATTTTTAGTGGTTTTACAAAAAAAATAATTATTGGGTTATTGGTTCAGTTTCCGTTTTTAGTATTGGGTAAATCGATAACCAATTAATACTTTAATAATTTACTACTTTATCCCTTCATAAATATTAAATATTAATAATTACTAAATCGATACTCGTAAATCATGTATTTGTTTGGTTTGTAATGTACAACCCTTTTGTTGGAAAGTAAATTAGAATATGAGGTCAAATATTGCGTATTATTAAGTTTAGGTGCTCAATTGATTTGTTTGTTTTATTGTATCTCATCATACCGCGTCAAATTATTATAAAAGTCATATATTTATTTTATGATTATTTTTTTATTATGTAAACCGAAAATTGAACCATTAAGGAACAAAAATTGTTAAATCGAAAACTGATAAAAATTATCTTATTGATTTGATATTAGTTTAGCATATTAAAAAACCCAAAATCAATAATCTGAACTGATAATACTGAACCGAACCAACTGATGCACAACCCTACCACACCAATGTTTCTTTTATTTAAGATGTATATATTTTATTAATGTAAATAAACTTTTACACCATCGAGATCCCTCAAGTCTTCCTAAATTGTGAGACAGATTTCTAACTTGATGGCTATTATTCATTGATTAGTCCAAATCCAATTAATTAGGCACATGGTTGTAGTATCATTCTGCAATTAACACATTTCCTTAAAAAATAACTTTATAATAAAATTGATAACAATTAAAAACGACAAAGTAACGATATAGACTAGATTAATACATTAGTCGCATACTCAAATTTGTCATTGATTCAGTTAGAATTATAATTCATTAAAAAGAAATTATTCTTTTTTTTCTCAATCTTATCACGCAAAATTATAATTTAAATTTTTTTTTGGAAGAGGTGAATAAATGTTAATTAGAATAAATAATAGGTGTTTTCTTATAAAATTTAAAAGCTTGAGGTAATTTTTAAATATTTAAAAATTTTCAAATATTATTCCAAGTTCCCAAATACTATTTTTATAGAACTTAGGAACTTACGAAGTTATATGACCAAACACCAATTCTTCAAAAAAAAAAAAAAAATCCGCCAAACGGAACCTTATATCTTGTGAATTAAGATTTATTTTCTTGCTTACATTCTAATTAAACACCACAAATGTTTGTCTCTAACATGAAGAAAATCTCAAGGAATGTGATTTGGTCATCTCACACGTGAACATTTAGATAAATTTAATGAACCAGTAAGTATTATGAACAATAATTACATTTTGTGTGTGTAGATAATTAGTAAGAAAAAAAAAATCCAAATTCAATACTTTCTCCGTCTCATTTTATGTGACGCTTTTTTTTTTTTGGTTCGTCTCTAAAAAATGGTATCTTATTCTAATTGGAAATAATTTACCTTTAAAATTTCTTGATTCTCAGTCACACATATATATATTTAAGAATGATTTTAGCTAGCAAGTTTTAAAATTCTTTCTTTTTCTTTTAAACACTGTGCCAAGTCAAAAAATACCACGAAAAATGAGACGGAAGGAGTACAGGACAAAAAAAAAAACATGGACAAAAGTGCAAAGCGTGCCATTCACATAATTTTTTTTTGTCTTTAGGAGACCCCATTTATTTTATTTTTGGAAAACAATTTTTTTTTACTTATTTTCATGTTTCACTATGAGAAATGATGGCAAATGCTGGAGAATTGAGAGTGTAGAAAAAGAACATTGAAGTTGACTCCTCTAAAGTGGAGCTGTGAACTGGCTATGCACTTTGGTCCCATGAGCACCCTAATTGCTAAACAACTTTCATTCACTTGCTTCAAGTTTTGGAGACACTAATTTTCACATCTCACCTTCTTACCCTTTTTCTTTTTAACCATTTCATATTCTAAATTCACTGATTCGTGCCATATAAAGTCCATTAACATCGTATGAATCTCATGGCACAGATATAAAAACTCTGATTAACACCGTATGAATCTCATCCATCCTATTATGTTCGTTAAAGTTACATTTCATGGTAGTATAGTCACTAAATTATTCTTATAATAAAAACCCACTCAATTGTTACGTACTAAGCATCATATACAACCACTAAATCATTGAACCAAATCGTCTATATATATATATTTCGTTATTAAAGTAATTAGTGAGTTTCTATGATACTTAAAGTAATTGAATAACTTTTTTGTTATAAAAATATATATTGATTATTATAGCACTTGAATAAAATTGATCTAATAAAGTTCCATGAAGATGGAAAATAAAGGGTTATGATAGGATTAATTACAAAAATGCTTATCATGAAACCTAATTAAGTACTTAATTATTCTTTGGAGCTACTAATCTTAATTTTCAGTATTTAAGTAAATGGATTTTGAAATGCTTTTAGGTAATAATGATAATCGTGTGAAGGTAACAAACAAAGTAAATAATCCCAAAATTCTTTAAAGTACCCAGTAAGGTGTAGATTTAATAATTCCTTTAATTGGTGGGGAAAAATGTATGATCAAATAAATGTAAATTTAGGGGAAATCATTCACCATTAAAATTTCAAAGCCCAATTATTATTTTTCCCAATCTTCTTCAGACACTTTTAGTACTAATGGACATATGTGTTCTATACTTTTTATCATTTTTTGTCTTCCTTTTGGTGATTTGACAATGCAACACACTCGACAATGCTTTAAAAGATATAGTACAAAAATAAATTCATAAGGAAATTACAAACTTCAAAAAAAGAAATTAAAGAAATTTGGCTTAGTGGGAGTGGAAATTCTTCCATTCCCTAGTTGAAGCTTTGTTTGGATGACAGTTTTTCGTGGTATGGTATGGTTAGTAAGAGGATCAAGTTTGTTTTAATTTTTTTTTTTATTATATGGTATAGTATGGCTTGATCTTATAATTTTATAACTATGAAAATCCTCACTTTTTGAAACTACCAATTTGATTCTATGTTTATTTAAAAAAAATGACAAATTTACTATTTATCTAATTAAGGACATTTTCGTAAATTCTCTAGTTACGATACAATATCATATAGTCAAACCAAAAAACAAAATTATCATTAAATTATACCGTCTATCGAAACATTATATTATACAGCACCATACCATATAGTACCGTACATTATGAAACCATGGCAATATAGAGGGTTAGAGACTTTGTTAGATCAGGGATCAACTCCACGAGGATATAGGATTCTTAACCAATACATTGATATATTTATAGAGTTGTTCAAAATTGGGTAAACCATGACAGTTTGCCTCTTCTTCCCAGACTGAGAAATGAGATGATTACCAAAGTAACAGAGAGCTAGAGGTAGAACACAGTATTAGGACGACCAGCTCAATCGATATCAAAGTAGAGGTTAATAAGAGAGTATTTGAAGGGCATAACAAAAGACCGTGATGCAATGTACCAGCAACATACCATTCCAAAATGATGAGGCTGGAGGAAACTGCAAATTCTGGGTAGCAGTGTTAACAACATAAGAAATATCTGGATGTGCTACTAAGAAGCTGTCAACTAAAGAATCCCGAACACGAAGACACCAGTGTGGCAACTGGCCTGCAACCAATAAGGCCAGTCCAATTAAGAATATCCAAAGTATACTTAGCTTGAGAAATATGAAGACATGCAGAAGTGTGAGAAACACAAAAGATAATGATGATTTCCAAGATCATTAACAGAAAACTCACCATATAGTAGGTTAGAAAACTATGATGTCAAAAGATTAGAATCTGTAAGGAAAGTACCAGATGAAGATATAGCTATCGATTACCATATCCATAAACGAATAAAGAGTTATCAACTCCGCTATTATGAAATTCATGAAGGATGAGGAAGTGGCCAAGACAGGCAAACCGAGCACGGGGTGCTGATTAAGACCACACAGAACCTTGTGAAACTTACAGACATAACGGGAATAGTGAGAATACCAGGTTAGTTCACTTATTTCGGGCATCATCTTACGTCATTCGTTAGCGCTTTCTATAAGATCGAAGAAATTCCCCGGCTTTGATAAAATTTTTTAATCGACTTACTTGACACTTGACAGGTCCTGAAAAACCTTGTGATTGCTCTGTATAAACAGTCCCTGTCAATAAAACATTAAGAAAGGCATTTTTAATGTCAGACCAATGAATATGCCATCCGGCCTCTCATCCAGTTGTTTCTTCCTTCTTCCACGCTCTCAAGGAATCATACATCATTTTTTTTCTATGGAAGGTGAAATTCCAAGAGATTCCAGGTAGTGTCCGAATGAATCATATTGCGGAGGCACGCTAAGTATATCCCATACATCACCAGCACTTGGGTCACCCAGATCAAGAATATCTTCGTCGGGTTTGGGCCCAATCAAACAATTTATTAAGTGCATTCGCTCTCTGTTTCTTTCTTGATTGTTATGACTTCCATTTTCGTATATTCTGCAGACTACGAGATCGTCATACTGCAAATAACACAAAGTGAAAATCCAATTTATGTAGCAGAATCAATGTTGATAAATACAGAAAGTGACAATAGATATAAAGAGGAAAGTAAGACAAACAAATCAAATCAAATCAGGAGATACGTACATGTTCACCATCAGGTTGGGCAGATGATGATGATGAGGCTGCGACCAGGCATTTAGCAATTACAAACTCATGCATAATCCAATTTGTCTTGATAGCTTTTTGGTCGCCTGAGTTTTTGACATAATAAACAAGTGTACTCTTTTTACCCAAGTAGGAGCCATTTTCAGCATATACTCTATTTAATGTGCTTGTTATTTTCCAGTGTCCTTTTCCGTCTCTTGTAACCCGATCAGTCCTTGATCCGTTTTCAGATTTCCGTGCTCTCTCCGTGAAGAAGTACGTAAACTTCTCTTCCGTTTCAATTCCTGCACTAGTTACTTCATTAAATACAACAACAAACTTATTTATGAATACTTATACAACTTTTGGTACGTACTAGGGTTTTTCGATGCTTATGATCAAATCATATCATATATTTACCTTCACGAACTTATAAGTAAACTATTTTTTAAACTTCACCTATCGATATATTGTTACAGACATATTTTTGTACATACCTGAAATATGATAAGGGTTTCGTTCGTAGACGTCGAATGAACGAATTATTCCAGGTGGAATAAATTGTCCAGTTAAACGATGAAGAAGATAATATTGTAGTATTTCCTGGTCGGTTGGACAAAACCTAAAACCTGGCGGGAGCTGTTGCTTCCGTTCTTCACCGGACATTGTATGTCTTTTTTTGCTCTCTCCGAAAAATTTGCCCTAGCTGGCTAATTGGTAATTTCCAATATATGATTATTTTATTTGATTTTTACTTAGCTTTAGTTTTCTATTTTTTGATAATCCATTAGCTGGTTCTCTTTTTATAGATTAGCGGGGTACACTTTAAGACAATTATGTGTTTTAGTAGATTTTGGAATTCCTAATTCAAATATATTTGGGTTTAAAATTTGTCCTTGTCATAGATGGAACAGGAGTAATATATTTCCAACTTTAATGTTGGACAGGAGAGTTAAATTGTCACAAATAGGATAATTATTATAGGCCTTAATTCATATTTTGTCAAATAGGACATAATATTGATAGTGTAATCATTATCGATTTATCTGTCTTTGTTGATAGTATCCAAATTCTTCTGCCGCTCTTTCGCAGTTTCCCTAGTAGTAGCATGCAACTGTTGTAATACTGCAGCATGATCTGGCCCCAACCTCAACATCTCTTGTTCGATTTTCTTCCTCTTTTCTTGGTCTTCAGCCCTTGCAAGACGAGTACACCACACTAGCTACCTTTAGCCGGTTTCGCAAAAGATACTTGATGAGATTAAACTTGTCATATTGCAGATGCACCAGCAACTTTGTTTCCACGTAATGATCATCACCACTTTCAGCAAGAATTTTAAGAACCTCTTCAGCAAGATTTTGACTCTGTTGCGGATCAATCTGCTGCTGCTCATAAGCTTGAGAGATCTTTCTTTGAAGCCAAAAAGCATCTATACACCGAACATTCAAAGCCATTCCCTCATCCGCTTCTTGCAATGTCTCATAATCAATGCCGCTGCCCATCTGTGTAGTGCTCGCAACATTAGCTTCCAGCTGCTCATACGCATCCTCCTCTTCATCATCTGGCACCACATCAAGATCACTTTCTTCTCCGGCTTCTTCGTTATCCTCAAAATCAACTGCTACAGCAACATCATCATCATAAAGCGCTTCATCATCACGATCATTACATTGATAATCAGTAATAAATCTTCCAATTGACACAAACTTATCAAATACCTGATTCGATATGGACTCATTCAACAGCTTCTCAATCTCCATCTTTTTCTTATTAGAATTATTGAAATTATCAAAATCTCATCAGCCGCCGCACTCACAATGTTGAGAGGATGTCCACATAGTTGATGCTGAATCAAACTGAGCATGGACTCATAAGCAGCCCTAGTTTCCTTAGTTTTAGGCTGATAAGCTCCTCCTTCCTCTGCCCTCCAATTAAGAAGAGAACTTTCTTCTCCCGGAATCCTCCGCCTCTTCTTGTTCTGCATAGTGGCCTCAGAGACATTCCCGTTTCTTCTTTTGAATTTTCTCCGGCAACGAACTCCGGTAAACACGATCTCCAAACTTTTTGGGATCAATTTTCCCATATAGAGACTCAGCTTCACCGGAAGGTTCATGCAGCCCGGAATAACATGTAGGAACACGATAGGGATCTGCCATATGCAATCGGAATTCAGAAATCAAAAGAAAAGGAAAGGAAAGGAAAGAGCGACTAATAATGAAAAGCACATGACAGTATGTAAATATGATAAAATAAACACATATATGACAGATAATGACGACACATAATATAAAACACGACTACTCCTGCTACTTTACTATACTCCAAGGTCAGACAACCAACCAATAAGCTTACTACTCTAATTCGCGACCTCTTTCTATCTAGGGTCATGTCCTCGGTGAGATCAAGTTTCGTCATATCTTGTCTGCTCACTTCTCTCAATACTTCTTCGGTCCACCTCTAAGGATAAGCCTTTGCTCTTGTCAATTTATATCCAAGAAGCAAAATGTCATTTCACTCTAATCCTGAGATAATTCACACAAGGATCTATCTAGTGATTCTGGATGACTTATTCTAATCTGCCCTTAATTCATAAAGTTGATCATTCAGCTCTGAATCAGAACCAGAATAAGAATGAGAACAACAACAACCCAAATCATATGTTTCCTGTTGCTTGGCCCATATAATCCTACCAAGCATCCCGCGGTGCTGCTGGGCCACCGACCCCTCCATAAAGATCCCGGCAAAAGGCCTAGGTGGCCCAACGGTGCCGCAGGACGCCTGGTAGGATTTTATGGGCTAAGGAACAGGAAACAAACAATTTGGGTAGTTTTTCATGGGTGTTGCCCATGATTTTTGGCGTTGCCCGGGGATCCGAGACAACTTTCCCAAAAATTTACACTGACCCATTCGTAACGAGCAGAGTTTGTGATGTTGCTCGAGGATCTGGACCAACTTTCTCGAAATATTACACCAATCCATTTATAACGAGAGAGAGCGCTATGAACATCAATCATTTAAGTCATTGATCTTTTGCACTTTTCACTATATAACCCAAAAAATTACATAGATCCGTCTATATTGAGCCCGATAAGAAGCCAAGGTGGCCCGGCTGCCGCACAGGATGCCTAGGTATCAAAATGCTCCTCTTGATGCATAGTATTTATTGTTGATAGTGGTGGATTGATTTCATTAATGGCTTTCTTGTAATTTTGGTTATTCCTAAAGGTCATTTATGACTTTCTAACTATCCTAAACGACTGAAAAGACCTATACTCCTCTATTCTTATTCAAATTCATTCCATACATTTAGAATATTCGGAGGTATGAGGCCTATTTTTCCCAAATGATTATATATATATATATATATATATATATATGTATGTATGTATGTATGTATGTATGTATGTATGTATGTATGTATAAGGTACATATGGCAACAGGTTGGCAAAGAAGATTCACAAGTTGGTAGTGCCTTCACTTTCAAACCCCCGCCCCTCGCCCCCCCCCCCCCTCCCTGCCCTCGCCCCTCGCCCCTCGCCCCATAAAAAAAAATTAAAAATTTATTTTTAATAAAATTTCAAATATTGAAGATTTCAATTTTTTACTCCAATCCCCCAACTTTTTTGAAAAATTACACCGACGAGTCCATTCGAGCAGCACTGCACTCACGGATACAAAGATTGGAACATAGGTTGTGGGAGCCTTAGAACTTGTCCTAAGATTTCCTATCTCTATGACTTGTTTTTTGTGTTTCTAGATAATGCTGTCAAGGAGAGTGCCACTATCAAGGGTTCATATTCTTACATTGACCAATTCGCGACAATAACCCAGGTGGCCCCGCAGTGCCGCAAGATGCTTCAAAAATGATTTTAAAAGAGGAAATATTAACACCACTTTTTTTTGTTCAAAAGTTAAATTCAAATCTACTTAATTTTTTATAATCTTAATATCTTTTTGTGCGAGAATTTTGCAAATCGTAAGAAAGGAGAAAACCACCTTTTAGGGTCACTATTAAAGTGAATGTCAATTTATTCTAAAATACTTGGAGAAAAAGTTAGTTAACTGCTTGGAGGCCAAGTTAATTAGCCAACTAAGAACCGACCTAATTACTTTGGGATTAATCTAATGATTGATGATATCAAAATATTTACCAAGAAATCCGTGTTAACGTAGATTTAATATATATTAGTTTTTTATTATAAGACCCACATAGAATTTGAAGAGTTATTATAATGATTTATAATATTTTTATATTATTTTCAAATAATATATCTCATGTTTTTATTTTAATTCATGTAATATTATAAAATTTTGAGGGTCAATCAAAATTTTCATTTTTTTACATCATTTTTAAGTAATATATGTTACTTCATCTATCTCAATTTATATGAAATTGATAGATTTAGAGTCAACCAAATTTTTAGTTTTAAATTTTTTTAAGATAACATGAGCTACTAAGAATGAATAATACCATCATTTATTTGAAATAATGAATAAAACTCAAGTTTGAAAAATAATATCAGAAATTAAATAAATAAACCCAGATATTGCTAATTATAACCTTTTTAATTTGAACCGCTTATGTTGTGATTCACAAAATCATTTGATAATGACTATGATCCCTTTTGTCATACAAAGGTAAATGTTCTCAAGAAACTGGTTTTAAATGATGGATTTAAACATCATTTTGTATATACTAACATCATATTTGTCAAACAATGAAAATTTCAATGGGAGATAAAAATAAAGTTCAAACGCAATAAAAGTGATTTTGTGATATACAAAATGTGATTTTATGATCGATAGACATAATTTCGGGAATGTTATCTACATGCTCCCTTTTTCCGTATCTAATTTATTCTGCTTGAGTTTTTGAGACAAGACTTTCCCAAAAACAATCTCTCTATCTCTATGAGGTAGTGGTAAGATTTGCGTACATTTTATCCTGCTGTTATTGTTGTTGACCTCTGCATGCTAGCAACATTAAACAATTAGAAGGGCTATTACTCGGACAATAAAAGCATCAGGAAGTTGAAACTATTAAGCAAAAGTTTTCAAATAGGTTAATCGTACATGCATCCAAATGCAAACTAAACGGAAAATTTTGCTAATGTATACTAAATTGCACTCTGTAGCTAGGTATACATATATTACATATTGACACTCCTTCGTGGCCCAAATAGTTCCCTACTTCCGTTCAATTATACTAAACAGAAGCAGAGAACTATTTGGGAAACTAAAAATGCTCTAACCCCATGGGATGGTACAGAAGATCCTCAAAGAACATGGATATTTTTCGAGGCAACTGGCTGGCATGAAGATATACTATTGTATCATTTATTCTTTACCTGTTCCATCTCATCACAAATATGGACTAAGATCTTACAATGACAACAAATACATAGATCAACTGTAAATCAAGTTCAGGAATATTATAAAAATCCTCTTATTTTTAGCAGTTATAGGCTTGTTAAATTCGTTTTATCAAGCCACTGTAAATTTTTTTTCTAGCCCTTAAAATTCTACAAGAGCAGTTCTAGTAGGCTTTTCCAGGACTAAATTTAGACCATGTATGTTCTTAACTTCTATTCTCTTCTATCTGGCCGTCTCCACTTCCCATTCTCTACAACATCACTAACTATATAAGAAGCTGAGACTCGAGAGAACAAGTTCATCTAAGGAGGTGCCATGTTCATCCTTGTTTAATGGTTCCATCAATTACCGGCAAAGAAAAAATAAACCAAGAAAAGTACCTTTCTTAAACTCAAATTCTCACTGCTGAGGCAGGTACAAATAGAGTTTGTACAGAGTATATACAAAGGTTGTACAGTAACGGTGAGGTTGGAGAACCAAATCTTGTTCCAGAGTCATCTAGAAAACAAAACTGTGATCACCAAATCTCATCACAACTTAAAATTGTACATGAATGATGAGTTGTTCAAGATGTTTATCCCTGTGTAAGTGATTTGACAACTGCAGAATGCAGAACTATTGACAAAAACAAGCTACTCTTGAAATAGAGAATACTGGATATAAACATAATAATGAGAGGAATGTGAGCAACAGGATGAGGATATTTATCTTCAGGTATCAAGTATTACCCAGTGGAACTTCCCATCACCTTGATTTGAACGTCTCCTCGAAACTTCATCACTTTAGAGCAACTTTAGCCTATTGGGACAAAAGCTCACGCGCATTTCTTCAGAACGTGAAAGAGATGTTTCTCCTATCACCTTGATTTCAAACTTCTTGAAACTCTCATTCACTTGAGTGGAACTTTACTGCCTGTTGGAGCAAAAGACCACTACAATTCTTTGGGAGGCGAAAGAGATGCATCAACATATCTTCCCTGGATATGCCTGTGATGAAACAATTAAGTTCAGTTTACCCTGTTAGGGTGTTGGGATCCCAAGCTTGATGAGAGCAAATGTCTAGATGGTGGTGACGTATCATGGATGATACTGGCTGATCCTAATTTTTTGGAATGGGTACCTTGCATGACCAATACCAATTTTCCAAACATTTCCCTATGGACTGGTGCTATCATGTCACACCGAGTCAAAACATCAAGTGAACTAACAATTCCTCTTTTAACTAGTGTAGAAAGAGCTGTTGACACTCCTTTAGAGATTATTTCCTTCCTCTCAATATCATAGTTGTCAACCACAATTAGTAGGAACTCGAGAAGAGTACGGGTCACTTCAATATAATTGGGTATAGAGTTCATCATCAAAAGAATTGCAGGCTCAATGTTCATTACATTATCAGTGGTTTCATCAAAGAAAAGCCAATCATAAAACAATGCAAGCTTCGAGTTTGCTTGGACATAACTCTTCCTGCACGACGTCAATAGCCAACCCATCACAGCCCATCTGGGTAAGATGTCTGGTTGGATTATTTCACTGGATGGATGAACAGAACAGCATATAAACCTAACAATGTCAGTTAAAATGACTTCACTGCCAGGTACTCCAAGAAACTTCTTAGCGAACCAAACCTGGTACCTCTTTTGACTACCCAACTTGACTTGTGTAAGCAAAAACCTCAATTTTGTTTCCATTTCAGGAGTTATTCGAAGCAAAAAGTACGAACTTGGAGTTATTGTGTGGTAAATTTGTGAAATATCTTTAAACCCATCCACTCCAAACTGTCTGGGATTCAATAACAAGTCTTTCCATATGGCTTTAAACTCAGGTATATGAACCAAGTCTTGCAAAAGCCTAATTAAGTCCCTCCCTATCTTCAAACACAAGGAAAATTGTTCCCTCAAAAGTCGAACACAGAATACAACCTCCATTCTCTTCAATCTATCAATCATTGGATTACTTGGTACTCTATAATGATCGGCCAATAATCGAAGGAACACATACAACCCCTTATTCAAAACCAATGGTTCTTCCTCTAATAAACAATCCCAATTGGCTAAAAACAGAGAAACCATCTCCAAACACAACCACAAATTTCCCTCACTAAAATCCCAACCAACAATTTGCCTTAAAAGAGCCACCACCAAGTTATCAAATCCTATAGCCAATACGTTCAACATCTCTTTAGTAACCCATATGATCTGAACTTTCACTGGGTCAAGCAATTTTGGATACAATTCATCAACAATCTTGACAAGCATACACGTAAAGAAATCATACCCATCAACAACAATTGCATGTAAGTGCTTAATATGAACTTTATCCAAATGGGGTTGCGATAAAATGCCAAAGATTATAGCTTTATTCAGGTTTGAGTATTCCTCTTTTGTTAACACTTTTAAGGAAAATGGTGGATTTAGTTGGGGTTTAAGAAGCTCAAAAGCTTCTCTAAAGGACACTTCGATTGAATTTTCAGCTTGATGAATTCCCCTTTCAGTAAGCTTTAAAGCCATTTATGGTGTATGAATCACAATAGATACAAGACGAAACACCAAAAATAGCTACATAAGCGCACCTGATACTTTTTTTTTTCAGAAACAAAATAGTTGCTTGCTGATCGAGTTGGAAAGTTCGCTGGGTGCTTCGCCGGAAAATCACCGCCGCCGGGAGGTGACCGGAGGTTGTATAGGTACTGCAAATTGCCGTCGGAATTTGGCTTGGCCAGATACCTAACCAAAACCTCAATTTTCAATTTGGGTGTCTCTCTTAATTATTTGGTTCACTATATGTTGATGAAATACAATTTTCTTTTTTTACTCTCTTTATTATAAAGTTCAAAAATTAAAAAATAATAGTATAAAGTTTCTAAGATTTACTGAGGGAGAAACATAATAAATTATTTTGATACTGATTTTTCTTTTTATTATGTATGAATTGCTATAAAAGTCAACAAATTGGATTCCTTACTTGTTAAGTATGCTTGAGGAAAAGCCAACAACTTGGATTCCTTACTTGTTAAGGATGCTTGATTGTACACAACAAAAGTCAAAAAAGATGGCTTTGGTAGTCCACATTTTTGGGCTACCATTGCCTATATATATGTATGTCTTTGTTTCATAAAGGTGATACAAGTTAGTGAATGAAAAATAAATACACTGCAATATATTATTCTCTCTTCTCCTCAATTTTAGGCTTTTGATTCCCCTTACATATATTCTAGTTAATTCTAGATTTATTTTATAACACGTTATCAGCACAAAGCTCTGCCTATTTCAAGCCACTGTAAGCAGGTAAAAAGAGGTAAGAGTTCATTTTATTAAAATGTCTAACATTTCAAAAGTTGAATTTACTGTACTTAATATTTCTGGATCTAATTATTCATCATGGGCACTAGATGCTGAACTGCATCTAGAATCAATGGGTCTGGCAGACACCATTAAAGATGAAAATAAGGCATCCAGTCAAAATCGTGCCAAAGCTTTAATTTTTCTCCGCCACCATCTTGACGAGGGACTAAAATTACAATATTTGACTTGTGCAAGACTTTTTGTTAAATACACACGAGGTTCAAATAAATATTCACTTTATTATTTTTCTCTTTGAAGAATGGATATGCCTCAAATTTTGTTTGGATCAATAATCAATCGCGAAGATATTTGTGTTATTGACAGTGGAACGACTCATGCAATTTTTAAAGACGAGAAATATTTTTCTTCTTTACTTAAAAGAAAGGCAAATGTTACTACAATATCTGGTAATGCAAAAATAATTGAAGGCTCCGGAAGAGCTACTATATTTCTGCCTAAGGGGACAAAAATCGTTATAGAAGATGCATTGTTCTCTTCTAAATCCCCAAGAAATCTGCTAAGTTTTAAAGATATCCGCAGAAATGGATATCATGTTGAGACACTAAATGAAATGAATATTGAATACCTTGGTATAACCAAGAGTGTCTCAGGCCAGAAATATATTTTTGAAAAATTACCAACTTTATCATCTGGCCTATATAATGCAAAAATTAGTGCAATTGAAGCACATTCGATCGTAAACCAGAAGTTTACTGATCCAAAAACTTTTGTGCTATGGCATGATCGAGTAGGTCATCCTGGATCAATAATGATGAGACGAATTCTTGAAAATTCAATTGGTCATCCATTAAAGAACCTGAAGATTCTTATGAATGACGAATTTTCATGTGCTGCTTGTCATCAAGGCAAATTAATTGCCAGACCATCAACCTTGAAGGTTGGCATTGAATCCCCAAAATTTTTGGAACATATACATGGGGACATATGTGGACCTATTCACCCACCTAGTGGAGTGTTTAGATATTTTATGGTCCTAATAGATGCATCATCAAGATGGTCTCACGTGTGCCTTTTATCATCCCGCAACCTGGCGTTTGCGAGGCTACTGGCACAAATAATAAGATTAGGGCGTAATTCCCAGATTATCCAATTAAATCCATTCGTCTGGATAATGCTGGAGAATTTACATCCCAAGCTTTTGATGATTATTGCATATCAATTGGGATAAAAATTGAACATCCAGTAGCTCATGTTCATACTCAAAATGGCCTTGCAGAGTCATTTATTAAGCGCCTGCAATTGATAGCTAGACCACTGCTCATGAAATCAAAATTACCCATTAATGTATGGGGTCATGCTATCTTACATGCAGCAGCACTTGTACGCCTCAGACCGACTAATTATCATAAATATTCTCCATCACAATTAGTATTTGGTCATGAACCAAATATAGCTCATCTACGAATTTTTGGTTGTGCGGTATACGTGCCTGTAGCACCACCGCAACGCACTAAGATGGGCCCTCAACGGAGGTTAGGTATATATGTTGGGTTCGACTCACCCTCCATAATTCGCTACCTCGAACCGTTGACAGGAGATTTATTTACTGCAAGATTTGCAGATTGTCGGTTTGATGAAACAATTTTCCCGCAATTAGGGGGAGAGAAAAAGGAACCCCAGAGAGAAATTGGAGAAATTGCGTGGAAAGTTTCATCACTATCTCATTTTGATCCACGAACACGCACATGTGAACAGGAGGTCCAGAAGATCATCCATTTGCAGACAATAGCAAATCAAATGCCAGATGCATTTACTGATTTGAAACGGATAACTAAATCACAAATCCCTGCAGTGAATGTGCCTATTCGGATCGAAGTCCCAAAGGGACCAACTGCCAGTATCACAGCTTCTGAATCCCAGACACGCCTGAAGCGTGGTAGACCAGTGGGTTCAAAGGATAAAATCCTAGAAAGAGAAGCATAAGGAATAATAAAGATGATACTACAAAAGGACTTCCTGAAGAAGATCCAGACTTGAGAAATCCTGATATTCCTGAAGAAATCAGTGAACCCGAGACTCAAGCGAATGAAGAACTTCCAATAAGTTCTATTGGTGATGAGATAGATTTAGATCGATCAAAAATAACAGTGGATAATGTTTTTGCATATAATATTGCACTTAGCCTCATGCAATATAGTGAAAGTCTTGAGCCTAAATCCGTCGAAGAATGTCGACACAGAGATGATTGGCCAAAATGGAGAGAAGCTATACAATCTGAACTGAATTCACTCTCTAAACGTGAGGTATTTGGACCTGTAGTCCAAACCCCTAATGGTGTAAGACCAGTTGGCTATAAATGGGTTTTTGTGCGAAAGCGAAATGAGAGAAATGATATTGTAAGATACAAGGCACGCCTTGTTGCACAAGGATTCTCTCAGAAGCCCAGTGTCAACTATGAGGAAACATATTCACCTGTTATGAATGGAATAACCTTTCGATACCTCATCAGTTTAGCTGTACATGAAAATCTTGAAATACATCTAATGGATGTAGTTACAGCTTACCTCTATGGTTCACTTGACAGTGAAATTTACATGAAAATCCCAGAAGGATTCAAATTGCCCGAAGCATGTACTAAGTCTCGAGAAATGTTCTCAGTCAAATTACAAAGATCATTATATGGTCTGAAACAATCAGGGCGTATGTGGTATAATCGCCTTAGTGAGTACTTGATAAATAAAGGATATATAAATGATGTCATTTGTCCATGTGTTTTCATTAAGAAAACAGGATCGGAGTTTGTAATACTCGCTGTTTATGTTGATGACATAAATCTCATTGGAACTCCTGAAGAGGTCCAAAAGGCAATTGAATATCTAAAGAAAGAATTTGAGATGAAAGATCTTGGAAAGACAAAACTTTGTCTGGGTCTACAAATTGAACATTTAACAGACGGGATTTTTGTTCATCAATCTGCCTATACTGAGAAAATCTTAAAGCGATTCTATATGGACAAAGCACATCCGTTAAGTACTCCAATGGTTGTTAGATCACTTGAAGTGAATAAAGATCCATTCCGTCCTCCAGAAGAGGATGAAGAACTTCTTGGTCCAGAAGTACCATACCTCAGTGCCATTGGTGCACTCATGTATCTTGCTAACTCAACCAGACCTGATATAACATTTTCTGTTAATGTGCTAGCAAGGTATAGTTCTTCCCCAACGCGAAGGCATTGGAACGGTATCAAGCATATTTCGCGATACCTGAAAGGTACAATTGATATGGGTTTGTTTTATACTAACAAAGGCTGTGCAGACCTTGTTGGTTATGCAGATGCAGGTTATTTATCAGATCCACACAAAGCCCGATCTCAAACCGGCTATCTCTTTGCATATGGAGGAACTGCTATATCATGGCGATCTACAAAGCAGTCAGTTGTTGCTACTTCCTCAAATCATGCTGAAATAATTGCAATTCATGAAGCAAGTAGAGAATGTGTGTGGTTGAGATCAATGATACAATTCATCAAAGGAAAATGTGGACTGAAAAATGATGTCATAGTACCCACAATCATATTTGAAGATAATGCCGCGTGCATAGCTCAATTAAAGGGTGGCTTCATAAAAGGAGATAGAACGAAACACATTTCACCAAAATTATTCTTCACACATGATCTTCAGAAGAAAGGTGATATTGATGTACAACAAATTCGTTCAAGTGATAATCTTGCAGATTTATTCACTAAGGCATTGCCAACATCAACATTTGAAAAGCTAAGATATAAGATTGGAATGCACCGTCTCCAAAGTATCAAATGAAGTCTTCATTAGGGGGAGTAAAATACGTGCTGTACTCTTTTTTCCTTAACCAAGGTTTTATCCCACTGGGTTTTCCTGGTAAGGTTTTTAATGAGGCAGCTAATGATGCGTATTAAGGTCACCTAAAACTTTCCTTTACATAGACAATTAAGGGGGAGTATTATGTATGAATTGCTATAAAAGTCAACAAATTGGATTCCTTACTTGTTAAGTATGCTTGAGGAAAAGCCAACAACTTGGATTCCTTACTTGTTAAGGATGCTTGATTGTACACAACAAAAGTCAAAAAAGATGGCTTTGGTAGTCCACATTTTTGGGCTACCATTGCCTATATATATGTATGTCTTTGTTTCATAAAGGTGATACAAGTTAGTGAATGAAAAATAAATACACTGCAATATATTATTCTCTCTTCTCCTCAGTTTTAAGCTTTTGATTCCCCTTACATATATTCTAGTTAATTCTAGATTTATTTTATAACACTTTTCATATAATTACTAACAATGGACTAATCATACAAATATTTTCTATATGGTACTTAATATAATATAAATTGACCGCGGATGTTTTGTGTAGTATTTTAGTTGATGAGAATATTTTTTGTGAATTAAAATCATCTATATTTGTATATGAGATTATTTATTATACATAGAACCTAGAATATGATGACACTAATGAATAAATAGTTAGTTTAATGAAGAAAAGTTTGCTATAAATTAATAAAATTATAATTAATTTCAAAGTTTTAAATGTTATAGTCCAAATAAGAAAATATTTAAGAAATAAAATTTTAGTCAGTACTTAATATGAGGAGTTCTTACCTATAACAAATAAATAAAGATTTAATAGTTATAACTTTTATTAATTTTAAAGTCTTAAAAATTAAGATAATAATTAAATGGTAGTTATTTGAGTAAAATAGTAAATGATAATTTTGTCTATTGTAACTTTTTAACGAGTGAAAAAGTTCAATCAATATTTCAAAAAATCTTTATGTTTTAAAAATTATATAGATAACTATATAATAGTATTAGTCAAATTTAAAATTAATAAATATTATTAATAAGATTAATTTAATGAAATGCATTCTTAATAAATTCTTTAAAGATTATATCAAAGTCAAATAGAATGAAAAAAAAAAAAGGCAACTAGTAAATAAAATGGAGTGTGTGAACTTTATTCACAATTATTTGGTCAAACTATATCCTATTATTATTTAATCTAAGAATGAAAAAATTATATTTATTTAAGAATTACCAACAGAGATAAAAATGTCCAACATCACACAACTCATTTTTTGAGTTTCTTAGATTGAATATTCAAATTATTTGTCAAGATGTCAGAGTGAGGAGAATTTTATCAAAATGGTGTGGGGGTTTTGGAGGTTATTTGAATGAACAATAAAAGAATTCAAAATGGAAGAAACAAAACAATATCAAAAAATTCAAAATTGTGGTGTTTTTTTTAAATGCGCCTCCAATACAATTTCGCGATAAATCACTAGTCAACCGAGCGCTTTTCTTTCTCCTACTATTAAAGTCGGGTGGTTAGACAACCATTGAACACTGTGGATCGCTTAGCATTGGGGTGATTTACTTCACTGACAAAGACACAGAGGTGGTCGGCATCAGCGATCTCCTCGTTTGAGTCCCCGGACGAAGGTAAGACCAACCTTATTATGATTAGTGAAGTCCTTTCCAACTCCGTCGAATAGTAATCACAATCCAATACAATACAAATATCTCTTACTCATTGATCAGTGTGCTCACTCGAAAAAACGAAGATCGTGAATAAGAAAATTAAAAAGCAATTATTTAAATCCTTCCTTAATGTACAAAAAAAATATTGTATTTTTAGTCTTTCATATAACCATGTAACCCAATTCTCTTCAATATATGAAAGAATGATCACCTTATGCGCATGCAACAATGGACTTTTTAAACAAAAGACAAATTTAGTACATTAAAACTTTCGCAATGTGCAGAATTCTGAAAAAGGTTCAATCATAAAAATTTATTATATGCGATTTTACTTTACAATTTTATCGAAGGACTTCCCATCGTACATTTTCATAAATGTTTTAGCCGCTATAATTGAGTCCTGAAGAGTTGTCAAAGCCTAGTAAAGCAGTAGAATTATTGTCCTTATAGGACCATTTAATTCCATTTATGGGCTGACAAAAGAAAAGTGACCGCTCTTTATTTGCATAAATATTAAACACAAGGAAAAAAAAATAATTTACGTCCTTATTTGCATGTAATTATTAAGACTAATGAGCATTATTGGCTAAAAAGGACTAGCATGACTCATCTCTCACACATCATCAACTGCTCCTGTTGTCCTTGTACACAATATTGGACGACAACAACAATAACATATCTAGTGAAATCTAATAAGTGGGGTCTGGAGAGGGTAGAATATACGCAGATCTTATCACTACTTCATAGAAGTAGAGAGGCTGTTTCCTGGAAACCCTCATCTCAACAACCCATAGGCAGAATAAACTAGATATGAAAAACAGAAAAGGACGAAGAGAGAAAGAAAGTACACAATATTAGAAAATATAAAAAAAAACTCGTAGACAAGTAAAATAATATATTTATTTTCGATATAGAAGATAAATTAAATGAAATGAATGGAATTAAATATTTGTAAATAATAATTGTCCAAGAAATTAATCTCGATAGTCTTTACTTAAAGGTTACATTTGAACTCGAAGATCAAATGTTCATCATTGCTTAACATTAAAATAATAAGTAAAACGTGTTTGTTAAACGGTGTTTAAAGACTTAGTAGTCTTAATTAGTTGAAAATCAAGTCATTTTCCATGTAGCAAATTTGAAAAAAGAAAAATTAATTAAGATAATGATAGTGATTAATCCACCTAATCAAATTAAGAGTTGACTCAGGAAGTGGGATTATTAGTTTGAGTTACGTTTCAACTTCTCACTTTGCTCTCCTTTATCAGTGGAATTAAAAGTCAAACCAATTACTTCCTCTGTGTCCATTAAACTATTTTGAAATATTTAATAATATTAATAAATAATTTACTTTTTTATGTTTATTTTATCCTTATTATTGAGTAGTATTTATTTTTCAATATTTAGATGAAGAGTGTTTTGATTAAATTGTCCTTTAATAAGTCAATAATAGATAACTATTACTGGACAGAAAAGAATTTACTATGCCTCAAACCAAAGAGGTGAAAAAAAAATTTATATTTTGAGGAATATATTTGTTCTTTGCACATCGCCATCAATTTGACTAATTATAGACGATTGTTGGTTTAGCGTAATCATCTTCCGTAAGTGTTTCTTGAAAGTGCAGTAAAGATCATCAATCTAGGCCAACCTTTTTTATCGCCTTCTGTATAGATAATATCTTTTTATGTTAATATATTTATTTTAAATCATAATTTTTTTATGCCAATGATAAATCTAGATAATTCTGTACTCTTTATTTTATTTTATATGATATTAGCATAAGATAAATTTAAACGAAAAATATAGTAAGTAAAAAATTTAAATAGTCGACTAATTTAAGTGGGATTGACATGTAGTAATAACTTTATGTCGCAATATGTTTTTTTATTTTTTATATATATATATATAAAAAAGAGATCATATCCAGTGTTAAATAATTTAAGTGGCATTGTCATTCTTTTGTTTCTTTAAAATAATGATATTCATTTTTTTTAAAAACAATTATATGTCAATTTTTTATAGGAAAATAAATATTACTTTTTAGACAAAAAAGAAAAGTGAAAAATATTGATTACGTGTATAAGCTAATCACATTCTATGATGAAATACATGAACAAAATACAAAATTTAGTTTTATTAATTATAATGAAAACTAGGTAATTAGCTTGCGCTTCGCGCGGTTACAATTAATCTAAATTTATAAATCTTATTATTAAAACTAATAAAATACTCTAAAGTTATTAAGCTCTTTCTATATAAAAAATTTAGTATTATCAATTTATCTCAAGAACTTTTATTAATATAATATTGTTAAAGTCCTAATTATGTTCAATAATATTTTTGGATTATAACATTATTTCTTGATATAATTGGTTTGTCAATGGTGCTTGAACTCGTTAACTTGAATATTAAATTACTATAATACTCCCGATTTAAAAATTAATTTAACATACTTTTTATATTTTATGTCATATTTATATTATTATATTATATTGAAAGCAGATAATTCTTCACATTGAAGGATTATAACTTTTTCGAAAGATTGTGACTTTTTCGAAGAGTTGTGCCTTTTTTGAAAGATTATTACTTTTTCGAAGGGTTGTGACTTTTTCGAAGGAGGATTGTGTTTTTCGAAAGATTGTGACTTTTTTAAAGAGATTACTATAATACCCCAACTTAAAAATTAATTTAATATATTTTAAAAGCGGATAATTTTTCACATTGAAAGATTGTGGCTTTTTCGAAGGTTGTGACTTTTTCAACGAGTTGTGACTTTTTTTAAGAATTACGGGGTGTCACTTTTTCGAAAGGGTTTGACTTTTTCAAGAAGTTGTGTCTTTTTCGAAAAGTTGTGAATTTTTCAAAGAGTTGTGACTTTTTCGAAAGGTTGTGACATTTTTAAAGGATTGTGACTTTCTCGAAGGATTTTTCAAAAGGTTGTGGCTTTTTCAAAAGTTGTGACCTTTTCGAAGAGCATGAATTGTGACTTTTTCAAGGATTGTGGCTTTTTCGAAAAGTTATGACGTTTTCGAAAGGTTATGACTTTTCCAAAAAGGTTGTGATTTTTTCAAGAAATTATGACTTCTTCGAGGAGTTATGGCTTTTTCGAAAAGGGTTATAACTTTTTCCAAGAATTGTGACTTTTGTGAAGAGTTGTTACTTTTTCGAATGGTTACGACTTTTTCGAATAGTTGGGACAGACTAAAATATCGTTTAATCAGAAACAATGCCTTTTGAATTTTCTTAACGTCTATTGAATTATGTTGACTTCCATGGTGGAAGCTCAATTAACTCTAAGAAGTTCTAGAGAAAATCATAAGGAAGACAAGCTGAAGAAGAAGAGATAGAATAGTACTCTGTAATCGTTTCTTATTTCTTAGCACATAGAAATAGTGGAGTACATGTATTTAAATTACATTTTCTGTAACAACTTTCCTAACTACCCTTTTAACCACTAACTACTCATTTACTGCTAACTACTCATTAACTAACCAGAGTTAGTTATTAACCAATTCTCTAATCCTCATCAGCTTGATAACTATCCAACACTCCCCCTCAAGCTGATGGCTTGAAGAGGTCTTTCAGTCCTAGTTTGCTTAGTAAGTGTTCATGTGTAGCTTTCCCTAGCCCCTTGGTCAGTATATCAACAGGTTGCTCTTTTGAGGATACATAATCTGTCCTGATGACTCCCTTGTTGATCTTTTCTCTCACAAAGTGACAGTCAATGTCAATATGCTTGGTTCTTTCATGAAAGATGGTATTTGCAGCAATTTGCATTGCTGCCTTACTGTCACACAATAGCTGGACTGGTTGCTGTATTTGAATCCCCAGTTCTTTGAACAATCCTAGTAGCCAAACAACTTCAGCTGTACATGTAGCCATACTCCTAAATTCAGCTTCTGCTGAGCTTCTGGATATAGTCTCCTGCTTCTTTGCTTTCCATGATATTAAGGCTTCACCAAATTGTACCAAATAACCTGTTACAGACCTTCTTGTTTCCAGGCATGCACCCCAATCTAAATCAGAATAGGCCTGTAGCTGATTTGTTTGTTTAGCTGGCATAAAGAGTCCTAGCCCAGGTGTACCTTTAATGTATCTTACTACCTTTAGTGCAGCATCCATGTGTGATCTTTTGGGACTGTGCATGAACTGGCTAAGCACCTGCACTGCAAATGCTATGTCTGGCCTGGTCATGGTTAAATATAACAATCTTCCTACTAGTCTCTGATATGTAGCAGGATCCTTTATTAGTTGATCTTCATTAGCCTCTCTGTCAGACACATACTTGTCATATTTTGTTGATGTTAACTGTTGATTTACTTCAAATGGAGTTGATGCTGGTTTTGCTCCACTCAGAGCAGCCTCTAACACTAGTTCAAGGGCATATTTTCTTTGGCACATCACTATCCCTTCCTGTGATCTAGCAACTTCAATTCCTAGGAAGAATTTTAACTCTCCCAAGTCCTTCATTTTGAACCTTTTCTGCAACTCCTTCCTGGTATCATTGATCAGCTCTTGACAGTCTCCAGTGATCAGTAGATCATCCACATACACTAGAATAATCACTCTTCTTTTGTCAACAGTTCTTGTAAACAATGAATAATCATAATGACTTCGGATGAACCCCATTTGTATAAGTGCATATGTCAGCTTCTTGTTCCATTGTCTGGGGGCTTGCTTCAAACCATACAAAGATTTATGAAGTTTGCAGACCTTTTTACTCTCCCCCTGTCTAGCAAACCCTTCAGGAATATGCATATACACTTCTTCTAGGAGATCACCATTCAGGAAGGCATTATGAACATCCATCTGATATATAAGCCACTTGTTTGAGGCAACAATAGCAACAAGAGACCTGACAGTAACCATCTTAGCTACTGGAGAGAAGGTTTCTGAATAGTCTAAACCAGGCTGTTGACTGTACCCTTTAGCCACTAGCCTAGCTTTATACCTTTCAACCTCACCTGATGCCTTGTACTTAATCTTGTAAACCCACTTGCAGCCAATGGGAGACTTTTCTTCAGGGAGATCAACAATGGACCATGTACTGTTTTCTTCTAAGGCAGCAATCTCTAGCTTCATGGCCTGAACCCATGCTGGATCTAGAGAGGCTTGATGGAAGGTGGATGGTTCAGTAGAGGATGAATAAGCAGCTAAAGCCATTTGATAGGACTCAGTAAGATTTGAGTAAGTGACATGAGAAGACAAAGGATATGAACAAGAGTTAGTGGCATAGTCTTTCAACCAGATAGGAGGATGTGTTGGTCTAGATGATCTTCTAAGCATTTCTGGCTGTATAGAAGAATGTGAAGGCTGTAGAGGAGTGGGATAGAAGGTAGACACTTGTTCTGCAGATTCAGGACCAGGTTGAGTACAGGGGAATGGTTGGGATTCATTTTGAGTAAAGAGATTTGGTTGATATTCAGAATACTGAGATTCAACTGGAAAATCAATATGTTGTAGGTTAAGAACAGGAAAGACATTTGTACCTATGGATTTAATATCCAGGAAAGGAAAGATACACTCCTGAAAAACTACATTTCTACTCATAAAAAATGAATGAGAATGAATGTCATACAAAATGTATCCCTTTTGAGTAAGAGAATATCCCATAAACACACTAGGTATTGCTCTGGTAATGAACTTATCTGTAGTTCTTGTGTTGGATGCATAGGTAAGACATCCAAACACTCTGAGATGAGTAAGAGAAGGTGGATGTTGATACAAGAGTTCAAAAGGTGTTTTGAAGTGTAGCACTTTTGAGGGAGTTCTGTTTATGAGAAATACAGTTGTAGTAACACATTCTCCCCAAAATTTTAGGGGTATTCCAGCCTGAAACCTGAGAGCTCTGGCAACTTGAAGTATGGTTCTATGTTTCCTTTCCACAACCCCATTTTGTTGTGGAGTATATACACAAGAAGACTGATGAATGATTCCATTAGTAGTGAAGAAAGATTGACATTCATTGCTAAAAAACTCACATCTATTATCAGTTCTAAACACTTTGATAGATGTAGAGAATACATTCTTAACTTTTGCAAGGAAGTGTTTCAGGATTACAATGACTTCAGACTTAAACTGGATAAGAAACAGCCAAGTGAACCTTGTATAGTCATCCACTATAGTGACAAAGAACCTTTTGTTGTTGTGTGTGGGAACTCTATATGGACCCCAGATATCACAATGCATCTTCTCAAAAGAACAATTAGACCTAGTAAAACTGGTAGGAAATGGAAGTCTAGTATGTTTTGCTAGAGGACAAACAGTACATATCTGATTGTCATTATTCAAATGTCTAAGGGATTCAAGTCTTCTAAGTGTTTCAACAGGAGCATGACCTAGTCTTCTGTGCCATAGTTTGTTGAAGTCAGAAACCTGTGATACTGTATTAGCAACCTTGCACATAGTATTTGAAGTAGACTTGTTCTCTTTCAGGACATAAAGACCTTGATCCTCTTTACCAATCCCCTTCACTTTGCCAGTGGAGAGATCCTGGAATATACAGAAGTCAGGGAAGAAGTTCACTGAGCACTGTAATTCCTTTGTTAATTTTGATACAGACAATAGATTACACTTGAACTCTGGAAGAAACAAGACATTGGAAATAGAGTGATTTTGCAAAATAAATGTACTTCCACTGTGAGTAACTTGTGCTTTATCACCTGTTGGAAGATGTACATTGTTCCTTTCATTTTCAGAAATTCTCTTGGAATCATGCAGGGAGTAAGGAGTGCATATCATATGATTTGTTGCACCTGAGTCTACTATCCACTTAGATTGAGTAGTATTAGATAGTTGAGTTGTAATACTTGCATTAGCTGCTGGAGTAGTATTATTTTCTTCACTACCTTTGTTTAGCATATGAATAATCTGTTGATACTGTTGTTGAGTAAAGTATGGGGCTGATTGAGACTGAGATGCACTAGGCTGATAGGAGTCATGACTGCTCATGTAACTCTTGTCTTGGAACTCTTCAGTGTGATGACTTACTTGATTTGCAAACTGAGTTATTCCCTTCTTCCTTGACTTAGGCCAATCTGGTGGATACCCTATTAATTTGTAACACCTCTCCTTTGTGTGACCAGTATATCCACAGTATTCACATATAACAGTTCCTTTCCTCTGACTCTTGTAGTTATTTGTTGATTTTCCAGAGTAGTTACAACTGATATTTGAACTTCCCATTGCATTGTTGCTTCATGAAGTTGTACTACTTGCTCCCTTATGGTTGAGATTGGTCCCTAATTTTTGACTAAAAAATGCTGAAGCTTCTAGAGACTCACTGATCACAGCTGAAGAGCTTGCTAAGGACCTTTGGCTTTCATGATTAACCACCATGGAATAGGCTTTGTTTAGAGTAGGAATTGGGGATATCATGAGGATCTGACTCCTACAGTGAGCATAGGTCTCATTTAAACCCATAAGAAACTGTAAGAGTCTTTGATATCCATGATGTTGTGCATAATTTCTGGACTCAGAACAACTACACCCTGGACATGGAATTATTGCATCAAACTCATCCCATAGATTCCTCATTTTTGAAAAATAGTCTGATACAGTAAGAGTGCCTTGTGTTAAAGTCACTATCTCTCTATGTAGGTAGAAAATTCTTGACCCATTCACTACATCAAACCTCTCCTTCAAGTCTAACCAAACTTTGTGTGCATTTGAGGCGTATATAATGCTACTCAGTAGCTCTTTTCTTACTGAATTCATTATCCATGACAGTACAACTGCATTGACCTTCTCCCATTGATCATGCAGTGACACATCAAATTTCTCTTTAGAATGTTTTCCATCTACGAAGCCTAGCTGGCTCTTTCCTAGTAGACCTAATGACATAGACCTACTCCACAATGCATAGTTCTCAGATCCGCTTAGCTGAATCGAAATTAAGGAGCTACCTGGTGTGTCGTTTGGATGAAGATAGAGTGGGTGATTGTGATCCAATTCACTTCTGTTTGGGATTCTAGCATTTGATTGACCTGCAGCTGCTGGAGGATCTTCAATTGCCATTTTCTTCTACTGAATCTACTCGATCTAGCTCAATCTAGATCGATTTTCTTCTCCAATCTACTTTCCTGTACTGAATTTCTGCATGCACCTCGATCTCTTCCAAATCTAATTCTCAGTAATGAGTCTACTGCACGCTCTTACTCTCCCGGTCGATTACCGCTCTGATACCATGTTGACTTCCATGGTGGAAGCTCAATTAACTCTAAGAAGTTCTAGAGAAAATCATAAGGAAGACAAGCTGAAGAAGAAGAGATAGAATAGTACTCTGTAACTGTTTCTTATTTCTTAGCACATAAAAATAGTGGAGTACATGTATTTATATTACATTTTCTGTAACAACTTTCCTAACTACCCTTTTAACCACTAACTACTCATTTACTGCTAACTACTCATTAACTAACCAGAGTTAGTTATTAACCAATTCTCTAATCCTCATCAGCTTGATAACTATCCAACAAATTATTTAATTGATTCATAAAATATTAAATTATTTAATAAAAATAAACAAGAATCATGTAAGAACGCCACGTAGATTGGTCTAAATAGACCGATAGGTATTAAGAAATATAACTAATACAAAATAGAGGTCTATTTCATAACAAATTTTAAAAGATCATCTATCTATATTATAAATAAAATTTAATATAGAAAATATTTAATTAATGACAACTCAAACACATTTATTTAATATACAAAAAAATACAGAATAAGAGACGAGTACTACTTAAATGCATGCAGTATTAAAACAATAACCTTAAAAGATAGCTTAGACATTTTCAACAAACTCATAAAAGTATTAGTATTTTAGTTATAATGTTAATGAATTTTGAATAAAAATCTATAAATACCTAAAATAGAGCAATATTACTTCCTCTGTCTCATTTTAATTGAATTTGTGAATTAATACACACATATTACAAAAAAATATTAAAAGATAAAATTTTCATCATACTTTCCATTATTGCTCTTTGTAAAATCATAAATATGTAGGGTAATATATCTCATAGAAAATATAAAACTTCAAAAATGAAAGGTCAAATATGGAAAAATATTAAAATATTTATCTTAAATTTTAAAGAATTCAAATATTTTGAATATTGAAAAAAGCTACAAAGTTAAATTGATTTGGGACGAAGAAAATATTGAAATAGAGAATTAAAAATATTAAGAATAAAATAGATACTTTTTAGTCTCCTTATAATACTACAATTTACAAATACATTTCCAAGATTCCACCTTAAACCTCAAACTCTAAAGAGGTTAAAAAAAATATATATATAATATTTTTGCTTTATCTATTTGGCTTTAATGGATATATATGATGATTGAAAGCTGACTCGAACATCGCAATTATCAAAGAAAAGCCACCTTTGACCATTATAAATACCAACCCTTGAGCCATATTGACAGCACATAAAACAGAGCATAAAGAAAGAAAGATACCCTGTTTCAAGTTTCACTTCTCTGTAAAAAAAGACCATAAATGGTTTTCCGGCTTATGAGGAACCAGAAGTTCATGCCAGGGATAAAACACTTGCTTATTATCTCTGTAGCTATCAATGCAGGCCTGGTGTTGAAACTACTCCATGATGGATGTGAATGGGCTGGTGAAGGGCCCGGCCCGGACAACAATGGGGAGAATGAGTTGAGGCTGGTCAAGGATGTGCTTCATGAGGTTAAGCCTGCAACTGATCAGTACATCAATCTGGACCAGTAAGTTCAAAAACTCATTCTTTTTTCTCTCAATTTATATTGGTTTAAACATATCACAATGTAAAACAAATGTGTTGTACTTAAGTCTGTTCCGTTTTAGTCTGTTTTCGAGGGAATGTCACTTTTCTATAATTAGAAATGATTTAATTGTTCGAAAGAGCTTATTTTTATTATTTAATTATATTTTCAACACCTCCGTCACGTGCTGAGCTGATTAACCTCCTGATAAACCTATAGTCAAACAAATATCTAAGATTATTTATTTCAAAGGTTTTCCTTTTTTGTTAAATTGTGCCACGTAAGTTGGGATTTAGGGAGTCCTTTTTTTTTTTTACAAAATGATAATTGTTGTCAAGCAAAGCAAAGACAAAAAAAGATGGGAATCTCTGTAATCTTGCCGGTGATGGAGGTCATAAATGGTGAGGCAGGGATGGGAGGACATGTTTTGCTGGCATAACAGTAGGGTGTCGGTATTTGTTCTTATTTTTTGTTTATTTTATCCTGATGTGTGTGGTGGGGGGTGGAGGGAAGGTGGGAGGGGTGCTTGGAAATGGCAAAGGAGCCATAAAAGATGCAATCTTTGATAATGAGAATGAAATTGGAGGTTGGTAGTGAGAGTCTATGTTGCTCGGCCTCTAAAAAGTTGTCGGGTGCATGTTGGATCCTCCAAGAATAATACGGTGGGTTAGGGTGGGCATGCTGGTGGGGGCGGGGGCATGATTGTTTAACTTGTGCTGAGTTTTTACACTTTGCACTATGCTCTGATTGTTTAACAGTGGAAACTGCTTCACTTATTACTTTGCTTCAACATTTTTCTACTATAATGGTGGTCCTTGATTCTCTCATTGACCAGACATCATCATTCTTGTGTTTTGCACTTGCTGGATGACCCTCAAACAACTGAAAAAAACACTTACCTATACTTTTTATTAGTATTGCTCTTATACTATACCAATCTTTATTTGGTAGTCATTATGTTGGAAAATTACTTCTAGTCTAGTTAATGTAACATAGATCCTTGTGGGTCTACATACTGAACCATATTGCATAAAAGACTAAAGTTTGGGACCCTTAAGATTTGCAAGTGCACTTTAAGATCCATCCTTTATAACACTTGGGAAAGGTGGATGCTCTACTTTATAAGTTTATCCTGAACTTTTTAGAGCCATTTTTATGTTACTATAAGAACTAGTTATCCTTAATGAAGCATTTACTTTTGAGACGCTTCAGCTGCGAGGCTAATGAGGCAAAAAACTTTGTATTTTGGCCCAGTGCTTATATCATTCCTTTAATGGAAAAGACTCGTAACTCTGCCTCACCCAACCACCTAATCTATATTAAATGATGTTGCAGCATGGGCTGTTGTATATATTGTACCATCTTTTAATGGTACATTATGTTGAATTGCTCAAATACTTTATGTAAATGTGATTGCTGAAATGAAGAAATTTGGTTTCTGTCATTTTTTGTCGCGGAAAATATAAGGTAGATACTGTATTCATAAGTGAAAAAGCGATCACTGGTCCATTAAGTTGTTTCTTAATTAATATGATTACAGTACGAAGAAGCTTTGATGTCTTGTTACACTCTCTGCAGTGGTGATCCGACTATGTATGAGATCTATTGGAAGCAAATGGGAGACAAAACAACACTTGTTTTATCAGGTTGGCAATCCATTAGTTATTTTTCAGACACCAAGAGCCACTGCTGGTTTCTGGAGCCGCGCTTTGCAAATGCAGTAACTAGACTGCACCATCTAGTTGGTAATGCTCAGACTAGGAACTATCACATTGTAGTTGGAACAGGATCTACACAACTGTTTCAAGCTGCATTGTATGCCCTCTCTCCATCCAATGCACCAGAGCCAATGAGCATTGTATCTGCTGCCCCATTTTACTCAGTGAGTATTGCCGATTTTTGATTATTTGGTTTCTTCAATGGATTTCATGACATGTAATTCATTGCATACTGACTTTGCACACAGCTGTTATATGTTAAGGATTCTACTTAATAATTAATAATTTTTTTACTATGAACTCAATTATTATTTTAGATTAACTTGAGGTCTTTCTGAATCCATAAAAGTCAAATCTTAGATCCGCCTCTAATTAACTTATTAGGCGAATAACAAAAATATAGTTTTTGTTAATATCAGGACTGCCAGCATTTGACAGAGATCTGAATAGATTTGTATATACTAAAATCTAACCAAGTCAACTCTAGTTTTTACTAGTAGAAATATATTTTATTTCAGATTTGCAGAGGTTCATGTTTCTGCTCTACATTTCTCCACTTTCACTATAGTTGCTGCAGAAGCAACTGTACAGAACATGTTTTTTGAATCTTCAAAATTATTACGTTGCTTTGTCTACTCTTCTAGAACTAGTCAAACAAATCTTTTAAATTTTGAAGTTTCTTGTATTTAATATTCCTCCTACAAGTTGTAATAATCCCTGCTGTCATTATTCCCTTTTGCATCCATTATTACAATCATATGCTTCAGCAGGATTTTCCCGTTTCAAGTAAAATAGGCATCAGCCTCCTCTTTTCTGTTTCGTATTTCGCGCATGTCTATGATCACCTGTTTGTGTTGCAAGCTTAAGAAGCAACCAGACAGTAACGGTCTTTTCATGTAAGATACCAATTATTACCTGGATACACACAAGTTAATCCTTCAATTGACTTAACTAGACAATATTTACTAGTGTAATACTTGTACTTGTGGCTTATCATTTGAACTTTTTAACTTGTTGCAGTCATATCCACTGATCATTGACTGCTTGAAATCTGGTCTCTACAAGTGGAAAGGTGATGCCTCTAAATTCAACAAAGATGAGGGCTATATTGAGCTTGTGACTTCTCCAAATAATCCTGATGGATCAATCAGGAAAGCTGTAGTCAATGGCAGCGGAGGAACACTGGTGCATGACCTAGCTTACTATTGGCCCCAGTATACTCCGATCTCATTTCAGGCAGGCCATGACATTATGTTGTTCACAGTCTCCAAATGCACTGGACATGCTGGGATACGTATAGGGTATGTAAATGATTCCTGATTTATTATTGCTCCCTTTGCTCCATTTATATTACACTTATCTCATTTTAGTCACTTTAACTTTATACCTCTCACTTTACCCTTGAGGACATGCTATTATAGCTACACAATGTCATAGCATGTGTAAGACCACAAGTTCTACGAGTATCAAAAGTATCTCTTTCTTTCTTAAACTCCGGACCTAGTCAAACACTACTTTACTTTCACGAGACTTCAGATTTTTCATTTCTCAAGTAAGAATTTCAGTGGAAACCAAATTAAAAGACAAACTTCATGGAGTTTGAATGAGTTGATGCACATCTTGTTTTTACTCTCTTTGGATTATATCAGTTCCCCAAAAATAAAGACATTCTCGTGTTCTGTTGCATTAATTAACTCTGACTATACTTGTACTGAGTTGATGACATGGTTGTGTATTTTAATGGCAATATCCTCATCAAAACTGTAGATGGGCACTAGTGAAAGATAAGGAAGTTGCCAAGAAGATGACAAAATTTATAGAGATCAGCAGCATTGGTGTCTCTAAAGATTCACAGCTCCGAGCTGCTAAAATCCTTGATGTTATTGCTGATACCTACGAGCACACAGAGAAATTTGACAAGGCTACCCCCTTCTTCCATTATGCCCACAATGAAATGGCAAAGCGATGGAGACAATTGAGATCAGCGGTCAGCAAAGGCCAAACTTTTAGTTTACCTGACTTCCCTGTTGAAAAATGTAACTTCAGTGGTCAGAGATTTGGAACACAACCTGGTAATTTTAGTTTACTGATTGAACTATATCTGTTTTTCAGAAAGTTCTTTTGGTTTAACTGTAAGCCGATAAACTTTTCTCCCCTTATTTTCAGGCTTTGCATGGCTAAAATGCGAGAAGTCCATAGATGACTGTGAAAGCTTCCTGAGGAAGCACAAGATTTTGACCAGGAGTGGGACGCATTTTGGTTCAAGCAAAAAATACGTGAGGATCAGTTTGATTAGCCGTAAGGAAGAGTATGATGAATTTATTCGAAGGTTGTCTCTGCTCAGTTCCCTGGATACTCCTTGAATAGAGTTTAGTCTTTTTTTCTGTAGGCATAGATATTCTGTAAGACTAAGGGATCCTGAGGGGTATGTACACAATAATGTATATCCTTGTTTTTGTGAACTTATTGACTCCATGCAAATACATCTCAAATTTGTTTCAAATTTTGTCATAAAATTAAGGACCAAAGATGCTTTGTTTGATCACCAGGGAAACGAGATATCGTAAAATCAAATGCAACGTTCATTTCAAATATGCCAAAAGCCCTTCAGAATGGTTCTTTTCTCTTTTTCTATATTTTCGAGATAAGATTCATGTGCTGTTCTTGATACAACTTACGTCATTCGGGGGGAAAGGAATAGTAAAAGAGACATCACTAGAACTTTACATTGCTCAAAACCCAAGTAGGAAGAAGAAAGGATGCACATTATTATGTACCTCAACCAAAGATATTCCTGCTCATATAAGCCTTAGTTCATATTCACCAGCCATTGTTATGTACCTCACCCATGGAAGAGCTTGATATCCACTTTTTTCAATGATTTTTAGATAACGAACCTGCTCAATCCCAAAACGTTAACATATACTTTGTATAGTGCAATGGTACAAGGAAACTCTTATCATACTGAGTAATAATAGTGACTTTCAACATACCAGCAAAAGTTCTTATATGGTCATATGCTGAGTCATGAAATTCTTATTCAGAACACAACATTAAGGAAGAACATGGAACTTTTTCTCCACAAGGTTAAGATAAAATTACCTGAACTCCTGAGACTGTAAAATATGGTATCTCAAACTTAACGCGTATTGGAGCTTTTCTATCAGGAGGTGTGTCTTCAGATATTACACTTGGAAGTCTAAATTCTGCCCTCAGCATGTATTCCTGTGTATTAGTTAAAATGTGACTGATAAAACCAGTAGACGATCAAATGAATACATCACATACATATCATTTTGCTGAATCCCTACCTTATTACCTGGGAACGACTTGATCTTCCATAACACTGCATCTCTCTCAGGAGCATATGCAGCCTGTCCCATCGATGTACGTATGTTGGGATTCATTGCATCAGATGGCACAGGCAACTCGATTTCAACGTTCGTAGCAGTGCTGCCATATATAGTAACAAGTTCAGTTGGAATATTTCCATAACCAAATGCTTTTATATCGACCTTGAGAAAACTGACCACTGGTCTAATATCTAAAAAAAGATAAGAATGCTACCTTCGTTCCTTGAATTGGCTTCTGGCCTTGACTGACATTTCAACGCGGCTTCTTGAATGCCTTTCAACTTGAGCTTCCACCCAAATCAGTGGCTTCACCTGAATCCATTACTAGTAAAGTTATGAACGTTTTAGTCCGCCTCAACCAACGAAGAAGAAGAAGAATATGATAGGCACACTTAACATTACAATGAGAAGATAGTAACAGAGATAATGAACTGACCTGAGTACTGAGTCTATAAGTCATCAGATCAAATGATCCATCAGGAGGTATAAAAGATATTGTACGATCATTTTCAAAACGAGCTAGACGGACACACCTGAATATGCACATTAATTGGTTTAGACAGAACTGGAATGAGCAATTCATTTACCGAATTTTACAGCACATTGAGGAAGCAGTCAGTAAATTAACAGACTAGCTTCCGACATATTTACTAGAAAGGCTTACTGGTGAAATTTGATATCGTCCAAATCAATGGATTTGCCTTTGGTAGGTCGACCTTGAGCCTCCAATAGTACTTTGTCATTAAGCCCAAGCTTGCACTCAGGCATGCCACTGCAAGAGACAATAGCATGTTCCATCATAGCAAAACAGATCGTTGCAATGAGAAAAGACCGTCATATTGATCGTCGAGGTAAGTAAAATAAGATCAAGTATAGGAAAGCTCTCATCTATTGTTCACTGAAACAGAACTTAAAAAAGTCTTTTTAAGTATCAATTGCATCATTTGACAAACAAGTACCTCAAATAAGCTCTCATCTTTAACGCCCCATTAACTTCAGAACGTATTAATTGGCCGTTGCTGTTGACAAGGAGATTAACATGTTCAACGACATCCAAATAAACCTGATTGAAGACAAAGAAAGTACGATATTTAAACCAGAAGCTAAACTAACAGCAGAAGTAGAAAGAGTAAAGCAGAAGGATTTAAGGCCATACTTCATTATTCTTATAATATACACCTTCACTACGCCAGGAAACTGCATTTGTCACAGCCATTGGAGGGTGCTGGTTGACTTCCATTCTGTATGCATCCGTCTTGATAAACTCACTAAGAATCTTAGCTTCCGTATATTGAGGGTAACCAAAGTCCATCATTTCATCAAGCAATTCATACTGACATGCGTTGTTATTGGAAAATCCATAGGTCACTTACCATCATCTAAACGTAAATCATTAAAACGTTTTTCTTATTCTCACCACAACAACAAAGTTATCTCGTAGAGACTCCTCTTCCAGTTCTTCAAAGTAATGCTTAAAAACCTTCCAAAGAAAATATGGATAGTAAGAAAACTTCTCACTTCATATCGATCACTCATTGAAGTAAAATTAGTTTAACGGACCACTTACATCGACTACACGATGTAGAAAGAAAAGGAGGCTAGCAGCATTAGAATTCTGCCTCGATGCTGCCATCAGGTAAATGTTCTTGTGCGGTATAAACATGTAGTTTACACCATTTTCGTGGCATATTGGTCCATGTGATTCTAAGTCACCCTATTGTAAAGTAGATTGAAACAAAATTAATATCTTGACAAATCTCACATTCCATTTACTCTGCCTTCTTGAAAAAAATAAGTTAAGAATCAAACTCATTTACATTGATATGATGAGATCCAAATAAGCAAACTCTATGTTCAGAGATCTCAATTTGACTCAAAATTTTACTACTCACATGATGTCTATCATAAAATGTGCATCATAACTACTTTATCCTCAACCTTTCTTGCTATGAACCACAACGTACCGTCCTCATTCAAGTCACATAAAAACGGTAGACCAATACACTAACCTCCTGCTATGTAGAGGGTCTGATGTGTCTATTGTACGCAGTTTTACCCAGCATTTTTGCAAGAGGTTGTTTCCACCGCTCAAGCCTGTCAACTTTACCACTTACGCCAAGGTTCCGTTCCTCATACAAATCACATGTTCCAGCAACATTCTAAAGGAATATATATAGAACTGATGATTAAGCCAAACAACCTAAGATTAAAACCCTTCCCATTCTTCAACAACTTATTCCACCTAAGAAACCAAGGCTTATACGCTCAAAGGAAGAGTAGACTAATTTGGTAAGGAGACAAAAAGGGGGGAAAAAAACTGTACCTATGCAGTAAATACTTCCTAAGATCAACTTCTACCAATTTCACCTTGGCGGTCTATTTTGAACTCATAAATAGCCTATGATTTAACTGGTAAAGTTGTTGCCATGTGACCAGGAGGTCACGGGGTCAAACAACCTCTAGCAAAAATGCAAGGCAAGGCTGCATACAATAGACCTTCGTGGTCAGACTCTTTCCGGACCCTGCGCATAGCAGGAGCTTTAGTGCACCGAGCTTGCCCTTTTTTAAACAGCCTATGATATCGAAAATAAAATCATACGTATAAAATTGGAACAATACAAAGAAGATTGACACGGACCTCTTTCTCGAGGAGCTTAGTAAAGAATTTCTCGACTTGTTGAACAGAAACATCGCCTCTATAATCACGACTTATAAGGCATCGGCCTTTCATATCAAGAAGATAAAGCGCGGAGATGGCACCCGCCATATTGCACCTGATTATGGAAAAACAAAAAATAAATACAGATGCTATGTAATATTGTAAACAAAAGAATCATGCAAATTTTAGAATTGTAGTAAATGAAAATAAAAAACTAAGTTAATTTACGTATGGGATAAGTTTTTAGTTAGTTCCCCTAGATGTCGAAAATGTGAAAAGCTTAAGAGATCTGCAGGTAATGCAGTTTCATTTGCGTAACGTTTTGAGATGGAACCGGGCGGTAAACCACGTGTTTTTATTTAGACTATTATCTTACTCTTATATACGCGATCCAAATACATTATAAGATGTTAATTAAGTTGTACTAATATTTTTATTAGGTGTTCAACACTTATTTCTATTGTCTCAATTTATGTGGCGATGTTTGATTGGATGCAAGATTTTCAAAATGAATGATTTCTTGAAATTAAACTTATGATCTAAAACAAAATAAATATTTGTGTAATTATTTTTTTTCCGGACAAGCTAAAAGATAAATGTACTATATAAAATGAGAAAAAGAAAACAATATTTCCTATTGAGTATTAATCTCTACTAACCTTATACATACGTTAATTAATAGTATTTTTTCTACATGGTGAGTATATATAGAACTTATATTCCAATTTGGTTTATGTCTCTATGTAATTGGTGGCACACTGTTATTTTTTAGATGTATGTTTCAGATAATTCAATTAGTTATTTCATGCAAATTTCCTAGATTTACAAACCCATCAATTATCCAATAAAACATCCTGCCATGTCAAGCTAACTAAAGCGGTGTATAAATATATATATTTATCTATCTCAATTTATATGACTCACTTCATTTTTTTGTTGATCAATGATATATTTTAATATTAAGTAACAATTTAATTTTAAAATGTTCATTTTATCTTTTTGATGAAATGATTTATAATGATACAAATATCAATTACTTACTCCCTCAGTTTAAAAAAGAATTACATAGTTTGACTTGACACGAAGTTTAAGAAAATAAAGAAGACTTTTCAATATTATAGTCCTAAATTAAAGTTATGTTAAATGTACCAAAAACTCAAATCTTGTGACCTTAAATATGTCACATAGAAAATTGAAACTAAAATTTTCACAAAAAAAATAGATCATTCTTTTTAAACAGATAAAAAAATAAGTAATTTTTTATTTTTGCCCAAGAATTTGCTTAAACTGTATGATAAATCAAATCGCATTCTGTAAATTCAAAGAAAGAGAATAATAATAATGATTTGTTCTCTGCAAAAGTATTAAAAATTATGGTTTGTTAGTGATCCAAGAACATGTCATAAAATTCGATTACGGCTACTATCACACGCTAACTGACATCATGCACTATTCTTCCACAGTTTCATACGTAAAACATCAAAGTAATTGTTTGTAAAATTATATGGTGATCAATGATGATAATGATAATTGATGTTATTAATACAAAATAGAGAGATTATATATTTGAATTATTAATTAAGATTCAATTTTTATCAAGTGCAAATTTAGTCTCCAAGATTAACATTTAAAAGTTGACTAATCCACCACTAATTTTAATGATGTAAAATCCATCACAAAACATCACGCCCCCTTGGATTTATACATTTTTTTAAAAAAATAAGGGCACTCACTTAGCCAAACGTTAACGTTATTTTCATATATTATCACTAGTGGCTAAGGCCGTGAATTATATGGGCTCAATATAAGTATTTTTTTTTTTTAATTTATATGATTTAGGTAAAATTTGAAGAGTAAATAATTTTAATATATTTTTTTATTATTTAAATTTATAATATTTTTAAGCAGTTTTTAAATAATAAACATTACTCCTAAGTTCTAATTTTTGTTGCACATATAAAATTTCGAAAGTCAATAAAAATTTATTTTTATTTTTAAATTATTCCTAGCTGAAGCAAAATTTTAATTAAGTAGACCCTTTAATAGTCACCGAAAAATTGAATAGACACTTGTAATTTCATAGTTTAAGTTGATGAAGAAATAATTAAATAATAATTAATAGAAATGACATAAAAATATTGTTGTTATTCATGTTCGATCTAGGGACATTGGATTTAAGATGTCAGTCTTGACCCATCAAGCCAAGCAGCTCAATAGGTAGCTGCCTGCTTGGAGCAGTTGAAACAGGAACAACAACACTAAGCTGCTCCAATTAGCGACTTATTATATAAGAGAGTATACTAATAAATTAATTAATATAGTTATAAATTTTTATAATTGCAATTCGTAGCAATATTTAACAAAAATAGCTAGACGTTATTATTTTTGTTTGTATAACTCGCAAGTCTCAATTGTATAAATTCAGAATTTGTAAGTTTCTAATTATATAAATTCAGAATTCGTATATTCATGCTTACCTTAGCTTATATATAGTTATTATGTTGATACATTTGGCTTGTATGAGTTCTGAAAATCTCCTAAATGTATAACCATAAAATTTGTATATACTTACCCTGTTTGTATATTTACTGCAAATTATACAAACGAATTTATGTATTGACAGTAAATTATATAAACCAAAAATATCCATAGCAAACAAAACTATGACTATAGAGTGTAATTACTCAAACTGTACTTAAGAAACATACTTAAAATACTTATTACTAGTAGCTATTTGTGAAAATTCCTAAAAGGGAAAAAAAAAAAGTTCTCAAGCCTGCCATGACTCATGAGCAACTTTAGCATGTCTACCCTTTTCATTATTCGTTGTGTGCGCGATGCAGAAGAAAATAATCTCTTATGATCAATATTAAATAAAAAATAATTATATATTTTTTTTAAACTATATATCTTATAATTTAAGAATCTCTACTGATCACATGTTAAAATGACCAAATATATGACCATGTATTGGTGACAAAGAAAAGAAAAATACGAATATTCTGATCTCTCCATTCTAAAATAATGGTCATATTTCATCAAGAACGAATTCACAAATTTTACTAAGGGTATTCAAAATTTAATATATATGTATGAAAAATAATTTTTAACTGATATATTTTATATAATCTTTTATATACATAATATAATTTTTCAAACGAAGAGTGATCGATATTTGTGGTTACGTTACAGTATTTTGTTTTTAAAGAGTTAATTTAATTAAATTTTCAAAGCTATATTAAATTGGATTAATTTGATTTTGATTATACTTTTTTCATATTAATACAATAAAAAAATACATCTAAAAATATTAATCAAAATTCACGTTCTCTCTTTCTTAAAAAAACAAATTGCAACAAGTATTTACGAAAAAAAAATATATAATACTAGGATTAAAGAGTCCATTGAAGAATGAGTTGACCATGCGCATTGATTATGACCTACTAATAGAGGTAGTAGAGTATAAAGATCAGTGATCATATCGTAATCTTGAAAAATATTGCTTTTAGACTACTGATAGCCCTCTGAACACAACAATATATATTTTTATTTTTATTAATTATATAAAACTCAAAAAAATTATAAAGAAAAGGGAAGTGAACACATACTTACAACTTGTTTGGACGGTGGTTTTTAATCAGTGGTATGGTTAGTAAGAGAATTACGTTTATGTTGATTGTTTCATTAATTAGATGGTATGATATGGTAGGGTCTGATTTCATAGTTTTGTAATCGATCATGAAAATCTCCACTTTTTGAAATCGTTAGTTTGGTGGTATCCTATGAGTTTTTTTTTTCAATTATACTTTTATTTAACTTAAAATAACTCTAATTTATTATTTATTAATTATTTATTAAACTTTACCCTAATATATCTCCTACTTTTGTATTACTCATTTTCCACCGCATCAACTTTCAAAACTTCTCTTCCCCCTTTCGTATTTTCTCCCACGATTCAGTTTATTTTTTGAGGTTCATTTTTAAAAGTTCTTACTTTTTTATTTTCTTGTGTTGTTTGTATGGATTAGAGATCTATTAGCTTGTTTTCCTACTTGTTTCTATATATTCATTTAAAAATATTATTAAATTTATCAATTATACGATACAATATCATACACTCAAATCAAACAAATTATCATTAAACAATAACAAATCAAACAGTCTATTCAAACATTATATTGTATTGTATTGTATCATACCATACATTATGAAACCATGGCAAATCACCATCCAAATAGAAGATTCGTGTGTCACACTTAAAACTCGAACTGATCTAAAATATAAAATTCCTACACAAACACATATATATATAAGAAACTCAAATTTGTATATACAAAATAAAAAAAAAATTATCTTCACCTTATTTAAACTCCCTTTGATCTCTTTATCTCTGCCTTTGTTTCCTAACCAAATTTGTCAACCTATTTTCTAGACATTTGCCAAGAACATAGTAATATATTTTGTAACATGAGCAGGAGGAAATGAAAGGGTAGAAGGTAAAATTAAATGGGGAAAAGAGTGTCATAGTCATCTTTTGATATTATTATTATTATTATTAATAATATTCGAAAGAGGGTCATAGTCATCTTTTTTATCATAATGTTTTATGTACCTCCCTCCCATTTATTTATTATTATATATTGTCTTTTTGTCTTTTGCCCTTCATTCCTTCTCCATCACTAAATTATGCTCTTTGCCTCCTTACCTTTTTTCTATCATCAATTTTGCTATATTGGATTTTGCTAAGGAACTCCAATTAGGGTTTTTTCCCTTTTGAGTGGCTTCATCAACACATACTAGCTAGAAGGGTAAACAACTTTTCTTTTTTGTTACTACTTTTGTTATAATCACTTTTCATTCTTCTTATGAGAGAAGTATAACCTAGATCACACAAATATGTAAAGTCATAAACATTTTAATTTGTTGAGTTCTATGTTGTTGTTTTTGTATTTCGTAAAATTAATCGAGAGACTATATTGTATACAAAACCCACTAAATACTTACTATTATATATATATTACTCTATATATGTCATATTTCTTGATCTAGGGTTTACTTGTAATTTTTTTTATCTACATTTAGAAAATGTGCGCGTATGTGTATATATATAATTTTTCTGGATTTGCATTTTTCAGATCTTACATATGTTTAGCAAAGTACTACATCTCATTACTTGTAACTCAAATTCAAGCATAGTTTGATCATTTAAGTTGATTTCTCATATGATCGCTCAACTATTTATTTCAAAAAATTACATTTCTTTGTTGAATCGAGAAGAAAGATCAATTTTATTAGATAAGAACCATTAGTTTAAGGGATCATCTGTGAAATCAACCCCTGATCGTTCTCGTAGTTGAGCACTAGCTGCAAGATGATATAGATAAGACAAATTCTTGAAACTTATAAATTTGAAGAAAGCATGCAGATCAGTTCTTTCTTCTTAGCCATTAAAAAAAGAAAAGAAAAGTAAGACAAGCAAGAAGAAGATTAAGAATATTCGATGGAAAGTGGTCAGAAATATTTAGAATTTACGCATGAGGTCATATATTACATACTCCACAATAATAAAATAAAGAAGAAATAATTCTTTTGATCTTCTCCTTTTTTTAAAAAAAAAAACTTGTGATTTACTCTTTTGATTGAAACCAGAATAATTAGAAGATATTTTCTCTTGATTTCTTTTCTAAATCTTAGATGTGTTATATAAGATTTTCTATGGTTATTAATTTAAGAAACAAAAAATATTAGGAAAATCCAGAGTTGGAGAAACTTATGAAATTAGGTTAGAAATAATTAAAGAGAAATCATGACATAATTTCAATTTATAGTACCAAGTTGAATAAGTAAGAATTTCAGGAAAATAATGAAATTAGGTTATAACATATATAATTTAAATTTATTAGTAACAAGTAGAACATATTAAGTAGTAAAAATAATAATAATTCTTATATATGTATATTAAAAAAACAATTTAAAGAAAAGTTCAAATTAATTACTTGATGTTGACTTGGTGCAGCTTAGAAAAATGGCTTCATCAAGCTGCTACAATTCCCCTTGTGCTGCTTGCAAATTCCTTCGGAGAAAATGTCTTCCTGGTTGCATCTTTGCCCCTTATTTCCCACCTGAGGAGCCACACAAATTTGCCAATGTCCACAAAATCTTTGGGGCCAGCAATGTGAGCAAGCTTTTGAACGAGGTCCTCCCTGAACAGAGGGAGGACGCGGTCAACACTCTGGCCTACGAGGCCGAGGCCAGAGTGAGGGATCCTGTTTATGGTTGTGTTAGCGCAATCACCTTCCTCCAACGCCAGGTCGAGCGCCTTGAGAAGGAGCTCGACGCGGCGAAGGCGGATTTAATGCGCTATACTCAAGAAGAAACCAGAATGGGGTTTGATCATCATGGAGGAGGGGGTTATTTCCCTTATTACCCCTCATCATGGAATGATCAAAACCCTTCTGGAGGAGGAGGAGGAGGAAATATTTGAGCCTCATTTATACTAAGGTTCTTGTTCCTTTCAAGGGTTTTCTTGGACCTTTTGGGGGGAAAACAAATTGTGTGCTATATAAATACTACTAGTGTGGTATGGTTTTCTAGCTAGTTCTCCTCACATGCAATTCCCTAGCTAGACCATTGAGTAACTATGGCTAAACTTTGCTTCTTTTTAGACTTTTAGTAGTTGTGTGCTGCTAAAAAAAAGTCATTGTCTAAGTATTTTATGGCTATATATATTCAGAGAGCCAAGTAAAATGTCTGTGTGATTGTGAAGTGGCCTATTTTGTGGGATTTGTTTATGGTTTTACTATGATGGTAATAAATAAATTATTTCATGTCATTATAAGTAGGTAGCTAGGTAAGTCATATAGAATTAGATAGCATGCATTTCTTGTTTATGTTTGGTTTTCAGCTTTAGTTCCATTCCATATATGGACCACTTTTCTTTACCTAATACTCTACAAATTAAAGCTGCTAAATTAGCTCCTTATATTCTGAATTTAATAGCTGAAAGACACCTATGTATCCAAAGGACACTAAAAAGAAGTATATATATATATTCCTACTCATTCTCATAAAATATACTACTCCCTTCGTTTAAAAAGATGACCTAATTTGACTTGACACCGAGTTTAAGAGAAGAAAGAAGACTTTTCAATCTTGTGGTTCTAAATTAAAGTTATGTCAAATGTACTAAAGTGTTCTTTAATCTTGTGGTCTTAAACATGTCACGTGGACAATTAAAATTAAAGTTTTACCAAAAAAGAAAATGAATCGTTCTTTTTCAAATAGACCAAAAAAAAAGTCATTCTTTTTTAAACGAAGAGAGTATTACGTACTTATACATTCTTTGTCTAAAATAATAACCAAGCCAAATTGATTAGTATGGGAAGGAAAAAACAACTTTTTCTTTAAGGCATGTAACCAAAATGTCTTCAGTGAACTACTAGGGTAAATTTCATTTGTTCAACCTCAGGAAATTCAGATTTTCCTTCAAACTTGCTTATAATTAAGTTCATTTCTCAACATTTTTAAGTGTAAAGAAGAAAAAACATGCATTAAGGGAGAAATGATCCCTGATTCTCTAGATAAATAACTTAACATTTAATCAAGTGCACCATTTAGTCTTCTGAAAGAACGAGATAATAATATGTACATAAAATATCTAATTTTACCAAGAAATCACGAATTCATGTGCCTGATTTTTAGGCTAGAGATTCTCCACTGGCCTATTAAATTATTAGATATCACTCATTAATATACCTAATATTTCTTCTCCCACAACCCTTTTTTTTTTTATGGTTAAGTCCTTAGAAATTCATTTTGATGATAAATGATTGTGAGATTTCTAATCAAGACCTTGCTATGATACCCTATTGAAGAGTGTTATTATCTAATTTAATATTTTAAATTGTTTTAAAAACACTTTTTTATTTACTTTTATATTGTGCGTGTTCAATGAAGAGCATGATAAAAATTAATACCAATTTGGTATTGAATTTGTAGTGTGTGTATACACACAAACGTTTTCTTGATAAATCCATGTTGTTAACAAAGGCCAACTTGAAATTTAATTTTATGGATTCGATATTTTAGTTTTTTTTTTTTTCTAAATTACTGACTTCTAAATTAATTAATATCCTTTTTAGTTTGCCCCCAAAATAACATCAATTTACTATAATTATAAACATTTTAATTTTAAATTATTTTTTTTACCTTTAATTAAATAATTTACAACCACACAAATATCTAAGGATTGTTTGATTGTTTCTTATCACAGGTCTCAAAAATCTTTTCTTTTTTTCTTTAACACTGTACCAAGTCAAACGATACCATATAAAATGAGCTGAAAGGAGTAATTTGTACTATAATTATTTTAAAATAAACATAAAATTTAAACGTAGTTAGTGAATTCAACTGAACGCATAAGTTATACTCTAGCTCCGCCCCCTTGCTGTTGTACTTGTATACATAGGCTATAGAAGTTAAGTATATATTTGATTAATTTTTTCTGCCCCTCCTGCTATTGTTGTGGGACACTGAAAGTGCTCTCTTTCGTTGCATCAACTCTGTCAGGTTTGAGTACTCAAATAATAGTAACATTATTTGCACTCGTGTGTCCTAGTTTTTTCCTCCCTTATATCTTCTTCTTTCACTTCAAAAAACTTTACTTCATATTCATTATCAGAGATTTCATGACTTATTATATAGTAAATCTCTCTGTATTCATTTTTCTTTTTTTGCGGGGGAGGGGGGGGGGGGTTAATTTTAAATTAAAAAGAACTAAGTTAGGTTTGTATATAAAGGTACCATATATATAAGTGAAAGACCAAAGTATTACTGTGAATCTTAAGTCATTTATCAAAGCTTGGCGTAACGAACTAGCCCAGTAGTGATATTGTCCGCTTTGGGTCTAGACCCATACAGCTTTCAAACGTGTCATTAGTAGGTAAGACCTGTTTACTTATATAAACAGCATCCTCTATGGACTCAGCGTATTTGTCCCACCATATAGGATTCACCTAGACTCAGCATTGAGGTTTGCCCCGCCCCACCGGAATTCGTCTAAGCTCAGTTGAACTCTGACCCTAGTCCACTAATGATATTGTCCGCTTTGGGCTCAGGCCTACACGGCTTTAAAACGCATCACTAGTAGGTAAGGCATGTTTACTTATATACCCAGCATCTCTCTTGTGTTTCGCTGATGTGGGACTTCTTATCTTAAGATGGGTTGTTAAATACCCTCCTCTATGGACTCAACATCCTCGCTAAGGTTTGCCCCACCTTATAGGATTCGCCTAGACTCAGTACTGAGGTTTGCTCCACTTCACCAGGATTCGCTTAAACTCAGTTGAACTCTGACCTACATCGACAAGGCTAACATAGGAATGGCTCTGATACCATCTGTAATCACCTAGCCCGCTAGTGATATTGGCCGCTTTAGGCCGAGACCCATACGGCTTTAAAACGCATCACTAGTAGGTAACACATGTTTACTTATATACCCGACATCTCTTTTGTGTTTTACTGATATGGGGCTTCTTATCTTAAGATAAATTGTTAAACGTGGTATTGCAAAATCTATAACTATGAACAAATATTGGTATTTTCAGTGTAAAAGAAAATAAAATTGAAGTTGGCATTTGTAAACCATTATATATCTAAAAGTTTGTTAAAGTCATAAATTTAGTAAAAAGCATCTAAAGTTGGCCTTGGCAAGTTATTATGCTTTATTTAAAATCTTGTCGAGGTCAAGTTTTTAGTAAAAAATATTTGAAGTTGTTCTTGACAAATCATATCAAACTTCATACGAAAATGGCTAATGTTTGGCCTTCACAAGTCTCACATTTCAGAAAAAAATTTCCATAGTCTATGTTTGAAATTATTTTCGAAGTGAAGTACACTTGAAAAAAGTATGTAAAATAACTTTGTGTTCATATCCCAAGATTTAATTTTATTTAACCAACCGCTTTAAATTAAATCAACTTTACATGCACAACGTTTAATTCAGATAAATATTCAGAATTTTGCGCGCATACATTTGATTTGTCAAAATCTAACTTCAAACAATATTTTTTTTTCCCTATTTAGTGTCCGGTATCCACATTGGAGCCCGACTAAATTTGGATTCGCGCCGGAAGGTGCTCCCTAACAAAGACGACTCCGTACCCAAAGGGACTCGAACCCGAGACCTCTAGTTAAAAATGATATAGTACTAACTGCTCCACCACAACCCTTGTTAGTAGCAAACAATATTTTTATTAGAACATAAAGACACACACAAACACATATACACACTAGTCTCTCAACATGCATATTCATATAAATTACTAATATTTAAAACAATAATATGCAACTTTTGAAAAATCTAAGCAGAAATCACAAATCATAACTTAAAATTAATACTCATATTGTCATACACACAAAGAAAACGTATCCAAATAGTTTATCTTTAATTTCTCATTTTATAATGTTTGTTCAAACCCAATAATGTAATTTTGATCTTACTATTATTTTAATTTATATGTCAAAATACACTATATCTTGTGGAGGTAGAAAAACTATGTTGTCGAAAGATTCTTGACTCAAAATAGCACATTTAAAAGCAATATGAGAAGAAAATACAATAGTATTATAGATATAGCAAATAATAGGAGAGAACTTTATAAAGCATTTAACAACAATAACAAGAAAATGAAATGCGAAATTGAAGCACAAAAAACAATAAAATGTAAGCATGAGATAAAAAAATTTGGTAAAGTGATCATGCATAATGTGAACAAGAAAATTAGAATATCAAAATTATGACCTCATATAAAATTCAAACTATTATAATAAGCACTAGATAAAATGTGAAATTAACATCTTAAAAGTCATTCTTTTATATAATATTTATTACTTAAATAATTTTTGGGAGTTACAAATGTAGGTAATTAGTAGAGATTTTACAAATGTAGGTAATTACTACTCCCTTTTTCATAATTTATATACTTTACTTTCCTCTTTATTCAATTCCATAAAGAATAACATATTTCTATATTTAGTAATAATTTTGATTTTAAAATGTTCATTTTATTCTTAACGAGCTGATTTCTAGCTACACAAACATCTATTACTAATTTTAGGTCAGAAATTTTAAAAGACCTTCTTTCTTTTTTAAACTTCACACCAAGTCAAATTAACTCATATAAATTAGAATGGATGGGGTATTACCTAATAGAATTTTCAATACGATAATTAAGAAATTAAAGTGCATCTACTGGACTTCAAATTCTACCAATACGTAATTAAGATATATGTATTTAATCCGATATTTAATTATATTTTAATTAAATGAAGGGGAAAAAATAATAATTCAACTTTGAAGTAGCTTTTCACTTTTAATAATAACTACGCTTATCGCACGTGCGTTGCACGTGAATGCCTAGTCGTCTATTGGAAATAATCTTTCTACCTCCCAAGCACATATTATACCTAGGGGTGGCAAAATTAAGCCCAACCCGCCTATTTATTAGCTTAACGCTTCTCAACCCAACTCATTTCGACCCATTTAAATTCGGGTTGATATGCAACCTGAATTGATTCGGGAGAGATCTTGTTAAAATATTTTTAAAACACTTTTTAATTTGATATGTTTTATATAGCCATAATGAAGAAAAATATAATTTAATTAAGTACTAAAATATTGGAAAAGAACAAATAAAATAAATAAAAATTGGGTCAGATTGGGTCTTGACCCGCTCTATAACCCGTTACTCAACTCGTTTTGACCCGACCTATTTTGGCCCAAGAAAATTTGGATTGGATTGGATATTGATCCGTTTCTTATCTTAACTCATTATAACCCGCTCAAATTTGACCCAACTCGCCCAATTGTCACCCTAAACATACCTTTCCAATGCATGGGTAAGATAGGTGTTATGTTATATATTTGTGTTTGTTATAATGCCTTTTTTTTTTACGCGCGTTAACTCAACTAAGGCACATATATATGTTTGGAGTTTAAATTCAGTCATTTTTATTTGAACGAATAAACTTTAATATTTGAATTTCAATAATTCAAACTCGCGATTCAATCGTTCGCTGCGAATAAGCTCAAATTTAAAACATATATTGAAATGACATTGATGTCGGGAATAGAGATATTGTGTAGAGAGAATACAGGATGGATGGAACATCAAAAACATCCAACAAACAAGAAACAAAGAATCAGTCACTTCCTATACTGATAGATAGATTAATAATCCATAAAGAAACAAAGGTACATCCATCACAATCTAATTTTTGGTGATAGAGGGGGGACCCTGCATCAACAAAACACACTGTACATTCATTCATTATAAATATTCACCTCTGCCCTTTTGCTTCTTTTCCACGTCTAACTTTATGTTGAAAACAGAAACAAAGAATGATTGATCGATGTGATTCATATTATAAAGAACTTTATATATAGTGTACAAATGTTCACATTATACATTTCCAAATCCTACTTGCAGTTTGTCTTTCATATATACTGGATTATGGGGCCAATCGAGATTTTCTTTAAGGATGTTCAAAATTTTAATGAGTAGACATACGAACTAATCGAAGGAGGTTCGACATCTATTACGATATAAAAATAGTATATTTTTTCATCGAAAGGGATTCGGATGAAACCCCTGAATACTATGTGGCTCTGTAATTGTACAAATATCTGATTTTGAGATCGTCATTTAACTTGTCGTTGAAATTGATTAGTATTTTTTTTTCATGCAAATATACTAATTTTGAAGTTGCTTCAGACATACAAGGTTGAAAATGTAAAAACTCACGTATAGGGTTTGGTGAATTTCGAACTATTTTGTTTGAAGTGTGATCTTGTCAAAGTTAAATATTGAACGTTCATATCAGAAGTTTGACCTAGGTAAGGCAAATTGTGGATATAATGTTGCACTTTAGACTTTTTGGCATGAAATTCAGATAAATAAATTTCTGTCTAGAAATAACAAATTATTCTTCGAATGTCCACTATTCGATGTGAGATTTAATACTTCAATCTACTTCATTAACTGATCAAATTTGAAACATAAGTTCTATATATCATAAAAAAACAAATTTCAAATATTAAAACAACTACTAATCTAACAAACTCATTTTATAATCAATACATAATAATGATTTGTCAATTCTTTCAAACATTTTCAACAACACTCACTTTATTTAAACTTTGCTTGCAATTTTATCCGAAGTTAATTGCTAATTTTTGAAAAAACAACAAGTACAAATTAAATATGGGCAATTATTTAAATAATAATGCATACTATTCGCTCAAATTTTAATGAATTAATGACCCAATCTTTCTCATAATAATGGCGCAAGCTATCCACTTTTTAATTTCGTATTATAAATTTGAGTTACCAAAGAAGCGAAAGAAAGGTTAATTTCTAGAAATCTAAGATAACGGTATCATAATGGTATCATAGACTTTCATAATGGTATCATAGACTTTAAATTGCAGCATAGATTGAAAAGTGACTAATTGTGTATTTAGGCATCGCTCTCAATCAAATACCATCAATCAACTATTTACTAATCTTCTCTGCTATAATTTAGTTTAAATTTTTTTCGATCTGTTTATTTGACACTCCTATATCAAGTCTATTTCGAAACGAGAACAATTGGTAGATGTGGATTTGAGGTCCACAACCTTCACTTATGTTGTAGTGATGCACATGTGAGAGCTACAAAAACTCTACAACACTAGCCTCTAGGTCTGCTGGTAAAAATTATAATAAATCAAACAAAAGCCAAAATCAAATGATAATTGTAATACTTTTTAAGATGTATTTTTACATCATATTTATATGAAATTTTAATTTTAAAATAATAAATTAATACAATTTAATTTATAATTTTAAAAATTAGTCAAATCGACTCTCGAAAAGAGGGTGTTTCTCAGGAAAAACGCTCTCACCATTAATTTGGTGAAACATGACACATTAATGTAAGTCTAGCTTCAAGCTACATCCAAGTTTATAGGGCATTTTTTTATGCCAATAATAATAATATATTCGGTATAATTTTATAAGTGGAGTTTAAAAAAAATAAAGTGTGCACAAATTTTATCGCTACTTTATAAAGATAAGAAAAATTATTTTTAAAAGACGCTTGACTCAAATATATTAGAATCAAGTAAAACACTAATGCACAAAATTAATCTGTTAATTTTAAGTTAACAGCAATTAATTCAAGTCTAAAAGGCCCCCTAAATTCTTTTTTAAAAACAAATATTTAGTGTCATACGCCTGTTTTGGAGTCCTTACTTTTGCGTTACATAAAACTCTCAGATCGTTTGATAAAATGCATTAAAAAATCTATTACAACATATACTAATTAACTATGATATTATATTTGTAATTTTTAATTTAATTAGTAAGATTCTGAACTTAGTATATGTATTAGTTATCCACCATGTTTAGTATTATAAGATGTATAACCAATACATAATAATACATACTTGATTTATAATGAATAAATATAGATAAAAATAAAATCATCCTTAATACACAAAAATAAATATCAGATAGAACTATCTGACATAACTAATTTCAATATAATCAATCTTAATATTAAAATTAATATATCAAATTCAATAACATCATGCGACGCTCTATCAAACGACTCTCGAAAAACAAACTACTTCCTACTATAATCTCATGAGCTCAAATTCGAAACTTCTTACCAAGAATGGTGCAAGTCTACAATATGGCAACTTGACACTTGTTCCCTTCCCCAATCTCTTTACAACTCAAAATAGTAAAAAAAGAAAAAGTGGACATGAAAAAAAGTCTAAATCCAAAGATGTAGATATGTTATAAGCATGACACAATATACAATTTAAGAAGTGCCTATTGATCTATATGAGGGTGCATAAAAAAGTCTATACATGTTAGTGTGACAAATTCAACTTGCCTAGTGATTATGTATCACTATATATGTGTACATTACTCTTTCTATTTTATTTTATTTTTCATACTTTTCTTTTTAATTCATTTTAAAAAGAATATCTATTTTTTCTGAGAATTTTTTAATTTTAATTTTTTCCGCTTGGTATATTTAAAATTACAATAATTAAAAAGTATTTTGATACATTAGACATATAATCAATTTAAAATTATAAAATTCAAAAAAAAATTCAAAATTTCGTGTCAAATCATAACCAAAGGAATATCATGGTCCATCTTAGTTGCTCCCTCTATCTCATTTTATGTAGCACTCTTTTCTTTTAGGTCCGTTCCAAATAGAATGTCACATTACTCGAATTGCAAACAGTTTACCTTTAAAAAAATTTTTTACCCTTAATGAAATAATTCTCAGTCATATAAATATCTAAGAATGATTTTAGATCACAAATTTCAAAAGTATTTTCTTCTTTCCTTAAATATCATGTCAAGTTAAAGAATGTCACATGAAACGTGACGGATGGAGTAAAAGTTTGAAGTCACAAAGTGATCATTTCCTTTTCTAGGACCTTCACTTGATAAGCCTATGTATTAGGTTACCTATACTCCTTATGTCATGCCTGCATGTTCTATCTAGCACCCGAGAGGCTCTGATTCCTATACACTAAAAGAATCTCCCTATAACTACAAACAATCATGCATCCTGCTACCCTTTACAATTTATTTTTACTTATACTCATCATTAAATAATGTGCATATCACACAAGAATGGGAACAATAGGCTATTTACCCAAGAATTGGCTACAATTGAAATGTCTAAAACAATAGCCCATTTGGCAATCGCGCTACACATGCACCAATCCGTGTATGCCACGTTGCCCACGTCTATTTATCGTTTAAGAAATTACATTGTTCTTATTAAGTAACCAAAAAGGGGAATTAAACTTGACAACAACATGTCTCGTGAAATTCTCAGAATTGGTATTGATATGGTATATATTTGCTCACATTCGGCGGTTGATCAAGTAATTTAACTATAGTAGTTGAAAAAGTAAAGCGAGAATGCAAATTATCTTATCATTGGTTAATTGATAATCGTGCGTATGAAACTAAAGACACATATCATGTATTTATTGGTTTTGCGTAAATATTGTATAGAAATAGTTTTTACCTTTACTTGGGCTTAATCCTGGTTTAGTCCTATTATGCGCCATAGTTTCTAATGATGACTGGCCCAGGATTCCTTGGGCCCCGGCCCATTAAAGAAGGGAAAAAGCCTCCTTTGGTTCAGGTATTATTATTTTATCTTGATTTTATAAATTAATAAATAATTTGAAATAGCTATTTATAATAAGGTGGACAATTATAATTTAATGATCGATGAAAAAATCATTTAAGTTGCACAGATTCTTCAATTTTCATGCCGCATCCATGTCATGTCATGAGATTCTTCGAAAATATATTATTTTTGGAGAATTTAACACATATTCATCAACATTTTTGAAGAGTTCGAACAACATGGCAAATCATAACTTTATAGGGATTTGAATAAAAGAAAATGAACTTGTGGAAAAATGATTGATCAGTATAAAAATTGCTTTGATTTCTACACAATAATGAATCAAAACAAGAACAATATTCCAAGCTTAAATTAGACTTATCAACTTATCATCAACCACCATATTTCTTCCACATATCAACATAAAACCTCAAAGGTTTAGGCACAGAAACCCTCCATTTCTCCAAATCAGGCAATCCACCAGCAATAGCAACAGTACTATCTTCTTGCTTTCTATTCCCAAGATTTAACACAAAAACTTCACCTTCAAAAACCTTGTTCATTGCCTTTAATGTCTCTTCCATTATAAATTTTCCATTTTTTCTACTATCCTCTGGTTCAACACAACTCCCTCCAACATTCACCATTATCTTTCCGCCTTTCTTCAACTTCCCTTTCAATTTCACCCATGTTTTTGGGTTCTGAAGCTCCGGTATCAAACACCCTTTACTGAACAAATCCACTATAAACCCAGAATATCCATCTTTCACACTGGCATTGAGTGCATTGCTGATATAGATGAAAAGACGATCTGGGTATTGTTTTTCAACTTTCGAGAGCCCGAAGTACTCTCTTCCAACAGAGATTACAGCTGGGTCTAGCTCGTATCCATGGATAACCCCTTGTGGGTACATTTCAAGAATCAATTTCGCAGCAGACCCGGCTCCGAACCCGAGAATTCCTAACGGCCCAGGCGGTAACATTGGAGGAAGAGTTGCAAGAACATCGTAATAGGCGTTGGTGATTGACTTAAAGAGGAAGGATATGCTGTGGATGTTACCAGGTGCATCGAGAAGAAGAAGCCGGGAACCAGCTAATGGGTGGTCGGCTCTTCTAGAAACTTCTAGAACCCGGATGTAATTGTGCCTGGACTTGAATTTGACTAGGGTTTTGACGTGTTCAACAGGGATTCCATCATCTTCTTGTTGTGGTTGTTGGCTTGTGGGAGTGACGTATTTGTGATTCGAAGCTTGGATTGGGTGAAGTTTGAGAGTTATGGGGTTTTGAGGCTTGTGGTGGATTTTGAAGATTGTGGGTGGGGAAGAAGGAAGGAGGTGACATTGAAGTGAGAGGTGGATTTGGATGGAGGTTTTCAAGTTTTGTGCTGCCATGGCCACCTCCCTAAATGTTGTTTTTTTGCACAAAGAGGGCATGAGGAGAGGCAGGTTGCAGTATAAGTACACTTCACATTTTCGAAGCAAAAAATAAATAAAAATAGAGGGATAAACAAAGCAAAATTAAAATGAAAATAACAAGATAAACATAAACAAAGCAAAAAACCCATGACTCTCCCAAACAAATTGTTGCGCTAAGGACTAACCTTCTACTCTAATATACGTTCTTCATATTTTCATTAAGGTTATGCCTTATCTAATCACCTAGCTCCAATTATTCCTCGACCTATCTATGCCCCTCTTAACCCTTATTACAAGTTGTATCTTTTCATATCTCCTTACTAGTGTGTCCTCAAACCTTCTTTTCACAAGTACAAACACCCCTCTTAACCCTTATTACAAGTTGTATCTTTTCACATCTCCTTACTAGTGTGTCCTCAAACCTTCTTTTCACAAGTACAAACATCTATCTCGCTTCTCTTATATAGTTCGTTATAAAAATCACTCCCACCTTGTCCCATATAACTTCTTTCCTAATCATATCACTCCTAACTTCCACCTTGTTCCATATAACTTCTTTCCTAATCATATCACTCCTATTTTGCTCAAAAATGTTATTGATTGACCAACCCTTTGTCCCGTGCAACAAAGTAGGTCTAACCTCTATTCCACCCACTCCGCTCCAATATTATGGAGCAACATCATCGTCCATCACTTTGGAAAGATATGCAAAGAACCTCGTTGGCTAAAGAATTAAGATACTAATAGCTGCTAAATGATACTTGGAAGACTGATCAGCGATGACCGCCTTCCATTTAAGGAACCAAAATATTAGCAATAAACTTGTTTAAAGAACATATGTAACTATCACTGTCTCAAAAGTACATGGATAAATCCATTGACACTTTCAAGTATACGACAACCCATTTTTCAAGTTCCACTTTCAGTATAAGAGAGACACACGAACAATTGCTCATGAGAGGGAAGGTCACAAGATCATGGCTTGTACTTCCAAGTTTCAGTCCAGAAAACCTCAGTCATTGCATTTGAGAAGACGTAGAAAAGCTTCGAACTAGGGACGATCATCATCCATGTCATCTACATTGGCTTGGTCGTCAACATCCCTGCATCACCAAGCCACATCACTTAATCCAATTCTTCTACAATGCTGGTCCCACAACATTCATTTGCATATTCCCAAAAAGATAAAAGACGCAAGCAGATACGCAGATTTACTTCATTGTAAAAACACACCCATATTTAAACTTCACAAGGTACTTAATGCAACAACTTGAGGTCATACCTCATGTCAGATGAATCTACTGGAGTAAGATTACTATCTGAACTTCGTTGTCTAGGTTTCTCATCATCATCAGCATCAGACTCATAAGCGTCACCATTCCATATCCGCGGTTTTGGCCTTCGATCCATATTTTCCTCTTTCTGCAATCAGAAGTTCTAGTATAAGACAGGGCTATAATGTAGTGATTTAATGATCAAGGCATCACTAACCTCCTCTGGAACTTCTGTTGTAGAAGGAGTGGTTTGAAATGGCACACTAGGTGCATGAGGTATTTGTGAGATTTGTTCAAGCAATATGTTTCTGCAGCAACCAAGTATTTATGTCAAGTAGAGTCTAAAGAATTGTCTGTTTACTCTATAGAAGAAAAAGGGAAAGAGGGAAACAATTGTCCAAGTTCAGCAGTTGCTTGAAGAAGAATGTGAGGAACTTGTGGACAGATAGAAAATGTATTTCTCAGTATAATAGTTCAAAAAAATGTATAAAAAGTAAATAGTTGCCCATCATCAACAAATAATAAATAGAATCGACCAATACTCTTGCTCTGATTAGGAATGCATTATACTAGCATAATGTAACTACAGACAGAATAACGGAATTTGGGGCATATACACCACTGAGGCATCAATGTGATGGACCAGTATCAGGGATAATCTACTATCAATTATGCCAACTGTCGGAAAGTTGTAAAAATTTAACATCATTTTGTTCAGTACCAAAAGAATACATAACTGCACTAGAAAAGGATGTTTAACTAACACGTCTTAGAATATACATTAGGTTAGCATTTGCGAATGGCGACAGCTGCTAATGGGAAATCCCTCAAACTACAGGTAATACAATAGTAAAATTACCTGATCTTCTCCAGATCCCTGGGTGAATTTAGATTCTCCATGGGGTTTGGTTCAACGTGCAGAGTATAATCTGGGCCAAAATACTCATAATATTCATTGTAAGGCAATTTATTTTCAGGTTCTACCCCAACTGCAACTGCTGTCTGCAACAAGGAAAGCACTTGAAACTTGGCACATATTCTTAACAAATAGTATTAATAGTAGAAAATCTAAAAGGCAAGAGCAAAAGAACAAGATGGGAAGAAGAGATAGATACCTCATAGCACCAGCACCTAGCGACATTTCTTATAGTATAACCTCCACCACCCAATACCATCAGAGGAACATTGAAGGATCTGAGGTACCTAAGACAAGCAGCATGGCCCTTGACAGACAAGTTGAAGCAACCCAACCTATCTCCAGCCAGTGAATCAGCCCCACATTGAAGAACAACAGCCTCAGGTTGGTAGACCTCCATGACTTTTTGTATTATCGGACGAAACAGTCTACCAAAACTATCGTCATCCATCCCATCATTCAATGGAACATTTAGGGCGTAATACTTCCCTCGATTTGCACCAATGTCTTTGATGTGCCCTGTACCAGGAAAGAAGTCCCCAAACTTATGGAAAGACACTGTCATGACTCTATCTGTGGTGAAAAATGCCTCCTCAACACCATCACCATGGTGAATATCAATGTCTATATACAAAACACGCTGCAGAGCAACACTCAGAATTTCAGAAGAACAGTAACTCAGAACAAGCTCTAATCAACGCAAAAAAAAAAAAGAATCAAAGGAAAAGATACCGCAAAACTATAGTTTATAATTGTAAGCAACAGGGTTCACACTACAATTATTCAGATTCTATAACTAATATATTTGATCAGTAAAAAAAATAACAGGTGATAAAGATCAACTAAGTTCCACTTGCTAGAAATCTTACAGAGTAGTTCTTAACCTAGTAGCGGGTAGTAGTAGTAACACGAGGAGTTCTTCAGAAATATGTGTACATATATTTGAAATTAGATTGAACTTGAGGTTGAGCATGTCAATATCTCGTTTGAATGTTCCTTTTGATTTGCTGAATGCTTCCATAGAGATGGAACAGAAAGTTAAAAGCGCCCTTATTAAGTACATGATGGTAGCATCACTTCTATTCCATCGCCACCGCTCAAGAAAACGTCCAATCCCCAAATCCCCCACATACACAAAAAAAAAAAAGTGTACAAGATGGTCTCGCCACGACTAAACTATGACTGTGGAATACACATGCACATCCATTCTGAATGCCACCGGCAATTACACATTTTCACAGGAAAAAAAAAGGAATGATATGTGAAACACAATTTTCAAACCTTTAAATGAAATTATGGATTGAGGACAACACATTTATGAGCTTATTATTTCAAAAAATTGATTAAAGGGTGAAGAGTTGAGCATCAGAAACATTGAGCTATAGCACTGCAATCAAATGCAATTTCAAAACGTAAGCACAAAGTTTGGCATGTACCAGGGCCATCTCAACAGTTGGGGCCCTAAATCCAAATTTCATAAGAGGCCGTCTCAATGGAATTAGTTAATCCAGGATTGTTATCTCGCCCTCAATATCAGATAAAAGTAATACTACAATCCCACAATAACTAATCTAGGATAAGTCATCACGCAATTTCATCCCACCTAAATATAGGATAAACTCATTTTAAAATTAATCACAGGACTAGTTATTGCTCATCCCTCCCACCAAACGAACCCTAAGAAAATAAAAATAGTGAAAAGGGAATGAAAAAGGTAACTGGAATAATAATATGGGTTCATGTTAGTCGTCGGGATATAAATGAAGCAATAAAATAGATAGCCACTTGAGAAAAGATACTTCAATTACCTAAAACCATTTCATTTCACAATTATTACAACGATTTCCTAATTATATCTACAGTTTCTACCCAAAAGTGGGCCGCAACTTACCAGAGGAGAAACCTGCCCCTCGGCGGAAAGTACAAGGGCAATTTAGCCCTTTTCCATTGTGGAAATATGATTATTTCTCAATTGCTTTAGTGGTCTTATAGTTAGCCGGCCTTGGCATGTACGTTGTTATGCATCTATTCACTTGGTATATAAAGAACGAAAACGAAAACGAAAATGAGAATGAGAATTTTAGCAAGTTTATACCCTGTGGACTTTGAGGAGCTCAAGAATACCAAGAACAATGTCATTCACATAGCAAAATCCCGAAGCTTCACTTTTCTTAGCATGGTGCAGCCCACCAGCCCAGTTGATAGCTATATCAGCATCCTGGCGATTAAGCTTAACAGCAGCGCCAATAGATCCACCAGCAGAAGCTTGACAAAACCCAAAAATCCCATCGAACACAGGGCAATCCTCACCAACATTATATCGTTTGAGATGACGCGCGTGGGTATGGTCATGAACAGTCTCCGGTGAAACCGAAGAAAGGAAGTCAACATACTCCTGTGAGTGGAAACGGAGGATATCATCCGCTCCCGCCGGAAAAGGACGACTGATCTCCATACGCCGGTGTAGGTAGTAGTGAACAATGAGATTGTGGGCCATGCGGATACGGTGAGGCTTCATCGGATGACCTTGTCCGTAGTAATAATCGCCGATAGTCGGCTCATAGAAGTAAGAGACACGGCGCTTTCTGGCGTCGGTTCCGGTGGATGGAAGCGATGCGCCGCCGTCTACGGTGGAAGAGTCCATTGAGTCCAGTAGGAAAATGACACGAGGAAATTCCCCCTCTCTCCTTTTTATAGGCGTCAATTTACATTAATAGACCCAAGTATTGAACTTCTAATCCACTTATTAAAAGGAATTAAGAAAATAGCTTTTGCTAAAGAAAATTCTTTGAGCAACATTTATGTTGTCCATGGACATTATTATAAGTTGTAGATATAAAATAATTTTACTCATGAGATAAGAGTTTAAAATTTATTTCAATAAGTTAGACACAATCAATTTATTTAATGGGTAATAAGTTTTATTTTGTATGCAAAATATTGCTTGTGTTGCTTAATAATCTGCAAGTTATGACAGACGAAGAAGACGTGATGCTGTTTATTTTACTTGTTGTAACGAAGAAGAAAGACTCGAGAATGATGAAATATAAAATGGGGTAAAGATTACGATGCGCAGAATCGAACCCTCACCGACAAGTTGAAAGTTTAGGTAATTAACCAACTGAGTTACTAAGATTTTCTATGTTAAGGGATCAAATCAGTAATATAAATTTATTTTTAATCTTACATTTTATTTTATAAGAGATTTCAACTTTTATACAAAAAAAATCTTTGCAAAATCTTTTCTTTTATGCAAATTATAAGGAGTTATATTTATCAATTTCATCGTTGAATTGACCGTGAGTTATGCAATTAAGTAAAAATTACTTGTGTTGTTCAATTATTTACAATTTATTTCTCAACTCAGTAAGAAATCATTCTTATAACTCGAAAAATAATACACTTTTAGAAGAAAATAAATTATTTAATATAATTATGACTTATACCCAATAAATAATCCACTACACTATCATTTTTTATTATAACTTATTGAAATGTCCTAAAGCAAAATTAACTTGCTAATAGTGGCTAAAAATTTAAACATAAACTCAAGTCACAAATAAGGCCATGAACTAAAAGTTTCAAAACCAAATCTCAATGTCTAAAGGGGGCCTTTAGGTTTTAGCATCAAATGAACCCAATTCATTTTTTTTCCTAATCAATCTAAAGAAACACAAAAGGAAAAAAAATTACTAGACAAGATTTAGAAAATATTTACATAAACAAGGTCAACCTCTTTTTTGTTAATCTAAAATAACCTTAAAAATTCAAGCATACAACGGACTGTAATGACTCATTAGGTCATTTAAAAAAATTAGACCTTTTATTTTAATAAAATATTCTTTCTGTAAATTTTAAATGAGTATTTTGGACTATTTGATAACTACGATTAATTAGTTTATAAATAAATTTAGATAATTAATTTAATTAGAGGACTAAATTGATAACGTACTAAATACCCTATGACACTTAGATAATGAGGTAGTATTTCTTTATTATTATAGTGCAGTTAGTGCTTGGGTGCCAGTAGATAGCCATCTTTATCTTTATTTCTTGTGGTTATTGTGTATAATCTTAGTTTTACAAATTGTGATAATTAATTAGATATGAGTTATATTGTAGTATGTGACTATAATTAAACTATGTTAATTAGGCAAATTGGGATCTAACCCTAAGCTTGAAATTTTGGTAATTGATTATAGAATTGGTTAGTTTTTTTGTCTAGGCTAGATGTATAGTAATATGAGTATCGTTAGTTTTGAAATCTTATTGTGATAATTTATCTGAGTAGATCGTGGTACTACGGATTCTATTCGAAAGGGGAAGGCTTAAGTCCCGTAGTGAGTGCTCAATTATCAAGGCAAGTGAATTTCTTAATCTTTGTTAAGTATATAGAATCTCATGCTTCCTTGTGCGAGGTGTTGAGAATGAATTTGAAATATTGAGTTAGTATTGATGTTATACCAAAACCATGTTGTTGTGAATTGTGCATTGTATTAAAATTAGTCATTTCCTCATTATTATGCAAGCATACCTATTTGCATTGACATTTGTGTCAAGTGTTATGTGAACTGAAAAAGAATAAGAATTAAAGAGGATGTATTATTTCGAGGGACATGTTGCATGTCGCAACTGATATTATATTTCGAGAGACGTGTCGCACACTGCGACGGATTGTATATTTCGAAGGTCGTGTCACACACCGTCGTTATAATTGGATTTTTGGCTGACTTGTCTTCGTGGGGATAAGACGAGCGCCATCACGTCCATTTTTGGGTCGTGACACGGACAAAGCTCCTGTCCGTTTTCTTTCTCTCTATTTTTCCCAAGTTTCTATCTTGATGGCTGACATGTGGTAAAAGTTAGATTTGATGGCTAAGATTTTATTGACCATTTAATGGCATAAGTCAAATAAATCTTAGCCATTTAATCTAATATTTGCCACGTGTCAACCATCAATATAGGAACTTGGGAAAAATAGAGAGAGCGGAAATGGAGAGGAGCCTCATCTAAACAAAACTAGTGCAGCTAACGGAGGAAGGATTTAGAACTTATAGATTTAAATTTTTAATCTATTTGAGTTATGGTGAAATCTCTCTATTTTCTTATATATTGCTTAAATTTTCTTCTATCTAAAATGATTTTTTAGGGAAAACTATACAAAATAGATATAATGTGAAATTATTTACTTTCAATAGACCAAACCCAAATTATATACCCTTAATGCATCCATGACCCAAATTATTTACCTTCTTACCTCACTTTTATTTTTAATTTCGCTCATGATGTTGCACTGACATCACCACGACGTCAACATGAATACTATGAAATAATCCTTTGTTATACTCTGGTGGTATATATATACCATACTGGTATCATATAGAATGAGCTCAATTCTCTGATACTCTGGTGGTATATTAATACCCTATTGGTATCATATAGAATTATGTTTTTTTTCCTTTTAGAAATAAATAAGAAATAATTAAAAATAATTATTAAACTCTAAATTAGTAGGAAATATATTCATTGCGATACTTCGTTGGTATATGATACCATATCGGTATCGTATATGACTGAAGCTAAATTATCTGTGATATTCCATCAGAATATGATACCCTATTGATATCATATAGTTTTGAACACCTTTTTTTAAGAAAAAGAACGATTAAGAGAAAATTATTAAAGTCACAAAACTATTTATTAAACTCTAAATTAGTAGAAAATATATTCTTGTGATACTTTGTCAGTATATTGATACTACATCAGTATAATATAATTTTGAGCTCCTTTTTTAATAAATAAAATAATTACGCGAAAACTATCATAAATAAAATAATTACGCGAAAACTATCAAAATCAGAAACGTATTTGTTAAATTCTAAATTAGTCGAAAATATATTCTTTGTGATACTTTGCTGGTATATTGATACCATATCGGTATCACACAGGACTGGGCCTAATCATCTGCGATACCCTATCAATATATATAAACCCTATTGGTATATCATACAAGGTGAGTGTTGATATCAGCATGCCATTACCTCGCGAATTTTAATAGTTGGGGTATAAATTATAAGGAGGTATATGAGTATTAATAATTTACTTCAAAGGAGCATAAACTTAATTTTCCCAAATAGTTATGAGTACTAATGCACGAACTTTTTTGTTATACACTCTTTTTCCATTAGGAGCCAAGTCCATTGGGCCATCTAACGCAAGATCTTTTAGCCCACTCGAATAAGTTCGTTAGCTTTTAGGACTTAAACAATATCAGTTGGGCTGATTTAGTGCGGCCCATAACTCACGAGGTTATGGATTAAATTGAAGGGAAATTACATATATATATGTGTATATAACAAAAAGTAAAAAGTGTACAAAAACGTAGCCACGTTTTATTTATATTAAAAATAACCTAAAATCAGTGATACTATATATGACTATACAATATAGTTTGTGAAAAGTTATACAAGTACACATTAATATACAATGTATATTACTTATACATGAGTTATACACTAAATATATATTATGATACACAAATATACACTGACTATACATGCCTATACAACGAGAACTATTTTTTTATTTTTTTTTGTAATTTTTTAAGTTTAGTATCTCTCTGTGTAATTTGCTCTTAGATTGACTCTTTTCGCTCGTCAAAATAATGGGTCAATTCAACTTAATTCATAAAATTTTAAATTCTATATGGACTAATCTGAATAGAGCATATTGATAGCTTTAAATTTAGAATCTTAATTTTACAAAATCAGTCCGTGATAAACTAAATATAATTGATGCAAAATCATACCTTCTGCTTGAGTAGCTTTTTTTTGCTTTTACATAAATTTAACACTCTTAACTGATTTTTGGCACTATAAATAATAAAAGGCACTCTCAAAAGAATTTAGCAAATCTACCATTCTTGTGGACAATGTTGCTGACAAATAGAGATGGGCATTCGATATTCAGTTCGAAAATTTTAAATTTGGCAATTTGATATTTAGTAGTTAAATATAGATATTAAATATTAAAATTTTAAATTTCGATTCAATAATGTGATAATTGATAAAATAAACTTTAGTTCATTTCGGTATTGTTGAAGTTGGAGTGGACTCTGTTATATCAATCTTTTATCCTAATTTCCTATCTCTATATCCTCCTATTTAGGATCATGTCCTCGGTAAGCTATAGGTATGACATGTCATGTCTAATCATATTGACTTTAACTCTAGCACAAAACATCTATAGTGGATTACGATATTAGGTACGGTAATTATACAAAACTCTCACCAATCATATCAACTCTCACTACAATAAAAGAAATATTTAGTGGTAATAGATTTTTCTTTTAGTATTGATGGAAAAAGTATTTAGCGAAAATTGAGTTAATTACATTGCATGCATTCAGAGGCTAAAATCTTCAGCTGTGTTTATATATGTTAATGTTGTTTATAAATACTCATTTGTTATTTCCGCTAATATAATATAGTGACAATTATATAGTTATCTCTAAATAATCTTCATTAACTTTATTTATTGTAATCTCTAACTCTAACGAAGGGGAGCCTTGAAATAACTGGTAAAGTTGTTGCCATGTGACCAGGAAGTCACAGGTTCAAGCCTTGGAAACAGCCTCCGGCAGAAATGCAAGGTAAGGCTACGTACAATAGACCCTAGTGGTCGGACCCTTCCCCAAACCCCACGCATAGCGGAAGCTTTAGTGCATCGGACTTAAGAAATCTCTCTAACATGAAAGATTTGACATTTCACATGCTAATTGAGTATAAAATATACTTTTAATTAAATTCTTGCATTACAATTCATATTATCAAAGACTAATTAAAGACCAAACATGTAACATGTTAGTGTCTAGCAAATAACTCAAAAAAGAAATTGTGTGCATGAACAAAAACACAAAATTGTTTGTCAAAAACAAAAAAATTGCTGTCTGCAGCTAAGTAATTGACATAATTATCATTACATAAGATATGTCAGGTCAAATAATTACATCTTAACTTCAAACTAAGGTTATTATCCTTATTATAAAAAAATTGATTACTTTTAGTTAAGATTCCATATGGTCCCAAAACCTTTCTATTTTCCATCTAATATTCCATCTTTAATTATAATCCACTTGATTTAAGTCCAAAGTAGTTATATTAGAGTGCATTAAGAGGAAAATACCCTCCATTTTTCACTAATCTCCAATTTAGTAATTGATTGTGTTTTTACTAAAGTTTCATATTCTCCATCATCATTACCAATTTAGTTATGATTTGACACAACTTTAATTATCTACAAATATAGGTCCACCACCCTGGCCTTAATTACTTTAAATTTACTTGATCTTTTTTTTTTCTTCTTTTCAATCTTAAATATATTAATCCATGTAGCAATTAGCTTCTACAAAAAGGTTCATGGAGGTAATTAGAAGTGTTAAATTAGCAGATTGAGTTGAATTTAGGTAGAGCAAGATGGATCGAGTTGATAAATGAGTTATTGGATTATTCAAAAGTTGCTTGAGATGAAACGGGTTAAAATGCATTATACTATGAAAATATTTACCATTTATAGCAATAATAACTTTTTTCACTGAACACTTATAAAAAATTTATAATATAGTTGTAATACTTTTTGTAGAGAAAATTTATCATACATTTTGATACACTTTGTCAATTTCTTATTAAACAAGTATAATATATTTTTAAACATTTATAATACATATATATTGCTATGGATAATTTACTTTTAATACAAATACAAATTTAGCATAATATTGCTATGTATTGCTACATATCTCAATAAATAAAAATAATGCTAAAATCAGTAATTATTTTTTAAATAGTACTCGCCCAAGTAATTTTTTTCTCAAAAAATCAATACACCCTATACGAGTTTTAATTGCTTTTATATATATACATATATATAGCAGGTTCACACATTCGTTTCAACATTTTCATCTCTGCAACCTAGCTACATCTTCTGAACATGTGAGTTTTTGACTGGCTAGCACCTCACCCCATATAAAAAAGACAATCTAACCACAATTTTATAAAAATACCTTTAAGTTTAGGTGGTACCTTCATGTCATACGATACTCGAGGCAAGCCTCCATTTTATCCATGCCGCCCCAATGCAACATGACATTTATCAGTGATATCTCCAGTGTTCTGGATGATTGACTCAGGAGATTTAGTTTTTGAAAGGAAGACGTTTTTCTTAAATTTGAGAAATAAATTGATTTAGAAAATACTTAAGTCAATCAAACATTAAAAAAAAATTTAAAAAAACCCAAAAGATATTTTTCTTCATTCCAAACACACCTTTAATCAAAATAATTTATGACCACTCAAATATTTATGATTTGTTAAATCACATATTTCAATGAAATCACTCATTCTTACTTAAAGTTAGTATCCATTATACAAGTCAAACATGTCACATGAAATAGTATGGTGTGGGAGTATTTGTATTTTGTAAACATGTCACCAATGATTCCTACGATCTTCAAGGTAGGCCCTTTATGAACAATCTAAATCGAACATCAATGGGGTAATTTTCTACTTTTTTTTAAGGGAAAAAGCGAAAAAATTAATTATGATTTTGAACAAACTAACTTCAATTTTTAAAAAATGACTTTCATATTAAAAAGAAGCTATAGAAAAAACATTTTTTAAAGTTCTCTTTCAGTCTGACGCCTCCCTTCCCCACACCTAATCCATCCAACCGCCCCAGGCCCCTCAATCAACCACCTTGTAACACGACCTACTCCACCCTAGAGTGACTCAAAATTCAACTTAATATTGCTCGATTCGAATTTCCCCAACTTGGATCTGATCCAAGCCTAACCCTAGCAAAGGATCTGACATTATATCCGAGACCCTAATCCACATAATACACCTAGCCCTTCAACCTACCACTTTGTAACGCAACTCAACCCATTCTAAAGTGACTCAAAAGTCGACTCGATATTGCTCGATTTGAAATTTACCCAACTTGGATCCGACCTAAGCCTGACCCTGAAAAGGGATTTGACGTTCGATCCGGGACCTTCATTAACCTAAAATTTAACCTCGAATTAAAAACATCCAAACCCCCAAGCCAACACTTGTCCAAGTTACAATTGGTATTAAGGTTTGAGTCTTTTCTCAGGGTTGGATAGGGACCAAGGTTGCATCTAAGGGTTAGGTCTCGAGGCGGGGGTTAAGGTTGCGCCTTGAGGATCAATATTGTGGTCGGAACATGGGTTGGGTTATCGTATCTACCTAAATATTTTTAAAATAATATATTTTTTTATTAACCTAGCACCAAAAACTTAAATAAAAAATCTCTTAGTTCTTACAAAATATTTTCCTTTTTTACCGTCCACACCCATTATGTTAAAACTTTGGAACAGGAAAGATGACATAATTATTCCGTACTACATATTATAAGTTTGTTTTCAAGTTCTAATAATGAAATATATATATATATTACTCATAATGACTTTGCATGAAAGCAAGGAACACTCTTTGAATATTTCTAAGTAAAATTTCTATTCGTAAGAAATATTCATTTACGTATTTATGGATTTTTGAGATGAAAGTTTTTAGAAAATAATTTTTTTATTTTTATGAGATAGTGATAAATTCTGCGTACATTTTACCCTCTTCAATTTTTACTTGTGAAATTTCACTGAGTATATTATTGTTGTAGCTGGAAAAATATCCATTTATAACTACTATACGAACCCAAATCCTTTTCACGTTTCTTCCCTTTTTTATTTTTTCTTGGTTTAAGAGTCAACTTTTTATGCACGGACCCCTAGACATTTTTTTAAATCTTTGTGTCGGTCGATCTTCGTATTATTCCTTCATGTGTCACATCATCTTCTTTATATCTAAATATTATATTATAAAATAGATATAAATGTTTTCAAATATAGATTTTATAATTTTTATATACAAGAAAACATATATCTATGCCTGTTATTATATGAACTTATACTTTATTATTTTATTTATAACCATTTATGTAAATTTTTGATTGAATAATACTAATATTATTTAAAAGTAAAATACTACATAAGGCTGGTATTATATTTCAAGTTTGACCTCTGAGAATTAATACTCACTGCATTCATTTTTACTTGTCCACAATGTTATTTTGGGATGTTTAACAATACTTATCCAGTATATGAAATCAAGAGATAATTTTACACTTAGTTCCTAATTTACCCTTGTTATTAATTCTAGTCATTTCCTAATTACATTTTTCAAGATTTTGTATTTATTATATTCAAATGATGATTTGGTAAAACTACCTCGTTATATACTATTTTTTAATTCTTATACCAAGTCAATAGGAAACAAAGAAAGATGGACAAAAGGAATATTTTTTATACGTGGATTTGTACGACGATGAACTCAATTGTTATTGTATACTATATTAATTTGAGTTCACTGTACGCATTCTGAATCGGCCTTTGCCCCCCCCCCCCCCCCCCCACCCCACCCCACCCCACACAAATTTTAGTAGGTGTTTGAATTAGTCTGAGTTAATGTATTTCAAATATCTAAATAGTAGCGAATCGAAGATTTTAACTCAGAAGGTTCGAAATATAATAAAAGTATAAATATGCAAATAAATCAATAAAATACAATTTTCAAAGGAATAATTAAGAAAAACTAAAAAATAATGCTTTAAGTGAGATTCGGCCCCTAAGTATGAGAGTTCATTTAAAAGGAGACTTAGACTTTGCTTATTGTTTAGGAGTTCACGTTTAATATATATATATATATATATATTGTGTAATTTTTTACCGAGAGATGAACCCCCCCTCTCCTCCCTAGGTCCGCCCCTACACATAATAAATAAAGGTACGTAGATAAATGAGTAAAGTCGTCCAAATGCACAAAATTTCTTTTTGTTTCACTTTGCGTACGTCTTCCTTCAAGGTTGAAAAACTTGTTCTTTTTCCTATCCAAAAAAATGGTCCCATAAGATGGAAACATCATGCAGAAAATAGTTAAAATAATTCTTCCTTTTTATTCAAACTTGTTTAATTCTTTTGAAATTAAGAATGTGATACTGAATCTTTACACGAAAATGACTTTCAAACAAATTAAAAATAAATGGTCCAAAATCTCACACATGACCACACTGCTGAATTTAAGTTTACAATATATGTGCGGTTAAGATCTTTTTTTTTTCTCTTTTAAAAAAATCATAAATAAAAATGACAGTTTTACTAATTTATTCAAGAAATATTGAAATTTTATAAATTTATTTATCCTTAAAAAAATAATTAATGGTAAGAATAAAATGGAAAAAGTTAATTAATTAAATATATTTTAATTTTGTAGAATTAATAAATAATTGAAGATAATTGTTTATAATAAAATAAATAACTAATATAAGATGGGGCGAGTACGTCAAATAGTTCTCTAGCGGCCTCTTGCTTCTTTCTTTACAATCCCTTGTCTCTCTTATTTAGCTAATGATGACAATAAATGACAGGTCCCTATCCTCGTACAATCGACACCTCATGATGTCCTATACGACTATTGGTGAAGGAAATTGGTCCAAGACCACTAATAACACACACAAAATTACTCATTCATCATAATTCATCCATAATAATTAGAAGCAAATTCAGAATTTAAAATTTATTATAAATATATATTTGATTGATTTTTTAAATAAAAATACAAAGTTTAGATAATAGTACTATTTTTGAGTTTTAGTGAATTCGTATTTTTGTGCTAGCTTTATCATGATAATTAATATTGGTTTTAACTTTGGTGAACAGAGCTATTATATACTTTTATTGGTGGCTTATAAAAGGTACACGATAGGATAATGAAAATATATTCGAGTTTGTTCACATACCATCGCCTTATAAATAATTTATCCATAATAATGAGGAGCAAATTCAGAATTTAAAATTTATATATTTAAAATTTACTATAAGTACATATTTGATTGATTTTTTAAAATAAAAATACAAAGTTTAGATAGTATTGCTATTTTTGAGTTCTATTGAATTCGTATTTTTGTGCTGATAATCAACATTGATCTTAATCTTGGTGAACAGAGCTATTATGTACTTTTACTGGTGGATTATAAAAGGTACACGATAGTATAATGAAAATGTATTCGAGTTTGTTCATATACCATCGCATTATAAAGAAGCGAGTTTAATTTTGAATTTGAAGTTTATTATGCATATTTCTCAACAAATCAAAATAACATAATTTTGTCAAATCCATACTTATCATATTAGCTTTGCGCTTGATAATACTTACCTTTAATCTTGATAGACAAAGTCACTCAGTATGAAATATTATAGCGTTTTTATTGTGAAAAATGTAAACATACATACTCCTCTCAAGTCTTAACTAGAAGCTCTATCTTTATCTTATGCTTTAGCTTCTTCTTCCTATTTTTTGCCTTGAAAGTTAGAATAATTATATAGAGCCCCATAGATATCTTAAAATCCAATCCAAAAGGCATCACCAAATTTGCGTAAAAACCACTTAATTACCTCACCTAGCTTCTTCAACCTTAAATTCCAAACTTTGACACTTGTTCAAATTATATATTCACTCAAACATTAGTCATGTAAGTTAAAAACCTTCTATTTTGTTTTGGTCAAATGTGATTTGCTACTCTTAATTTCTTACTTCACCATTAAAAAACTTAGGCAATGGGGCGCAGCTCTGTTTTTGTTAAGGAAAAAACAAGGAAAGGATTGTGGTCACCAGAAGAAGATGAAAAATTGTACAATTATATCACTAGATTTGGTGTTGGATGCTGGAGTTCAGTCCCTAAATTAGCTGGTATTATATTCTTACCATTTCATCTGAAAGTTTGATTTTTTTTCTCGAGAGAGAGCTTTGGAGCAACAGTAAAGTTGTTTCAGTGTGACCTATAGTTTAGGGGCTTGAGCCTTGGAACACCCTTTGGGGTGAAGCCCTTCCATGATTTTGATAATGCGAGATGCTTTGTGTATCGAACAGACCCTTTCTTGGTATATAGTAATGGAATTGGAATGATGACATTTTGATCGTGTGAGAAATTGTTGTAGGTTTACAAAGATGCGGAAAGAGTTGCAGATTGAGATGGATAAATTACTTGAGGCCTGATCTTAAAAGAGGAATGTTTTCACAGGAAGAAGAGGATATGATCATTGCTGTCCATGAACTTCTTGGAAACAGGTCACTAATTCTTGTTACTTATCAAAAATGTTATTATTACTCATATCCTATAAGATTCTTCGGTTTTTCTTTTCATATGCAATTTCATTATATGCTTTACTTGAATCGAGATTCTACTGGAGACAATTCCTCTCTTTTTACAAGGTAGGGTTAAGACTATGGTATATACCACTCTCCTCGTACCTACAAGACCAAAAAAGAATTTGAACTTAAGATGTTTTTTTTCTTATTTAATTTCCATTCATTTTTAGGGTTATTTTGACATTTTTTTTGTGCCAGATGGGCACAAATTGCAGCAAAATTACCGGGGAGAACAGATAATGAAATAAAGAACTACTGGAATTCCTATTTGAAGAAGAAGCTAATAAAGCAAGGGATTGATCCAAATACCCACAAGCCACTGAGTGAAAATCATCAAGTAAGAAATGAGACAAATTGTACAGATAAGGCCTCAAGTTTGCTGATGCCCAAGCTGCCAAATATGTCAAATTCATCAGAAAGTGAGCAACCATTTCACTTCAATTGTAAAAGAATCTTCAACAGTGAAGCAATTAGTAGACATTTAACAGAAGTTTCAAGAGACCAACTTGTGAGTAAACAAGTCTTTGATCCTCTGTTTCTGTATGAATTTCAAGCAAATGTGAATCAAATTGGACCTTATAATGATCACCACAACCAAATTGAAGGGAATCAAGATTTTGGGTTTTGCTCAATGCCAAGTTTAACAAATTTCCAACATGGACACATGACAACAGAAAGTGATTTTTCTGATAGCTCAACTTCAAGAATGAGCACAAGTAATAGTTCAAATATTATGATTAGCCATTATACTTCTGCTGGAATTCAGATGAATGAAATGTTGGAATGGGATGCTGACAACAAAATTCATTCTCTGTTTCAGTATCCTTATGTTGGGATCAAGAATGAAGAAAATTTCAGTAATAATAATCCATAGAGTGGGGAAAATCTTGATGTTTTCCACCATATCTGAAATTTTGTAAATTCCATCTTCTTATATACATACAGATGTACAAAGCCATACTCAAGGAGACTTTGAGGAGAGGATTTTCTCTTCTCCCTTCGTTTTCTTCCTTCTTTGTACAGTTTTGGCCAAAAGTGAAGCTCTTTAGTGTTGCATTGTCTCAGGAGTTTAGATTAAAAGTGGATTTGTTGTTACATTTTTTTTAATGATTAATATGTTTATTTGGTCAAATATTACACTTCGTGTCATCTGTCAAACAGAACATAGTGTCCTTTAATTTCTTACTTTTTAACTAAGCTCATTAGACAAAATCTAAGATTAGCCGACACCAAGAACAAGCTACTTGGCTATTGCATTTTTCCAAGTTCAGTAAATCTGACTTTGATCTCTGTTAGGTACACATTACCAAGTTAAAACAACCCAGATTCAACAGCTATTTCAATTTGTATGATAATATCAACAACACGCATGGACTACTTTATGAATCAAAACCTCCTCAAAGCTTGGCCGTCAAACCAGTGGTAGTGGGCCTTGATACACCATTTTCTGAAACATCACTGTCTTTGCTTTCTGAGTCACATCCCCGTGGTGGAGGTACATCTACAGCGGGAGAGCAGTTAAAGAATCCGTGAGGCTGCACCAAACATAGAGGTTAAGGACAAATGGAACCAAAATCATAAATCCATATGCCATGATGAATACATGAATAAAACAAAGTTACAAAGCAAGTATTCCGTGTTTTATTGATTGATCAATCAAATCATGTTTCAGTCCAAAATTAATCAGGAGGTTCGACCTTCTTAGCCATCAATTTTCATAACTCTCTTAGATTTAACACTTAATATGTAGAACTCACATAAACTGCAATGTTCTCCATGGTACATTAAGCAAAAATCAAATTGATGCATTTTATTTCTAGAAATATGAATCTTGCAAACAAGTAGGCTGGAACTTACGAGAATTCAATGAAATGGAGAGGATGGAGGATTTAATCACTTAACACACTGGTTTACCTCATTTAGGCTTCAGGTGTTGGTGACAGTAGTATATGGTATAAATGCTGAGGCACCTTTTCCAGCAGTTACATGCTATTATAACTTTGAATACCGTGCTCTCCCCCTCTCAACACACACACATACAACACCACTCTTCCTTGTTCAACAGATTTAGACTTAATCTTCCAACAGACTATATATAATAGGTTAATTAATGACAAGATACACAACTTGAAAAATATGTCATTTTCTCCTTTCTCCTTCCTAGTACCAGCCTTCTCAATTGCTTTGACTTTCAAGATCTCTGGAAGATCTTTCATGATCCTTTAAACTCCAGTACTAATATTCCACTATTCAGCTCTAAGTTTATATTTGACTAAATATTTTATCATAACTACAACCAATAGTGAGAGTAATTGCACCCAAATTGGCAATACAATACAGTCAGCTCTTTGGCGGATTAAGCAAAAGGTAACACACTATATAACCAGAAGTTAGATAATGATAAAGATATAACATAAGCACAAAACATCTGTGACTCCAGAATACCTGAAGCATAAAGCCGATATGTTCAACTGGCATAACAGGCCAGTCCTCCAATCTGGGAACATGCGTGATTCCAAAAACATACCTGTGATAAACTGTGTGGATCAGAACTTCAAGGAATAGGTAACTTCTCAAATACGTATTTAAAAGAGGATTATCCTAGAAACTTGAAGTTCCAGATCTGGAGAGTTACAAAATTTAAGCATGGATGTTTAGCAAAACAATTGAAGTCAGCATCTCTCCACTGTAATACATAATTTGAGGGTTGCCAGAAAACTAACCAGAGAACAATATCACTTTCTTCCAGAGAGCGATCGCCCCTAACCCAAGAAGCTAATCCCTCACCAACACGTGGATTTTGATTAGGGAACTCTCCCCCTGGAAAATCTTCTCCAGGTGCAAATTGTGTAACCCATAGATTGTGTTTCAGAAATGCCGCTCTTCTCAAGAACTTAGCCTCAGGACCAGCCAATGGCAAACAGTTAGGACCAGGTACCAGCTTGTACCCTGTTAGCTGACCTGTTCTGTTGAATGTTCTTGTGTTCCTAACCTACAAATCAAATGTTCACAGTCAAAGTGTTGGCTCCAGAATAGGGAAAGGGAATACTTTGTAATAGAATTTTTCTTTGCTAGAAATGACACCAACGGTTGGTCATATGACCAAGGACTTTAGCTCTCTCACCAGTCAGTGGTCATATTTAAGGATCACATTCTACTATGGATGCATGTCTCAGCAGACTGCTAGGAAAGCAACATGAAATACAGTTTCTGAAAAAAGAAAGGAGGATACATTCAAGTAAAGCTTCTTACAATCCAATGACGAGCAGATAAAGGATCACAATCACGCATTGCTTGCAATTCAGACCTAAGAAGTGTTTCTGCAGCATAGAATGCATTATTGTGAACATTTTCCTTCCCAGGTTCTTCAACTTTGACATTTACTTCAACAATCTGGAGAAATACTCGGATTAAAGAAATGAACTGGAAACTGGAGTTATGAAATTATATAACTTTCAGATGCAAAAGCTAACTTGTTCGACAAAATACCTGATTGTGTGCTTCTCCTGGCTTACAATCAACTGCCATATTCATCCGAGCAACAAAGAAGTGCTGATGAACAGGTGCATATAGTCCTGGTGTTATTGTGGTGCCATATTTACGAGATTCTCCAGGTTGCAGTGCTCCCAAACTGAGAATTCCTGTGAGTTTGACTTCTGCTTCAATTTTCCCATCCTGCAGCCATAAAGCATACGTATTTGTTTCAAAATGATCAACAGCACTAAACTTACTTATGATCAGCAAAGACATAGGCAAAATAGATGAGAACGCCGTTATTTGTATTTTGATCATTAAGCAAATTGATTATATTTATTCTCATTTTACCGAATATCAATTTGTCTCTCGGAAAACATAATAGAATCATAGACACGACCAGAGTTGCACGAAACTCTGATCTTACTTCTACTCGCTTTCTAATCTCTGAGATGGTCTAAATAAAATGTGATAATACTTAAATGTCACGTGATTTGTTTAGAACATGTACACAAATGAAGATTTCCTGATAATGAATTTCTTATTCTTGCCTGGTAAAAGTGCCAGTAGAATCCATATTCATAATTGGCCACAGTGCAAATAAAAGAAACTGTCAGTCGTCTAGACCGTCTAACTTCAGCAAGGCCAGTTCTCCAATCTTGATGCTTCCAAAGCATCCCATGATCTTCTTCATGCAGACATACACAATTTTCGATGGTTTCTACTCCTCCAGTAAAATTTGTAAGATTGGCATCAAAATACTTTACGTGTCCTAAACAATCACATCCCTGCAGTGGTGTTTTAGACTTATATTAGCATTTACACTTCAAAGCCAAATGCACAATTCAACCATAGAATTGTCACCTACCTTTTTAAGTGAATGAGCATTCTTTCCAAGGCCATCTTCTCCTGCATCAAATGCATTTTTTCTGTAATGAGGGTCATTTGGATCTCCATAAGGGACAACCATCTCCACAAAACTCAACCTATGGGCTATGGATCTTCGACCCCTACTACCATCAACATATGCCACAGAGTGTATAACCAAGCCTTCCCTAGGCGTAAAACCTACTCGGAAGTTCCACTGTCATACATAAAGTGAAAGAATGGCCACATTAATGATATAGACAAATAATACCTCATTGCATATCAAACTGGAAAAGAACTTACCTTTTGCCATTGTACGTAGTTCCCATCGACACGAAAGCTTGGACCCTCTGGCTGAATAATTTGTAGGGGTTTCACATCACTTCGATCAACCCCTCCTCTTGTCTCACCAGCAGTGTAATTCCTCAGTGGATCAGCTGGAATTAAAGGTACAAGTTTGCGGTCTTCGAACTCTATCACCTGCATGTTTTGCACATCGACAAGCACATGTATTCCTTCAATTGGTCTTGCATATCCATTTTCCATTGGGCAGTCACTCTCTGCTCTGCAAAATACCAGTGGTTTGGCAAGCCTGCGGCTTGGAGCATCAGCTTCACTGTGATAACCAACGCACCTGTAGGAAACATATTCAGTTAAAAATGCAATTGGATTTTAAAAAAGTTCTTAAAGGAGAAGGAATGGGAAAATTCAAGAATATTTCAACTAACCAAGGGTCAACCATCACAAGGTCCATGTCATCAATACCCCTTTTCTTCATTGCTTCAATAAACGGAGGATAACTTTTAACCACACATTCACAGTCAGCATACTCTTGTGCATCCTACAATCAGAACAAAGTTGAGATCATTTGTAAAAACTGAGGATTATTGAAATCTAAAGAGATGGCATCAACTCATCTTAGCCAAAGAACCTGAAATTTGTAAATTTTAACATCTTTTAACTTTTTATGCAACACTTCTTCTCCTTTTGTAAAAGTATGCTCTAGGTTCCATTTGATGGGAAAGAAAACACAGTTCATTAAGAACAGAAAATAAGTGAATTAATATGTGTGTGTGTGTGTGTGTGTCTGTGAGTGCGTGTATGATGGGTAAATACAAAAATAGGTAAATGCATTACGAAAGGAAAGAAAAAATATGATTAGCTCCAGTTATATATGGCTTGAAACAATTGCTCAACTTGCTTATATATATTTGATCAGCTTCTGGAATCAGAATAGAATGTTCAATTTGGCTCATATACTTCCTCCCAGTTGCCTAAAATCCTGTAGGCCAGTAAAAGAAAAGACAAATTCTATTGACTCTTCTGTTTCATATAGTGTTTAGAATCTCTAGAACACCAGTATTATTAGACCACTTGATGGTACAACCACCATATACCCAGTGTAACTGATAGAAACTAAAGAAACAAAAATTACCACAAGAAAATTCAATTAAATTCCATTTGTGTGACTGAGAATCATTTCATTAAGGCTTGAAGGAAAATTTTAAAGTTAAATTGTTTTCAATTAGAGTAAGGTGATATTCTTTTTGGACGGACTAAAAAGGAAAGGTGCCACATAAAATGGGACGAAGGGAGTAATAATAACTTTGCATTGCTCTCACTTAGCGTTCCCACTCCATTTCTTTGGTAACCTAATTGCATCTACAGTTCTGTACTTCTAATCTTTTGAAGCTCTAAACATGAGTCAAGTGCATACTATAGGTGGTTGAACATCTGGAACAACTTTTGATGAAATCACTTTTCCTCTGTGTTGTCCACCTCGAGTATGAGCATGTACTTCAGTTAGCTGAACAATCCATATGCTAGTCTCATTTGTGTTCTTATTGTAAACAATAAGCCTAGCTCGCCTTGGAGGTAGTTTAGAAGGAACACCAAGCCCTCCTTTGGTTCTGGGCATCAATGATGATTGGAAAGGTGGGAAGAAATAGGCATCTGCCAGTGCAACAAAAGTTTTATCAGGTTCCAACAGAACCACCTCAACAAACCGCATGCCATCTCTGACCTAAAATGTTTTTTGCAAAAAGTTCAAAGCCAAAAAAAGAGTTAGTGGAAATTGAGAGCAAAAGATGTCCTGTTGTTCAACTAATACTTGTTCCATTATCCTACATAACAAATGGATCAAAAAGAGATGGTGATTGATTAAGAACCTCAGGTGTGTCACCGGCAACTCTAACGGTTGCCACAGCCACAGAGATCTCAGCAGCAGATAAAGGGTCCAAAGGATGACAAGTATGAGCTCTATGCATGATTTGAAACCCTGCATAAACATGGAATCGTCAATCGTTCAACATCTTACCAACTACTTCAATAACAAGCTCCTCCATTAACATTTTCTTTTTATCTGTTCATGTTCTTTTTAAAAGTCACTTCCTCTATATATGCGCTTTGCAACAACAACAAAAAAAAAACAGTCGCATCACCACAGAAAAGATGAAGAACATGGTAGATTGACAATCAATATAAAAATAGTTCAATAAATCCTCTAAAGTGGAACAAAATACAAAACTGGTCTCACATAATTAGAAATTTAGGCATAGTTGATTGATTGATTTTCAATTTCAAAGAATAACACATGAAAATCACATGAAACTTTCCGAGAGCGGTTATAAATAATCGAACATAAATGCAGCTCAACCTTAACCTTACCAACTCAGTGAAGGCGGCTATAGAGAAAATGATAAATCACAAGAAGCAGAAACAAAACTAATGCATCTGAGCCGCCATTTATATCCGTAAACGGTAAACCTCGCATGCAAATCGTCAAATCACAAACAGAGACAATACAATGCACATACTCGGAAGTCCGATCGCCAAAAATCAAATCACACAAAAACACGCTACGCATTAATTACCTTTGCTAGACGCAAGCGCCGGCGTTTGTTCCTGCTGATCGTCGACGGACGGAACGACGACGGAGGCGGCCGTACTCTCACGACGGACGACAGAAGCACTAGGAGGAGGAGGAGTCACCGTGTGCGAGGTTGCGGCCATTGTAACTAGCACTTATACTGTGATAATCAGTGTCTACTGACATACAGCAAGAAATTGATCGATCAGCAATACTCTGTGTGCGTTTTCTCGCCACTCTCCCTCAGCTCAATAGCTTGTTACTTGTTGTTTGTACGTATGTGCTCAGAGCTTAAACTTGTCACGCTTTTCTTCAATTTCTCTAAATTTGCTACACTCCGAATTATCCGACAATACGTTACTTAATCGTTTGAATTGGCTATGTAAAAGAAATTAATTAATCGAAATTAAATTATTTCAAATTATAATATAACATTTTATTTATTAAGAATGATATTAGTGTATGTGTATTTTATTATTAAAATAAAATATTAAGTGTATATATTAGAAGGTACAAATTATGGTAGAAGATGAGTATTAGTTCTTTGTAATTTATATGATCATTAATTTTTGTAACTCTCAGATCTACGTCTCATGCAAGGTGCTGGGGTGGCATGGAACTGGTCGTTAACGTCCTATAACTCATATGATCATTAGTTTCTTAGAACTTATATAACATTTATCATATTTATCCATCCACATCACTATCCTTCATTCTATCTATCCATTGATTACATAGAAGGCTTCTCCATCTATAAATAGTGATGTATCTTCCTTTGTGTTGGGTAGGAGATAAAATATGAGTATGTAAAAATATTGTAGTATATATGTAGCAGTGAAAGAGAAAATTGACACAAAGAAAATATTCGAAATTTTCAACTAATTCAACTGCACAAAAGAGAGTAGTAATATATTGAAGGAATGTGTTCTTTTTGAGGAGTTTTGGGCCCTTCAACTATATCAGAATTGTTTGAGCCATACTTCGTTGTTGAGTTGTGGTATTCTAGAGGGGACAAGTCAAGAGATATACTGATAAATCAGTATAGATTATACACCATTGGGCTTCAGTCTCCTTAAGGAGAGTAAGACATCCGCACTTTAACTTAAAAAGAATTACTTATTTATTTTGTTTATTTTATTTTTTATATTGTAATTTATTATTAGTTATAATATATTACACCAATAAATGATATTAAAAAAAGTATAATCGAACATTAACTACATGTTTTACACGTGTGAGAAATTTTTGTACAATTGTGCCTCACATGCATGCATGTCATTATTTTTTTGTTTGATGTTTAGAGTTAATGACATGTTTATTATTGGTTGTTATCTAAATTTAAACCTTGATAAGACCAAAAGTATATTGCATATAGTGTTCGGTTCTTTTTTACTCTCTTTGTTTATATTTATCAGTTTAGTTTAAAAAATTAAAAGATAATTTATTATTTTATATCTATTTAACTAGTATAATTTTCAAAACTATATTGTTACACGATTATACATCGTATATTATACTACATATACATTTGTTTAATGGTGTGAGATACACCCACCAGTTTTTTTTTTTTTTAAAATACACGACAGCGGACAAGTAAGGAAAGAATAGTTATATTAATTGCCACCTGTTTTTGTTTGCTTTTTTTTTTTTAAGTATGGAATTCTATAATATTTATATTCATTTTGGAGAAGTCGGATTATCTATTTTTGTGAGATATTGGTAAGGTCTAGATACATTTTATCTTTTTAAGACTTCACTTATGGAATTCCACTAGATATATTATTATTTTGGAGAAGTCGGATTATCTCGGAGAAAAGAGATGAAAGATTTTAATAATATTTGAGCCTTAAGTGATTATTAATTAAGAATGACATTTGTTGACTTAAAAGTAACAGTAACTCATGGGCTAAGAATAATGAGAAACTGAAAATTGTATTGAGTGTGTATTAGAAAATTTTTAATCTATGTTACATATATAGTGTATCTTAACCAACTAGGCTAATTAGTTTAACTTAATCTTAGTAACTGTAATTAACTATGTAACCAATTCTATAACTAATTTTCTGATTTCACTGTTCACAGTAACTAACTCTCAACTCCTATTATTCATAACATTAAAAATTGTTGATGTTTGCAATTTTAATTTCCAAAAAAGTTGTCCTTTAGAAATTAGAATTTTAGATAAAATTTCTTTATGAATTTCAAATCATTTCCTTTTGGGGGTTACTGCTACACATATTAAATAAATTAAGAGAAATTTTCGCATATAGCCACTCAAAAATAATATAATTATGTTCTATAGCTATAACTTGGATAATTATATTTCGTAACTATAATTATAGTAATATTTGTATAATTCGCGCAACATTTGTATATTTTTGTATAATTCGCAGCTTTGTATAGCATTTGTATATTTCACTATACAATTCAAGCATAACATTTGTATAATTCGCTATAGAACTCACAGTATTTGTATATTTCGCTATACAATTTGATTCACGCACAGCTTTTGTACAATCGCGCATAACATTTGTATAAGTCGCGCGATTTATGCAAAACTGAAACTGTAGTTACAGCTAGATATTTACCGCAAGCCGTAATTAATTCAAATTATAGCTATGTTAGCTAATCAACTAGTACTCCTTCTATCTCATTTTATGTGACACTTTTTCCTTTTCAGTCTGTCCCAAAAAGAATGTCACCTTACTCGAATGGAAACAATTTACCTTTAAAATTCCTTTTTTACAACGAAATGATTCTCAGCCACACAAATATCTTAGAATGATTTTATACCACAACTTTTAAAAGTTCTTTTTTTTTCTTAAACAACGTGTCAAATCAAAGGGTGCCACATAAATAGAACAGAGAAAGTATATATTTACTTATCCGCTTGATTTTTTCATAAATTAAAAGGTACAAAACGAGCAATTTCTTGAAATTCATCAAAGTTGCAGTGGATATAACATGGTTGCTAGCAATGTCCATGCCTTCATTGATCTCATCTTGAATATAATTGAAGTTTAATATTTGTACGTATTAATCATAAAAAAAAAAATGCTTCTTTCACTTTCAAATATTAATCATTTTAATAAGTTAACTATGATTATAAATATTTTATGTTGTAGAATAGTAAGAAGTAATCAATTATTTAAAATAATAATGCTTCACATCCCCGTTATTTGGATCTTATTTTATATAAAAAAAAAGAAATGAGAGGTTGGTTTTGAGCTTAGCCACTCATGTTTTATCGTGAACCTGTTTCTGTTTACTTCTCCATATTAATATTAATTATAATATTCTAATTATATTTTGTCCTCTCATGTTTAATCATGTTCGTTTTATTTTATTTTATTTTATCACTTCATATTTAAATATTATATTTATATCATTATGAATTGTGTTTAATTAATTAATTAATGCTATCAACATTCGTAGATTACCAATGTAGTATATAAATAATAATTTGGTGGCAGTAATCTATGACACACCAAGATTCCTTTTTCTTTGCAAGTTGAGATTATTTAACAATGATTTTGTCATTTTATTGCTTAAAGTAAGATTGTAATTTTTAATCACTTCAAATTTGGGAGTTAATACAGCAGCCAAAAGAGTGATCTAGTCAACGAAATATGTCGAGAATCATGAAGGCTTAATTTAATTTTCAGTAAAAATAAAATTATGAGGTATAAATTTTTTTATATTTATTTAAGTTTTGATGAACAAAATTATTGTTAATCTATACTATATTAAAAGCATGAAAACTCTTAAAAATATTGTTTGAACCTTTTGCTTTTTATTAAAATACTCTGTTTTGGATAAAATTGCCTTTTTACTAAATTTATTTTATCTTTTATTCAATTAGTTTCAAAATTTACTCTTGGATTACAATTTTTTATATTTAGAATTCACTTTTGATTTAGAACTATTTTATATAACTAACTGTCTAGGCTATGAAAAAAGGAAAGGAAAGGAAAAATAATATATTATTATTATTCTAATATTTAAGACTTTGAAACTAATTAAAATTTTGATTATCGAATATTTTATTAATAAAAGTATGCAATATAAAACATTAAACTACTCTTTTTATTTTTGTGAGTCTTCTTTTCACACACATGTGTATATATATATGTGTGTGTGTTATAAGTAATTGAATTAGTTTTTTCATCTTTATTGGTTCACGATAGATTAAACTATTGGATCAAACTAATAATATTTATTTAATTTTATTTATATGAATATTGCAATTATTTTAGCAAATATTATTTATATATAATTTTTTAATTAACACGACACCTACGTGACACTTAACTAGTTTATAATTGTGCAAACTTGTCCTCTACCAATCAGCCTTTCTTTTAAAGTGTATGTAGACAAGGGAGAATGACGTAGGGATGATAATGGGGCGAGACAGGTGGGGCGGATTGAGCTTATCCCGCAAATTTTTTAACCTGCCCCCTCCCCCACCCTGCATGATAATTTTTTTTTCATTTTCAACCCGTTCCGCTTCGCCACACATAGATCCGCCCCGTATATACCTTTCCTGCTTAAATTTTCAAGTTATTTTATTTTTTAATTGAATTTAATATGAAAAATAAAAATTCGTAATCTTTTTTAAATTTTTTGATAATTAACATCTCAACAACTAACTAACTATTTTTATTTGAACCAGACATGTCTAGTTTAAATTTTAGGAAAAAAATAAAATTAAAGTCAATATTTAATAAAAAGAGTTTATAATTTTTACTTTTACTAATTACAAAAATTTAATTTTCTTCGAAATCCTATTTGATTCTTTAAACCTGCAATTCACTCCGTCTCATATTAATTTTAAAAATAGTTACTTCAACTCGCTCCGCCCCATCAGCTCTAGATCTGCCCATACCTCCCCGCCTCGCCCCGTTGTCATCCCTACCATTACGTGCTTTAATCTGTTTGATTAATCTTTTTATTGCAGGATATTCTTTTATTATTCTGATTACCTTACAATTACTTAAAGAAATTTAATTCTAATTTATTCATCAACAACCTTATATTAAGTACCATAGTGTTATTCGTGTGACATCAACATGACCATCGTGGGCTATCTATGACACATGAATGTCACCAAATCCAATAATTTAGAAGACACTTCATACATATAATAATGTAATCACATTTTTTGTGTATGTTTTTGGTTAAATTTCTTGACAAAGACAAAAATGACTTTCCGATTAAAAAAGACAAAATCAAACACAATTTATTTAAGCAACAATTAAAGAAGGAAATGTTTGGGAAGTCTTTTAATTTTTTTTTGTTTATCATTATTATGAAGAACAATTATTTTTTAATACATTGTTTAAAAAAATATTAAATTTATTTTATTCAAAAAATAATATAACAAAATTATTATTTTATTTATCAATCCCTAAAAAATATGCTTGATCAATACTGGACAAGTAAAATTTGAACAAAGAGAATATATAAGTGGTGGATTCTTTTAAATAAGTGCTCATTCATTTCAATTTTGTCGATCGGTGATCACTCAATATTCACATCATGATCAGGACACTTACATCTCACCTACTCTTCCACTTTGGCTTAACATATACCTTCCTCCATTTCATTTCAATTTATATGATATAGTTTAAATTTTGAGAGCAATTGAACCTACAATTTTTAAGACTTTCAAAAATAATTTACATATTTAAAAATTATATAAAAGAATGCTATAAATCACAAAAATTAACAATTAAAAAGATTAAGGAGCCTACAGAACAAATTGAGCTCAAAAATTTAATTAAGTTTGTCCCTAATAATGATTAAGGTCTTTGATTATTATATTCTTTCCACATACGAAAATTTTGTATTCAAGAATTGTTTTAAACTCTTTTGGCAACTATATATGTACTACACAACTCAAAAGGCTAATTTATTTATTCTAGTTTGTTTTTTTCAAAAAAAAATAATAATAGTCTGTAACAGGAAACTGTGATATTTTAATAAATGCAACTAACATACATAGAATACTTAAATATTGTTCAAATATTTTCTTAATATAAGTTTTCCTAAACTTAATATTCCATTAGGATGAGAGGAAGGTCATTATTGTGGCCACAGCCCACATGATGAATCAAAAAGCCCAATCTGAGGTCTAAGCAAAGTACCTCATAATTAGGAAGTCTAATAAGTTAATGGAACGTTGTTTAATTTTTTCTTTGTATTATTTGTTGTTATTACTAGTACTATTCCTAAATGGGGTTTTTTTTTGCTGCTTTATTTATTTTACGTACTTTTTAGATGCTTTAATATACATAAAGAGGCACATTAAATCCCCAAATCGCCGTGGTCATTACTACCCTATGGAACTATACCAAGCATATTGTTGTTATATGTTATCGTACTTATTTGAACAAAAAAAAAATATTCAAAGTGTCAGCTTACACTAAGAAGACCAAAAAAGAATTCAGCTCGTATGGTGGAAACAAAAAGAGCCATCGACCAAAATACAAAGACCTACAAACAGTGCCATCTACTAAATACGTACTAATGAAACAAGTAAACAGCAGCACCATAGTACTCCCATTGTTAAATTGGAAGAAAATGCATAATCAGAAACAACTTTATTCATTTTTAGCAACATGCATTGGCACAACTTATTGGAGGTTTTTGCAAAGATTAAATAGAACTGCAAACAAATGAAGAAGTTAGGTGAATGCAACAACACCTCAGTCTTCTTTTTTGATAAAACTCAAGACCAGATAGATGTATTTAGAATGAACAGGAGATGCATCAAAGAAATGAGAGAAAGTCACTTGTAGTAGAGCAAAGGAAGACCAAACGCCACACATCAGCTCATAAATAAAACCAGAAGTTCCAACTTCATATACAAGTGAACAAAATTGGGGAGGAACTTCCTCTATGTTGCGTTCAATCCTCATAGGTTTTCGCATTCAAATGAACCACATTCACTACTTCTCCTAATCAATTGGAAAATACAAAGCGTATGTACGCAGACCTTACCACTACCTCAAAAGTAAAGAGGCTCCTAATCAATTGGAAAATAGAGAATTTAATATACTCTCCGCTATCCCCTACATCCCTCTCTTCAACATGGTCAAACTCCTCCTTACACTCTCAAAAACGTATTAAAAAGTTCACACACCATTACAGCTGTGGCTTGGTCACTATCTAATCTTCGCAAATAGTTTCTCATCTCTGGTAGAATTCTAACATACTCAGCCTATTATGTATTTTGCTAGTTCAACAACCCTATTTACAAGAACAGATACAAACATCATTCTAATCAAACAAAGAACATCCAAAAGAACATATTCCTCTAAACAACTCTACTCACTCTATCTGAAAGTTTCTCCGAAGAGTCATCATCCCCTAGAAGGGTACAGCATTTGCATAGGAAAATCCCCAAACAACAAAAGTGAGTCCACAAAATAATAACAAAAAATGTGTGCTCAATTATAGTTTCATGTTTGAGCCCTTAGGCCATACCAGCAAGCCCTAAATACTTAACTGGACCAACATTCCCTACAAATAAAACTACACAGGGACAACTGAAATGACACATTCACCACAATTCAGACACCAAGATGATATACAAGATCAATCCTACTTGGGTTACAATTGATTCAGATCTGTTGAACTTAAATGGAAATACAGGTAAAGACTAGCACAAGCAAGATGATCAACACAAACTTTGATGAAATCATTCATCGGAAATAGTATGAAAGCACACTGATGTATCATTATAAAATATCAAATGCAATATAAAGAAAGCACAAAACAGATTATGAACAAAACAATACCAAGTAGCATTCAAAGGTCCAGAAAAATTATATGCCAATTTATATCAATAGGTGCTTTAACAGGCAATAACTCATTAAATTGAAACATCTCAAAAGTATTTCAAACAAGTAATCCCCAAGTTCAAAACTCCATTAACTAATCAAAAACAGTAACTTTAACATCAAAAAGCAACTAAAATCTCAAACCTAAGCGGTAAGAACAACAGCACCACCATTTTCCTTAATCTTCTTCTCTGCGTTCTTTGACACCAACTTAGCCTTCACAACAACAGGTTGTCCAGAAGGCAAAACACCTTTACCCAAAACCTTGAAGTACCCAAACTGTGTAACATCAATCAACGGAGCAGTACCCTTATTGGCAGCGGCCTTGTCCTTAACCTCTTGAGGAAGGAGAGACCATAGAGTGTCGATGTTCACAGTAGGGCAGTAGAATTTGTTACGGAGCTTGTGGAAATAACGCATACCTACTTTCCCGAAGTAACCAGGATGGTACTTATCGAAAAGGATCCGGTGATGGTGCATACCTCCGGCGTTACCTCGTCCTCCTGGATGCTTCCTGTGCTTCCCGATACGACCATGTCCGGCGCTGACGTGGCCACGCTTCTTCCTGTTCTTCTTGAATCTGGTAGTCATTTTCTCGTCTGCGGCGAAATGGGGAAACGGGGAAGTGTGGCAGTGACAGAATGATGTGATTAGGGTTTTCAGAGATTTATAGACCAAAGATCGATGGATCGGGCCGAATAGCAAATTCAGCCATTAGGGTTTTGACAGATCTGTTAGTAGTTAGATATGGGCTTGGGCCTTTATCTTGCACATGACTATAAAATATGGGCTATAGATGGGCTTTGTGTTGGGCCTTTATCCAGATTTATTAGTGCCGTTGGGCCATGTTTGAAAATTGAAAAAAATTGTTCTTATTTTCAAAGTGAAAAATGAAATTTGAAAATAAATTGGTTCGATTGTGTTTGACCATAACTACAAATTGAAGTTATTATTCATTTTTTGTGAGTAAAACGGAGTGAATATAGTTTATTCACATTTTTCAATTTTGAAAAATTCTGGAATTTCGAAATTTTACGATCAAACATGTTGCAGATATTTAAAGAGTAAAAAAAGAAAAAATTCAAGGTCAAACATCATTATTTCTCTGTTTCTTCTATTGTTGCGCGTTCGCCCATATTTCATTAAGAAATTTTAAAAAAAAATATTTTCAAAGTGAAAAATAATATCTGAAATTTGGAATATATTTGATCATTAATATAAATTAGAGTTTTTTTTACTTTTTATATACTACAACAACAACATAGCTAGTGGAATCCCACAAGTAGGGTTTACCACTAACTCACGGAAATTAAAAAAAGGTTGTTTCCGAAAAACTCTCGTCCCAAAAATTGACTTTTGATATGTAATTTAAAAAATAAATGAAAGCACATTTTGTTGTTTTTCAAAATTCTGACGTTGAACTCCATAATTTTATGGCCAAACGCCTTAAAATCGTCAGTACGAAATAAAAATAAAACACAAGAATCCATATGTAAAAGAATAAGTTAAAATATTTTCAAGTCAGGATTATTTATAAAAAAAAAAATCTTTTACATTTTAAAAGAAGAAAACCGAATAAAATAAAATAAAAGAAACTATTCGAAAACAGTACAACGATTCCCAATGGTTGCAAATTAAACCAAACTTTTGCTCCTATAAATTCCCTCACAAATGCGTCACTTTTTTTTGTTAAATAATCAAAATTTGTAATCAAATGGCAGGAGGATCAAGAATTGATTCCATCTCAGATACCATAAGAAGCATTGCATCCCAAAAACAAGAATTAACAGTATTTCAAAATGGTATTGAAGTTGAAGTTGCAAGTCGACAGGAAGGCTACGTAGGTTCTTACTACCATGCAACTATTCTTTTCCCCATTGGCGCTTATTATTACAGAGTCCAGTACAAGAATCTAGTGACTGATGATTATACCGCGCCACTAGAGGAGTATGTACGTGTGGATGAGGTCCGTCCTGTTCCACCTGATCACCTTCAAACTCAAATAAGGACATTGAGAGCATGCGATATGGTTGATGTGTATGACCATGAGGGATGGTGGTTTGGGGTCATCAAAAAGAAAGTTGGACGAAAGTACAAGGTCTATTTTCCTACTACTGATGAAACACTGGAGTATTCTATTGATAAGTTAAGGTTTCATCAAGAGTGGTCTAATGGCGAGTGGACACTTACTTCAAGTTAAGGATAGATTGTTTCAATTCTACTGGTTTTGGTTTCGAGAAATTCCTGTGTTGTCGTCGTGTAATAAGGATTTTGATATGTTATGTCAAGTATTTATTAAAGAAATTGTTGAATAAAATGTTTGTATGTTGTACTGTTTTATTGTTGAATTGTTTTATTCATAAAAGATGTAGGTACAAATCTGTTCCTCTTTCCGTTAGCGGCGTATTTCTCGATCTTAAAAAGAATATAATATAGGCATGAATTAGAGTTTAGGGTAGAGTAGTCTCTAAGAAACCCCGACAAAAATACGTCTAATTTTGTAGAGTCCTACAATCTTTCAATGTCTACATATACGTTTTCCAAATAGTCCTCAATGCTGCATCTTATATATGAGTATAGTATCTGCCACGGAAATATCATTATTTGTGCAAATCTTTACCAAATTCAATGGCATATATAACAGAATTTTCTAATGGATGGCACAAGTTTGTACATGTTTAAGAACTTTGTTACATTCTTGCTTCCAATATTTCAACTGAATTTGCCAGAAAAGCATATACATTCAAGGAAATTCCTTTCAGGATTTCTTGCAATTTCAGGTTGTCTTCGATTAAAACTCTGTTTTGGCGGGTGTTCTTGGCCAACCACTTTAACGTCACAGAATTTTGGTGCTTTCTTTTTAACATATTCTGCAATGTCTTGTCCCTTCCTCGCTAGCCTGAAAAGGATGAACAAAGCAGTGTATCACTCTTGAACTCTGATAAATTTCATGTTGCCTAACTTATTTACCAATGTTTTACCTTGTGGGACGCGATTTCCTAGTTCCAATGACAAGGATGGTAATGTTGGCAATAGGAATAAGGTCGAGTAATGCTTCTGCTGGTGAATTGCTTTCGACAAGTACAGTGTCAACTGCTACCTAGTAGTTAAAGTAGAGTCATTGAATGTCATGAATCAGAGTTTTCGCAAACATAGGATGATGGAGTTTCCAATTAATATATATGACTTGCACTCACTTTTGCATCGTTGCATAATCGGATGTATTTCTCCAGGAGATTCTTTCTCCTGTTACTCTCTTCATTGATGTAGACTTGCACTTGCATTTTGCTCAATTGGTTTCTTGATAAGTTCCCAACTATCATTTCAGAATTCAACTTAGCAATGTTTGTTGGCATTCATTTTCCTTTTTCTCATTAAAGTTCATAAGCATCATCTGATTCTGTCCAAGTTTAACTTATCTCTAGAGAACTAAACATATTTATTAGTTACATTGAGAATTGAGACATAACATTGAACTAGTATATTCAATACTACTCTTCATGTTCTTGAATTTTCTGATTTTCTTTTTAACAAATCGACAGTCCCCCTGATGTTGATGTCTTGGATATACCATTTTATTTGCGATATAGCTACAGCTAGATGGATCAAAAACTGAAAAAGAATAAGGTATTGAATGGAGAAACAGATAGCAAATTGACATTAAACAATCATCCCTTTTATATATGTGTGTACTTTTGTTAATTTTGTTCAGATAGAGTATGGAGTGCAGGAGTAATATGTTACCTGGTGTGGGTATGTAGTTAATGGGAGGAAAAATGTGCACGAGGAAGATGCGTAATCCAGGGGAAATAGCATGATCAACTGCCCATTGAACAACATGCAAGTGATTTTTCCCAACAGCAACATAAACATCATTAATCTCTGCATCTTTGCTGTTTATCGTAGTACTGATCGTGCTATCTTCTCCAATCTCTTCGATTTCCCCAGACATCTCTTTCTATAAACCTTGAATATATCCAGTAATAATGATGCTAGTTGTTCTCAGTTCTGGTCCCTCATCTCAGTTTCAGTCCCTTGCCTATAGTCCAAATTGAGGAAAAACAGTAGAACAAGGAAACAAGAGTAAAAATGCTTAAAGAATTAGTGGATTTATGAAAAAGAAGAATAATGGTCGTTGCTATCAAAGACACCAACAAATTTAAATAAATTTTCTAATTTTTTGTCAAGATCTACAGGTTTCTTGGACATGTCATATTCTAAGTAAAAGCCATACCTTTAATATTAAAAGGAACTTTGTATTTCTCTTTGGACATGAACCTTTTCTCACATGGGAAAGTTTTCTAGGACCATATCATGATGTTCTGGAATTGCAAGTCAATTTCTTATGGTTGGAACCATTTGATTTTTCTCTTTTTCCAGAATTGTCACTTTCCATGCTTAAAAGATCAAAATATATGGTCTATGCAGAATGTGTGGATATCAGTATTTATCATGTAGAAATGAAAGTGTTTGACACGCAGAAAATCGACCCCTCAGTCTATGCAGAATGTGTGGATATAAGTGTTTATCATGTAGAAATGAAAGTGTTGGACACACAGAAAATCGACCCCTCAATGAAGTGATGGTTGAGGTCAGTCAAGTGCAAACCATTCATTTTGCCATAAGGTTTTTGAATCTTTTGTAAGCATCCATAGATATTCACTTTTTCTAGCATTTCTTAGTGTAGTCATTAACCATTTTATATGTACTGCATTTCACTCTTTAGAATAAAAAGAGAATTGGGGGGTGGGGGGTGCTGCAGACAAAATATGCAGCAACATTAACCTGTAAATTAGTAACGAACATCTGTTTCCTATTTGCAAAGTTAATCTAAGGAAGCAAATATGTTGGTCTGTTGCAATAGAAATGATTTCTTTATGAACTAAACATCGTCGACTTATATGCAGCTGAATAACAAAAACTTAGTGTTCTCTATTACAGTAAAGCTAAAGTACTGGAAAAAAAACTTGTCACATTCTTGCTTCCAACGTTTTAATTGAATTTTCTGGAAAAGCATATGCATTCAAGGAAATTCCTATCAGAATTTCTTGTCATCTCAGGCTGCCTTCGATTAAAACTCTGTTTTGGCTGCTGCACTTGACTAACTACTTTAACCTCACAGAATTCTGGTGCATTTTTTTGAACAAATTCTCCTATATCTTGCCCCTTCCTTGCTAGCCTGAAGTGGACAAACAATAGCATTATAGAATCCTTGAACTTTGATAATTTCATGTTAGTAGCAGAGAACTATGTTTACCTTGTTGAACGCGATGGCCTGGTTCCAATGACAAGGCTGGTAATGTTGACAATAGGAATAAGCTCTAGTAATGCCTTAGCTGGTGAATTGCTTTCCACAAGCATAGTATCAACTGGTACCTAGCAGCCAAATTAAAATCAAGAACTGTCATGTAACAAAGTTTTCGAATTTTGAATGTGGAGTTTCTGATTGATACAGACTTAAACCTACTTTGGCATCGTTGCATAGGCGAATGTATTTCTCCAAGAGACTCTTCCTCCTGTTACTCTCTTCATTGATATAGACTTGCACTTGCTCTTTGCTCAATTGGTTTCTTGATAAGTTCCCAACTAGCATACAAAATTCAACTTAGAAATGTTCGTTAGCAAGTCGTTTCATTTTTGCTTTTATTTCATCATATTTTCCTTAGCTCCTAGAGAAAAGGTAGTTTGGTTCTCAAAGCATTTTGCATTCACTCAAGGTCGACAGAAGCATCAGACCCAAGGGTGCGTGATATAAGCATTCTATCTTGATGCAAGTATCAGTTTCATTTTATTTTTTCTCTTCCTATCAAATTTCATAATATAAACACCCTACCCTGATGCAATTATCAGAGACTAATTCCACGGCTTGAACCCATAATATATAGGTCAAGGATTTGAGCCAACTTTACTGGTGATCCAAGGCTCACCTTCCCTTTGTTCCAAGAAAGTATTCAGAAAATGTACATGGTGCAATATGTAGAGGACTTATTCACCTGTTAACTAACTTTTAACTGGCTAAAGACTAGATACATGGTGAAAAGTCCTAGATTTCTTGTCAAGGAAAATCAACTTCCATTTTTTGTCTCTTTGGCTGCTACAAAATTCAGAAGCACCATTTTTCATTTTCAACTTATCTCTAAAGAATAGAACACATTCATTAGTAACATTGGTATTAAGATTATCTATAGGTTGATCTACATCTGTCAGTCACTAATGAGACAGCAGCAGCAACAAGAAATTTTCTTGAATTCCCTGATTCTTTTAATAAATCGCGAAACACTCCCCATATGTGATATATTGAATATCCAGTCTTGTTTGTGATATAGATAAAGTTAGATGATCCAAAAACTGAAAAAGAAAATTGAGTGGAAAAACAGATACCAATGAGCCAATGACTCATCCATCTTCTATGTATGTGCAAGAAAAATAGTTACCTGGTGTTGGAATATACTTAATGGTAGGAAAAATATGCACGAGGCAGACGCGAAATCCAGGGGAAATAGCATGATCAAGTGCCCATTGAACAACATACAAGTCATTTTTTCCAACAGCTACATAAACATCATTACTTTCTGCATCTTTGCTGCTTATTGTAGTACTTGTGCTATCTTGTCCAATCTCTTCGATTTCCCCAGACATCTCTTTCTATAAACGTTGAATATAGTCGGTATAATGATACTAAATATTCTCAGTTTTTCATCTCCATCCAATAGTCTAATAAATGGGGAAAACAGTAGGAGGAAACAAGAGTAATTGCTTAAAGAATGATGGTGGTTTCTAGCAAAGACACCAATAAAATGTCAAAAGTTTAAATTTATTTTATTCAAGTTCTACAGTGTTTCTTGGATATGTCACAAACAACTGTTCCTTTTCTGTAAAAGAAATTCTTTTTAATGCTTAAAGAAGTAGAAGATTATGAAGAAAAGAATGATGGTGGTTTCTAGCAAAGACACCAATAAAATGAAGAAAGTTTTATAAGTAACTTTTTTTTCAACATCTGTAGGGTTCTTGGACATGTCACATTCTGAGTAACAACTGTTCCTTGTATGAAAAAGAGAGAAAATTTTTGTTAAAAAATTATTGTTAAACTGTCCTAGTATTCTCCTCTTAATATTGGACTGAGTTCAAGTAGAGATGGTAGGTCAATCTGAGTTAAATCACCCTACCAAGAGAAAGCCGCATAACTAAAGTAGCCCTTAACTATAGGGGGCGGAGCGCTAAGTAAGAGAAAGCATTATAACTGTACGAAATAAAGCAACAGCTAGCACGCTAAGCAAAGATCAACTATTGTTCGAACGCAGAGCCTTTCATTTTATCCAATCCTCTGATGTATTGATCTTTTCACTCCCAAGGAACAAATGTATTTATTGTTCTTGGACCATACATAATTTTATGATAATGCAAGCCAGTTTTTGATCTTTCTCTCTTTCCAGAATTGTCCATTTCTATGCTTGAAGGATCAAAATGTATGTCATCTAGCTAAATCATGCACAATTAAGGAAACAAAAAAAGAAGGGGAGTCTGTCAGACAGACATGAGACCATCTCAAGCCCGATGACAGGTCTGAGAACGATCATCTACTGCACCACAGCTCGAGGAGAGGCATGGAAGGCTGTTAATCACGCTCTGGTCACATGGCCATGCTTCATCAACCAGACTTGGTTTCCTGTCTCCTTAGAATTCAAGGATACAGTGGTACGAGCCTATAGAACAGATCCTGTTCAAGTAAGGTCGTGACATATCCCACTGGAATGAAACCTTATAACGCTGTAGTTTATATGTTCCGCTTCCGATGTGGGAGTAAATATATTGGCCCGTGACGCAGCAACTGAAAAGCAAATCAAATGAAGCTTATTTTTCTGGTTTTGATTCTCTACAGAAAAATTATTTTACTAATTTGTTGTAAAAATTATGTAGAAATTATGTATGTCTTACTTTAGGCTATACTCAAATATTTATGTGTATGGACTTCATCCATCTATTTTCTTAGAGAAAATACATTAAATTCCCCCTATACTTGGAAACAAAATTTAGTTTAATACTTTAATTGTACAATTAAAATAAATGTTTAAATATCTCCCTTAATAATTTTTAAGTGAATTAAATATCATCTCGAGATTATAATATCACTCTCACTTGTCACGTCATAACCACGTAAGCATCATAACATAGATCTGTCAGTACCACGTCACTAATTTTATTTATTTCTTTTCTTTATTCACCTTTTTCCTTTAATGCGTTTTAAAAAAAATAATTTACACTATTTAATAAATTAAAATGCTTCATTCTCACTGCTATCGTGAGATACATTCACTTAAAAAAAAAAAACTTTCCTTTTAACCATTTTGAGATTCAAGCCCATTTTTGATTAATCACAAATATTAAAAAATTAAAATGGACCACTTAAAATTCAAGAAAGTGTATATTTGTGAAATCAATTTCAATAATATAGAGCGAAATTGATGTCAATAATATGACGTTCTGAATTACTAAAGGAATAGTCAAATAAAAATAGTGGATAGAGGTAGGACTTCGATGAAGGAAGGGGTGTATCGAGGCAAACAACTAAATAATTAAAAAAAGAATTATATTTTTTTAAAGGAGACGAGAGTTTCTTAAATAATTTTTTTATATATTTTTTAAAAAGTTAATACATCAAAAAAATTAAAATATTAGTCGTATATTGGCCAATAAAAAAATTTATATGTACGATTTTATCATTTAATTTTTTTATTTTTTTATTTCACTCGCTTTTAGGAGAGTGAGTGCACTCACTCTGCCACGTCACCCTTTATAGGGATATTTAATTCATTTAAAAGTTGTTAAGGATCGTATTCAAATATTTGTGTAGCTAAAGTGCTAAAATAAGTTTTATTGTCAAGTTCAAGAGAATTTTTATGTATTTTTTCTTTTTTGTATCTGATTTTTTTTAATTCAATATTCGATATTCATATTGAAACCCGACTAAATTTGAATTCAAGTATAGAAATGTACGTAAAAATTAAAGTTGGTCTTAGGTGCATCGTATGATTGTGTAGGCTCTGACCCTCTGAAATAATTAAGAAGATAGACTTTTGCAGTTGACCATGCCCTGTCGACTATCATTAAAGTTCACTGTCAGATCATTAAATCAAACACATAATTTGATTAGTAAAATTATTAAATTCATTTTATTAGTTGTTTAGTGTAATTGCATGCATATAAACATAAATTAGGTACACTAAAACTCTTAACAACCTTAATAAGAAAGAGCACAATTCCTCGACATAATAATTTGCTTTCTTAAAATTCCTACTCTATTGATCTAGCTATTAACTAATATTTCCTCCGTTCATTATTAGATGTCAAAAAAATTTTAATTTAATTTTTATTTATACTTATTTTTTAGAAAAATCAAGATTGGACAATTTTTTTTTACCTAATTTACTTAAAAAGTTATAATTTTTGAAAAATGTAGAATTTCTTGAAAATGTTCAATGATCAATTCATCTTTAGATTACCTAGGCAATATTTTTTAAAAAAACATAAAAACTATTAGATCAAGAAACACTTTCACTTGCCATTGTATTGATAATATTAAAGTGAAAATTACATATATATACAAACAAGTAAAAAGTTTAAAAAAAAGTAGCTCATGTTTTATTTTCATAAAAAATAGCCAAAATCAGCGAAACTATACATGACTATACAAATATATTTTGTCAAAGTTATAGAAAGTATACACTACTATGTAATGTATATTACTTATACATGACTTATATACTAAATATACATTATGATACACAAATATACACTGACTATACATGCATATCCAACAAGGGTTGAGTGTCCAAAATTGTAACAAATAGCCAAAGGTCAGCCGAATGACTACTTTTCATGATTAAAAAAAATGGATTATTTTTTGTGTAAATAATTTTTCTCAGTGGTTTGTGGGTGTAATTATCCCAATATTAAATGTATTAGAATTTAAATTATGATTTTTATCAATTAATAGTCGTAAAATGATAATCTCACTATACTAATTAATTATTATTTTTAATAAGTGTATCAAATTAAAATTTGACATCTAATAATGAAAAGGGTAGCGGACACTAAAATGATGATTTTATTGTTCTAGTCAAAGACTCAATCTATCCTCCTTAATTCATGTAAAAGGTCTAATATATGACGTGTCTCTTCATCAACAAAACAAACAAGAACAGTCTAATTGGAAACATTAATAATTTGGACACATGTGACTCGTTGTAGAGAATTGTCAAATTTAAAGTGATTTACGTACAAATTTAGTAAAAAAGACTTGGTTACACAATTGCCATGCTAATTACTACTCTCCCTATTTAAAAAAGAATGATTTAGTTTGACTTGGCGTGAAATTTAAAAAAAAATGTTTAAATCTTGTAATTCTAAATTAAAATTATGTTAAATATATCAAAACAACATTTAATCTTATGATCTTACACATACCACGTGGAAAGTTATGTTTTAAAAAAAATAAATTTTTCATTTTAAAACAGTCCAAAGAAAAAAGTAATATAATTAATGAACTGATATAGACACAAAAAAAAATCTACTACATATAAATTATGGACCCACTAATCACTAGTATATAGTATATATAAACGTAATATATGCTTTGCAAAATAAAATGGATACGTGCATTTTAAATGTTAATGCATGCCCCTTCTAAATTCTAATTAAAAATAAAAAGATTATAACACGTGAAACATCCTTACTTTAATTTGTTTAGGCATAATTGGTGGAAAGAAATGTTAATTACTAGTCCCTCTGTTTTCTTGATTTCAATATATTTAAAATAAATTAGAATAATTTTAAATATATAATATGTGAAGTAATTGTGACAAAGCCTAGATGAACCTTGGGCATGTATAAATAAGGTTCAGTCATTTTTATTTGAGATAAAGGTCAAAAACATGTTTAAATTATTTTTCTTTTTAAAGTTTTATATCTAAATTATTGAGAGTGTGAGTTTCATATGTAAACTATCAGGCATATTTATGTAAACTCACTCTCTTACGTATAAAACTCAACAAAAAGAGAATAATTTAAATGTGTTTGTTTACACTTGTCTCTCTTTATTTGAATACATATGATTGAAGTTCACTTATTTAATTTGACTTCAACGACTTTTTTCTTTGGGTGCATTTAATCCTTTTTTTGTCTAGCTAAAGCTTAATTATTTTTAGGGTGGATTTCAAAAATGCCTTTTTGGGGTTATGAAATTACAAGGCATTACCAACTTTATTTATATTACCAATTTTATACCAACTTTTATTAAAAAGTAGGAAAGAGAGTATTTTTTTTTATGATAAAGTTGATTAAAGTGTGATGTGATATGTGGTGAAAAGGAAGAATAAATTAATGATATTTAAAAGATTTAGAAATTGGTGTTGTTGATGGGTTTCTTGTTTATTTTTTATTTTTTTTATAATAATTGACAAAAAAGTAGTATGTTCTTCCCAATTGGAGAATAAAATTTTCAATTTATAAACGTAATGTAAAGCGTAAAATGTTGGTATGCATCATGGTATGCAATTAGTATGCAATTGGTTGGGATGCATCATGGTATTGTCATTTTTATGTTGGCATGTTATTTGGTATTTAGGATTGGCTTGTTGCATGGTTGCTGTTTTTTGGTATTTATATAGGTATTCGATTGGTATTTTTTTGGGAGCATGAAATTGGTATGCAATTGGTATGTTGTTGTGGTTGAAATTTAAACAATGTTGCATTAATGGCTCATTTAATGAGCCGCCTGACCGCATTTAATGCGGGTCAGATCAGCCGCCTGACCGCATTTAATGTGGGTCAGATCAAGCCATCAAAAAGGAAAAAAAAAAAAGGAAAAATCATTATTTTAATGGAAAAGTCAAATTTTTGGATTTGGTAAAAATGTAAATTAATTGGTAAAAAAGTAAATAAATTGGTAAATGTAATTTAAGGGGGCAAAGTTGTATATTTTCTTAAAAGTTTTCTTATTTTTATCTGACTTTAATTTCATCATTTTTACCTGAAGTTTATTCACATACAACTAATGTTTGATTATTTTTTCAAAACTTCAATCAAATAAAACTTGGGAGATCATATTAGAAGCTATTTAAAAGTAATTAGACGTGTAATTAAGAATTTCAAATGAAATAGCTTATTCAAATAGATTAATTCGTATCATTTTTACAAGGAGAGAATTTTAAATATATATACTCCCTTTGTTTCATTTTATGTATTATTCGTTCTCTTTAATCTAACTAAAAAAAATCACGTTATTATAATAAATAAAAATAGTTTAAGTTTTAAATTTTTTGCTTTTATTGAAATGATTTACAATCACATATATATTTAAAATTTATTTTAAACCAAATGACACATAAAAATATAAAAACCTCTAAAAAGTAAATTTATTAAGAGAGTGTTTCATACGAAGAATTTTTTTTTCAATTTTCTCATATTTGATTAGCTTAAATGTTTTTCAAATAGATTTATATTCGTCTAAAAAGATATTTCCACAGAATATCTTTCTCTCTCTTTTTTTTTTTTTTTGCTTTTTTTGAATTTGATTTTGCGTGATTTGTCGCAATCTAATGAGGCTAGTGCAGAACTTCGATCGAATTTCTTCACTTAACTAATTATTTGCAATGGCTTGAAATTTCACAACAAAATCTGTACTTTCTCCAAAATCTTGAGTTAAACTCATGGAAAAAGATGGAGAAAGATAAGTTTTTGTTGCATGCAAATGTATACCTCTAATAACTCTTTTTGATAGAGATTGTTCATTCATGGTTGTGATTACACTGAAATAGTCAAAAATTATGACTGAAAATATAAAATAAACGGGAACAAATTGAAAAAAATACAAATATATAAAGAAATTTACAAAAGATACAAAAAATAAATTAATAGAAATTGCCTTGGGTATAAACAATTAGAAAAGAAAACGAGAAAATTTTAAAATTTGAATATTAATTTTGTTGAAAAATTTAAGGAATCTGAAAGATTTTTAGGAATTACATGGTTCGACTAGCCCATTTGTCACTCTTATGAATATGCCCTTTCTTTCTTCACCAAGTGTTGTATGCTGAGCCTAACACCTCATCAATTCAGCCACTCATTACAGCTTGAGTGGACCCACCATTAACTTCTTTTCCCAAAAAGTCCTCGTTAAGTTTTCCTCCCCACTATATATACGCTCTTTCTCCTCCTTTTCTTTTGGCTCTTAAGCATTTCCCTTCTTCTAGAAGCTTCTTTTCATTTTTCCATTTCCCTTATCAACCCGAAGAATTTTCATTTTCAGTTATTTTCTTCGTACTGAATTCGGAGCATGAGTCGGTATCGGAATGCGGTTCACTCTTCACAGATCGTCAAATTTCTCTACAGTTACGGCGGCAGAATCCTTCCTCGTCGCTCCGACGGCACGCTCCGTTACATCGGAGGCTTTACTAGAGTCCTCTCCGTTGACCGATCTATTTCTTTCTCAGGTTTGCTTATACATTTAACTACGATTTTGTTTGATTACCTTTTTTTAGAAACTGATTAAGATTTGACTGATGCAGAGTTGATGGTGAAGTTTGGAGAATTGTGTGGATCGTCTATGTGTTTGAGGTGTAAGCTGCCTACTGAGGATTTGGATGTTTTGTTATCGATTACCTGTGACGAGGATCTGGCGAATGTGATAGAAGAGTACGATCGAGTTTCAGCATTGAGGAAGAAAGATATGAAGATTAGGGCATTATTATCTCCAATCAATTTGCCGAGAAAGGAGTCTAGACCGTCTTCGCCAATGTCTTGCTTCGATTTTCCGGCGTCGAACTTGAAGCCTGGAAAAGCCTGCAGGTTCAATTCGCCTCCGTCGTCTGCGGCAAAGCGTAGGTGGATCTCACCAGCTGTGGATTATCCGATCGGGAGACGGATAGACGGTGAGGAGCTTAATTACTATCCTCACTGTGGATACGGAAGCGTTATTTCGCCTCCGCATCACGTTGTTCCTGACCATTGCCAATAGAGAAAACATATGCGAGAGGGAGTAGTTACAGTATTTCAGGAGAGTTGTGTACATACGATGAAACGAACCTCCTCCCCCACAAAAGAAGGGTTATCACATCAAATAACACAAGTATGTGAGGGCTTGCTATAGATTATATGTGATTGTAACTTGAGCAATATAAGATCCTCCTCATATATTAGTATATCTGTTTTGATTCGAATTATATGTATAAAGATGTTTTTGTTAAAAAGCATTTGTTACTTTAATGTGGATTTTGAAATTTGAATCCAGTTAGCTAAACTCAAATACAATAAGGAATGCCAAATGAAAAACAACAAACACAGTGCTTGTACGATGGAAAGCATGATGCAGAATGGGAAAGAAACCAAGAAGTCAAGAAACAAAAACAAGTCATGAGCCTTGTTGGCTTTTTTTGGTAGTACAAATTTATCGTGCCAATTATTGTAGTTTGTTTTGATTTGTATGGCATATGTAGATTATAAATCAAGTTTTAAAAAGAGATACTGTATTTTTTATTTTTTTCCATAAATTATGATCTTAACATAATTATAAAAGCATGTGATGGAATATAAAATGAAAAAAATAATAACATGTTACTCTCTCTGTCCTATTTCATCAAGGGTAAAAATGAAATTTTAAAGGTATATTGTTTTTCATTAGAACAAGGTGACCTTTTTTAAGAGGAACTAAGAAGGTAAGAGCGTCGCATAAAATGGGACAGAGTATTACTCTCTTCGTTCTCTTTTATATGTCGTTCTTACTATAAATGTATGGTTGTCCTTGATAGTTAATGACTTTGGAAATATATATACTCTTTGACCAACTAAAAGAACTAAAAAGATAATTATTATTTAATAAGAGCAAAATGATAAACTCATATTTTTTGTTAATGCAAATCTCGTCCCAAAAGGTGATATGTAAAAAGAGAGCGGAGGGAATATCTTTTCTGGTTATACGCAATGATTATACTAATGAATTGGTCGACTGGCTGTTTGGTATGATACGTATGAACCTTGGGATTACAAATTACCCATAGAGAGGATGAATCTAACAAAATGACAAAAAGAATTTTGCTTCACCGCAATTCAAGTGTTAAGTGTTCCCCAATCGAGGATACGTGGAATTCATCGACTCGCTATATGAATTTGGATAATTATTTTTATGAGTTTAATTTTTAAAGTTGAATTGACTTTAAATATACTTTTTAATATGTTGTTAGAGTTAAATTCAATCAAATTATTCATGCACCAAATATCAAGTTCTAGGCATGAGATAGAGTATTAAGTCTAGTATTAATAAGATGAGAAAATTATATATGGACTTGTTATATAGACTCGAACAATTCTTTTCTAGTACACTAGCTTTTCTAATTGAGTTAAATGGAATATTCAAATTTTTTTCACTAACATCATTAGTGAATAGTGAAAAGTATTCCCTTTGTCTTTTTTTTGTTATTACAAATCTTATTTTCAGAGGTAAACTATATAGATATTTACTTATATTTTAAGTTATATTTTCTTATTATATAAATATAAAAAAATTACAATCAATAATATTTTTCGTATAATTTTTTATATCTAAATTTTTATTTTAAATTGATTTTTAAAAAATATAATATGATAACTAAAAAGAAACAAATTAGCCAACCCTGCCATGTGCAACCACATGCCCTGCACTTCCTATTTCCACAAACACCACATCCTATCAAGAATTGATTTGGTTTTCCCTAGAAACCTCCTTCTTCATGATTAAATTTTAAACAGATACAGCCCTTCACTCTTCCTTCTTCAAAATCAATATCCTTATTCTCCTCTTAAAATCTCTCAATCAAATAATCATTCAGTCAATCTCAAGTAAAACAAATTAAAGATGAAGGCGACAATATCCACAACATCTTTCTTAGTTTTGATAATATTGAATGTCTTTCTTAGATTTGGTCCCATTTCGTGTCGTTAGCGCTGTCCTTCTTGTGGGGACAACAGCACTAATTGTACTAGCAGTACGAACCACCGTAATAACATGGATTACGGTGCTGGTACTGCTAGCATTCACTGGTAAACGCGGTAGGGGCGTAGTGAAGGATGGCGAGATGATCACGTCAGAGGTGGCAACGTATGCAGCCAACATTGTGTTTAAAGAAAAGGGATTATTTGCTTTCACTGGTACTGCTATCATCCTCGCTTTCACTTCTATGGCATTATATTGTTAAATCACAATTACTCGATCTTTGTCTCAGTTTATGTGACACATTTCTTTTTTAATTTGCTTTCGAAAAAAAAAAATACTCCTTCTATCACATTTTATGTGGCACTTTTCCTTTTTGTTTGTTATAAAGAGGGTGTCATCTTACTCTAATTAAAATAATTTATCTTTGAAATTTTCTCTTTTCAAAGTGGCCCTTCAAATATGTTCATTAGTGGTTTTGGTCCTCTAACTTTGCAAAAAGGTAAGCATTTTTGTTAGACTTTATGATAATTGTGCACCAAAAAAAGAATCACAGTTGTTGTTAAAGTATTAAAATCACATTTTGTAAATAGTTTGGATATAATAAGTAATCACTTTCAACAAATTTAAAGCACTAAAACTACTGAAAAACTATATTATCAGACCATTTTGAACTTACTTCAAAATATAAGGGTCATTTTTATCATTTCCTCACAAAAAAATATCTGTCATGTTCTATTTTAAAAAAAAACTACATTTCAGCCGTCCCAATTTACGTAACATTATTTGACTTGACATGAAATTTTAAGAATATTTTTTTAAAATTTATGATTTAAAATAATTTATAAATGATTGTGTGACTAAAAATTTTCACTAAGAGTAAATGCGTATTTTAAAGTTGATATTATTATAAATATAAAAGAGGTGATATAAATTTAAACAAAAAAATATCTAATTAAATAATTATTTTATCACATAAAATGAGACGGAGACGGAGGAAGACAACACTACCATTGCTTTCTCTTTTGGTCCTGGCTGACTGCAGGCAGTGGCATGACATGGGAGTATATTAATTCTTCACTTTCTGGGCTGTATGAACAAGTATTGCAGAGTTGTAAATTTGATCTCTTTCCCTTTTTCTTTTTTTTTGTTAATTAATGATTAATACTTTTATATTGAATTTTGTTGGCGATCATGTCTAAAATTTTATTATAGTAGCAGTTTTATTTACATTACAAACTCGAAATACATTACATTAAATTTATGATTACTTTATTGTAATAAATTACGATAAAAACACCTAATTCTTTTGTTTAAATATTTTTATTTAATTTTGACTTGACACAAAATTTAAAAAATTAAAAAAGATCTTTAAATCTTACGTTCATAAATATGTCATATAAAAATTTAAAGTTAAATAGTTGACAAATAACAAGAAAAAGAGAGAGATTAACAAGAAAAGTAAAATGAGCAAATTAAAACAATAAAATATTGAATAATGATGGTTGAGTGCAGGAGGATTAAGCCAAAATATATGTTACTCTCTCAAGGAGGATTAAGCCATTAGAGTTTATAAACTTTGGCGACATCAAGGAGGAATATACTATGCTTTATGGAAAAACTATTCAATTACGATTTGATATCATCAACATATATATATTCTGATAGAGTCAAGGACGAAAAAATAATGGTTCGTTGAAAACACTATTAATTTACTCCTTGATACTATTAGAGCATGTGTACTCTGATGGCATCAAGAAAGAACTGACAGTGCTTCAACGAAAAGACTGCTCAATTATTGATCAATACCATCAAAGTTTAGGGTTTAACAAATAAAATTATGATTTTAATAATTTTCTATGAATTATTTTTTATTTATTTCTTAAAAAAATCAAATCCTATATAATATCGATGGGGTATCAAGATACAGTTGAAGTATCACAGAGGATTAAATTCAACTATAGATGATATTAATATGGTAGCAATATACCAACAAAGTATCACAGACACGAAATAGGAAAAGAGAAAGTGGGGTACACAGATATATAGTTTGGGTCACTGGTCCATGTGAATAGATTGGTATGTGCCCATTTTTAATAAATAGTTTCATGATTTGATCCATTTTGTGTAGTTTTTCCTATTTTTATTTTATTATTTTAGCTCTACACCAAATTCTTATAAGCACTTTTTTTAAAAAAATTATTCAAATATTCCAAAGTGCTTAAAATTATTTTGGGCTTAAAAACATTTAAAATGAGTCAATCCAAATATGCTTTTAGCATAGTACTTTATCTGTTTAATAAAGAATGACTTAATTTGACTTGACATGAAAATTAAGAAAATTAAATAAAAAATTGATTTTGTGATTCTAACTTGAAGTTATATCAAATGTACCGAAATATCTTTTAATTTTGTATATTGAAAAACTAAAATTAAATTATTATCAAAAAAAATATTTTTTAAAAATTAGATTAAAAAAAAATCATTTTTTTTTAAATGAAAAAGAATAATTGTTTAAGGATGCCTGTAAATTAGAAGCAGGATGCTTCAACTATGATAGCATCTATTACCCACCTAATCTTGTTCAATAGTGATATTAAAACCTCCTTACTACATCATATGGCAAAGAAAGACTTCCTTTAGGTGTGTGAGAAGAATAAGGAAAAATATCCAAATGATAAATGACACTATTTTATTCGTCTTTACTTGGTGACGGAGTTTTTATATAACTTTTACATTTTTCTTTACTTTGAGTTCTTCTTCTTCGACAATTTTTTTTTCTTTTTTTGGGTACAGAAATTGGCATTTTCCCATCATAGTTAAGCAAAATCTCAGACAAAAATGATCTCAAAAAGTGTTAATTATCTTCCCATCAACGGCTTCCATAGCCTCAATCAGGGTCGTCTTCTTAGGGATTCTTTTGATGTCAGTTTTCATATCTATAAGTGGAAGCCTCTTGAAGTTCATCTACCAATTATCATTCATAATTATCAAAATTCTAAAAGAATTTTACAGATTTGGATTTTCTTTATTGCAAAAATATATTAAGAAAAAAAATTTAAAAATAAAATAATATTATTTATATGTCAAAACGCGTGTATAACATTTGCTCACACAGAAATTGAGACTGTCTTCAGAAGGGGGAAAATGATTCACTTATTAATATTATGGATGCGTAATAGATTGTCCCAATAATTAAAGTGTGTATTCTAACTTTAAGTGTGATTTTATGTCTTTTCCTATCTAATTTGAGATAGAGAAAGTTTGTATTCATTAATTGACAACACCTATCAATATACACTTAAGATTAACATGACTTTTCACTTGCACTCCTCAACTAATCATCAGTCTCTTCGTTTCATTTTAGTCATGATAATTTTATTTTAAGAATTAAATAATACAAGTTTAATTAACATTGTAAGATATATTTGTTACTATCATATTTAATAATTTACCATAAATTTTACAAGCACTTCACTTGCTCAAGAAGACACATAAAATTACTAGCTTTTCGGTGTTGAAGGAAAGAGGCTTTAAACCTTTATTGACGCCAACACACTGGCAGAGGGAGCAGCATGAAAAGTGAGGCTCCACACCTTCTCCTAGAGCTTCAGAAATCAAAACCGGACCAAGCTGCACACGAGCCTTAAAATATTAAATTAAATTAATTTAATTTTAAAAATTAATTTAATTAATTCTTAAAAAACATAACTATGAAATAACTTTTAAACATTAGAAGTCCGGTGCTCATACTAGATGGAGTATTTTTCGTGGAAACCGTTAGTTTATAAAGTTTGTATTGAGAAAAAACTTACCTAGAATTACTAATTTCGATGTTGAAGGAAAGAGGTTTTAAACCTTCATGGACGCCAACATACTGACAGGGGGAGCAACATGGAAAGCGAGGCTCCACACCGTTCTCCGTGAGCTTCAGGAATCAAAACCGGACCAAGCTCGCACACAAGAATATATTAAATTAATTTAATTTTAAAACTTAATTTAATTAATTCTTAAAAAAACATAAGGATGAAATAACTTTTTAACATTAGAAGTCCAGTGCTCATATTAGATGGAGTATTTTTCGTGGGAAGCCATTACTTCATAAAGTTTGTATTGAGAAAAAACTTACCTAGAATTACTAATTTCATGCCAAAAAGTTATCCCCATTTTTCGTAATCTTCATCTCTACACCCACCTAATAATATTTATCTTAAATTATACATAAATAGTCTAAAAATAATAGTTTCGTTGTTTATTTTTATTTAGTTATTTTTTTAAATTATTTTTTATTTATCAATTTTAACATATTAAAAGATAATTATCTTAATTATTATTTGTTTTAATATTATTATACTATTTTTTAAAATATTCAATTAAAAATAATTTTATATTTTATTATTAATTTATAAATAATAATAATAATAATTTACTATTTTTTAATCTCCGAATTATTATTGTTACACGGAAAAAAGTATTTTACTCATACGCAAAATGACTTTTTGGTTTCCTTAGGCCCCTAGTTTTCTTTAAAACCAAGAAAAGAAAAAGAAATTAAAAAATATATATACACAAAATAAAAATAAATGCGATAAATATGACAACCGAATAGACACTCCTCGGGCTTAAAGGAGTCTCTTCGAGCTCTTCTTCTTCTTCTATTTCATCGCTCCATTTTGTTCACTTCTACTCCTGATAATTCTAGGGTTAGGGTTCGAAGCAAAAATTTATATACCGGATTTGTTGTATAAGCGTTTTTGCGCCTTACCTGGAACGCTACACTCATGGAGTCTTCTATTGTGATCAAGGTTTGATCTTTCTCCTTTTCCAAAAAATAAATAAATAATCAGTTCTTTTTGTTCAATTGGATTGCATGTTGAATAGCATTGTGGTTTGATGGATTTTCTTGTTTCTGTATTCTGAGATAGGATTGAAATGTGAAATAGTTTCGTAAGGATAGCACCGACCACGTATCTAGCTTCGTTATATGATCAGGGTTCATTTTTTACTGATTTTGTGTTGGATGTGTGCTAATATCAAAATCAAGCTAATGTTTACACTGTAAAGATATTCCTTTGCTGCGAAGATGTACAATTACAGAGCTTCCTCATGTTCTGGTTTGTGGAGTTTTTTTTCCCCCTTCTATTTGAAATTCATGTATGTCTTCATGTTCTAATTATTAGGTTTTTTTTCTAGATTAGGGGTGTGTTTGGTATGAAGAAAATGTCTTCTTAGAAGATCTTTTCTAGGATAAGAAGTGTGTTTATTAGTTTTTTTGCTTATGTTTGGTATGTATGCAAAAGATTATCCTAAAGTTATTTACATATGATATCAACATATACTATTGGTTGGGGTTGGGTGGTCACTGGACAGTGAAGAGGACGTTATCATTAATGTGGAATGCCACCCGCAGGAACTTGATTTCCCTCATTTCTGAGCTACTTATTTTCCTCTGTACCAAACACACTCTAGGAGTAAGGGATTTGTGAGCTTATAGATACATATATGATTACTTGATTGTTATAATTGCTCTGATGTGTCTTCTCAGGGATACTTTTAACTTTCTTATGATCCTTGTATCCCTTTGGCCAGTTCTGCATGCTATCTGCTATGCAATCTTGTAAATGTGTAGTTTTTCTGTTTCCATGATAGCATAAACTTCTTGACTCTTAAAGTGAATATCTGTTGGGGAGAAGTATTAGTGGTTATGTTTGTCATTTTGATTAATTTTTTGTTACAATGGATATATGTTTGGACTAATTTGTGTATCCACTGATGGATGATTTTGTCTATACTAACGGGTTTTCTGCTGGTCCTGTATGCTGTGTAGGTCAAGTATGGAGAGACTCTTCGACGATTCAATGCCCGTGTTGCTGATGATAAACTTGGTTTTAATATAGATGGATTAAAAGACAAGATCTCTCAACTTTTCAACTTTCCTCCCAACAGTGAACTTACACTGACATACATTGACGAGGATGGAGATGTTGTAACACTTGTTGATGATGAAGATCTGCAGGATATCATGAGGCAGGACCTGGATCCCCTGCGAATTTCTGTGAGTTTGAACACTGCAAAACTTAGTAGATCTTCAGGTACTTCTAGTGGAAATTCTACTTCCGTCAGAACCCCACTGATCCAGCCTACAATACAAAACATAAATTCAAGTGTTTCTGATCTTCTCAAGTCTTTGCCAAAATCAAAAAGCATAAAAAGCCGAAAGCACTCTACAGATAAGGCGTCTAAAGCCTCATCAGCTGCCCGAGAAATTGCTGATCTTTCCAAAGCACTCTCTATGACCGGCTTATCCTACTTAAAGCAGGCTTATCCAGCATCAGGAGTCCCTATGGGTAGTGTCAGAAGTGGAGAGCCATCTCAAGCAGTGAGTGCTGAGGAGCTGACTGTTGAAACTGCAGGACAACCAAAAGATATTACTGGACCCCTAGATGCCTTAAAGTTGAAGCCTTCCCAACCAGATCAAAATGGAATTCAGTGTGAATCATTATCCAAAAGTCCTAAGCCTAGCTCATCTCTGCTAGACGGTAAGAAGGAAGAGGTTAACAAATTTGGTGATTCCCATCTTGTTGGGAAGGCTCTTGGTGTTTCATATCCTAGTGCCTCAACCATGCGCCCAGAAAAGAGAGCTGATAAACAGCCAAGTAAGAATCAACCTGGTGCTGAGCCTGTTGGTGTGATTGGTGGTTCATCTGAGGTGCTTTTATATCCAAGTTCATATTCCACTAATTGGGTGGTGCCCCAATTAAAAAATACTAGTCGACCTCAATACTCTCCTTCCCATATCCCAGTTAACAGGAGCCATAATCACAGTGATAAGACGGCCTGTATTTTCCACAGAGGTGTTTGCTGCGATGGTTGTGGGGTTCATCCAATAACTGGCCCTAGGTTCAAATCTAAAGTGTAAGAAATATGAAGCTTTCGTATATCTAGTAGTTGACTAGTCAACGCCTAAGGACTCATCCACTTATGCTCTTGCAGAAAGGAGGACTATGATCTTTGCAGCATATGCTTTGCAGAAATGGGAAATGATACTGATTACGTCAGAATGGATCATCCTGTTATTTACAATCATCCCATAGCTTTCAAGGCTTTACATGATCCTGTATAAGGAGTTACTTTTTTTTTCTTCCAATTTTATGTAAGTATTGTCTTTGTGTTGATAAACTCTGTCAACTCTTTTATGTATGTAGCGTGACATCTTTCAAGAGTGCGTGATAAAATCACCTAAGCCGGACAGCCGCTTCACACAGGATGTCAATGTACTTGATGGTACTATCATGGCTCCATCAACTCGATTTACCAAGGTTTGGAGAATGAGGAACAATGGTAATATTGTCTGGCCACAAGGAACACAACTTGTTTGGATTGGGGGAGATTGTTTTAGTGATGCAATCTCTGTTGAATTACAGGTCAGTTTATGCAGTAGTACAATATACTCTTTTTTGGGGGGTGGGTGAACATCCATGCCTCTGGTCCGGAGATGTGATGATACATTGTCTCTATCTGCAGATTACTTCAGCTGGCTTGGCTGTAGACCATGATCTTGATGTGGCAGTTGATTTTACAGCTCCTGAGCTTCCTGGTAGGTACATCTCCTACTGGAGAATGGCCTTGCCTTCAGGGGAGAAGTTTGGGCAGCGTGTATGGGTGCTTATCCAGGTCAGGATTGTCGCATGTAACATTATTTCTTGATAATAAGAGGTAGCTTCGATGCCTATTTGAATATTTGTTACTTATTTTTGCAGGTTGAATTTTCAAAGGATCTGCGAGACAAGGTCTCTTATGTAGCCTCTCAGGACCTGGACTTGAATTTTCCTCCATCCAGCAATAGTATAGCTGATTCTGAAGCTATGATAGTGGACGACATCCTTGCTGGTCTTGAAATCTCAAGCCCTGCCATGAAATTGGTCGAGCCGGTGGTTAATGGAAACCTAAACAAAGGGCAGGAGTCCAAGTCATGCATTTCTCCTTCCGCAGCCGGTTCGTCAATTTCATACCCCATTGATTTGTCTGAGGCACCACCAGCAGTTACTTCTGCTGCACCAACCTCTGTTGCAGAAGTGCAGGCATTTTCAAAGGATGATATTGAGATGGCCCTCCTCAAGGAACTGGGAGAGATGGGTTTCAAACAGGTCAATTTAAACAAAGAAGTCTTGAGGATGAATGAGTATAACTTGGAACAAGCAGTAGCTGATCTTTGTGGTGCTTCTGAGTGGGATCCTATGCTTGAAGAGCTGGAGGAGATGGTAGGTTAATAATAATTTATGTGTTGAAATTTCTACCTTCCTTATCTGCATGTTCAGCAAGCAACAACTTCTAGCTTTTGACCATTGTATATTTTATCACTGCAGGGTTTCCACAACAAAGAGATGAACAAGGAGTTGCTCAAGAAGAATAATGGCAGCATTAAACGTGTTGTGATGGATCTTATTCATGGAGAGAATTAGGATCTAGTTACTAGTACTTGTCGCAATATATTATGTTTTCAGTAGACTATGCTTTTAATTACTTGCTAGACTGAACAGGATGGTAACATGCACTGAAACTTTGTAGTGTCGTACTGAACTTGCAGTGTTTTTTGATGACAATGGCCCTATATGTTATTGCCTGCTTCATAAATTTTCCTGTTAGGTACCTTGCTCGTAGCATAAAGTGCTTAAATCTTGATGGTCGCTTTTCTGGCATAATTCAGCAGTGCTCCTATGGCTGTGCTGGAGTGACACATATATGCCACATTGCCATGTTTGTGATACAGTCTTGATTGAATTTCAAGGTCCTGTTCATCCTAATTTCTGCTTATGCTTTTTAATTTTACTAGTTCCTGTTTTGTACGTATTTGCCATGTCAATTTACAAATTATATATAAATAATACTTGCTAAAATAAATACAATGTCCATATAAACAAAATCAAATAAATATTGATAGTTTGATGCAAAAGTTTTATCTATTGTGAATCGGCAAAGATGAGAAAATCAATTCAGTTATTTATAATATAAATATGTTATTAGTTTATGAATACATAAAGTAATAAATTTGTATTGAATAGTTAGAAATTAAATAATTAATTGATTAAAATTTAATGTGGAAAAAAGACTCTCAATGAATTTTTTTATTTTTAAATTTGTTATATTATATAGTTTTATTAATTAAAAAATATTTGATAACCAAAACTTTAATAAATTAATTAAATGCTATTAATTTGGTGCAATAATTTAATCTATTATGAACAAGCAAAGATGAGAAAATCAATTCAATTACTTATAATATAAAAATATGTCAAGAGTTTATGAATACATAAAATATGATTTGGGGTTGAATAGAGAAGTTAAATAATTAATTGATTAAAATTTAATTTAAAGAAAGACTTCTAAATATAAAAAGAGTAGTTTAATATTTTCAATGTAATTTTTAATCATTTTTCTTTATAAATTTGCTATATTACAAAATATTTAATAATAAATTTTTTAGTTAATTTCAAAGTCTTAAATATTAAATAATAATAATATTTTTCTTTTTTTCTTGAAAGCCTAGACAATTATTTATGTAAAATAGTCCTAAATCAAGAGTAAATTTTAAATATATTGAAATTCTAATTCAAAAATGAATATAATTAAAAATGAAATAATAAATAAAAAAATTATAAAAAAATAATTTTATCTAAAATAAAATATTTTAATAAAAGACAAAAAATTTAAATAATATTTTTAAGAATTTTCACATTTTCAATAAGTATAGATTAGATAAAAAAAAGTGTAGTAGTAAATAATTGGATACAAATAGTAGAAAGTTGTCAGGGTGACGTTGTCTGGTTATGTATTTATAATAATAGGATGGAAATGGTCTGGTTGGATGAAAGGGTAATAACATATTAAATCAATGAACTGGTCATGTCTGAATTTTGATCCTTTTTAATATTAATTTGATGGATTTTTTTGAGTTCCATTCGTTAAATCAAGTTAGTAAACAAAATATAATTCAACTCTTCAATGGGGTGAATTACTTTTATGGTTGTTATCCACGGTAATATATGGTTAGTTTTATTACAATGTTTATTTTAATTGTTATCTAAATTGTATTGTATCATATTATTTAAATATATTTTTAGATAAAGATGAAAAGATCCATTTTATGTAATAATTTGATTTGGTGTGATCACGTTGTTACCTTGATATTATTTTTTTATTTTAGTTTTACTTTATTCATTTAACCTACTTTTTAGTGGTAGCTCTATCCCATTATGTAACGATGGAGAAAGAAATTAATTTTTTCAAATAGAGAAATTTTAATAAATAATAAATATAAAATAACTTATTATTAATATAACACAATACTATACAATACAATACATTATTAAACAAATACATTATAACGATCCAAACAAAGTGTTAATGTGCCTTTCCCACCGGCCTAGCAAGTGAAGCAAATATTTAGTAGTAACACATTTGCTTTGTCCAATATATTAATACCAAATTGATGATTGCGCAATAATTTCTTTTGGCACCATATTAATAAGTTACTTTAAAAGATGACCCGCAAAACAAACTTTCAAGGTGTTGTGAAATAATGATAATATATCGAAATTAAGAAGGAATATAAAAGAGAAGATGTAGTATTTTTTATTTTTGCTTTTTTCTTTTCTCGCTATATATTTTGTTATAAGAAAGGAGAGTATTTATACTTGTGTATACATGGTCATTTATGGTTTTCTTATTGTCATGTATACACTTTGTACACTAAATATTGTACATGGATAATTAAGTTACAACACTAATAAAAAAGAGTGTATATCCGTCTAATACATATTTGTATGTTTATGTTGCCACAAAGTATATTATGTGGATTTAGAAAATAATTAGTCCCTTCTCTTTTCAAGAGGCAAAATCAGATTTTTTAACTTTATAGATTCTGAATTTTACAACAACGATTTTAAGGTTATAAACTTGATATCGATATATATTTAATATGAAAACGTACGTGGATTAGCAAACATATACCAGTTAATTGGCAAACATAACTGTAGTTTGAATTAATTATGGCTCGCGATAAACATCTAGCTGTAATCATAGTTTGAATTTTGTATAATTCGCGCGAGTTATACAAACGTCGTGCACAAATTGTATAGAGAAATAGACAAACGCTATACAAAAACTGGGAATTGTACAGTAAATTATACAAATATATAGAAATGTTGCGCGAATTATACAAACGTTGCTATAACTATAGTTACGAAAAATAATTAGACAAACTATACCTATGGAACATAATTAAAGTACTTTTGAACGTTTATATTAAAAAATCCTTCCATTTGATAAACTTCTTAGTACAAATACATATTATGCACAAATATGATCACATAAATTGAGACGAAAAAAATAATAAAAATACTTGACTTAATTAGAGAGGAAAGTGTCATTGGTGAAGGAATTTGTCAGTGAAAAGAAGGTAGTCTATTTTACTAGTATTTGTAAAAGGTCACATGTCAATAGCTCTAGCTTTTGTGTGTAAGAAAAGCTTTCCACAATATCCTCCTTTATATACTAAAAATATTTTCTATCCACTAAACTACAAATGAGTACAACACAACATCCCATCAAACTTAAATAAAGTTAATTTAGAACCTAGAAACAAATAGCATCACCAACCACTCACTACTTTCTTTAGCTATCAACATTTTATTTTTTAAGAAAATTTAGGTATTATTACATCTATATAAACAAATTCTTCTTTCCTTGTCCAAAAAAAAAAATTGGAAGATGGATGTGGACTTTTGGAGTGCAAGAGAAAACTCAGCCAATAGTTTTTCTACCTTTCAATGTACCCATTTAAGCAATTCTGGTAAATATCAATTTGTATCACATGCATTTGTCCTTTTTTTTTAAAAAAAAAACAAGAGCTCGACTATATTTGGATTCGTGCCCGAAGAAAAACACTCCCTATCAGAATTTTTCTATTGAGAGCTCTTGGCACATGCAATTGTTTTGTGTAGCTGTTCTTGCACTGTTTTTTTTTTTTTTTTTTTTTGATACATTAAATTGAAGTTTGTGGTGGGCATATTAAGTCTCTGTCTCAGGGAGTTTTAAATGCTAAGTTAAGCTTTTGGGTAGACATAGATATTGGTAATTCTGGGTCATGGCTTTTCCATTAATTGGTAATTTTTACCTACTCTAGTTCCTCCATTTCCTCAAGTTTTGGAGTTCCATCTTCATTTTATATTATCTTTACTCTAGTAATTTGTTGTTCTTGTAGTCTTCAATTTTGTTACTTTCTTGGATGATGTTCTTTCATTATTGTGTATTTTTAGTATCTTCTGTATTTGGGCTTCATATTTTTGAGACCATTGAGATAGTGGTAACGTCTCCCCAAACCCCATTTGTGAGATTCCATTAGTATGTTGTTGTTGTTTGATCACATTGTTTGTCATCAGACCAATAACAAATACTGTACTGTTCTCCAAAGGCCTGTTTTGGGCATCTAAATAATGATTAATCCAAGCTTCTGCTTTGGACAAATTTAGGAAATAAGTGGAAAAGAATAGGAAGAAAAGAATGAAGCTTTTATGTTTGTTTTGGAAATCAAACAGATTCTTACTTGAATGAGGAGAATGAAGCAGAAGATGCAAGAGCTTGGTTCCCTTGCCCTTTCTGCTATGTCGAAATTGAAGTGCCAATGCTCTGCCGCCATTTACAAGATGAGCATTGTTTTGACTTACAAAACGCGGTAATTTCCCCATCCATGATGCTTCCTTATGTGGCATTTTATAACACCACTCTCTCCAGGTCTGGAGAGAGTAAAATGTGTGTAGACCTTACCTCTACCTCGTAGAGATAGAGAGACTATTTTTTATATGCAAAAATGAAATGTATATGATGATACTCAACGTTTCTATTCCAGGTGTGTCCCATATGTGCTGCAACTTTGGGGAAAGATCCTACTGGGCATTTTTCAGTGCAACATGCACACTCAGTAAAGGTAGACATTTTTCAAAATATTAACTTCGACCATATAGGACGATCTATAAGTGATCAGCTGAACCTCACACTTCTACACCTTTTTACAGAGGAGAAGAAATTACCTAAAACCTGACTTCTGGAATAATGCTGCTACAGCTATGATCGGAAAGGATCCTCGAGAAATAGCTTCATTTTTTGGTCGATACAAGGTTCAGGAATCTGCTCCAGATCCACTTCTATTGCCATTTCTCTGCAATTTCCCTCCTCATCCCAAATGCAGGCAGCAAGACAAGTCTTCTGTTTGTGACACTGCTACTACTCAAATAGAAAGGTACTTTAATTCATTTGTTCTCTTTGTTTTCGGGAAATTTTCTTCATAAAATAAACTGAACTAAATGCTAGACCTGAAAGTTAAGCATGAGCATTTTAGTTTGTACCTTTCTGGTTTTGTCCTTCCGTTGTTAATATAACCAACAAAAAAGTCCACCTAAAGTGTAGTTTCACTATTTTACGTTTTAGAGGCAGATTCAGGATTTAAAGTAGAAGAGTGAACTTATGGGTTCGGATGAACCCGTAGAGCTAAGAGGCTACATCCACCTATTTAAACTCGATTCATCAACTCTTTATGTGGTGTAATGCTTTCAGTAATCTGTCATCTGAAAAAACTTGGGCTTCCACACATGACTTGAAGGTCTTGAGGAACTGGTGTAATATAATTTTCTACCACACTGAACATGTGTAAAGCTGAAGATATGATAAATTGACTAAATCGTTAGAATGTCTTACTACACTACGATCAGTGAAATCCCACAAGTTGGGTCTGAGGAGGTAAAATATACTCACTACCTCATAGAGATAAAGAGGTTGTTTCAGTGTGTTACTACACTAAAGGAATGAAATTTATCATAGATCATATAGATATACTGCCCAAAAGTTCGATATTATTCATCAGCACTTATTGTTGCAGCAATGGATGACCTAGGAGTTGGTCACTTACAACTTGTTTGGATGGTGGATTTTCATTGTAGGGTTATTAAGAGAACGACGTCTGTTTTGATTGTTTCATTAATTATATGGTATGGCATGGTTTTGTTTCATGGTTCTATAACCATGAGAATCCTCACTTTTTTAAACCACCAATTTGGTGGTGTCCATGGTTCTCCTATTTTTTTTTTCAATTATACCCTTATTTAAATTTAAATAATTTTAATTTATCCTTTATTTTTTATTAAACTTTATCCTAATTGTTTTTGTATTATTTATTTTCCTCCGCATCAACTTTTGAAACTTATTTTTCGCCTCCCGTCTTTTCTTTCACGTTTTAGTCTTTTTTTTAGGTTTTTTTTTAAAGTTCTTACTTTTTTATTTTCTCGTGTTGTTTGTATAGATTGGAAATATATTAGCTTGCATGTTTCCCTACTCAATTTTATGTATTTATTTTTAAAAAATTATTTAAAAAATATCAATAAATTTAATATTTATAATGATTAAGGATATTTTTGACAATTTATAAGTTATGATACAGTAGCATACAGTCTAATCAAACAACAAATTATCATTGAACAATAGCAACCTATACCATCTATCCAAACATTGTATGGTACTGTACCGTATGATACCATACAGTACCATAAATTATGAAACCATAGCAAACCACTATCCAAACAAGCTGTTAACTTAGAGGACGTTTATAATAGAAGATAATTTGGTGTCAATACTTTCAACTGTGTTACAATATTGGGTGTTTTAAAAGATTTGACAATGGCTTGTTTGTTGAGTTTGAAACGTAGCAGAAAGAAATAGTGATTTTAGGGCCAACTTTTGTATGCAGTAACACTAAGGTGTAAAAAAAATTTGCGCAATTATAGGTAGAGTCAGAGCCAGAATTTTTAGTTCATAGGTTTTGAAACAAGATCCGTTTTGCTCATTGGGTAATGGATATATTAATTGTGCATTTGAAATTAACTTTTTAAACAAAACTACGAAGTATGAATCAAAGCTCTTGGGTTCTACCAAACTCATCTATGGTTTCATAATACAAATTTGAACCCACTCCACTGTTAGGCTAGGGTTGCACTTGTGCAAGTGGAGTCAAAATTTAATATACAGAGACGAAGGACCTAAAATGCCTTCGAACTATTAGAAATGGTACAAAAATGCCTTCATCCACCTATCGGGCCTAAAATGCTTCTGTCATCTATCTTTGGGTCCAAAAATACCCTTCATTCACCTTTTTGGCTCACCCTTATACTCTTGAAACTAACAACCTTATTCCAAATGAAAATGAAACATGACAAATATTTTTTTTTTTTTTTAAAAAAAGAAAAAATAGAGGGTGATTAGTTTCAAAGGTATAAGTGAGCTAAAAAGGTTAATGAAGGCAGGGTGGATGATAGGGGCATTTTAGGCCCGATGGAGGGCATTTTTGTACCATTTTCAATAGTTCAAGAACATTTTAGACCCTTTTCCGTTTAATATACAGTGTTATTTTTCAATAAAGATCCGACTTGACCCTGTGTAGTAGGTCTGCCCCTGATTTCACTAGGTAATTCTAACTTATTTTTATTCAATAAGCATTGCTTGGTAAATTAGAATACATAAGAAGTGACCTACTATAATAGGTAAAATTACATGTACAAATTTTATATACAGAACCAGGGCTAGTTGACGGCGGCCTTGACAGAAATCTACTGTTGTCTTGTGCAGCAGCAAGTTAGCTGTATCTGAACCTGCACTAGAAGAGCATTTTGAAGAGAAAAGACAGAGAGCTGCATTTCTTCAAGAACTGGTTGCTTCAACTATCTTTTAGGAAATCAACCAATTTTCGTCACAGACGATGGTTGTTCCAAATTACTAGTTAAAGTAATGTAACACCAGAAAGCATCTTTTTAATGTCAATGTTACAATTTCAAGTATATTAAAGCAATCTCAGTGATCAATACATTACTGTTTGTTAGTTTTCTTCTTTTTTCTATCATGTCTTAGGAAGACTGAAACAATTCAAAACAGGCTTAACTTGCAGTGTAGGCTTAAGACATAACGACGTTGAAGCCTGTAAACTAATGTACCTAAAGCTGTTGATTTGAGTTGAGAGTCCATGGCAATGATCATTGGCAGTTGGCATAAATAAAGTACCAGTAACTAAACAAGTTCCATGCATGAAAAAAGCTAAATGAAGTTCTCTTTAACCACAATCTTTTATTGCATAATGCATGTTTCCTTGGATGGTAATATACAAGATTAACAAGCATGAATAGCAACAAGAAACACAATAAATCAGACACTTTCACCAGGAACAGTAAACAGAAAAGGATCATAGTAATACGAAGTTGTCCATTGACACACATTTTTTACCCAAATACTTCTATAAAACATAATGATCGGCTTTTTCTCTTTCATTGGCTCAAGCAGTATCATTTCACTGTAAACATAATATCATCCCTGCTAGGCAAATAAAAGGATAACAAGCAAAGTTGCAGATCCATTCGAACTCATCAGAGCATGTGGAAAGACAAAGGTCTCGTATGTAATCCTGTTCTTTTTTCCCCTTTTAATCGAGGCATTGCAATAACATTCGAGAATGGTCATTGCAAAGAACTTAACTCAGCCAAGCACAAGAAATAGACAGTTATACTCCTGAAAGAAATGGACAATTCACTAATGACATACAATCAGTGCAGTTGGGATTGCGAAGGTCATTGAACTAGAGAAGATCTATACAAAGTAAACTCGGACTTAACAAGACTTCTTATCGTTAATCCAACTGTATTTAAGTAAACTTCCTCTATAATTGGTACCTGGTAGCAACCAGCACTTTGCTTAATTCAGCATTACAAAGTTGTCCAGTCAAAGGTGAACTCGCTACACAGAACTTGTATAATGACCAAAGATAACAACTCTTTTCATTTTTCATGAGAAGGCAACAGCAATTTAAAAGCTTATTGCAGGTTGAAACCAATCTCCAAATAATTATCAAGAAAGGTGAAACCAAAGCATCAAATCCAGAAAGATCAAACACATTCTCAATTATCTTAGCTTAGGACAACATACTTCCTACCCGTAGAAACCAAAATAGACCAGTTAGCTACCTATGCCACATTCACCTGAGAATGAAGAAAACCACTGAAGTCAAAGAGTGCATAATAGGAGGAACAAGCCTGAAAGATGAGAAAATGGACCATTCAGTCCGGTAGATACCAAAGCAATATGTGACTATCATAATGAAATATCTAAGGTATTCATGTTCGTCAATGAAGATAAATATTCCACATCATGTCAACATAACATACAGAATATTTTTCACTGCTTTGGTATTCTAACGCCAGTGAGTCCTTTTCCAATCCAAAATGAACCAACTGTCAGTGTTCTGCTCAAAGATGATAAACTAAACAATGCTGAATTTCGATTATAAAGCAATGCAAATATATTCAGATCCACCTCTAGCACCATATTCTACTTACACAGGCATAAAGAAGTTAAGTTATTCGCCAGCTGATGTCTTGCTCGTAATTATCCAACAGAACACAGTGGTTAAGGAAGCATATTACTTTTTCTTTATGTTCTTCTATCAGCAATCAATTTGTTGGAACAAATAGTCCAAGCAGTGAATTCAAATTAGCAAGTTGGGCTTTTGTTTCAGAAGAAGGTGAGCATCTATATAGAGGAAAATGAAGCGATGAGAGCAAATGATATCATTTCTTTCAAGCAAATGAAAAGTGAAACAAGAGACAGGAAATATTCCGAAAGTTCAGTAGAATTGGGTGATGAAACAGGATACTTCAGCTAAAGTAAGATTCTAAGACATAACAAAAGTAACCAAAAAGTCACATATATGACAATGGATTAATAAACTTCAATGGAAAAATCCGACCATTTGTGAAGGAAGATGCTCAGCTGCAAGTTCATCATTCTAAGATTTTCTGAATAACACCAGCTCCAACAGTCTTTCCTCCTTCCCTGATAGCGAACCTCATTCCCTGCTCACAAGCAACTGGCATAATGAGCTCAACCACCATGTTTACGCGATCACCAGGCATGACCATCTTAGATTCCTCTCCCTTGTCGGTCATAATAGCAGTAACCTTTCCAGTCACATCAGTTGTCCTCATGTAAAACTGTGGCCTATAACCCGCAAAGAACGGGGAATGCCTGCCACCCTCTTCCTTCTTCAACACATACACCAAAGCTTCAAACTTGGTGTGTGGAGTAATTGTTCCAGGTTTTGCCAACACCATTCCTCTTTGAATATCAATCTTCTGAATACCTCTCAACAACAACCCCACGTTATCTCCTGCCATTGCTTCATCCAATATCTTCTGAAACATCTCAACCCCTGTCACTGTAGTGTTCCTAGTGTCCTTCAATCCAACTATATCAACAACTTCCCCAACCTTAACAGTCCCTCTCTCTACTCTCCCTGTAGCCACTGTACCTCTACCAGTAATAGAAAACACATCTTCAATAGCCATCAAGAAAGGCAATTCAGTTTGTCTTTGTGGAATGGGAATATATTCATCAACAGAGTCCATCAATGCATAAATCTTATCAACCCACTGATCCTCACCCCTTTTAATACTAGGATTAGCCATCAAAGCCTCTAAAGCCAAAAGGGCAGAACCAGAATGAATAGGTATATCATCACCAGGAAACTCATAACTTGACAATAACTCTCTTACCTCCAACTCAACAAGCTGAAGCAACTCCTCATCATCAACTTGGTCTTGTTTGTTCAAGAAAACAACCATATTAGGGACACCCACTTGCTTAGCGAGCAAAATATGCTCCTTAGTTTGCGGCATTGGACCATCAGCACCTGAAACAACAAGTATAGCTCCATCCATTTGTGCAGCACCAGTAATCATGTTCTTGACATAATCAGCGTGCCCCGGGCAATCCACATGGGCATAATGCCGATTTTCAGTTTCATACTCCACCGTAGCAGTATTAATAGTAATACCACGAGCCCTTTCTTCAGGGGCAGCATCAATTTCATCATACTTCTTGGGGGCGGAATTACCCAAAGAGGCAAGCGCCATGGTCAAAGCAGCTGTAAGAGTGGTTTTCCCATGGTCAACATGGCCAATTGTACCAATGTTGACATGGGGTTTCTTCCGCTCGAATTTACCACGCGCAGCTCGGACAGTAAACCGGCGGCAACGGGTGGAAGAAGTAGTAGTAGTAGCTGGTGAATGGAGGAAAAGGGTTGATGGGGTTTGTATAAAAGAAGATGAAAGGATAAGCTTAGAAGATTTTGTGGAGTTTGAAGGAAGAACACCACTGCAACCTGAAGAAGAGGAATAAGGGTGTACAAGCTTTGTAGAAGCGGCAGCAGCAGTTGCAGAACCTGCTGAAATTGAAGCCATGGGAATTGAAGTTTTTGGAGAAAGAGAGTGAAATGAATTGTGATAGAAAGAAGGGAGGATATTGAAGTTATCTTTTTGGTAGGAAGAAAGAGGGCCTCTCATATATTAGCCATTTGGGTGTCTCTCCTGGATGACATACTGACACAGCAGTAGGCTGCAACTTGCAACTATGGGGATTAGGGGTAGGGGATTTATGTAAAACTTACTCCAAAAATAATTGTAGCTTATCAATTTGACTAATTTTTAAAATAAAATATATAAATATTAAATAAAGCATTATAAATTATAATTTTTCTATTACGTTTAGATATGTTAAATGAAGTTTAAATAATTTGATTCTCGAGAAGCAAACTACCACAAATATTTCGGGCCGGATAATATACCTGCTAAATCTGTGAATCTGCAATAACGGTTATATTTTGCATGGTATATTGATGTGTGCTTGTTATTTGCTTAATGATGTGTAAACTCAAACAACGGCAAGCAGTAGAATAGAATCATTGAGATAAATATTAATGATTAAAAAAAAATTATCTTTTTTTCTTTTGCATAATTTGAATCGATTGACATTTCCAATAGCTAAATACTCAAGTAAATATGTACAAGTATACAATTCCATGAAATTGAAGGTCCTATTTTTAGCTGCAACATGACTTGCAGACGCATTATACATAAGCGTGTAAGCAAGCAAATGAGAATAACTAACAAATCAATTTCGGACGCATGGCTTCCCTGTCTCTTCTTTTCAATATTACCTCAATTCCTGACCCTGAACTGATTTTAGCATTCATAGAGCTGAATCTATAATTAAACATTTGTCCATGTTCTAGCTTCTCAATTTTGGATGTGACCATTGTCAGCAACAAATGATTTCAGCATTCCGGAATATCTCTGGGACTTTTCAGGGTCAATCAGGTCATTGGTACACTCAAAGAATTACTCAACACTTGATTGGCAAAAGACAAAACAGCAACTTACATCTTTACAGAGTAACTTGAATCTTCAGGACATCAGCAATGCAAATTATGGGAAGAAATTTTGTTACTATAAATGCCACGGATCTCGGGAGGAAGCTTGCTTAGAAGATCTGAGATAGCCGAGTCATGCTTCTTCTTGAGATCATTTAGCTCTTTTTGCTGCAGATCACGCAGCTTCTCGAGCTCCTGGGTGACTTGTCTGATATCAGCTGAGTAGTTGTTGCTGATCATGTTATTTCTTTCCTCTGATGAATGAGGCCCACTTCCATAACTAAAATCTGCAGAATGATCATTGTCACCAAAGTCAGAATCACGGTACACACTGGTATCATCATCCATGAAAGTCTCAGATTTATCATCTTCGTGTCCAAATAAGGCAGCAACATGTGAACTCCCTCCCTCTCTCAAGATAACAGGTGTTTCTTCATTTTCTTCTATCCAACAACCTTCATGAGTTGGTGAATTGGTAAGTGACGCGTTTGAAGGCCCCTGTCTGAGTGGAGAGCTACCATTACTGGTTGTTTTTGGTGAATCAGACCAGTATTTTCGACCTGAAGGGAGTCTTTCCAACACAAGACCACCCGAATAAGCAGAATCGATTGTTGAGGGAGGAGCATCAGCTCGGACTCCAGAAGTACAGCTATCAGGAGTAACTTCATCAGTTATGTGATTGCTAGAGTTTTCTCTTGGTGCCCAATCTGGGATGTATGACCGAATTTCAGAATCAATCATTTCTGCTATTGCTGAAACATCCTGATCAGTCAGGTCCAGCTCTTCGACCATTTCACCAGCAACAGCATTTGCCGTATCAACTTCAATATCAAAGGGGAAGTGAATGTTCCTAATATGACCTGATACCACATTGCAAATGTTATACAATTAATTAAGAGATGCATCTAAGCTTGACAAAAGAAACAAGGAGCAAACAGTAACCTGTAGAATCAGTAATTCGAAGTTTAAGAAATATTGTATTTAGGTCCTTCCTTTGGCCCTGCACCGTGAAATCTCTACCTCCTTCAGGCAAAGGGTCCTTTGTACTTCTTCCACTATCAGACTGATCATCACTCATATCTGTAAAGATCCACAAAAGTCAATAATAAAGGGACGTTTTAGAAAAGGTGTGATCACATATTTACCTGCATGTCTGGGATTGAAGCTCAAAGATCGACCTATGTTTCCAGAATCCTCATCAGAAAGGAGAAAGGGGTCAACCAATAGTTTCTTAGCAGGCAATCGCTCAGAAGCTTCTGCAATACATTTTTCTATGAAGGTTTTAACTCTTGGATCCTTCACTTTTGCCAATGAGGCAGGCTTAATTCCCTTCATAGATGCAATTAGTAAAATCAGAATCTCAGCAATGTAATATTGTTGTTGTGAGATGAAATTAAAATACCAATAAATACAGAGTCAGTTATCTCATTAGATCAATCTGCTAAAAGGAAAATAAAGTTGCAGAAAGTTAAAGATTATCCCCCAACATAAAATGAATATGAAGCTCCCCATTCCTCTTTCTACTCAAAGAACCCTCCTCCTCACCCCAAAAGGAAAAAAGTTTATTCTCATTTTGTAATTTCTAGCTATCAAAAACTGAAAACTGATTGTAAAAGACTCATGGATTTGTTTGAGTAATGATCTAATGTAATAAAATAAAGCATTCCTCAGTCCTGCTGAATAGTTTCATCTCGGCCTGGCACAACATTAATAGAAGAGTTGAAATTAAAGAGTGTATCTACTAAAAAGTAAGTCCTACAAATAAAATGACAAGGATCAAAGTTGGTCACTTATTACCTTGATATAATATAGTCCTCAATATGCAGCAAGTAGTGAAGGGAAGATATTTCCCCTTAAAAGCAAGTGGAAATGTCATGATGCAAAAGAAAAGTGCTAACTACTTCGATTACCCCCATGTTCCCCCGAGAGAGAAGACAGCTATACATTACCAAAGCCTAGCCATTTCGATATGCTTCCCTTTTCTGGTAAATTATTCTCCAGCACTAGTACTCTCTAAATCTGAACACAACCTTTCCTTCCTTCGTTTCAGTACCACTTTTATAACCTTCTCACTAATCCATCAACAAGACAAACGCTAATAATTACTACTTACGATACCACCTTAAGTGTTGGAAGTTACTTTAGCTTCTTCAACAGTAAAGAGCTCATGTTCCTGTCATAGTACAACATACACTCACCCCCTCATGATCCTACTTGTGCATTTCCGTTTTTATTTCTTCAGCCAAACAACCACCACTCTTACTATCACATAAAATAGTGTTGTTGAACCTCATTTTAACACCTTCAATGCCCTGCAAGCCAGCGAATCTAGATTAAGATCTCCACATCATTGTTGGAGCAACTGACCCGGAAAAGTATCTTTCAGTTTAAGTTGTCTAATCTGTTAAAACCTAAAGTGATGCTAGGCTGCTTCACCGTGGTTTGCTTGACCACATCAGCATGGTTTAAATTAAGTGCACGCCAAACAATTAAGCGCCCATTTGATCAGCCTAGCTCCTTCCACTTTAGCTATGAGTCATTTCATTTCTATTTCTTCACATAATTGCGACAAATGAACAATAGGAACCATGTACATAATAAATCAAGTCCACAGATGATTGGCGGACTCAATTCTCTTCTTCCTCTTAACTAAAATAACCTAAAAATACAACACCTTAGATACATACCACATTATTCAAAACAGAAGACTGGATTAGCTAACAGTCTGAATTAGCACTTATAAGAGAACAAGAGGGATTTATTTATTGGAGAGGGTTGTGTACAAAAATGATTTCAGTTGGATTAAGGTCTAAATGAATTGTTTGATGCTGCTAACTGGAGCAATGCAAAAAAAAAAAAAAAAAAAGAGAGAGAAGAAGAAGAAGAAAGATAGAAAGAACCCTTACATTCAGACACAAATTCCCCAACGCGAGGATGGTACTTGGAGGTAAACTGATAATTGGGAAGTACTAAAAGTCCTATCAAAATTATCCCCAGGAAGAAGCAACTCCAGTGATTCTTACTCAATGTTGACAAAGCACTCTTGACAAATAAACCAAAAATATTTATATAATATTTTGAATTTTTATTGCTCAACTGGAATGCATTCATTCAAGGACAGAAAGCATGTCTCTTAACTCCAATAACGCAATGAATACTCCAGTTATGCAAGCAGGTTATGACAATATTTTTTTGGGTTGTTTGCTAGAACAATTCAATGACTAATGAAAACAAACACGACAAACTGCAGGCAATCGGTATACAATAGACCCTATAGCTTGATAATATTAGCTATTAATAATACAAGAAGTTACTCAAAGAATGCATAAAGTCAGAGGACCCCTTTTCGGTTTTACTATAAAAAGCTTGATGACATTAAATGAAATGAACTGCAAATCCAACATGTCAGTAGGCTCACTTGGATAAAAAAAGTTTCAGAACCGAACACCAAAGGATATTTTCAATCATGAACAGCAGGTAGGAGTAGAACTATATGGATACAATACTAAGAAAATAAAACCTAAGTCCCTACAATCATCACTTGATTCTGACTACGCATGGTCAGACTGTTTTAAGTGGTCAACTAAATCTCATTCCCATGGTAAAACCATCTTGAGCTACTGAGCCGGGCCCACCAAGTCAAGGACATTCATTCAACAGAAGTCATAAACAATGTTAATTTCTTAGAACGGCTATTTGTTACTTAGAATATCATGTTATTGTTCACTTCCTTAGCAAATTGAACATCCCGTTTTACGAAGAATGGTTATTGAAGAGAGGCTGAACACCCTTCTTGATAAAAGAAAAGGTATTGGGACTAACTTTATATTCAGGGATTGCGAGAGAGGACAGAGAATTTAGTCTTAAGAACACCCGCATGGCGCATACCCTTAAACAGAAAACTCCGAGTGGAAGTAGGTTTATCTTTGACAATGTAAAATAGAAACATGCGGGATCAGTCTGTGAAAATCAAATTTCAGGCTATGGAAAACTAATATTCCTCCAGGATGCACAGCTTTAACTGGATAGCATTGATGGAGCTTGCCTCACAGAAGATAACCTAGCCAAGAAGTGTATTGTATCTCTAACAGATGCTACCTGTGTGTGAAAAGGATTTGGAGTTAGTAAACCACTCTTTCATGCACTGTTCAGCAGCCTGGATGGAGTTTATTTTTACATAAAAACAATATTAAATGGGTGTCTCCAGGGGATATTATACAAGTGTTTTGCATCTGGAGGGATCGGAAAGCAGAGAAAACTACCAAAAAGATATGGAACCTGATTCCTTTAACTGTATTTTGGGTGTTATGGAATGAAAGAAACAAGAGATGTTTTGTAGAAGAAAAAACCTCCCTGCAGCAGCCGAAAATTAATTGCTCGTTCCTTTAATTTGTTTGGTCAAGACTCGAAGTTGTTAAGGATACACACCAGTTGATAATCTTCAGCATTTCCCTATCTAGTTAAGGAAATACAGTTTTTTAGGTCAAAAGCTTTTGCATTTACTTTTTCTAAAAAAGAAAAAAACAAGCATGCAAAAATGGGGTATTTTTTTTTCCTTTTCTAACAGTAAATTCTTAGGCCGGTGAAATAAAGATAACAGAAGCGGAAAACATTACTGCTACATTGTGAACTCTTGCTTAAATGTGCTGTCAAAACCTGTGGATATTGACCATGGAAGTCATTGCAGAAAATAAATGCCCCAACCAGAGTTGCTTGTTTTTAGTGATTACTGCTTATGGTGCCTGTTTGACTGGGGACAATCTACAAAAAGAAAAGTTTTTAGATTGTATAACAGATGTTTTATCTGTGAAAGTGCTGCTGAAATAGTAAAATCATCTGTTGATGGATTGTAACGACATACAGTTGATATGGTCCTTTTTCTAAATATTTTTGGTGTTCAATGGGTGATGCCACAAAGCATTAAGGATTTATTTGTGAGCTGGCAAGGTCAGAGAAAGCTGAAGAAGACATGTAAATTAATTCCATTATGAATTAGCTGGACAATATGGCTTGAGTGCAAGAGAAGATTGCTTTAATGGAAGCAAGGAGTCTATTGCTGTTTTAAAGTTTGGACATCTCCAGAATTTGTTTTGTTTCCTCAGAGGACATACTTGATCAGTATTTATGATTTTATGGACTTAATCTCAGTCCTTGTGTAGCTTCTATCCAAGGCCTTCGCTTTTGTAAACTTCTCGGGTACCTTCTTGGTACCTTTCTAGTATCAATAAAACACTTTTCCTTATTAAAAGAGGTTGGTGAAATAAAGAGGAAAATGCTTCATGCAGTTTTCAACCTTTGCCTAGAAACATCTTTGAGTTGCAGCAGAATAGGTCCCCGAGAAATGCCTTAACCTTGACGTATTGTCACTTTAAGCAGGCCAATAACTTGATACTGACATAAAACCACGACAAAGTACATAAACCTGACTTTTTTGTATTTGTTCTGATAATCAGCTTAGTGCATTAAAATGTCTAAATGCAAATGCAGCATCACTACAGAAACCTGACTTTTCTGTATTTGTTCTGATAACCAGCTTAGTGCATTAAAATGTGTAAATGCAAATGCAGCATCACCTTAAAACTGTTATTTTTTACAAATTTATTATGAGGGCGGTGCACCCTGAGAATATAAACTGAAGGCTGAGTTTCCATCCTCCACATCCAACAGAGAAAGGGAGAAAGACAAAAGTCATCAATCCCAGGAAAGAACATCCTCCAAAGCAAGATAACCACATTTTACTGTATACGAGCCTTACTAGACAACATGAACCCAAATGAAAAAACCAAGTAAATGACTAGGGAGCTAATTGTTTAAACTAAAATCTAGATGCTGAATAACTAGTCAAACAATTTAACTATCATTTTAGGTTAGCAGTGTTTGAGTGTTATTACTGAATACAGAAATTGAGCAGTATTCTTCTATTAGATGCAGAAATAAAGTTAAAACTTATTGGCTTTTATTTCTCTAAAATGCTTATAATTTTATTATTTTTGTCATCCCAATTTGTATGACACTCTTTGCACATGAAGACACCAATGGATAATTAACTAAAGCTTTGTAAATGAACAGTCATGTAAAATCATAAATGTCAGAGTTCCTCGAGGGTTGAAGGCTTGAAGCCTAAGCTATGCAATGCAAGGATATTTACGGTTTTGAACCAAGAGTTGCAACTCTCAATTTCCGTGACTTCTGCTGCTTAACAGCCTTGATCCCAAGAAATATCTCTCTCAATAATCGTGAATAAGGGACAACAAAAAAAAGAAAGAGAGAATGGGAAGAAAGACATGAATTCTTACTGCTGTCACTTTCTTATATATTTGAGCAGCATTGGCACACTCAATATAAGGATATTCAAAAGTCACGAGCTCCAGCAGGCACATGCCAAAGGCATAGATATCTACTAGCTCATTGTATTCCTCTTCATAAAGTTCTGGCGCCATGAATTCTGGTGTACCTGAGATCAAATATAAAATTGCACTTGTCAGAACCATATAAACTGCCAATGAACAGCCAATTACAACCTTGTCGACGGTCGCAAAATTGATAGAAGCAGAGGACCTTACCAATGACACTATGAGCAGCACGAGCCTTACAAAGAATTGCAGCGAGTCCCAAGTCACCAATCTTAACCTCCCCTTGATTACCATTGATAAATATGTTATCACACTTGAGATCCCGGTGAATAATTGGAGGGTCATGACCATGTAAATATGAGAGACCCTCCAATATCTGCCTAGACCAATTCTTAAGTGCTCTGACATCAACCCTCTTATGTTTTTTACGGTACCTTCACGAGCATACAGAAAGAGTAGTCCATAATCCAATATTTCAAAAATATGGGTAGTTGGGTTAAAGCATTGAGCAAAGAAAAACAAAAAGAAGAAGAAGAAGAAGAAAACACATAGCCATACTGTCTTAAAGTCCCAGAAGTGAAAATTTCAGTAATGATGTTGATATTCTCATTCTTTGAGTCAACCCACGAGTTAAAGAATTTGATTATATTCTTGTGCTTGAGGGTTTTAAGCAAATGAACTTCGGAATAAAGACGCTCCAAGTCCACAGCATTCCTCAAAAGATCAGCCAATTTAACCTGGTTCCAAGCTACTTCAATCCCCTCCAGTTCATCAAATGCTCGGTAACTATATTACCAATGGTAAGTCAAGAATGGACAATAGTTGCACTTGACAACATTCATTGATAAGGGAAAAAGCAGTGAGACAATAGTCCCTTCATCTCAGGTTATATGACAATTATACAACTTTCACAAATATTAAGAATTAAAAGTCATATTAATATTCAAATTAAATACCTTTACGGAAGAAACAAAATGATAGCTTTCTGATGAAATGGCTCTGGAGATATAATGATGAAAAACAAGCTCTATGGAAGGATGTAATTAAGTGCAAATATGGTGAGAACAGCCCTTGGTGCAGTAATGAAAGCACTTTACCTTATGGGATTGGGGTATGGAGGACTATCAGAGATCTCTGGCCGATGATAAAGAGAACATGGTAATCAAAGTGGGAGATGAGAGAAAAACAAAGTTCTGGAGAGATGCTTGGAACCTGACCCCCCCCCCCCCAGATAATTTCCCGGACATGTTCACCATTTGTAACAACCCAGAAGCAACTGTCGAAGAGTGCTGGACTGAACAGGGATGGGATCTATCTTTTAGGAGACTCGGAAATGACTGGGAAATGGAAAGAGTGGCCAACCTACTGCATGAAATAGAGGACTTCGCAGGAACAACTTCAGTTCCAGACTCTATGAGATGAAAGCACAAAAAGGATGGGATTTTCTCTGTTAAAAGAGTCTATGAAACAGTGAATACGCAAAAGAACAGAAGACGACAAGGGTTATGGAATAATGTCTGGAAAAATATCGCACCAACAAAAGTAAAATGCTTCACATGGCTGGTTGTGAGAAGAGCTTGTCTGACACAAGAGGTTCTGAAGAAAAAGAGGAGAATTATAGTATCCAGGTGTCAACTTTGCGGGGAAACAGATGAGACAAATAGTCATCTTTTCTTGCATTGTAAATTCACTGTTCAGTTGTGGAATTTGTTTCTTACTCTCACAAACATGAAATGGACCATGCCTGAGCACACTGCCATCTGCTGAGTTGCTGGATTAGAAGAAGTGGAAGCAAGAGCCAGAAGAGATGGTGGAAAATCTTTCCACATTGCATCTGGTGGACTGTGTGGAAAGAGAGAATTAGCAGATGTTTTGAAGATAAGTCCAATTCCATTCATAGAGTTAAATGGAATTGTATTGTATCTTTCTTTTTTTGGTGTAAAGAAGAAAATATAGAGGAATTAGCGCTTGTAGACTTGTTAGGCTCTCTGTAAGTAGTTTCGCCTTCAATTCTCTTTTTTGTTCCTCTTTTGAAGGTCTCCAGCATATCCTTAATGCTGAAGAATACAACATTACCAATTTCCAAAAAAAAAAAAATTAAATACCTTTACGCAACGTTCTCTCAATCAATCTAACTTTTTAACTATTACTATATTTTCTTCCCTTACTAGTCATTACTAATATAATATACTCCCTCTATTTCATTTATGTAACACTAATTCCTTAACAAATAACAATGTGTTCCGGAAAAAATGGCACGTTTTCTCATACTTAGAAACAATTTAACATGAACTTCTCATTTTCTCTATTTCTATAGCCATATATATATCTAACAACATGTTTAAGACCATAAGTTCTAAAAGTCTTTTTCTACGCAAAATCCATGCCCGATAGGCACATTATTTGAACAAAGAGAGAACCATTCAAATTAATATCTTATATTCCCTATCCCGTCGAACACATCAATGAAATGAAACAGCAACAGAGCATTATGCACGTGAAGAAATTCGAAAAAGGATACACTTTCTTGAAAGCTCCTTTTCCCAAAACCTCTTTGTACTGCATATAACAAGACAATCAACTCCTTAGTTGCAGTGAGTCATCAAATATATGTAATAACTAATAAAAAATACACCAACCTAACAAAAATTAGCCAGATATGTAATACCAAAGCAGTCAGAAAGAACAGAAAGCGGAGAGATAGAACCCAGGGACAAGTAAAATAAAAGAAATACTATCCCCATAATCCCAATTTATATGATTCTCTTTCCATTTGAGATTTCCGAAATTTTTCACACTATTCCATGTCTGTAACATTTTCAATACTTTCAGCTTGTTTTGGTGGTTGTTATCTACTGTATTGTATTGTGTTGTTAGTTTATATATAATGTTTATTTTGATTGTTACATCATATCGTTAAATCCTATCATTAGGTAGCGACAAAAAAAACTCATTTGTGTAACAGCATTTGGCATGATCGCATAATTACACTTCTTTTTTTTGTCATTTTGTCTTTACTTATTATTATTTAATAAACTTATTTTATCTTTTACCCTACCCTTTTATAGCAGTTCTGTCCTGTACCCTACTTATTTGTAAGTTTATTCCTCAAATTGTTGATGTATGACATTATTTTGTAAATTTATCCTTCAAATTGTTTATATATGACATCGTGTAAATGACACAATATATCCAAATGTTATATTTGGTAAATGATATCGTACATTACAATACAACACTATACAATACAATACATCATGAAACAATAAGTAACAACCATCCAAACAGTGTCAAGGTTTCTTATTCATTTTCTTCATCAAACTAACTTTTCAATATTTTTCACACCAGTCAGATCATATAAAAATGAGCATAATCAGGTCAGTACACAATTTGAAAAATGTACTCCAAACACTAGTTAAGGGTTACAAGAAACCAAAAAAAGTTAGTATTAATGCAGAAGCGGTAAAGCGAGAAACTGACCCGGCCGTATCTCCCAGAAGGATCGAGCTCGACAAACTCCAGTTCAGATTCAGCATCGTCCGGTTCCTGTTCAGACGCAGAATCCTGCTGCATTCTCTTCGTTCCAATGAATTGAGTTGCGAGAAGAAGAGAAAAAAAAAACAATCCGAAACCTAGCTCTTTGAGAAACAACAATTGAATTTAGATGAATCTGAAACAGCGTAATTCAGTATTCCTAAAATAATACAATTCGATGGTAATTGGAAGAAGACTCAATTACACCAAAGGAAGCAGTATGTATAAGCGTATAAGGATCAGTGATGGGAGAGACAAGAGAAACGTATAAAAGAAACGAAGGCGTACAAAGGGAAAAAAGTAAAGAGTTGGGGTACCCTTGGGTCAATGGCTAATGTGTATTGTGTGTTCCAATGAGAATCCATGTTGAAGTTCGATTAATTTAAATTATATGTTATAGGGTTTATTGTGAGAGTAATGCTATTAACAAAAAAAAAAAATTGCATCTTGAATTCTACCTCTAATCGAAGATGAAACAATTGATTACACTAAGGGTAGGCATAAATATGAAAAAATTAAAGTAATTTGATTTTTCGATTTTAATTCTTCAATTTTCAATTTAAGGTTGGTATTTTTTTTAAAAAAAGTTCAATTTTTTTATTTGATGTTCTGTATAGGTATTTAGAAATTTTGGTTTACCAAAAAATCGAACTTTTATTTTAAAATTTTGAAAAAATTATATATTATATATATTAGATCCCAAAAAATAAAATTATTTTTATATGTGTGTGCATATTTATATCTCAATTAGGAATTAAATCATTCATGAAACAAGTCAAAGTAGCAATAAATTTGTAATTCATATAATTAACTTGAAATATTATTTTTCGAGATAAATTCAAACATATTTTTGTTGATTTATATCAGGTAAAGAAATTCGTCTTCGTGCTTCTTTCCTCGAGCAATAATTGGCATTTCTCATCTATGATATTTCACAATAAAATAACTATTAACATATTATTATTATTTATATATAAGCGACTAATTCAGCAGCTTTCAGTCGTGTTGCTTGCCTGAGCAGCTTTCCATCGTGCTGCTTGCTTGAGCAGCTTTCGGTTGTCTGCTTGTTTTTTCTCCTTTATTATGTGGGACCAATAAAAAATATGTTGCTGATTTTTTACGGCTGCTTCCTTAGATTTCTTGGACTGCTTTTCAACTATGATTTTATAATGTTATTCCTAATAAAATATTTTCCCAGTTGTTTTGACTATAATTTTACTATATCATCCTAATAAATTATTTTCAGCATATAAACGTAAAAATTTGGACAAAATAAATATAAAACAAAAAATTGAATCTTCCCTTTTAAGTTGGACCAATAGCATTAAATAATTATTTTAGTAATCTTTTAATGATTATATTTATGTTAAAAGAAACTATTTTTAAAAATTCTCAAAATTTTATATGTACGACATAAATTGGAACAAAATAGGTAACAAAAAAATATTCAATACGTCTTAGTAATTAACAACTTAATTTTTTTAAATATATAAAAAAAACTATTAATGTCAAATAAATCGAAACCAAAAATAATTTATACTGGGTCCGTGCTAGCACGGGTTTTAATAACTAATCTTTATATAAACAATTGAATTGATTTTCTCACCTATGACATTTCACAATAGATTATAACTATTGCATCAAACTAATAATATTTAATTTATTTTTGTGTACATGAATATTATATTTATTTAATGACAAGTGCTGTTAATATATAATTTTTAAACTAACGCCGCACTTACGTACAAAAAACGTACAATGAACTAGTTAAAACTTGAAACTCATTGGTAGAAGAGTTCTAAATAAATCCTTACTATTTCATAAACTTATTATATTTCAGATATTTTAAATTAAATTTAAATATTAAATTAAAAAAATAATTACTAATATTCTATATATAAAAAATAGAGGGGAGTAGTTTGTAATGTGGATAAGCCAAGTGGCAACAATAACAACATATCTCACGAGTAGGGTCTAGGGAGGGTAAAATGTACGCAGACCTTACCATTATCTCATAGAAGTAGAATCCTTACCTAAAAAACCCATAAGCAGAATAAACTAGATATGACAAAAGGAAAGAAAAGGGAAAACGATTATTAACGAAAAACACATGTCAGTATATAAATATGATAAAATTAACATACGATAGATAATGACAACACATGATAAAAACACGACTACTCCTGCTACTTTACTATACCCCAAGGCCAGACATCTACCTAACCCAACCAACCAATTAGCCTGCTACTCTAATTCGCGACCTTTACTCCTTTCTATCTAAGGTCATATCCTCAGTGAGATCTAGTTTCACCATATCTTGTCTGATCACTTCCCTCCAATACTTCTTCGGTGTACCTCTACCCCTCCATGTAACTCCCAAAACCAACCTCTCGCACCTCCTAATAGGAGCATCAGTACTCCTTCTCTACACATGTCCAAACCATCACAGTCTCGCTTCCCTCATCTAATCAGCCACCGGGGCTACCTCTAGCTTCTCCAAAGGCAAGCCTTCATTTTTTATTTGGCCAACACTTTTGGAAAATTTTCGAGAATATAATGAAATAGTTAGATGATACAATATATATGATTGTTCATAAAATTTTAATTAAAGAAATGAAAACAATAATAGAAAAATTTATATTCAACAACTAACGAGTAAATAAAATAAAAATATCTATTTTAAATTAGTTAGAAGAATATTTAATAATTGAAATAATATGATTTAATATGCTTTAAAAAATAACATTAAAAGTTTGTAAGAATAAATTATTTTTAATTAGAGTAATCCCTTGTTTGTATGATTATTACCCGTTATATTATAATATATTGTCAAATATAATATTTATTTTGATTGTTACTTAGATTTTATTATATCGTATTGTTTAAATTTATTGTTAGATAATGACGAAAAGATCAATTTTATTTAATAATTGATTTAGTATAGTTGTGTCGTTACTTTAATAATATCTTCTCATTTTTTATTTTATTTATTATTTAATAATTTTAATTTATCATTTATTCTATTTTTTCATGATAGCTATCACATATCCTACAATTTCTTATATAAATTTATCATTCAAATTACGAATATATGTAATAATGAAAAACAATACGATCTATATTGTCCAATACAATACCATATGCATCGACCAAGCGCAGTGTAATAGAACATTATTTCAAACAAAGGCTGCCCCCATTTCATGGGAGAGTATAAATTTTGGCTACAGAGTTCGGATGAACCCCCTGCGTCGGAATAAGTTGTCTGAGAGATCAAATTTCCCCATAGGAAGAACGTTGCCGCTGATTACTCCTCAAGGACCACCATAACGTATTGGTTTCATCAGAGGCACTTCATTTTTCCTTGTAGAGTTGTTCAGTGACGGCTGCTCCAATGCACATTGTAACAAGAGGAGTATACCATTTCCCATTTGGTGTATACATATTTCCTCCACACATACGTGCTTCAATTATCACCTGAACTAAAAGGAGTGATAGAACCGGATCGAATTTCGGGTCCCCGACAGAATCTTCTTCTTTTACTTTTACTTTAGAAGAATCTATCAATCTTTTGCCCATTTGCACCCAAAAATTGGTGTGGTGGACGTGTCAAAAACTCAAATATCTGCCAAGACCGGGGATTTTCACTCATAAACCCTTCAAACGGTGCGTCAAAGTCCAATCAAATTTCTACTTTTCTTTTTTGATTTGCTCGTATCAATTCATATTACAAAATCTATAAATACCAGCGAGTGAATTTGTTTAAAATATACAGTTTGAAATTTTTTCAGATTACAGAATTGGAGATGAGGCTATTGAAGGTAGCTACGTGTAATTTGAACCAATGGGCTATGGATTTCGATTGCAATTTGAGCAACATTAAGCAATCTATTGCGGAGGCTAAAGCTGCTGGAGCTATGATCAGGCTAGGACCCGAGCTGGAAATCACTGGATATGGTTGTGAAGACCATTTCTTAGAACTCGATACTGTTGCTCATGCGTAAGTTTTTTTTTTCTTTTTGGGCTGAAATTGATAAATATGAAGTGTTTTCATCTATAAAAATGCAAACTTTACATGAAATTAACTTATATAATTCAGCAGGGTATTTAGATTGGAAAACAGATATCATGTGTCTGTTTTTTGTCTCACCGAACAGAATATTTTACCTCAGTGAGGAAATCAAAATTACCTCAGTTCTTTCCCCTTAATTGTAATGTCTTCACAAACTTGCAGGTGGGAATGCTTAAAAGAATTACTGTTAGGTGATTGGACTGATGGCATATTATGTAGCTTTGGTATGCCTGTTATCAAAGATTCAGAACGTTACAACTGTCAAGTGTTGTGCCTAAACAGAAAAATAATCATGATAAGGCCAAAGATGTGGCTAGCAAATGATGGCAACTATCGAGAACTCCGATGGTTTACAGCGTGGAAACCAAAAGATCATCTTGAGGACTTCCATCTCCCAAGTGATGTTTCAGATGCTTTGTCTCAGACAACAGTACCTTTTGGTTATGGATATGTTCAGTTTCTAGACACGTATGTTACTGTGCTCCCAGTCATTATTACACGTTCATAGTATCTGTTTTTTGGATATTGTTTTGCTTTTCTGCCTGCCTTTCTCTTGCTTGTATTATGTTATCTTTTGAGTAGTTTTGTGAAACTTCTTTATTTTTGCAAAGCAAAAAAAGAAAAAGGATGAAATTCTTGATTGCAATGTGCTCATCCGCCAGAGGAAAATTTGAATAAGAGACACAAAAATTAAAATTCTCTGCCTAACCTAAATTTCTCTTTGTGGCCACATATCATGGGAGATTTCTGTTACATAGAACAGATTCCCGAACTTAGCAATCAAACAAATCATGCATGTATAACAATACAATATAATAGGTAAGTTGCAGCTTATCGACTTTACCCCCAATTTTATATGATTTTAAGCTTCATTTTAATGTTGTTTTCAGAGCTGTTGCAGCTGAAGTTTGTGAAGAACTTTTTACTCCTCAACCTCCTCATGCTGAGCTTGCATTGAATGGTGTTGAAGTGTTTATGAATGCAAGTGGAAGTCATCATCAATTACGAAAGCTTGATCTTCGCAATCGTGCTTTTATAAGTGCCACACATACTCGAGGGGGAGTTTACATGTACAGTAATCACCAAGGATGCGATGGTGGTCGTCTCTATTACGGTAGCAATCCTGTCTTTTGTCCTTGCAATAATTACCATATTAGTAATCTATATAAGATGTATTTCGTAGCTTAGGTGATCTGAAGATAATTGTGTTTAACTCACTTTGGTAACCTATTTTAGCAGTTTTATCATGACTGTGTATTCATTATTCATTTACTTTTGCAGATGGATGTTCTTGTGTTGTTGTAAATGGAGATATGGTAGCACAAGGTTCACAGTTTTCTTTGAAGGATGTTGAAATGGTTTTTGCTCAAATTGATCTAGATGCGGTATGTTAGAATTTTGAACTCATATCTAAAATGTTGTTTCATAATATCATTAACTTATTCCTCTTTTGCGAGTTGGTAAGTGGATGCCTAAGTCTTTTGCAGTTACCAAACTAATGCAAACAAATTGGATCAGATTATGGTGTAAATATTAATCTGACTCAACTTCATAATCTGCATATAGTAATTGCTCATCCATGTTTTTTTTAGTACTGACTCCACATTGCTCTAGCTCAACTGATTTAAGTAGAACCATTACATTTTGATATGCCTGCAAATCAAGAGCCATATCTCGATATGTAGAGTTTGTTTTATTGAAAGAACAAACATAATTGTGTGAAATCTTTTGCTGCTGAAATCTATAAGTGTTGTTAGTTATCCATTTTGTTAAATGAGAATGTTTCTTACTTCCCCTTATGTACCAGGTAGCGAGTCTCAGATCATCTATCAGTAGCTTTCAGGAGCAAGCAAGTTGTAAAGCTAAAGTTTCCAAAGTATTTGTGCGTTACAAGCTTTGCCAACCTTTTAACCTCCAAATTACACTTTCAAGTCCACTCAAGGTAAGTTGTTGTGTAAGGTCGATGGTTTTGAAAACTATATATGTTCATGTAAGACTAATCCTCATACTTTTTTCTTTTTTAAACAGCTCTGCCAAGTTAAAACCTTATGTGCAAGCCCCTTCCCCCTTTTCCATAGATAAATTTTGTTATATTCCTAGTCACAAAAGCTATTATGAAGGTCTTCCAAATGTTTTTTTGCTTATTTGTTAAGATATTTGTCGACTGATCTTTGCTGTTGCCATTTTAGGAACCATTATTTTATGTCTCTCAGTAGAAAAAGGGTCTCTCTATATGAAGTGCAAGTTGATCATATTTCCTCTCTCTCCTCTCCTCTTGCCTGGGTGGGGTTGGAGGCTTTAATTTTCTGATCATTTCCATTTCTGTCGATCATATTTCCTCTCTCTCCTCTCCTCTTGCCTGGGTGGGGTTGGAGGCTTTAATTTTCTGATCATTTCCATTTCTGTCAATCTTTGATCGCATGATTCTCTTTCAATCTGAAGTCTATTCCACAACCTTGGCCAAATGGGTTCATCCTATCTACTGAAAAAGACTGGGTTAAACTTCCATCTAGTTCTTTTTTGAATGTTTCAAAGCATATCATTTTTCAGGTTTTTATATGCTACGTTAGTTCTATCTTCTTTTGAGTTTTGTTGCATCTTAAGCCATGTGTTTGAGTGTAATGTCTTGTGGATTCTTCCATTGCTTGATTAAGTTGGCTTAGTGAACTGCTTTCTGTTTCCAGATTAGATACCACTCTCCTGAGGAGGAAATAGCACTTGGACCTGCTTGCTGGCTGTGGGATTATCTAAGAAGAAGTGGTGCATCTGGTTTTCTGCTTCCACTTTCTGGTGGTGCTGATAGTTCCTCCGTTGCCGCTATAGTTGGTTCAATGTGCCAACTTGTAGTAAAAGGTCTATTGAACTCCCTGCCTTCTAAACAGATATATTGTTGGGTTCTAGCTATTTTCCTGTAGTTGTAGCTAGTCTTTGACATTTGCTTTGTTGTCATAGTATATAGGTTTTTCCGTAGTTTCAGAGTGCAGAATGAAAATGCCGTCGTTGTGTACTCTTATAGCCGGTTGAACCTTCTGCTAGTTTTCTACGTGAACCAATAGCCTCCAGTGGGAAATGATAGATAATTGTTGTGCTTTTTGATTTCTCAAATTATTACCTGGAGGCTGGATCGAAATCTGGTGATTTCTTCTCTAAGAAAAGTGAGAGGGTGGAGTTCCCCATTGTTAAAATGTACAAGTTTCTAAAGAATGATCGTTTGCTTATAGGATCTTGGGATTTAACTTCCTGCAGCGTTGCTGAACTGAAATTGCTACAACATGGCCTCTCTACCTCTATGAGGTAGTGGTAAGGTCTGCGTACATTCTACCCGCCCCACACCCCACTTGTGGGATTCCACTGGGTATGTTGTTGTTGTTGTTGGGATCAAGGTTCTGTTTCTGCTACAGATCAGCTATTTTTCATCTAATGTTCTAGAGCTGGCGAGCATTTTGTGCAAGTATGGTCTTATTATTTGTGCATATTCCCCAATACATGTAATATGTCTTTATTTATATTGTGTTGACTGATAAATTGCATCATGCTGTTCGTAGTGTCTATTTCGTCATAAAAGTTCAAAGTAAATAGCATGACCAGCATGTCTGAAGATAAGCAGACTATTGAGCTTTGATTTCTTTATAGTTTAATTATAAGTGATGTCAATGCAGAAATTGCAAATGGTGACAAGCAGATCAAAGCAGATGCACTTCGAATTGGCCATTACACTGATGGTCAGTTTCCAACTGATAGCAAAGAATTTGCTAAAAGAATTTTTTACACTGTTTATATGGGATCTGAAAATAGGTAAGAATAATCAGCAAGTCCCGTTATTCTGCCCTTTTCAGATTTTCTGTTCTGATCTATATGTATTCCCTGGTTTCTTAATTGGCATGGAATTGGAACTCCATTATTAATTTACTCCTTTATAGCTGCTTTGCTGATTTTCAGTTGGAATTTTTCTTTATTTGCCCGGCTTTGGGCATCATTCTTGTGGTACAAAACTAGGAGTCTTTTTAGTACATCGACGACATACCCAGTATAGTCTCACAAGTGGGGTCTGGGTAGCCTTTAAGTAATCTTAAAAAAATAGGAAATTTGAACTTCGCAAATATGAGAATTCGGTCATCATGAACTCTTGGCTGGACTCACTTCGTGCTGCTGCTTGCTAAACCAAAGCCGATGCCTTCCTCAGGAATTTTATGGGTCAACCCTACCTATCTTTCGTTCTTAAATGACATTTTTTCTGTAATATCAATGGACTTAGAATCTTGGGGTAAACAATCTCTATTGCTTATGTTTACTTTTTTCACCATTTGATTCTTGTATATAAGAAATGAGACACAACTTTTTTACTGCAAATTTAGAAGCCGTTCACTTTCACTCATATAACTATGTGGTTTAGTTCATCCAACTTAAATGCTGAAGAGAAATAAAAATATATATAGTCAATCAAATCTTTTTATCCTTGTTTCTAGAGAGAAAATAATTTGGAGAAATTTTAGGTCTCTCCCAATCGCACGTAGAGATATTGATAGCACACATGGAGCTAATGGTATTTCCTAACTAATGGACTGAACAGCTGCCCGTAGACCACTTAAAAAGGAATATTTATTGTTTGATCTACCCCGACATAAGAAGTCCAAGGGGAGCAATACTTGAAATGGAAATTTATGCAAAAACACCAACACTAAGATCAGCTAGAACAAGGTGATAGCCATCTGAGAAGTACATATTCCCATGAGTCTAATGACACCTTTGCTTTTAACTTTAAGGGTTTAAATTTTGCATGTTTCACTTTTATATGGTGGAGTAATTTAGAGCAAGAACGATCATCCCCAACTGAAGGAGATAATCAAATTAAGATTTCAGGCTTTTTCTATCGATTTATAGATGCCTTCTTCAATAGAGAACTCCCAGGGGCTACTTCTATCTTCTGGAGAACACTAGCGCTATCTTTCCAGAACTCTATGTTTGAAAAAAGATCTATTTGAATTGATTATTGAGCCAAACTTGTGTTGTTGATAGTGTATGCATGTGACAGTTCAGAAACCACAACAACTCGGGCAAAGTTGTTGGCTGATGAGGTAGGATCGTGGCATCTTAATGTGAGCATCGATGGAGTGGTCTCTTCGCTAATCTCTCTGTTTCAAACACTCACTGGAAAGCGTCCACGCTACAAGGTGGAATAGTTCAAAATAAATTTTACCATTATGTAATTATTTGCTTTTATGTGTTCACTTAGCTGAAACCTTTAACCTCATGCTGTTTGGCCTACTAATAGTTGGTAGGACTAAGATACACCATGTCTGGAATAAAGAATGAGCTATTGCTTCACTGGTGCAATCTTGACTTGATTCTTTTGTTTGCAGGTAGATGGGGGGTCAAACATTGAAAATTTAGGGTTGCAAAACATTCAAGCTCGGGTCCGAATGGTCCTAGCATTCATGTTAGCATCTCTACTTCCATGGGTCCATAACAAACCTGGTTTTTATCTGGTTCTGGGTAGCTCTAATGTGGATGAAGGGTTACGTGGTTACTTGACAAAGGTAGAAGAGATTTTTGTTGTTTTGGATGTAGTGTCACTATTAACAGCATTTATCCTATAATAGCATCTTGTTAGCCGGGATTTGAGGGCAATCACTACTGTATTGCTGTTTGAATTGAGTTGCGGATGGCTTGAACTCTCCTATTTGTTTTTCTATGCTTGGAATGTCAATAAAGAGAGAGCAAAAAATTGGCTTCAAGATTTTCCTTCAACTGATTTCTCTTTTCTCTAACACATCCTGGTGATAAATGTCTATCTTTGCAGTATGATTGTAGTTCAGCAGATATAAATCCAATTGGAAGTATCAGTAAGATGGATCTTCGATCATTTCTTAAATGGGCTGCCATTCATCTTGGCTACTCATCCCTGGCAGAGATTGAAGCAGCACCGCCTACTGCTGAATTGGAGCCTATACGCGCGAATTACAGTCAGGTATCTGATTCAGTGAACTGCCAATTTTCAGTTTATGTGCTTTTTCTAGTAATTCAGTTGACCATTATTTCCTGTTTATGGTGTTTTCCTTATCCTTTCATTTGGGAGAGTTCTCACGTACTTATGGTTGAAAGAAAGAGGGGTCTTTGCTGTTCTGAGTGGCATCTTGCATCACTTTTCACATTGCTCATTTCTTTCTCATGTTCATCTCGACTAAACAGATTCTATAATTTTCACATTTCCTGGGGCCACCTCTTTCTCATGTTCATCTCGACAAAATAGATTCTATAATTTTTCGTATGGAAGTTCCTTGACTTATCTTTTAACTAAATACGTGGAGTTTGGTTATGTATGAAGAAGTGATCAAGAGCAATTAAAAGTTTTTACTTTACAATGATTTTGGAACAGTTGGATGAAGTGGATATGGGTATGTCCTATGATGAACTTTCAGTGTATGGAAGGTTGCGCAAAATTTTCCGCTGTGGACCTCTATCAATGTTTAAGGTTTGTCCTGTTCATTCCATAGGACATTAAAGAATCAGACTTGCTATAGGATCATTTTTTTCTGCATATTTTTGTAGTCCTTGATAAGTACTGAATGTTCGTGTTGCAGAATTTGTGTTACAAATGGGGTACAAAGTTGACGCCTGCAGAGGTGGCTGACAAAGTGAAATACTTCTTTAAATACTATTCCATCAATAGACACAAGATGACTGTACTGACGCCTTCATATCATGCCGAGGTACTTCACTTCTATGTTGCGTGGATCCTTTACTTGCCTTGAAGTATCTGTCTGGTAGTGTTAGTATAGTCCCACATCATCTATAGAATGGGTAATCGGTCTTTTATATGGTCTTGAAATTCTAGACTAACGAGATAGCTTTTGGGTTTGAGTTAGGCTCAATGTTCATTTCATCACAGGTATAGGTAGTACTTATACATGCTTGTATTGATATGGGATACTTGTACATGCCTGTATCGGTACCTACTCGTTCCCATATCCATGCAACTTAAGTCCACATAGTTGGAGCCATCATTATCTACATCTTAATCCCAAGCAAGTCAAATTCGCTTGTACGAGTCTTCCCTGACTTTATCGCTCCATTTAAGTTCATCTTAGACTCTCATTACACACAGTAAAATAAAAATAAGACCGCCATATATCTGTGTCTCTGATGTTGCAGTCAAAAAGCATATGATTTTTTTCTCATTGCAGAGTTATTCACCCGAGGACAATAGGTTTGATCTGCGACAGTTCCTGTACAATGTCCGATGGCCTTATCAATTTCGCAAGATTGATGAACTCGTGGATGAGCTTGGTGGTGATAAAGTTGCACTTACAAAATCAACTGACGGGCAAAATGTGAACGTTACAGCTGATGGCGGGATGGGTGTTGTGGCCGCAGGCTCAGGCGATCCAAGAGCTGGCTTCTAACTCTATCTTACACAGTTTAGCTCATAATGCAGCTGGTAAGGAGATACTGGATTACCAAATGCTTCTCCAGTATTCAGTCTTCAGATAATCTCATTTACTCTTTACTTTCCTGCATTTAACAAAATCAGTTGAACATTTTTCAATAATGAAAATGTCATCATTTTCAATCTGTTGTATAAACAATTAATTATATTTTGAGATCAAATCTAACATTCTTTCTCAAGTTTGTTGGACTATGATGGAAACTTAAGGGTCGTTTAGTTTCAAAATCAGGTTGTCCTAAGATTAATTCTGTATTTGATATAGAATAAAAAGAATCACAATTATTATGTAAAATTTATCAAGTAATAGGAGTACTAGTTTTTAACCAAATATATGACAGATTTGCTGTCAAATTTTATATCATCTTGATTCCTCCAACCAAAATAACTATAGTTGAGTAATTCAACCAAATTTTATGGAGAAAACTATTAAAAACATCTTTGAACTTGGCGCAAGTTATTAGTTTCACTTTCGAACTATTGATAGTCTTAAAAATACCCTTTTACATTACTAATTAAACTTAAATACATCTCCGAATTATCACAAGTGTTAAAAACATTCCTTGACTGGGCAAAAATTCAGGGGTATATTCCCCTCTTGTTACAAGATCATGAATGTATTTAAGTTTAGTTATTCAAGGGCATTTCAGTGCGACGCTGTTACCGTGTGTACATACTGCCCTCAGTATTTTTTAATGTTATGTACAATCTTTAGTGTATAATATGGTCATTTGATTGTGTAAATACAGTAAATAAATATATACCAAAAACTCAAAACTTTAATGAATGTGAAACAATAATTGTACTCCCTTTGTTATATATCATTTGATCGATGTTGATCTGATGCACTTCTTTAAAATTAATTAAAAATATATTTTACTAAATTAATTTTAAAAATAGTCAAGTCACACTAAAGGAAATGGTCCAATTTCAATACTCCCCGTTTTTCGTTTTATTTATCTTATTTTAATTGATATGAAGTTTAGAAAAAATATATAATTTTTTTTCTACGACACAAAAAATAGCAATAAGAGAAGAAAAAAGAAACAAAGAGTAGTTTTCAGTTGTTAAAGATGATGTGAAAGGGTGCAACATCCAACAGCAAAGACTTGGTTGGAGATTTGAAAAGATAATTGTACAGTTATTTTGTAATAATTGACTGGTTCAAACGTCCTAGTATAATTCCATGTACTGACTTAAATAATTTCACTTCACGTATTGTTTGACGTAAAGTTTAGTTTAGTTTATTACGAAGAAAAAGATAGAAATTATTATTTGCAAGTTTGAATGGCCGTACGTAGTCTTTCTAATAGTTCTCAACTAAAACAAAAAAACAGTTTTGTGCACTAAAAGCTCCCTTAAATGCAGAGAAAGTTCAGGGAAGGAATCAACCATAAGGATTTATTATATTATATGTAGCTTTATAATTGGGCTCTTCCCCAAACCCTATGTATAACGAGAGTTTTAGTGCACCAAGCTGCGCAATAGATTTTTTTTTAAAAAGATTGTTCACACTTGATATTTTTGTCAAATAAATAAATATAAAATATGTATGTGTATATATATATTACTTAATCATAGTTAAACCTTATGCATTGTTACAATATTTTATAACTGCTAAGATTGAAGTATTTGGTGTAAAGTAAATACTATTTGTGGATGATTTTCTACTGCTCTTTTAAAGAAAATAAAAATTGGTTTAGCGGAAACGCAAATTGGGATCGGAGAAGACTACATGATAGAAGAATTAAATCCAATGGTGGAGACAGAATTTCAAATAAAAGGATTCAAAATCTGAAAAAGCAGACACATGAACTAGACGAATGACATTTATTATATATACATAAAAAATAATTTTAACTCCGTCAAAGAGGGTTCGAATGACCCCCTTAGCAATAAGGTGGCTCCGCCCCTGATCGAACTTTCATCGATAAAGTGAAAATTCAATATTTAATTAGATAATCAACTGAGCTACTAAGATTCCACGCTGAAGTATTAACCTCATATATCAATAGGCAGGAAAACCTCCTCATGTGTAAGTAATTCTTCACAATTAGAAATTTTCATTCAAGTCAATGATTGTAAAATAAAATTTGCAGCTTGATAAGTGTTAATGACTAGGAGTATTTAATGAAGAAAATACTACTCACATTATATACTATGTTACTATTATTAAAAATAAATCACATGTTTTTGTGTTATTAATGTGTAATAAGAAAGTTCCATCCATTATACTCCAAATGTGGAAATACAAACGTTTGACTAGCTAATATTATAAATTAGTCCTTGTGACAAATAAAGATGTTTGTTTTTTTCCATTGTCTTAATTTTGACTGAAAACAAAATTTAAGAAAATAAAAGAAATCTTATTCTTGACGTGTTAAATATGTCACGTGAAATATTAGAATTAACAAATGATCAAATTAGGAAAGAGACATTGTTGGGTAATGCCAACATTCTGCCTATGACAAGGCCTATGAGAAAATTGAGATTATCTAGGTCAGAGTCATGATCGAACATAACGCTTGCTTGGTAGATTTAGTTAAAAAATAAAATTATGTCTTTGCCATTGTCTATAAGTTTTGTCATAGTGATAAGTACTTGATCCTACTCCCTCCGTCCATCTTTACTTGTTTTCTATTGACTTGGCATAAAGATTAAAAAGTAGTAAATGATGGGGTAATTTACCAAATTACCCAATATAATAAATACAATGTCTTGAAAAATGTAATAGAGAAATGACTATAATTAATAGTAAGGGTAAATTAGGAACTAATTCTATGAGGTAGTGGTAGGGTCTGCGTATATTCTACCCTCCCCAGACCCTACTTGCAAGATTTCACTGGGTATGTTATTGTTGTTGTTGTAAATTAGAAACTAAGTGTAAAGTTGTCTCTTGATTTCATAACGTGGACAAGTATTGTTGTCCACGGACTAGGATGGAAAATGACACTTACTTGGTAGATTTAGTTAAAGAAATAAAACTTTGCTAACACCAATAAACTCTTTTTTTTCCCATTTTGATAATTCCTCGTTCCATTTTTACTGTTCATTATAGATATCCAACGATGCTTGCCCAATTTTCAAAATTAAAAAATAATTCTACATTTAGTTTTTAATTTACTTTTATCGTTAATTATAGTCATTTTCCTATTATATTTTTCAAGACATCGTATTTTGTAAAACTATTTTTATCATTTATTATTTTTTAATTATTAAGTTAATAATAGACAAGTATTGTTGGACCGAGAAAGTAAAATGAAGAAGAAAAAGAACACTCATCCAAGTCAGTTTGAACCTTTATTCTTCACTGTAATTAGAATTCTGCATTTTAAATAAACTAAACTTGGTCTGAAGAAATTATTGGTGTGCGAAAATGTCAAAGTTGGAACATCAACAGTCAACATTTAATACTAATATTAGTAATAACAAGTGACAAAAAATTATAAAAACAATGTGGGACATTTGCAAGTTTTTTCCACACGGTCTCAACTTGACTTGAAAAGTCTACGCTCGTTTTTCTTACAATGCCGCCAACCATTTTTGATTCATAAAAACACCAATCAACACTTAGAATAAAGTCCATCAACCACCATCTCTCCTCCTCCCTCCGGCCTGCCGGAAAAACAAGAATCTCAATGGCTTCATATTTCCATTTCTTTCTATTGTCCCTTGCCACCCTTTTCCTTTTTGTTCAAGCAAGATTGAATCTTAATCAACCAGATCATGCTGCACTTTTGCTTGTGCTAAAAGACTTAGGCATCCAAAGTCAACACATTGCTATTCAAAACCCCTGTACGCTCGCAGGAATATCCTGCGAGCGTAGACCGGGTAACAGAACACAAGTTCTGAGAGTTACCCGGATTGTATTGAGATCCAATGGATTGAGGGGAACTCTGTCTTCTGCAATTGGCAAGCTTTCTGAGCTCAAAGAGCTTTCTCTGTCAAACAATCAATTATCTGAACGAATCCCGGTTCAGATTCTTGATTGTAGGGAATTGGAGATTCTTGAACTTCAAAGAAACCAATTTTCTGGGAAAATTCCATCTGGATTGTCATCTTTAATCCGTTTAAGGGTGGTTGACTTTTCGTCGAATGAGTTCTCTGGGAATCTCAACTTCTTGCAGTACTTTCCTAACTTGGAAAAACTCTCCCTGGCTGATAACATGTTCACTGGAAAAATACCTCTTTCATTGAAATCTTTCAGGAATCTCCGTTTCTTCAACATTTCAGGGAACAGTTTCCTTGAAGGTCCAGTACCTGTCCTGAGTCAAGTTGAGCATTTATCAGCAGATTTGAATGGAAACAACGTTATTCCCAAACGTTACATTCTTGCTGAGAATTCAACAAGGTCAAATCGGATATCTGCAATGGGGCCTGCTTCCAGTTCAGCAATTGCTCCAGCTCCAGCACCAGTCAATCATGTTGTACCGGTGGAGCATAAACGTAACAAGAAGAAAAGAAAGATAAGATCTTGGTTTCTTGGTTTCCTGGCTGGAACATTCGCAGGGAGTATATCTGCTGTGCTCTCTTCGTTTCTCTTCAAGTTTATAATGTTCTTCGTAAGAAGGGGAAAGAATGATTCGAGTTTAACGATATTTAGTCCATTGATCAAGAAAGCTGAGGACTTGGCTTTCTTAGAGAATGAAGATGGAGTGGCATCACTTGAAATGATTGGAAAAGGAGGCTGTGGAGAAGTTTATCGAGCTGAATTACCCGGAAGTAATGGGAAGATTATAGCTATAAAGAAGATTATACAATCCCCAATGGATGCTGCAGAGATCACTGAGGAAGATACAAAGGCTTTGAACAAGAAAATGCGCCAAATTAAATCTGAAATTCAAATTGTGGGACAAATCAGACACCGGAATCTGCTTCCATTACTGGCACATATGCCAAGGCCAGATTGTCATTACTTGGTCTATGAATATATGAAAAATGGGAGTTTACATGACATCCTCCAGCAAGTCTCAGAAGGGACGAGGGAACTAGATTGGTTGGGACGACACAGAATTGCAGCAGGAATAGCTGCTGGTCTTGAGTATCTCCATATAAACCATACTCAACGCATAATTCACAGAGATCTAAAGCCAGCAAATATCCTTCTTGATGATGATATGGAAGCTCGAATTGCTGATTTCGGCCTTGCAAAGGCAGTTCCAGACGCTCATACACATGTTACGACTTCAAATGTGGCAGGAACTGTTGGCTTTATTGCACCTGAATACCATCAGACACTGAAGTTTACAGACAAGTGTGATATATACAGCTTCGGCGTGGTGCTAGCCGTGCTGGTAATTGGAAGGCTTCCATCAGATGAATTTTTCCAGCATACTTCTGAGATGAGTTTAGTTAAGTGGCTGAGAAATGTAATGACTTCTGATGATCCAAAAAGAGCAATTGATCCTAAGCTGATAGGAAATGGATATGAGGAGCAAATGCTTTTGGTTCTTAAGATAGCTTGCTTTTGTACTCTGGACAACCCAAAGGAGAGGCCTAACAGTAAGGACGTTCGGTGCATGTTGACTCAGATCAAGCATTAAGTATGCACAGGATACAGCATACAGTGTCCGTTGGTTACGTAAGTAAGAATGTGTTCTGTAAATCAGTTACCATCTCCAAGATAGAAACTTTGCAAGTTGAATTTTTGTTGTAATTGTCTTATACATGTCAATCTTATCTGTTTACTGCAGTCTTAATGAAATATTTCTACTTTCTTTCTTAAATTACTAAAACTCCAAATGCAATTATCACTCAAGTATGAAGGGGTTCATTAATTCTGCTTCCTTTCAAACTAGACATATCTCAATGTGTATGATCAAGTCTTTAGTATGAGTATTGGAGTCAATCAAGCTTTAAGCAACCTGAAGCTGCTTAGTTTAAGGAAAGCAAGCTCCATAGTCGATACTCGATAGTACAGCTATTAACCAATACACTTGTAATGAATAACAAGATAGACATTGTTGGATTGATCCGCAACACCAACACATACTGCTCCTATCTCATTTAAGATCATAAGATGATAGAGCAGTTCCTTCAAAACAATCATTTGGTTCCTTGAATTCAAGATGATCATAAGACTTGTTTTCTAAAATCAAACAACCAGATACTAACCATGGAACTTGAAGAAGATGACCAAACTTGAAGATATTGGTGCTAGTTCAGTAAAATAAGGTGTCCTTTTTCAGCAAAAGGAATACAACATCTATATAGAACAACATAAAAGAAAGCAGGAAAACATTCAAACCAACATGCTATGTGGATATAAAGAAACTGTAACATGAACTTAAAACGTGCAATCAAAACGATGAAAGACCTGTAATACATGCGTAGCACATAGTGTTTAACCTCTGCTATCCAAGAAAGCTCCTTAGAATGTCTGAGGAAAAAACCTTGTGCATATCTGACTAAACACTGGGGACTGAGTCAGAACCCTACATGCTCTGAGCTCAGAGCTACAATCTGAAAGTTTCATGTATGAGATAACGTGCTTAAACAAAGTTCATAAAGATCAAATAAAGTATACTCGGACATTAATGCTTTCATGAAAATGCAGGATGGTATTTTGCTCTACATCTTCAATGTTGTCATCAAAATATTTAGCATGAGATGCAAATAAAGTATTTCAGTACTTCAGGAGGAGAGGTGGTGAAACCCACTTGACTGTAACTTAAAATATTTTTAGTTAGGACTTGATCGATGAATCAGTTGACTCCGAAACATGAAGTAACAAGACCATAAACCCGTGCTGCTGCTCCTTAAAGTTATGGAAGTGCATTGATGCATCTGTATAACCATATCAATCAACTTACCGCTTTTGATGTCCCGCGATTCTGCTAGTTTAGAAAGAAAGGAGAAGGACACCACCGGAGGCAAGCGCTAGGTCAGAAAAGTATACCAATTGAATCAATAGAAAGTTCCAAACTTGAAAAAGTATACCAAACTTAATTAAAATAACTCAATCATCATTAATTACATAAAATGATTATTCCATCACTTTCACTTTCAAGTACATTGTTTTCCACTTGTGCCTTTCCTTTCTATTTTGTCTTCTACTCCCCGTCGTTAATAGCTTCCTCCTTCCTTCCTTCCTTCCTATTTCTCCTTCTTTTACTTCTTCCATGTTCAAAGTTAATTTAAATTTATTCTTTAAAAATCGAGTGGCCACAAATGCAAATATTTACGAGTGAATAATATATCAAAAGACTCAAGTATTTTAGAAGCTCGAATCTAAATTTTGAAACTACTCAGAAGAGATTTAAGTTCACTGGGATTGAAAACAATTAATGTGTAGTGTATACTTCATTCAATCAACAAATGTATATACATCTATGATACATAGTTATGCATCATCTATATACGATTATATAATATGGATATATTATATATACATAACAATACATTATATATACATATTTTTTTTAATCCCTGCCTTTTGCCTCCAAAACTGTCCTTGAAGATGTAGATACTTCTTCAGATCAGCTTGCACCCTATTGGGTTCTGCCCTATTTTCTGGAGATGGCAATAACTCAAGCTGTGCTTCTTTGACCCTGACAATATCCTCTAGAGTAGCCACTTGAATAAAAATATTCCCATACTCTTATTGACTCCACTTTACTAAGGCATTCTTGACCTTTTTGAGTTTGGCATGGAGAACCAAGAATGGGGAACCTATGAAATCAACTTGCCGGCATTCCTCCACTATGGACTTGAAACACTTATTTTAATTTTCCACGTAGACATGTTTAAGACCACAAAATTAAAGAATATTATTATACATTTGACATAACTTTAATTTAAGACTACAAGATTAAAAGGTCTTCTTTATTTTTTTTAACTTTATACCAAGTCAAAGTGGATAATTTTTTTAAAACGAGGTCGTATATTGTTATCGTCCACTTTAAAGGTTCAATAAGTTTAAATATCCAGTCCAATTGAAATAAAAATCGGACTTTAATTTCTTTGAGTAAAAAATTAAAAAGTGAAGCCCTGATGAACACAAGCCCTTATAGCTCAGTGGTAGAGCGTCAGTCTTGTAAACTGAAGGTCCGTAGTTCGATCCTGCGTGAGGGCAATTTTTTCCATAAAAAATGAAACACTTCTATTTTTTTTTAAAAAAAAAAAACCTCAATGAAATACTTTTAACTCTTAAAAATTAGTTTTTGTAAATATACTTTTTTCTTTTTCAAAAACTTTAGTAAGTTGTAGTTTGTCTAAATCAAAAGCTTGAAATTTAAAAACTAACAAAATTTTAATTTAGCTAAGAGGTACTCTCTCCATTTTTTTTCGATAATATTTTAATTTCGATTTTTCATGTTAAGGATATTTTGATATATTTGAAATAATTTTAATTCAGATCACAAAATTAAAAAATCTTTTTTATTCTCTTAAATTTTATGTCAAATCAAATTAGATAATTTTTTTAAACGGGGAGAATATAATTTTTCCACCCCCTACACCAATTTCGAGTTACAAGGAATCTTCTTGTTGTACAAGTCTTCTAAAACTAAGCTCCAAATTTCATGTGCTGAAAAAGTTAGGAACTTTCCCTTCAAAAACTTTTGTTTGTCTCACTTTATGGTTTCAGTTTTCAAAAAAAATAAAAAATTGTTATATTTATATTGATATAATTTAAATTAAAAAATTATTTTAATTTCAAGGGTCTCCCAAAAAATCATACTTGCTGCTTGGAAAATCACTAGTCATCCTTAGTTTTATTCAGTATTAATTTCTCCCTTTTGATCCATAATTAATTGTAAGTTCCTTTTACTTTAAAAAAAAATAGAAGGGAGGAAAAGGGTGTTATATTACTCCCTACGTTTGAAAAAATAATTTAGTGTAACTCGACACAAAGTGTAAAAAAAATAAAGAAGATTTTTCAATCTTGTGATTCTAAATTAAGGTTATGTTAAATGTGCAAAAATGCTCTTTAATCTTGTAGCATGGAACATGTCACGTGAAAAGTTAAAATTAAAATTTTGCTAAACAATAAAATGAATCATTTTTTTTGAAATACATCAAAAAGAAATGACTCATAAAGAGACACCTAAACTTGTCCGCATGTTTCACTTAGACACCTAAACTAAGACAAGTTCTTAATAGACACCTCAACTGCTCAGATTTGATCCATTAAACACTTTTATCCTACTTGGCACTCTCCGATACTTTTTTTTAATTTTTCAGCCAAAAATAAATAGTTGCGGTCCAAAAATTTTTTTTTGCATAAAAGTAGGTTTTTAAAATTCTCAGTTATCCCAAAAAAAAAAAATCCATAAAAGTAGGTTCTCAAAATTCTCCGTTAACCATATGCGAAAAAAATTATTACAATTTTAAATAAAAATTTTTTGCACATGGTTAACTGAGAATTTTGAGAATCTACTTTTATGAAAAAAATAATTTTTGGATTGCAACTATTTATTTTTGGCTGAAAAATTAAAAAAACAGTACCGGAGAGTGCCAAGTAGGATAAAAGTGTTTAATGGGATCAAATCTGAGCAGTTGAGGTGTCTATTAGGAATTTGTCTTAGTTTAAGTGTCTAAGTGAAAAATGAGGACAAGTTTAGATGTATTTGGCCAAAAGAAATTGATCATTTTTTTTAAATGAAGAGAGTATATAATATACTAGGACTAGAGCCAACTTTAGCTAGTATGAGGTAGTGATCCATAACATTCTAGCAGCTTCTAGGAGATAAATTAGAAGTAAGGCATCGGAATGATTTACGGGGTGTTTGATATGACTAAAGATATTTATTGACAAATAAAAAAGGGTCTCACTATAATGTTCCTAAAATATAGGAGCTATTTTAAATTATTGGAGGAAACTAGAAGTGACAGGAAGTTGTTTAGTACAAAGTATTGGTTGCCAAAAATGACTCAAAAATTATCTTTCCCTTGAGGTGAGATGGTGGGAGAAGTAGGAAAACAAAGAAATTTGAGTGATAGCAAAAGAATAAAATGTATGTATAAATGCAACGCTAAGCAGCTTAAGGTTGTCGTGTATGATTTAGTTATCCGTTTTATCTATCTGAAGCAGGCAGGTGACTATAGCGTGTCTGCTTAATTTTTTGATGAGTAGTAAAGTGTCTACTTAATTTTACTATGTCATTTATATTAATTATTATTTAATTATTTTTTTATCTACTTCAACTATGAAATTACGGTATTGCCTGTCATAAATTATTTTTCTTAAAAGCAACTGCTGATTTATGTATTTGCTTCAGCTGCTTGATATTACAATACTAACCCTAATAAATCATTTTTCCGACGACTTCAGCTATGAATCATTTAAAATATTTTAAAAATAAATATAAATTTTGATTGACTTTTAGAATTTTATATGTGCAATGTATTATTTAAAAACTACTTTAAAATATTATAAAGTTAAATAACTAAAAAATATGTTAAAATTATTAATTCTTCAAATTTTATTTAAATCACATAAATCAAAAAAATAAATAATATATATTGAGTTTGTGCAACGCACCACCTTAGCCACCAGTAGAAATATAGGGAAGAATAGTGTACTACTAGTGCTCTCAAGTTGAGTAATGAGTACAACTGCCCACTTAGGATTGATTAGGTAGAAGAAAATATCAAAGGGTTGTCCATTTTTAGTTACCATGCCATCCATCATTCCATGATAGAGAAAGAAAATTTGGATGTTTTTAGAGATATTAATGGTGCAAATGAAGTGATCTTCACCCTAATAATTAGATTATTGGAATAATAATATCTAAATTTTCCATCCTGGTTATGATTAAATTAAGGGATATTTGGATGAAAGATGATAAATGTAAGTAGGGTTTTTGGGACCGCCTTTGTCTCATATCAATGTCTTTTCTCAATTGCGATAAGGCTGCGGAGACATCAAAAATATCTCTCCACCCTTATCATGCTCCAACTTTTATTATTGATAAGCAGTGGGAAGATATTTATAGTAGTACTAAAACTTAGGCTTAAGTCATTGATAAATATTTAAATTTATTCATATTTTTATTTAGATATTTAAACAAGATTAGTTCTTATTAAACACTTTACATTTGAACCAGTGAGGCATTTTTTGTTCACTTGGTTTTATGTCATCTGCGCATATCATTAAATGCAGATGACATGGATAAGTTGTTCATCCGACCTGTTCCACGTAACCTCCACGTATATTGCACCTTCCACATAATTAGATTTTGAAAGGGAAAAGAAATTCCTAAATCCTAACCTTTCTCTCTCCCCAAAGAAATCCATCATTTTTATTTCATTACCTAATTCTTTTTGTTAATATATATATATACACCACCCATCCACTCCAACCCTCGCATCCACCCTTTTATTTCGATACCCCTCAACATTCCGATCTCACTCTTCCTCAAATATCTTTTAAATATAATTATAGTGCCAAGTGTCAATAAAGAAGAAGAGATATTTTTTAAAAAAGAAAAAAAATACTATTTTTAAATTCTGCACCCGTTCAAAGGAAGTGCATTACGCGTTTTTTATCAAATCAGCATTTTGTGCTAATAAGTTTGTGTTTTGAATAGTTTAGGTATTTAATAGGAACTAGTCTTAACTGATGTGTTTAAGTGAAAAATGCATATATTCTACCCTCCCCAGACCCCATTTGTGGGACTCCATTGGGTATGTTATTGTTAAAGTGAAAATTGCGAACAAATTTAGATGTCTATTGATGACTTAAGCCTAAAAATTATTTTCCAATAATTTCATAATATCACGCATTATCATTTAGCAAGACCATATTTTATAGTTTTCTTTTCTTTGTTATATATATATTTATGCGTGCGGAACAACAGAACAAAGCCGACGATTACCACACAGTAGTTGTACAAAACTAAGTATTTTAAGCATATGACTAATACTTAATTCATTACACAAAGTGAAGATATACACTCGACTATCATACAGCAGCTGTACAATTATTCTTTTTTGATACAACTCTTCTGTTGATACTCCTCATCTAAAACAAACAAACATATAGAGTAGGGCTCTACAGTGGGACATATGAAATGGTAATAAAGCAACGTTCATTCCATTGATGGTCCATTTACAAGGATTGATTTCGCCTAACGATATGAAACACTGACACTAAGCTGCCAACCTAAAGTTCATCACTTGGTGATGGCTTAACTCCATTCTTGGTTCCTCCTCTCTCTTTCTTTTGGGCAGAGATAAAGAAGACATGGCCCTGGCTGACGCCACCTTTCTAACTAGTGATTTCCACAGCTCATCATCTCCCCTTTGTTGCACCTTCAGTTTGAATTGTCTGAAAATTAAAAAATGAAGCTGTAAGGTTGAATACAGAAACAAGAGAAACAAATGACTAAATCACTAATGTATCAAATTGATCCTATTGATACAGAAGGCAGACAACACTATGATACTTATGCAGCACTTTTGACCTTAACCAACCCAACTCTTATGATAATCAATTATTATAACTTGGATGGTTGTGTTCACATCAAGAACAACCTCAACCATGCTGGCATTTAGAATCAAAGTAAAATTTTGGGAAAATATCTCCATGATTAGCCTCATCACCACACGAAATTGAACAAAATCACATTCCAGCCAACAATTTTGTGTTTAGCCGCAACTAAGTGTTGATTTAGACTAGTGCATAAGACAGTAGATGATTGATAAACAAACTCCTTATATCTGTCTACATCAAAAGTTAAAAACCCAAATGAAAAGAAATATCTAACAAAGTGATGGTAAATGGCTAATCATGAATTGGTGAAAAAAATGACAGCTGACTTATTGGATTTTTATATAGAGACAAATCACCTAATATTATCTGAGCTCTGACATGCCACCTAAGAAGTTTCTAAGGTTTAACGTGACAGACCATATTGGCATATGGATCGGGACCCATCATTTCAATCAAGCAAGAGAGAGACCTGCTTCAATCAATGACACTTCTAAAATGATGTACGTATTCTATTGCTACAATCGATGAGATTCACCTTAAGTGATCGACAATACAGGAAATTGATTAAAAAATTAGTTATTCAGTAGTCAGTGGTGCGTGGTTACCTGCAAAGGGGGACCTGGCAATCATTTGGTTGGTCACAAATGGATGCGTGTAATCTAAGGATCTGCCACATGCGCTTGCATCGCAAACAACCTCCATTGGTCCTTCTCTTACAAGTAGCAAAATGTCGGATCAGAAGCTGAAGCCCTTGGCAGGTATCAAACTTGCTACATGGCTGCCTCTTGATGGAAGGTTCCTTATCAAATGGACCCACGCTAGTACATCCTTCTGTGCATATGTGCTCCAAACAATCCATCGCTTCGCTTAGCTGTAAATACAAGCTCAGCTCCAGTTTGTGTCTCCTTGTCCTCTTCTTCCGCTATAATGAGAAATTTACGATGCAAAATCACTAATCACAGCCATTTGGGTGATATAAGAGATGCAAACAAATACCATGTAATAATTTCATGGAAAACTTTATATCTTTCATGATCAATTGATAACATTCAAAATTATACCATGAATTCCAACAGAAATTTTTTTTATTATACAGGGGATGTATGCCAATTATGTTACAATTACCTACCGACTCAGCCTCATCCATGAACTGCAGAATTTCAAGTTCAAGCCAGGGATCATGATGTTGAAGGAATTTCCAGCCCTCAGTCTCCTCAACTTTCTTGAAATTGCTAGACAAAAATTTCATACCCTTGAGGTATAGATCTGGTGCATCACATAGTCTCGCAAGTTGAAGCACATCCACTGCATTTTCAATCGTCAATCGCTCGGCCAACCCCTTTGTGCATCTCTGCTTCAGCTGTGGTACCAAGTACACATGAGAAAGTGCTAGCAGATGAATCCCATGTCTCTCCATCTGCTCTTCAGTGCACCTAAATACAAGGACAACTTGGTCATATTACAATCTAAGCCTTTTTGTAATAATAGAACTTAATTTTTGGTTTTAAGTTCCTGATATTTTTGTAATAACTTTTACAATTACTTAAAAGGTAATTGTCAGTAATAAGTACCATAAAATAGTAACCTGGAATTTACATTAAACTAAGTAAATAGTGCAATATTATTTTACATTAATAGTGTATACTACTTAAATTATCAAGTTTTATTATACTAATAGTAGAGAACTTCTTCCTCCATCTCATTTTATGTTAGATAGTCATTTCTTTGCTAAACCTTGTGTTTAATCAACACCTTCACATTAGATGAAGTATAAATAGATGCAACTTCTTCTATACTATAAATAAATAGAAATTGGTAATATGAAAATGACAGTAAGTAACTTAATTCAAATAATTCAACTATATTGATTGTTCAACAATCATTGGCCCAAGTAAAGTAAATCCTTTTGTAATTCATTACAATGACAATGAAGATGTTGGTCAAGGCATCTATCACGCGGCCAAGAGCCCAAGACAATATGAAGAAAAACAAGTTGTATATGATTAAAGAATTTACGAGTCAATGAATGAGCCACACGCAAAGAATTAAGAAATGGACAGGCAGATTAGCCTTTGAATACCAACTACCAGTTTTCTAATCAACGAAGGAACCGAGACTCATTAAGCCTAAAATAATCTACTCCTTGTGGTCAAATTAAGTATATTCGGTTACATCTTAGATGGAGTCAATCAGATTCATAATTTAGAACATGATTAAACTAATAAACAAAATCAAAATAATAAAATGAAGAAAACATAACGGATTTTGCGTGTATTACGGAAACTCACTTGAAAGAATAGAGAAACCGGATGAACACGGAAACGGCGTCGCACGGCACGCCAAGAATCCGAATCGTTCTCACGGAGCTCCGCTTCTTTTCCGGCCGAACTAGCATGTTCTCCAGAACCGTCGAAGCAGCAGCCTACAAATCCGTTTCTCATAGATCAGTACTTTTTTCAAATAGTCTTTTGCTAACATCATTTGGTACTGGATATCAATTTTCGATGGCCAACACGTAGTTTTCACAGTGAAGTTAATAGTCTAAATAGAGCGAATTAGTTACAAATGATTCATATAACGGACTAACAAAGTTTTAGATTGATAAGTAATTGATAGATTTTTCGAATATTTAAGACTTCATGTGATTAGTTTAGGCCTTCGTACCAGAACGGCGGAATGAGCCGGAATGCGGAGGCCGCCGGAGGTGACTATTTGGATCTCAGGCTCGGACATTTCGCCGGAAAATTCATCGACATCGCCTGAAAAGTTGTTGGGCGACATGATAATTACAAATGCTTGGAACAGAGTACTTGGAAATTTCAGAGTGTTTCTTTTAGTTTTATTTTAGGTGAGAGCACTTTGGCCCCGAACCCTCTATTTATAAGCAGCGCAGTTGCCAATCGCAAAAACTGAAAGGACGGCACGTGGAAGGTCCTTTTTTGTAAAAGAAGACACTGGGGCCTGGGACGGAGAAAACATTCGATTCGCATCCCAAAAATTATTTCCTCCCGTCTTATTTTATGTGATACTCTTTAACTTAAAATGATACAATAATAATAATAATAATATATTCAATAAAATTTCACAAATGCAGTTTGAAGAGAATAAAATATACAGAGATTTTATCACTAAATAGAGAGGTTATTTTTGAAGGACCCTTATTTCAAAAATATCATTCCCAAAAGCAAAAAGTACTAGATATGAAAGAAAATGACTAAAGTGGAAAGCAAATGATAGTTTATAAAGACAATAGAAGTAACAAAATAAATGATGGACAATAACAACCCAACATATAAAGACACGATTGTTTTTACTAACTTACTATATCACAAGATCAGACATCATCTTACCTCTATTAATAATTTTTAAAAAAATATTATTTAAAATAATTTTTAATAATTATATGATTTAGAATCTTTTCATCAAGGATAATTTAAAATTAAATTATTTTTAGTTAGAGTAAAATCATATTCTTTTTTAAATAAACTGAAAACGAACGAATGATATATAAAATGAGACAAATGAAGTAGCATCTTTTAATTTTGTTAATGTTAATAAATCATATATTCCTTACCTCAACTTAATATTTAAAAAGTTATATAGTTTTCATCGCTATTTTCTTTATCTCAATTTATATATAATAATTTAATTTTTAAAAATCGAATAAATTTTTGTGATTGAATCCGTTTTTTGATTTAGTAGCAAAAGTTATAGTGCATGAATTGCTCTTTTATTTAGATATATAATATGAATTTTAATTCTTAAAATATGAATTACATCGTACAAATTGAACAGAAAGATACTAAATAATTGTGTTTATTGACATAATATCCGAAGTCGTCTAACTAAAGGTAATTCCAGATAAAATATATTACATTTCATGCAATATGCAATATACTATTTTTTAATTACTTCATTCAAGACCACATGCAAAATAAGTAGTAATTTTACTATATTATAAAAGGAAGTTTAGCTGCTCAATCAGACAGCAGATTGATATACTTGTTTGAATAGTTTGAGAGATATTTATAATTTTTTGTAGTTTTTTTATTTTAGTTTATTTGTTTTATTTTTAATATCTTACATATTCTAATATCGCGTAAAAAATACTACTAATCATGGTAATTGATAATATAAAATAATTTTAAAAATATGTTACGTAAAAGCATAAAAATATCATAATTCGTGATAGTTGACAACTTAAAATACTTTAAAAAAAATGATTAATTATTGAAATCAATCTATCAGCGTCAGTTAAAATTGGACGAAAGAAGTACAATGTATTATTTAATGAGGAAACTATATAAAAAGTATTATAAATCTAGATATTTATATAGTAATAATATATCTACATATAAAAATTTAAAAAAAGTTATAAATCACAAGAATTAATAACTTAAAATATTTAAAAGACATATAAAAAGTTCAATTAACACTCGAATATGACGTAAACGTAATATAAATCACAATAATTGAAAAGTAACATGTAAAAAAGACATAAAAAATTTTGACTTTCAAAATTTTGATAGTGCCACAAAAATTGGGATAAGATGAATAATATATTATATTTAAAAATTACGTAAAATTAGTACTATAATTCACAATACAAATAATTTAAAATAATATTAAAAATTTATTTAATTTTCTAAATTCTATTTATATCAAATAAATTTAACAGATATTAGACCTATGCTAATACAGATAGAGATATCTAATAGTATTCTAATGGGGAGAAAATTCTAATTAGAGCAATGACTAGGAAATTTTAAAAAGAAGCTAAAATTCATACGCTTTTTATGGTCGCAGAAACTAAAACAAAAATTAAATATAAGTTGAATTTATTTATTTAATATATATTAATAAAAGTTGCACATCCACTTGGCGTCATGGCGGACGATTGTTGTAGGCTGGTAGCCGCGTAGCCTGATGGTAATAATATTATTTTTTAAAAGATAGATTCAAATTTTATAATATGATGAATTTAAAATTTTTTTAATGAGTAAAGAAAAAGAAAAGAATATTCATTTACTAAAATATAAAAAGCTCTACCAGTAATCATTTGATTTCCTTAACAATTCAAATTAATTCATTTTTAATGTGATTATTGTAAGCCGCATGAAAATAAAGCTTTAAAAAAGGCAGGTTAGAGGAAGGATTAATAGACGGTTGTTGGCTGGTCAAAATATGTCCTCCCATAATGAAAAGTAGGCTGCTTTGAATTCAGCATATCTTCTCATTGCTCAACAGTCAAAAATTACTCAGGAGGATTTTTTTAATTAATTAAAAATATATATATATATATATATATATATATATATATAACTTACTTAAGTCTGAAATATATTTTACAAAAATTCTTTGAAATATATGAATTTTGGGATACATTACAGCACTTTCGAAAATATTAGGAGACATTCGGGTAAATAAAAGTGAAATGTACCAAAAAGACAGGACATCTCTCTACCTAGGGAAGGATGCATCCGAAAGGAGATTTATATATCCGAAAGGGGAGAAATGTAATAGGAGCGAAATGTATCACAATATTTTTTAAATAATTAGGAATATTAAAAATTATGATTAAATAAGCAATATATTTAAATATTTAATTTCCATAAGAAAACCTCCCATATCGTTGAAGCAAACATCACCAATGTATTAGAGTTAGTAGGGTTGAGCAGCGGTAGAGCTACACTGTGAATTTATCCAAATTTTTTTTTTTCAGAAAATTATATTATTTATATATTATGTGTCTATTTTTTTAACTTTTAAATATATTTAATGAAAATTTTGATTTCGTCACAGGTCGAGAGAGTTTATCCGAATTTCTTTATTAAAAATATCTTGAACACTTTGACGTAGTTGCTATCTCTAATGACGAGGAAAAAGAACTAAGTTGTGGTTGAAAATTGTTGAGCATACGTAGACAATATTGTTGTTATGTGGGCAGTTTATATTCAGTGCCGCTTTGCAAATATTATTTTTATAATAATACACTGCTAACTATTTTATGAAATGTACCAAAAGGGTATATCACCCATTACGTAATACCTAACACTACCAAACCATGAAGATAATTTTAAAAGTCACCAATTCCAACAAAAGAAAGAAAGAAAAGTAGGAAACTAATTTGCACATTTAATTAGACTAAAAGATGTGGCTGCTACGTCTTTCACCACTCACTACTGCAGCTATTAGACATACAAATATAATAGTAGCTTGATATTTTGCGAAGGAGCAAGTGGGATTAAAAAATAAATTTAGTTTTACTTTGATACAAAAAATAAAGATTTTTTTTTGTTTTATGGTTATAAATTAAAATTTTGTCAAATATAATAAAATATTCTTTAATTTTGTAGTATTAAACATGTCAAGTAGAAAATTAAAATTAAAATATTGTAAAAAAAGAAAAAAAATTATTCTTTTTTAAATGGAGGGAGTTTACGTATATGGAAGCATGCGCGAATGTGTATATCTTCTAAAAAAGGAAACTTTATGGTAAAATTTATTTTTGATTGGTAAAATTTTCTCTTCATAGTATTCCTCCGTCTTATTTTATGTGGCACCCTTTGATTTTACGCGGTAATTTAAGGAAAAAAAGGAAGATTTTTATAACTTATCGTCTAAAATCATTCTTAGATATTTGTGTGACTGCGAATTATTTCATTAAGGGTAAAAATGAATTTTTAAAGGTAAATTGTTTTCATTTGGAGTAAGATGACATTCTTTTTGGCATGAACTAAAAAGAAAAAAATGATGGACGGAGAGTATAATATAGTTGAAAATCAATAAATATAAGATTATTTACTATTTAGTTCACCAAAACAACAAGAACATCTTACAAAATGAACATTCGTTAGTTTTTTCAGAGACTTGAAAGCACAACAAATTGATTACCACAGTACATATATAATCAACAAAGAAAAACCTTTACATTAGGAATTACAAAAGATTAATTGTGCCAAATCAATACCAAATCAGGTATATAAAAATATAAAAAAATTTCTAAGTGTTAATACTGAGTTTTCAATCTAAAAGCGTCTCATTTGATGATCCCTCAAGTTCAATCTTGGTTCTTCTTCTTCTCTCTTTCTTTTAGGCAGAGACAAGTAAGATATAGCTCTGGCTGACACTACCTTCCTAACAAGTGATTTCCACAGCTCATTATCTCCCCTTTTTTCCAATTTCTGTTTGAATTCTCTGTAATGTAAATAGAGTTGTTAAGATACTCACGATAATTAACCACTACAACAACAACATACACAGGATAATCGAGAATAGCGCTAATACTACATAGACAAAATAATGGATAATCATAATATTGTTGGTTCAAGAAATTGACCCTCCTGATGATCATAGAAAAAGGCAAATAACATTATACAAGCTAGATATTTCTGTGACCCTTCAATCTTTATCTGATCCAACGTGTTAAAAGATTATTAGGACTTTTTTGAAGATATTTTCACTAGGAAACAGAGAAAGACAGAGATATTTCAACTACAAACTACAAAGGATTCCAATGAACATATCATAAAAGGCTAGACTGCTTTCTATGATTTAGTCGAAATGGGACCCTGCTGTCAAGACAACTATCACTACCTGGATCATGGATGGGTCGTGCTCACATCAAGAAACAACCTTAACAGTCCCCAGAAATAAATTGAAAGCGACGAAGAGATCTTAATTCCTCATAACATTTCACCTACGCCACAATTGTATGTTCGAGAATCAAATAGAGTACGTGACACTCAGGCACTGTAACTTCCCTAGGACTGACTAAATCACAACTGTAAGACAAAATTACAATAGCGAAGAACGAAATATCTGCTAAAGTCATGATAAATGCCTATCATTTATCTATTAAGAGGCAGCAAGTGTATAAGAATTTAAGAAGCAATGAATAAATCAAACTAGTTACTAAATGGTGGCCGCCATACCTGCAAAGAGGAACTCGGCAATCATCAGGTTGGTCACAAATAGATGCGTGTAACTTTAGAAGCTGCCACATTCGTTTGCATTGAGAACAACTTCCCTTTGCCCTTCTGTCACAAGTAGAGAAATGTCGGATCAGAAGCTGGAGGCTTCGACATGTATCAAATTTGCTACATGGCAGATTCTTTTGGCAAGAGTACTCCTTGTCATATGGCCCAACGCTTGTACATCCTTCAGTGCATATGTGCTCCAGACAATCCATTCCTTCACTTAGCTGTAAGTATAAGTTCTGCTCCTGCGTGTGTCTACTCCTCCTCTTCTTCCGCTAAAATGACAAATTTCAGTGAAAACCAGTAATCACATCAATGAACGAAATGCCATGTCAAGATTATTGCATAACGTTAAAGAATTGAATTTTGAATCTAACTCGACCCCAAATAACTAACTCAAAACAGAGAACTGTCCCAAGTCATATAAAGAGTTCATCCAGTCAGATGTGGGATCATTCTTATCAATCCCTCACGCCTAGGCACAAGCGTGTACAATCATGGACCCCCAATATATCCACCAACCCGCACGTCCATGGGGTCCACATCGAACCCATGGATTTCACTCTGATACCATATTAATTAAAGAAACAGATCATGTGGGTAACTCAATCTAAAAGTTAGCTCAAAGAGAGGAGAATTGCCTAAGCTGGGATCTCATCCTGATCCGATGTGGGATCATTGTCATCACATAACAACTTCTCTCTATTATCTCACAATGAATTTACAACATTCCACTAAGAATTAATTCCATGATCAGAATTGGGCTTTAACTTGAAATCACAACTTTCAGGTACGTACCGACTCAGCTTCATCCATGAACCGTAAAATTTCAAGCTCAAGCAAGGGATCATGACGTTGAAGGAACTTCCAGCCTTCAGTCTCCTCAACTTTCCTGAAATTGCTCCGCAAAAATTTCATACACTTGAGGTAGAGATGAGGTGCATCACATAGCCTCGCGAGTTGAAGCATGTCTACTACATTTTCAATTGTCAATTGCTCCGCCAAAGCTTTGGTGCATCTCTGCTTTAGGCATGGTACCAAGTACACATGAGAAAGGGCTAGCAGATGAATCCCATGTTTCTCCATCTGCTCCTCACTGCACCTAATGATAACATAACCATTTTACACATGAACCAGATTTTTCAAAAACTCTCGTTATCAAAATGAACGAACAAACATCATCAATTTACTTCCGATACTTAGTTGACAGTCGCTAAAAAAAAATCTAATGAATTAAAAGTTCTATTCATCCCGTTTATTAGAAAAATAAATATGCCTCGCTTATTATATCATATAAAGAGTTCCATAGAAAATTCTTATATGCTAAATGGAATTCTTACGATTGCTTAAAGCACAACTACAAGGAATTATCTGCTCTAAATTCATGATTAAATTCTTTTAAAAAAGAATGTCACCTTACTGAAATAAGAAACTTTAAAAATTTCCTTTTTATCTTTTAACGAAATAATTTTAGACACCAAATTTGAAAAGTCTTTCTTCTTTTCTTAAAGATCGTATCAAATTAAACAGCGCCATATAAAATGAAACGGAGGAAATAATATTTTACTACACGGGGGTTACTAATTTCTTTCCAAACTAGTTTACATAATTAAACTCCCAGCTTCCTTTATTTAAAATAAGTTAAAGTAGTTGATAAATGATAACACACTCCATTAACACCGGAATACTTGGTCTTGTCGGTGCTGGACAGAATATTAAGGAAAATAAATACATGATTAAAGAATCTAATGGCAATGAATAAGCCACTTGCAAGTTTATTAAGAAATGGACGGCCAAATTTAAGTTTTTTAAAAAAAGAAGTGATTTCGTATTTGTTTTATTATATTTTATAAGTTTAAGAAAAATACATTTATCATAAACTAAGAAAACACAATTGAGTTGGAAGCAGGGGTCAAGCATTGTATTGCTTCGTGTGGTCTCAATATTTATTGCGATTGTTATTTAAAGTTTCGAATTTTGTTTAATGGCTAATTAAATGTCATGACATTGTTAACTCTTTTTTTTTTTTCTCATTTTGACATAATTTATCCAATTTTATCATTTATAACAACTTATCCGTTACCTACTTTTTTTTTAATAGATTTATTATTTATAGCAATTTTATCTAATACTTATTCCTTTTATAAATTCATTATTTACAGCAACTTTACTTAGTAAATTATTTTTTTTTATAAATTTATCATTCAAATTATTAATATATAATATTATATAATTACAAAAATAATACAATTTATTTGAAATTTTATATTCGTTGAAACAATATCATAAGATAATAACAATCCAAAATGGAGCGTAAAAGATAAATAAAGAAAGAAAAATGAAATTGCTGAGTATATTAAGAAACTCACTTTAAGGAATAGAGAAATCTGAGGAATACGAAAACGGCGTCACAGGGGACACCGAGAATGCGGATCGTTTTCTCAGAACTCCGTCGCTTTTGCCGACGAACTAATATGCCATCCAGAACCCTCGAAGCAGCAGCCTAGCATTGCAAGTAACATTGTATTTAATTTTTTGGAATATATGTAGAACTGTAGTATGAAAAAGTAATACAACTTTACATAGTTGATTTAAAATTTGAAAGGATTATAAATTGTTTAACTTCCGAAACAATTCGGATTCAATTCGCATACCAGAACGTTAGAATGTGCCGGAATGCGGAGGCCGCCGGAGGTGATGACGTGGACATCGGCTTCAGCCGGCTCATAATTTCTACCGTCGGCATCGATAGCAAGTGACATTATCACAGATTAATGGAGTTGCAGATTACACGGATATTTAATTTTTCAGTGTGTGCTTTTCTTTACAGATTTTGGTAATTAGCATTTTGGCCGTCCTCCTTGTATTTATAGGCAATTTTGAACTACTGGGTGCTACTTGCACAAAAAAGGTACTAAAAGGGCGGCACAGAATGAAACTCCTACCACAAAAATAAATAAATAAAATTAAATATTATATTTCTCAATTTGTTAAGATGAAATTTATTTTGAGACGTAGAAATATAACATATTAACACATTGCCATTGTTAATAGAATCTTGATTTTATACAAAAATATGCTATTAACCAAAATATTTATTTGATTTTTGTGGTCCTCTTGTTTCAAAAAAGATGAGTTGAAGTATGACTGTATGACGGTCCAATTATTTAATTTTTGTGTTCCTCCTGTTTTGTTTATATATTTATAAAAAAAGAAAAGGTGTCCTCTAAAATTGAAATGGAAAAAATATTTAATTGAATTATGGTTGGTTCCACCATTCTCGGATTATTATTTTTAAATGGATAGGTAAGACTAAATCTTGAGGAGGAAAATTAAAGTAAACTTTTAACAAAATATACAACTTTGCACCATTAAATTACGTTTACCAATTTATTTACGTATATACCAAATTATTTACATATTTACCGAGTCCATTTTTTGACTTTTTTAATTAAAATATTCAGCGGCTCATTAAATGCCGAGTCCAACTTTCCTCATTTTTCTATGTATAATCCGAGCGTGACCTGACCCGCATTAAATGCGGTCAGGCGGCTCATTAATGAGCCCTTTAATGGAACCATTTTTTTTTTTTTTTTAAGGAAGAATATTTGTATTATACAGCGGGTAAGGTATATTATACATACAAGAGCATTAATTTGTGTAATATTTTCTCTCACACGTTTTCATATTTTCCGAGGTGTCATTAATGGCTCAATTAATGCCACTGACGGACGCGACTGAAGTGATTGACGCGCCGGTCCGTCAGCCGGCGTGTCTAATCACTTCAATAAAAGTTTTACTTTTTCTTCTTCTTTCTTGTAATATTGTTTTGTTTAGCACAAATTATAGTTCTTCTTCTACACAAATCTCATCTTTTCCGGCCATTTACAGGTATGTACTTCTTCCCTTTTATTTTTTTTTTCGTTTTGAATTCGTATTGAAGTAATGATTTTTTTTTGGATTACTTCATTAAAAGTATATTTTTTCTTCTTCTTTTTCGGATTTTTGTTTTGGGTAGCACAAATTATTGTTCTTCTTCTTCACAAATCTCCTCCATTCCCGCGATTTAAAGGTATGTATTTCTTCTTTTTTTATTTTCCTTTTTCGTTTTGAATTCGGTATTGTAAGAATCATGTCATCCCTTTCCATTTGGGTATTTTTTGCCCCCAATGTTGTTTTCCTTTCCCACAAGTGATTTTTTTTGTTATTTTTTTTGCTTTTTTTTTCTTATATTGTTGTTATTTCAGCGGGTTTACTGGTAAATGGGGGGGATGGGTGATGTATTTGGTTTCTTCATTGTCATCATGGCATTATCTTTGGATTTTGTCGTAGGCAAATTTGGGGGTTTCTACTGGTATGCATTTGGGGTTTTTTTTTTTGAGGCATGCAATTGTATGGTATGCATCATGGTATGCAACTAGTATGCAATTTTTGGTTGAGTTGCATCATGGGTTTGTCATTTTTATGTTGTAATGTTATAGTTTCTTCGGATTGGCTTGTTGCATGGTTGTTGTTTTTGGTATTTATGTAGGTATTCCTTTGGTTTTTTTTTTTTCCTTTATGGATTGCAACTGGGGACATGGGGGATGGGTGATGTATTTGGTTTCTTCACTGTCATATGGCATTATCTTTGGCGCTTGTGGTAGACAGTTGTTGGGGTTTCTACTGGTATGCCTTTTTGGGTATTTTTTATGAGGGAATGCAATTTTGTATGGCATGCATCATGGTATGCAACTAGTATGTTTTTTTTGGTATTTATATTGGTATTCCATTGGGTTTTTTTTGGTGGCATGGAATTCGCACGCGATTGGTATTTATATTGGTATGCAGTTGATATTTTTCTTGGGGGCACGGATTTGGTATGCATTTTTGGTATGATGTTTTATATTGGTATGCACCTGGCATTCAATTGGTATTCATTTGGTATGATGGTTGGGGGGGGTGGCCTTTTTTGTGTTCAGGGATGCTTTGTTTGATATTCCATGTTGGTATGATATTTGGTACAACTCTGAGGGGTCTGTAATTGGTATGCATTTTGGTATGCTGTTGTGGGATGGTGTTTGTGTTTTCATGGGATGCTGGTACATGGTGATCATATTGGTACTCTGTTTTTGGGGTGTGGGCATGTAACTGGTATGCTGTTTTTGGTTTGTAAAAGGTATTTTTTTGGGGCATGTGACTTGACTATTTTTTTATGTGTGTTTGGTTTTTACCTAGATTTCTTATTTGTGTTATTATTCTTTGTGTTTAACAGGGCTAAATTAACATGGAAGTGACACCACCCAGGAAGAGCCCACGCTTTACTAGCACCATTCATTCGCCATCCAGGCCAAGCTTTGACCTGAATGCGTACACACCATCACCCCCCAAAAGGGCCTCTAGCAAAGTAACTTCTGACAGTAAGGGGAAGCGTAAAATGGCAGACGTAGATTTGCCACACGACAGCGACTTCGAGGACGAAGTTCCTCTGTCAAAGAGGGCTAAGTTGCACAAAGCGCAGAATTCGCCCCCTGTTGCGAAGGCAAAGGTATTCAATTTTTGGTATTTTTGCGTATATACACATATTCAAATCCATGTAATATTTTTCCTTCTAATGCTGCTTTTTTTTTTTTTATAACAAGAAATCTGTACGGAACAGCAAGCAGCCACCGTCTGCCAGCAAAAAAAGTAAACAACCAAAGGGGACGAAGGCAGAGAAAAAAGAAGTGCAGGTATAATTATAAATTATTTTTTTATTCTCCATGTTTATGTTGGCTGTTTTTATTTTTCTGGGGGGGACAATTCTTGTAAATACATTTTTTTTTTCTTTGGACATTTCTCAGGACACCAAAAAAGCTACTCGATGGTGCTCGTATGTTAATGTGAAAGTTTTTGAGGAAATTTCTGAATTTTTGACCAAGTTCGGTATGCTCGATCGCTTTAAATCCGGTCCTTTCGGTAATTTGCTTGATTTGGCTCAGTTGTCAGTCCAACCTCAGGTTATCCGAGCCATGATTCATTACATGACCAACAAGGATAATATTGGCGATTTTTTTATTTTTAATTTGAATGGGGAAGAGTTAACCTTTGGGTTAAGAGAATTTCGGGCCGTCACCGGCTTGAAGTGTGGACCCGTTGATGACTATACCATTAACTTGTCGGGGAGGTCGAGGCTTATCGAGCGATACTTCCCGATGGTGTCTGATAGGGGGCTGGAGAAGCACTTTTTAATTAGTGCTTTTCGGGAAGGGTTGTTTGAGGAGGAGGATGTTTTACATATTGCAATTATTTATTTTATCAGTACTTACATCTTGTCATCTCCACCCAAAAAACACTTTATTCCGATAGACCATTTTTTGTTGGTTGAATCGGGGCAGTACCAGTCATACCCATGGGGTCGCCGGTCCTTTTTTGACTTGAGGGACTGCATTGTCCGTCAGCTATCCGGGGACCCCGACTATTTCAAGTTTTGCGGATTCCCCTTGGCTTTGCAAATTTGGCTTTATGAGTGCTCAAACAAGGTCGACCCCATGGTTGCTGTCAGATTGGGAAATCGTAGTCCGCGAGTTTTTAATTGGACTACGCCTGATTCCAGGCTGTACTATGACAGGCTGTTGAGAGGGATGTTTCGCCGTTATGGCAGTCAGGTAGGCCCCTTTTCTGGTTTTGGTTTTTTTTTTTTTTTTTTGGTGTATTCGTGTTTTTTCTTAACTAATATTTTGATCTCTTTCTTTATAATTGAAGTACAAGTTTCAAAGAATTCAATTTCATGCGGAAGAGGTTGCTGCTTTCGAGTATGAGCAGTTGGAGGAATCAAAAATGGATGATCCCGATGTCCCCCAAGCCTCTGCACATCCCGCTGAAGATGTTGTTTCACGCAACATCAAAAAGTTATCCGAGGACATTGTGTTGGTAAGTAGTTTATTTCCCTTTTCAGTTCCGGAATCCTTTATTCATTTTTTTATCTTTACCACCACTTTTTTCTTTCCATAGGTGCGCCAAGACTTCAAACATCTTGAATTGAAAGTTGAAGCGCAGATTGGGCAACTGAAGGCGTACATTCAAGAATGCTTTCAGAATCTAGTAAACGAGTTCAAGTTTGTGCGGACTGAAGTATTTAATAAGCAAGGAGGAGTAGGAATTGAGGTACAGTATAAGCCATCCTCAACACTTCTTAATGTGAACTTTGTTTTTTTTTTTTAATAATATACAAATTTAGGGTTAAAATAATTATTTTTTGGTTTTTTGTCCATGTGTGGTATCAAGGTAGAAGGTGTATATTCTTTATTTTTTTTAAAAAAAGGTATAGCTGTATCTTACATATATCTTTGGTAACAGTTGTGGTATTTATACTGGTATTTTGCATGTTCTTTATATCTTGGGTTGGTAATAGATATGGTATTTATTTTGGTTCTTTTGGCAGACTGCATGTGTGGTATTCTGGTTGGTGTTTTTTTTTTATATCTGTGCGTTGGTAGTAATTATGGTATTTTTTTACTGGTATTGTCTGAATGTTATATCTCTGTTTGGTAATAATTGTGGTATTTTACATTGGTTATTGACTGTATGTATGTGTGGTGTTCTGGTTGGTAGTTTTCTAAGTAGGGGGCTTTGGTTAGGGTGAAGGTATTCAACATGGTATCCAATAATGTTTTTTTTTTTTATGAGTTATGCTAGACTCCAAGGATTGGTTAATTGGTTTCTTCTTTTTCATCCTCTATGCCTGCTATTGCTGCTTATTTTTTGGCTATTATAATGTGTTGTCTGAATGTTTTTCATTTCTCAATCATTTAGGTTGATGATGGTCATAATCCGGTAGGTGTTGATGCAAATGTGGGTGATTTCCCAGGAGTAGGTGTTGAGGTACCATAGAAGATAAATACATGTCTGTTTTTTTAATATGTGTGGCTGGTATTAAAAATGGTATTTTATCTCTTCATACAGTCTGTTTGGGCTGCTGGTATTCTGACTGGTAGTTTTTATATGTATGAGATTTTGGTTTTTTTTAATATACAAATTTATGGTTCAAATAATTATTTTTGGGTTTATGGCCATGTGTGGTATCTAAGGAAGAAGGTGTATACCTTTTTTTAAAAAAAAAAGAGATAGCTGTTTCATATATATATCTTATGGTAACAATTGTGGTATGTATAATGGGTTTTTGGTAAGACTGTTTTATACCTGGGAATGGTAACAATTATGGTATTTATATTGGGTTATTGTGCGACTGTATGTTTGGTATTCTGGTTGGTGGGGGGCTATATCTGTCTGTTGGCCATAATTATGGTATTTATACTGGTATTCTCTGACTGTTATATATTTGTTTTTGGTAATAATTATGGTATTCACATTGGCATTTAGGTTGATGATGGTGATAATCCTGTAGATGTTGATGCTAATGTGGGAGATTTTCAAGGAGTAGGTCTTGAGGTATCATAGAAGTGATCCTTCACCAGATGTTAATACGAAACTTTTTTCAAGATAGATACATGTTTGATTTTTTAATATTTGTGTTTTGGTATTGAAAATGGTTTTTATTTTTTCCTACAGTCTGTTTTGTGTGGGCTGGTATTCTGTCTGGTAGTTTTATATGTATGACATATTGGTTATTAAGATGGTATTCCACAAGGGTTTCATCAGTTCTGTGGTTGGTAAAATAGTTGGTATTTTTTCCAGGGATGGGGTTGTTTTTTATGTGTTTTCATAACATGCCATGCATGGGTGTTAAGTCAGTGGTAGCTTCCTAGGTTTATTGGTATTTTTTTTTCCAAAGCCTGGTATTGAGAATGGCTGCAGAACTGGTATCCTTCACATAGTGCCATGTGTTCCATTGGTGCAATCTTTTTGGTATTCAATCCAGTGGTCTAAATTTTTCGCATTTCTCTGTCGTTCTGTTGATTATGCAAACTGACCTTCTCATTTTTTTTTAGGTTGACGATGGTGATAACCCAATTGATGTTGAGGCACATGTTGGAGATTTTCAAAATCCAATTCATGAAGTTGCCAAAGATTTTGAGGGCGCATGTCAGTCGCCAAAAAATACTGTTTCCCCCGGAGGTAAGTGGGTCAATAATAAATATAATTGCACTTTGTTATAAATTTAGTTCTCACAGAATAACATTTCCCAGCTGAAGGAACATCATCTGCAAAAAAAACTCCCACTTTGGACGATTTTGAGTTACCTGAATATAGGGAGTCGCAGATCGTTGCGCTGGAAAATAAAATTCCATATGTAACCCCAACGCAGCGTGAACGAACAAAGGCTCCGGGGAGGTTTGGGAAGTCACCATACACTGATTTAAGCAGTTCAGCAGTAGAGTCATCAGAGCCGCCAGTATATTTTCAATTGAAGCACCCTTTTGCTGGCTATGGTGAATTTGAGGTTAATCAAGAGTTGGTTGATTTGTTTAACAAGTGGTTTAAAGATAGGTTGTCCAAAAAACGGGGCAGGTACGTTTTAAACTTTTTCTGTTACTTCGCTGTTTTTTTTTTCACCAGTTTCCAGTTATCTTTTTGTTTTTGTTTTATTAGGAGAGCGAGTGCTTTCACGATCAGTTCAAACAAGATCAATCCCCCGTTCGACTTTGGGGTTGATTCTGTTGGATTGATGGATTGGTTTCATGTCATGGTTACAACGGGGAGCGCCTGGACTGATTCGGTAACACTTTTAATTTTTTTTTTTTTTGCAAAATATTCCATGGGGGTGTTTGAATTTGTTGTTGATGATGGTAATTTTTTAGTTTGGCTGTATACATGTTAGGTATGAACATGGGTAGTCAACATGTTTGGTTCTTTGGTGGTTTTTCTGATTTGGCAGTATCTGTGGTCTGTGGCAGTATTAAAAAGAAAAAAAAAAGTTGTTTCCTATATATATCTTTGGTAACAATTGCGGTATTTATACTGGTATTTTTGCCTGACTGTATATCTATATTTTGGCAATATTTATGGTATTTATTTTGTTTTTTTGTACATCTCTGTTTTGGTGTTAATTGTGGTATTTAAATTGGTTTTTTTTTGGCTGTCTGTATGTGTGATGTTAAACATGTTTGGTTCTTGGGTGTTTTCCTGAGTTGGTAGTATCTGTTGCTCTTTTTATATTTTTGGTGCAAACTCTACTCTTCCAATTGGGTATAATTTTGGTAATTATTTTCTTTATGTCTTTTTAATACAGCATGTTAATGTACTTATGTACTACCTACGTAAGAAATGCAAATACGGCGATGCACCCCAGCGTAGAGTTACCACCACGGACACCTTTTTCATGAACTGGGTGGAACAAATTCATGACATATGGACTGCCAATAACAGGGACAGCACACTCATCACAGAAGATCACGATGTTGCACAGTATATTCGGGGATACAAGATATTGGCGAACACGCCATGGGACAAAGTTGATTATGTATGTATACCCGTTCATGTGCCGGAGAAGTGCCACTGGGTGTTGGTTGTCTTTTATATTCAAAGTAGGTGTCTTTTTATATTTGACTCGCTGAGTGAAGCCGGCTCGATGCACAATTTGGCTGTCATTCGGAGGGTCAAAAAGGTGGCAGAAATAATCCCATTGTTTTTGGTGAGCACTGGATTTTACGGCAAAAGGGATGACATTGCTTGGCAGCAGTCCGTGGACTATGCCGAGTACGCGTTATCGGACAGCCTCACCTTTGTAACATGTGATGATATCCCCCAGCAAGATGCTGATTCGAAGTAAGCTTTTTTTACTAATCTTCTCAAATTTTTTATATATTCTTTTTTTTTTATATACGGCAGATTTTGAATATACTGTTTTTGTAACAGTGATTGTGGTCTATTTACGTGCGTGTTTGCGGAGCTTGTATGCAATGGGTATGATTATGTCCAGATTGGAAAACAGTCATTTGACCCAGCATTCTGTCGTCTACGTTATGGATCCTTATTATGGGATTATGGCACCAAAAAAATTGAAAATGGTGCCATAAGTGAAAGCGAGGTGACCGGTAAGGTGGTCAGCCGGTTTGGGGGTCCTAGGAGGCAGGTGGAGCACGTGGGACAAAGCGAAAGAGTACCTGCATCGAAGTATGTGCCGAGGAGGAAATCATAGTTTTCAATAGCATTTGTTGGACATGATCTAACCCCCCCCCACCCCCCCGACAGAATTTCGTAGACAATGGTGTATATCTTTCATGTTTGTGTAATTTTAATTTTTCAGTTTTTGTTTCGTACACTAAAATATATGCTATTAATACCTTTGTCCTAAAAAACCAAATTTTAATGTTTGTATGACTGTTTATAACTGTTACTGGCAATAATTATGGTTTTTTACATTGGTATTCACTGAATGTTATATCTATGTTTTTGGTAATAATTATGGTATTTAAAATGGTGTTTGTATGTGTTACTGGTAATAATTATGGTATCTACATTGGTATTCACTGACTGTTATATCACTGTTTTTGGTAATAATTATGGTATTTAAACTGGTGTTTATATCTGTTACTGGTAATAATTATGGTATTTTTACATTGGTATTCACTGAATGTTATATCCATGTTTTTGGTAATAATTATGGTATTTAAAATGGTGTTTTATATATGTTAGTGGTAATAACTATGGTATCTACATTGGTATTCACTGACTGTTATATCACTGTTTTTGGTAATAATTGTGGTATTTAAACTGGTGTTTATATCCGTTACTGGTAATAATTATGGTATTTACATTGGTATTCACTGACTGTTATATCTCTGTTTTTGGTAATAATTATGGTATTTAAAATGGTGTTTATATATGTTACTGTTAATAATTATGGTATCTACATTGGTATTCACTGACTGTTATATCTCTGGTTTTGGTAATAATTATGGTATTTAAACTGGTGTTTATATATGTTACTGGTAATAATTATGGTATTTACATTGGTATTCACTGACTGTTATATCTCTGTTTTAGGTAATAATTATGGTATTAAAACTGGTGTTTATATATGTTACTGGTAATAATTATGGTATTTACATTGGTATTCACTGACTGTTATATCTCTGGTTTTGGTAATAATTATGGTATTTAAACTGGTGTTTATATCTGTTACTGGTAATAATTATGGTATTTACATTGGTACTCACTGACTGTTATATCTCTGTTTTGGTTATGGTGAAGGTATTTTTTGTGTTTTCCTAAGCATGGCATGCATGGGTGTTATGTGTTATGGTAGCTTCCTAGGTTTATTGGTATTTTTTTTTTTAAAAGCTTGGTATTGAGAATGGCTTCAGAACTGGTATCCGTCACATAGGGCCATGTGTTCCATTGGTGCAATAACACCCAAGAACTGCCAATGTTCTCTTTGACAAACTCCAAAAATCAATAGCCTCATAGTATAATGCCTGCCAAGGATCCAATCAAACTGGGCGCCCGAAACAATTAGTAATAATAGGTATACAAGCGTGTGCCATCAATAATCCATGAAATTTGTTCATGGAAAAAAATACATAAAAACCAATAAGGATGTCATGGTGTACACAAAACCAATAAAGAATCAAAGATCTGCTATTTTGTTCTTTTCAACAATGAGAAGAAAGCAGAAACCAATACGGATTCCATGCTGTACACCAAAAATAAAAAATAAAAATTAATTCCGGCATTTGTTCTCTCCAAAAAATAAAGCAAATCAGAAACGAAGAAGGATCCCATGATGTACACCACAAAAAAATTAACATAGAACTGATATTGTTTTCTTCAACAATGAAAAGGAATTAAATTTTTTTACATTATAACACTTGCAATGGAATCTTAATGTTCCTTCCTAGTAAGTGGTCCACATAACAAAAATCACAATACATACCAATTAAAACACCAAAGCACTGCCACCCCTTCCCAAATCAAATAATATAATTCTACAATTTCAGCACAAACAAAAAAGATGAACCCTTACTGCCCCATATGCCCAGCCTCAAAAAAACAAATTCATGCAGTCCCCACCACATTATGCAGCGTTACGCAACCTTTTTTTTATTTTTTGGGTTGCAACGATTGTTCTCCTCACCCTCCTGTTCACTCAAACTGCACTTACCTTTACTTCTTTTTGCTTTCCTTTCAAAGAATCCCTTCTTCCGGTCTTTGTTTGACGGACGACCCGGTCCCCTTTTTGTGGTGGGTGGGAGAACTACCTCATCAACAACATGCGAGGGAACTGTCCAAGTGCTTTCGCATGGCAGTGGCTCAATTGGTATTGCGTAAGCGTCCATGAAATTTTTGGTACTGTAGTAGATGGAGCAGAAGTCATTGACGCGCAATTTCCTAAACTCAATTGCAGCTATTGCATGGGAACACGGCATTTCATCATGTTGAAATCGCCCACAACTACACGTATGTGTGTTAAGACAAACGGTGAATCTCTTTGCACCATCGAGTACGGTATGAAGATGTTCAGTTGAAGCCCGCACCTTCATTCAAGAATTATCAATTAATATGCCAAGGTTAAATAAATATGCAAAGGTTAACCTTCATTCAAGAATTATTAATTAATATGCCAAGGTTAAATCAATACGCAAAGAGTATCAGCTGCCTCTCCAATCCTTTCATATCTGATTCATTTATTTCTTTTCAATACAGGAAGAGTCAGGATACCAAAACAACACACATGATTACTTATAAATATATAAATTGCTCATTTTGATATAGGCTTCAGTTTAGCATGTATTTGACTAAATACTAGAGAGTATCAAATGCAAAGGTTAAATAAAGTAAAATATTTAAAAAATTTTAATTGATATTATTACACTAACCGTCATTCCATTCGACAATTGCATATTCTCCACCAACAACTTGTTATATTTTTTGGTCAAAATGGTTGTCGTTGTCCTGCCTTCTTCATTGTTTTTTTCATTCCAACGTTGTATTGTTTGCCTCACATATTCTAACATTGGTATAACGGGAAGTCTTCTCCCAGGCAATATTGCATAGTTGAATGATTCAGCTATGTTGCTTGTCAATGTCCATGTTCTCTTTACTATGGTATGACAGCGTGACCACTTCTCAAAATCGGCCTTCTCTAGATAGGGACGAATTTTTGGATGGATGTCGTCCATTTGATCCATAAGGGTGTTAAATTCATCAATTGTATATGCCTTTGCCAAACCAAAGAAGACTTTCCTTACTTCATCAATATGTTTGTGGGTGAACTTTAACAAATTAGACCACAAATGGTAGACACAAGCATAGTGTTTGATGTCTGGATACACCGCTGATGTAGCCTTCCATATGCTCTGATTTCGGTCAGAAACAAAACACATACCATCCCGTTCACCAAAAGCTATCTTGAAATTTTCAAAGAACCATCTCCACGACTTGTCATTTTCGGAGTCAGCGATACCATACGCCAGTGGCAGTATATGTCCTAAATTGTTATCAAAATTAGAGCCTTCAACAAAACATACAATTGTTATATTGTAATTTATCATTTTTTTTTGGGGCCACCCATAACAAACAATCACGATGAATTATGAATAAGTTTAACCAAGCAATTTTGTTAGAATACCAACCTCCGGGATCCATTGTGGTAGCGATTAACATTGTCCCTTCAAACGTTGAACGGATGTGTGTACCATCCACCACAACAATGGGACGGCAGTATTCCCATCCTCGTATGCTTGCTTCAAGAGCTATGAACGAGTATAGAAACTTGTCTTCATCTGTTTTTTTAAGATTAACAACACTGCCCGGGTACGCGGTGGACAATACATGCAAATAAATTGGCAGCTTTGTGTAAGATTCTATTGGGTCCCCCCGCAAAATCTTCATTGCTTTCTGTTTACACCTCCATGCTTGCATGTATGTCACTGAAATACCATGTTTCCTACGCAAGTCTGCCCTTATGTCCCCGGGGGTGTAAATTCTCCTTGGGTCGCTGAATTTAGGCACCAACATGTCCCCCAGCATAGAACTGTAACAATGTCTCCGCGAGTACAACCTCCCTAACCCTGCGCACACATGCACATCGTTGAATACGCGGACCTTGAACAATTCAGTCACACCAACGGACGATGACTTGAACAACCATGAGCATTTCACATCTGCACACCTCAATGAAAAGCTACAATAACAACAAACCAAAGCAGATATAAGAATTCTATACTGCAAAACAATAAGAATTTTTATGCTTGTCTGTTTATTATAAAATACCTTGATTTACACGAACGTACAACTTTATATTGGAATTGCCGCACCAACGCATATCTCTGCATAACATCAATGAGTATATGCTTGTTCAAGTAGATTTGTCCTTCCTCGACAATATCTATTGAACCCTTTTTTATTACTACGTGATCCTCATTTTCTTCTTGGAATTCCATATTCTCATCATCACTTTCATCCCAATTGTCAATAGGTGGATTTACTTCTCTGTGGACCACTATTTCATCATTTCTTAACTGAGGTGGTGGATCAACATTTCTTGTATTATATGTCACACACAATGGATATTTGGAGAAGAAATTAGGATCCAACCTTCTTTGATCCAAATATACCTTTACCCCCATGTCGTTGTGTATTTTCAACGGCGGTAATTTCACGTCTACGACATATTTTATTACCAACTCAACACTTCTTAAGTCCAACCCTATCTGGGAAGATATTACCTGCAGTAAACCATGATAATTTGATGAAGTATCATATAATATTCCTTCCATTTTGTAATTGGTGTAGTCACCTGCATTCACACCAAATTCATTATGAACAACACCAATAACGTCCCAACCATTAAATAAACACCATTGTCCACACCAGAAAAGAATACCCAATGCAACATCTTTGAAAAAAACCAACATGTTCCCGTTAGTATACCATTTAATACTACAACGGAAATACCATTAAACCAACTACAAATACCATGTTAAATACCAACATAATACACAACCAACAGCGTTGTTATACACCAACTTCTTCCAATAAATATACCAGAATCTCTTACAAAAACCATAGCACCGAACAAAAACCCAACACCATGCCATATACCAAATAAAAAATCAATGCACCAGCCTTTTCCAACGCCAATATTTTACGATTAATATACCATACATAAAATACAGATACTTTTGCCTATTCCATGAAAAAGAAAATTTTAAACGCCTTTCTCAAAATAGCAACATCACTGAACAAAAGAAAACCAACAACTGACCAGGTGCGACACCATCTTCAATATAATACAATATTGTTGCAATTAATATAGTAGATATATAATTAAATAATATACCTGTTATCTCCCACCTCCCATCATACTTCAATAAAATTGACACCACTCTTTCAGCATTCATGGTTTTTGTTCAAAGGAAAGCCTTTGTTTTTCAAGCATTTTGGTTCCAAGAGAATAAGCACATGCTCAATAAATTATTAAATACACAAAAATACATTACATGCACTTTATCCTCTGGGTAAAAAAAATACATGGAAAGAATGGGGGACAAAGTCCCCAACCCGTACCGAATTCTTGGGGCAATGCATCATAGGGGCATTGAGGTTGTCATAAACCCATCAAATCAATTAAATGGATTTGATGGGTCTTCTTCCAAAACCTCTTTTCAATACATTTTTCATAAATTCATTTCAAAATACCATAATTTAAACATCACCCTTTTTAAGTTTGTACAATAAGACAAACATGTAGTAACATATCAATAAATATTTAATCCCATGAAATTCACTACAATTTCCTTCCTTTTTTTTTTTTTAAAAAAAACATCAATTAAATTTATTATATTGTAAATTTTTTTCTATTGCGACAATATAAATTATACGTAACACTAATTTTTTCCATGAACACAGAATTATTTGGTTTGTAGTTCAATCATTTTACGGTTTACACTACGTTTATACTTTGAAATTTTATTCTACAATTGGGAAGGACATACTACTTCTTTGTCAACTATAATAAAAAAAAAATTAATAAACAAGAAACCCATTTCCAACACCAACTTCTAAATCTTTTAAATATCACTAATTTATTCTTCCTTTTCACCACATATCACATCACACTTTTATCAACTTTATCATAAAAAAAAATACTCTCTTTCCTCCTTTTTAATAAAAGTTGGTATAAAGTTGGTAATATAAATAAACTTGGTAAGGGCTTGTAATTTCATAAACTAAAAATGGCATTTTTGAAATCCACCCAAAATTAAATGGCCTTGTAATTACGTGTCATCCTAATCTTTCTCCACAGTTTTTAGATTATGCCTAGTTGGAGACACGTGGCAACAAGTGCTCGTCCACTTGTTAAATGACGAATATAATTAATATAATTTAAACTCTTACAAATGCAATAAATAATTCATCAAATATGACTTTCACATTAAACTCAATAGTCTAACTCGTTGAAGTTTGGACGGATTAATAACTTGTTCATTTATTAGCTTAATTCATCTCAATCCAACCAATTTAAAATTTGATTGATATGCAATCCGAATTGATTGGAAAGAGATCTTGTGAAAATATTTTTAAAATATCTTTTTTAAATTTAATATGTTTTATATAGCTAGAATGAGAAAAATATAATTACTTCAGTATTAAAATATTGAAAAGGACCAAATACAATAAAAAACTTAAAAGTTAGACCGGATTAGATCTTGACCCGCTTTATAACTCATTTTGACCCAAACAAATTTGGATTAGGTTGAGTCTTGACTCGTTTGTTACTTTTGATGCCACCTGCCCAATTGCCATGCTTAGATGTTCAATACATAAGCTATATCAATTTTAGTAATTATACGATGTAATAGATTCGGGTTTTTTCCTGTTCTATAGCTAATATTTCCTCCGTTCAAATTTAATTATCAGATTATATTAAAAATAGTTATCCCAATAATTGTATCCCAAAATAATTGTTAATTTAGATGATCAAGAAAACATTAAATTTTTTTCAACCTTGTCCTTTGCGGTAATTGTTCTAGAATTAAGAGACACTTATATAGATAAAGTTTAATTACTCATTCCGTCCATCTTTACTTGTCTATTATACTATTTTGGGATGTCCAACAATACTTGTCCACTTTATGAAATCAAGAGATAATTTGACACTTAGTTAATTATAGTCATTTCCCTGTCACTTTTTTCAAGACACTGTATTTATTATATTCAAAGAGTAATTTGGTAAAATTACTTTGTCATTTACTACTTCTTAATTCCTGTGTTATGTCAACAGGGGACAAGTAAAATTGGACAGAGGGAGTATTTATGAGGGGTATATTAGTCAAACAACAATTTTGATTAATTTTTTAAAAAGATTGTGCCAAATCTTATCACGATAATTAAATTGGACGGAAAGAGTATTAAAAAGAAAACAATTAAATTCATATCTAGTGTTACCAACCAATGGATCTGCAGTTTTCACCACAAAAATAATTTTATGAGTAGTTAAAGGTCATTTTCATGTGTGACTCTCGTGTTCATCTCATACTGCAACAGATATTTCCACACTGATTTTTTCCTCTTTATTTGCTTTCAAGGTCAAAATTGTATCATTTTTTCTTATTTTAAATCAATTGTTCGTAAAAAAAATATTTTTAGTTATTTTGCTACTTGATTTTATATAATGAACCTGTCAATGGAGCTGAACCTGCCACGTGGCATCATGGTAGTGGTCTTTGGCGGTGGACATGATATTTTTTAAAAATTATTACGTATATTTTTTTGTTGGACATAAGTAAAGACATTCCTCATCTTCCAAGTTTATAATTTTAATTAATGGCCCAAAAACAAAGAGCTGTTATTTGAAAAAGTAGTATAGATTATAGGGACTTAATTAATAAACTTTCGATAATATTCATTGTTTTAAAGAAATTAAGCCTTCTACATTTATATTATTGCAGCAATTGTGATAGAATGTCTATAAAGCTAACGAACTTCGAATTTTAATAATTAACTTAAAATTCTTTCATAAGAATGAAGTTTTTGACTAAAAAACAGTTAAAAAAAAAGGAATGATATTTTGATATTGCGTTGTTTCTCATCTCATCGACAACATGATCTTAGATAAAAATGAGAGGGGGTCGCGTATTAGGGTAGAAGACTAATCGGCTAGTAGGGGTAGGTTGATGTCTAATCTTGTGATATAGTAGGGTAGTATGATTAGTCGTGTCTTTATATGATGTATTGTTATTATTTATCTTGTATTTGCTATTTTATCATATTTACATACTATCATTTATTTTTCATTTTAGTTGTTTTTCTTTTTTTTTTTCTTTTTTTCATATCTAGTATCTTCTGCTTATGGGGCTTGATTTTTGAGACGAGAGTTTTTCAGAAACAACTTGTCTATCTCTATGAGGTAGTGGTAAGGTCTGCGTACCCTCTATCCTCCCCGGACCCCACTTGTGAGCGAGGTTCCATTGGGTATGTTGTTATTGTGTTGTTTTAATTTTAAATAGGATGCATCATCAACAATAGCAATAACAACATACCCAGTAAAATTCACAAGTGGAGTCTACGGAGGGTAAAATTTATGCAAATCGCACAGATAGAGAGGTTGTTTTCGAAAGACCCTCAACTCAAATATATCAACCCTAAAAGCAGAAAATACTAGATACAAGAATGACTACAGTGGAAAACAATTAGAAACTCATAAATATATACAAATAGCAAAATAAATAATGACCAATAACAACACAATATATAATAACACGACTAATCTTATAAACCTACTATATCACGAGACAATACAAATCCTATTTCATTTTAAATAGGATACATCAGTCAACAAAATTCTTCTAGGAGATCAAACTGAAATGATAAAGTGCTCTTCTATGATTTAGAAGGTTCAAATTATTCTATGATTTAAAGCCTTCAAATCAAGAAGTTAAAATGAGAAGAATTTAGTGAACAACAAAATTACAATCAATACAATTATTATTTTTTAGTTGATTTTCATAATTCGAATATTTTTTTGGGAACGAATTTTGCCTCCACATATGAATTATGATCACAATTCACAGCAAAGTCCATTTATTATTAAAAATAGATATAAAAATAAAAAATTGTGAGGCCTAAATATAACTTTCTGTGCAACTGGAACTCTTAAAATTAAAAAAATAGAACATCTCAAATTTTGTAGGCTCATGCAACACAAACCATAAATAAAGTCAAAATGATAAAGTTAAGAGATGCATGAAACGTGTTATCTGTCGGTCACTTTTATAAAAGTAATCATATATTATTTTAATATTTAAAATCCCAAATAAATTTAGTACTTGAACATTAAGATAATAAATAAAAGGATGAATTAATCAATGTCTTGTAGTAAGTTTTTACTTCAGTCACTTTTTATCAGAATTACTATGTATATATATATATAATTTTTAGTCAAAAATCTATCAAAAATAACTTCTTTACTTTCGAGATACTAGTAAGATCTATACTTACACTCAACTCACTTCAAAATTCATACACTTTGTTGGACTTTACTGTTTGTGGCATGTAGGCCACCAAACAAAGCAAAATCAGGTAAGAAATTTCAAACATGGTTATTATAGTGTCCCTAAAAGTCAAACAATTGCCTCTCATCACTAGTAATTAAAATTGCAGTTAGGTCAATATTTTTTCCTTTTTAATTTGGTCATTGTCTTCCACATGGTTAAATCATATATAAGTCCTAGGGGCTAGGAGTACCATAATATAATTGAATCAAACCATTGGAATTATCTTTGACCATTGTTCGTAAAGAATTTAATCAAACATTCAGTTTGCAAGATCATTAAATTTATTTCACTAGTCTAATGGTGTAATTACATGTAAATAGACATGAAATATATCGAAAAATTCATAGTCTAAAATCATACCTTGTGAAAATCTTTTTATAATTCTAAAGCGACACAACTTTCCAAATAGTTATGTCTCTTTTTCTTTATTAATAAATAAATAAATATAAAAAATATATATTATTTAAATATTATTGTGGAACTGAATTAACTTACATGGATGACCCAATCCAATTTCCTTCTGTTTGCTTCAATTAAGGAAGGGAATTTGGAAAAGAATAATGTAAATTTTGATCCTCCAATCCAATTTAATATATAGAGGTCGTACAATTACTTCCTCTCCATATTTTAGTTTTCGTTTGAAAAGTAGTTTTACTTCTATGGTGAAAATTTGCCTCTCATCATTGAATATGAAGGAAAAATTATTGTGTATTATATAGAAATATTCTTTTAACTCTTAAAAGAATTGAGAAGAGAGTATTTACTTACACTATCATTATTGTTTAGCTCGATTTTAAATTTGATCAATTGATATGTCGTTAAGATATGTTGTCTGGTTCAAAAGATATATAAGATAGAGATTTCAAATTAGGTACTCTTAATTAACTTGTAGCATCATTAGACTCATATTTTATATCAGGAGTAGTTTTTTTTTATCTTCTTTTTAGTTGAAAAGGAAATATTTAGCAACAATAAAAGAGATATTTAGTGACAATAAATTTTCCTATCAACATTGCCACAAAAATATTTAGCTATAACTGAGATAATATCATTGCATCTAGAATTGTTAATGTCTTTGATAGCATTTATATAGAATGTTGATTATAAATATTCATATTTTTATTACTGTTAAATATAATATAATAATAAATTAGATTTGGATCTGTAAGTCCTAGTGGTTGAAAATAGCATGAAGAGGTTGTAATTTACAATCAAAGTCAAAATGGCATAAACACAAAAATACAAAAACAAAAAGGGTTACAATAGAGTAATTTTCTTCTCGTCGTCTCTGTTAGAAAACACTTTAATCGGCTAGCTAGACTAACAACGAGAACCTTTACGACAACTTAGGGCCCCGGCCCCGGCCACAAGGGAGCTTATAAGTGAAGAAGACTTCGCATTCAAGCTTGAAGCCTTAGCATACTTTGAAGAGGCTCCAGTTCCTGACTCTACAAAAAATGCACCATTTAACATTAAGTCCCCATCAGTCCTCCAATTCCATTTCTTCCATACACTTCTTGGTGAAATCTCATGCTTCGTCACCTAAATTTACGTACCATCTAATTATGCAAGGATTAATTATAATGTATAAATTATTTGTGCGCGAATAAATAACGATGATTTGTCGTTACCTCTTTGGTGAATTTGTTATCAGAAGCAAGGAATCTATTGCCCTGGCTGTTGATGGTGGGATTAGCACTTCCACCAATTGCATACATTTCCCAGTGAGTATAGTCATTGTTCACCACATGGAAATAACCATGTCTACATCTGCATTCCATGGTTCAAAAATTAGTCCTAACAAACGGAGCGTAGACGAGTGAGCAGAGCCAAGGAAAGAGAGATGTCCGTCATAGAGTAGTCGACTAGATTTCATCAAATTATATAATATTTCACCACTACACGTCTAATAAATTCTCAAAGTCTGTTTAAAATATTTCTGTCAATATTATAAGATCGAGCAACAATTTATGCTTGATCGAGGCTCCAAAAATACTTTATGAAAGAAATATTTTTTTTCCATATTACCGAAAAAAAACATTTATTTATTTTTCACCTAAAAACTTAACCATACAACTCAATTCTCTAAAATAAACACTTTTGATTTCTAGAACTCGCCAAACAAATTATAATTCCTAATAAATTTTGAGTGGCGGTTAAAATGTACTGGACCAAATTGAAGTGGTGTCTTGGAGCAACGGATAATTAATGCTTACATTACTTAAACTGTTTCTATCACACCCCTTGATCACGACCCTTTCCTAAATTCTACATGAACATGCAATATTTTGTGCACCGAATTACCTTATATATACTTCTGTCAACATTATAAGATCGAGCAATAATTTATGCTTGGTCAAGGCTTCAAAAAACACCTAAATAAATAAACGCTTTTCTTTTCTTCATATTACTGGCAAAAAAAGGGTTATTCTTTTACCTAAAAACTTAATCAAACACCTTTAAAACTCATCAAACAAATTATAATTCCTAATAGATTTTTCATGACGGTTAAAATGTATGCACTATACCAAATTGAAGGGGTGTCTTGAAACAACAATCATTAATGCTTTATCACACCCCTTGATCGCAATCCTTCCCCCATACTCTAAACACATAATATTTTGTGCATCAAACTATCTCTATCTCGTACATATATACACGCTAGGCCTAATTAACTTAACTAACATGTTGAATAACTTTAATTTGGGACAAAGTACAAAGTAGCTTTTTCTTAATTTATATTACCTTGGCATTCTTTGGACAAGACCTTCTCCAAAGTGATTGAAAGCAATGGTTACTTGCATGTTCTTGTCTTGGACATAGGAATCACTATGTCCCAATAACATAACTTTGTTATGTTGGGTCATGTAATTGTTAGATATGGTAATTGCTGTGGACCCCATTATAGCATCAATCAAACCATCCATACATTTAGACAAGGAGCAATGATCAACCCAAATATGACTCCCACCAAATATGGACACTCCATCACCGTCTGATATAGTCCTCCACCCATAGTGCTGTGGGGTGCTCCTCACCATAGCATTCCCACCTCGCTTACAATCATGTATGTGAATTCCATGGATGATAACATTCGTTACATACTGTATTGTTATGCATGGTCCACCTGAAAAATCAAATTCATAATTTATAGTCTGTTTGATCAAAATTTTTAGCATGTTATAAGCACTTTTTTTTATGTCATTATCAGAAATCGGTAATTATTTACCGATGTTCTATCAAAATTTGAATCATTAATGGTGAATTTTCAAGAATTTATTGAAAAAACATTACCGATTATCCATTCAAACTCTTCCATCAGAAATTAACGATTTTCTGATAGTGCATGTATTTTTATGCAATAGCAAAAGTTGTTTCTAAAGGAAAATAATTTTTTTCTTAGCATTTTTAGAACTTTGGCTAAGCACAAGTTGGTAACAAGAGTAACTATTACCATAACAAGCAATGGAATAAATATAAAATAAAAGAGCACCTAATTTCGAAACAGAAGTTAGGCCTCCAACAAAGTAGAACAAACACAAATGGTTGCTCTATTATTGACTAAAAAATTGAATTAATTAACCAAATACAATTTGCTATTTTTCAAAAGTACTTTTTTGAAAAAAAATATTTTTGATAAAAAAATTACTTCAGAAAATAAACAGATTTTGAAAGTTTGATCAAATATATCATAAAAAAACGGGTGAAAGACGCTACTATTAAACCTAACAAGTTTATCCTTTAGTAGTAGTGAAGTTGTTTACTTCTTAGAACTATGAACTCAAAATTTAATATTCATCGACATTTTAGCAATGTATGTAATAATTGACCTGCAATGTGAACGTTAGCTCCTCTTCCATCAATAGTCTTGAAAGAGTTCATAATAAGTTCTTCTTTCAATCGAATCACCATATCCCTAGCAAAAATGATCCATAAAGGCTCATCTTGTATAACACCATACCGAAGAGTCCCTGGTTTAGGGTTAACGGGATCATCATTTTCAGAATTTGTAACGACGTAAATTTTTCCATCTCTTCCACCAATGGCATTCTTTCCGAAACCAATAGCACAATCAGCTAGCCTTTGACGGTGCTTCTCCCAATTTGGGTCACAACGCCAGCAATCATCTATAGGGTTTCCTGTCCCACAAGACAAATACCTTAAGTTCCTCCTTGACATATTTATGCTCCTATAAAAAAAAATAGTCAATCATATTTAAGTCAGAATTTTAATTTTATTAAGAATCGTGAATTATGAATTCATACTTCCTCCCATTTGTGAGGTTAAACAAAAAAGTATATTCCCTTGTCTACTAAATAAAGATTAAGATTAAAAGTTATGTCCCATCAATTTTTAAGAGTATCAAAAATACTATCAAATAATAATAAGTTTAGAATGTATTCTATCTTTTCAATTAATATGAAAATGTTTATAGATATGAAATTTTTCAGAAAGAAACAAATATTTTTAAAAATGATGTAATTTCAAATCAGATATGACATTTTTTTTTAATCTGACATATGTGCCAAAAATGTACCTATGTACTTGATCAACAACATATCGATGATTTTGTGAAAGGGAAGAGGCAAGGAGGGAAGGAATTAAGAGAAGAGAGGACAGAAGGGAAAGGAGAGAAAGGAAGGAGGTGGCCATATGTGTTTGGGGTATGTTTTCACATAAGTGGGGCTTTACTAGTAAAAGAATTAAGAGAGAATATTTGTATCAATAAAAAGAAACTTGAGATGGTACAAGGGAGAAAAAAAGGAGAAATGAGAGGCGATTATATATAAGAGAGAAAAGCTCTAGAATTTGGGTAATTAGTTAAGCAAATTAGGTGGGGTATATTAAATACTTTATAAGTTGTAATCTTATCAATTATATTTTTTGCGAAAATTCTTGTTTGAAAACAATATTTCCGATTGTTTCACACATTTGTAGGTGAGAAACAACAAACATTATAATCTCTTCTTTCTTTCTTTTCCAACCCAATATTATTTATCCATTTAGTAACTAAGAAGTTGCCTAATAATTAATAATTAGGGAGATTCTTGTTTGTAAAGAGTATTTCTATTGATAGTTTGACTATTTAGTAGTAGGTTGGAAACAACACCATTATAATATCTTTTATTTAACCAAATATTGTTTATCCATTAGGGAAGTAAAAAACTTGATTTACGATAGTAATTGAGAGATCGCCTGATAATTAATAAGTATCTAACAAATTTTTTTTGGTAACAAGAATGTCACACTACTTTCCCTATAGTATCTCTTGAAAAGTTATTATTTTAATGTTTGATAACTAATAAAAATATGAATGACATTTTATTTAGTCATCATGATTTTTTTCTTTTTCTTTTTTCAATTCACATGGTAATATAACACAATTTAATCTGATTCAAACTTAACAATATATATATTGAAAATAAAAATGGTTCGATAATATAAGTATTCTTTATACTGATAATGTATAAACTAAAAACTTTTTTAACTCACACTTATAGTCCCACCCCACCTCCTTCTATAAAATTCTGCCCTACTTTGATGCTAGTTACATAGTAGCACATATTTCTCCTTCTAGTTTTCACCAACTATATAAAGTTTTCCTTCATTTTTCTTTTTATATATAAAATGACTATATTGGAATAGCAATAACCAAATTGACAAATTAAATCTTTCCCATATATTATGTTTCACCTTATTTCATTTCTTTTTTTAATTCATACTGTAGTTTTTTTTTTCATTCACGCATCTAAAGTTTATAGAATTGTATAGGATGCTAAATGATATAATTTGCTTTAGTAGTTTGGTTTCCTCTAATTTTCATTTGTCTCCAACTAAAATAATTATTACTTTCGGTCCAAAAAATTAAAAAAATAATTATTACTTTATATAGGCACTCTCAATAAAGCAGAACAAACGAACTATCTTTTGTTTTTCATATTTTATTTTTTTATTTTCTGTTTAGAGGTTTGGCCCGGGGTGCATTGGGGTTGGGGGTATAACTTCTTACTAAGTTTTTGAGCATTGATTTGGTTTGGATGGGTATTTATTCTGAACTATATATATTTTTCCATAATTTATGGACATTCATACTGAGCAAGTGTGAACTTAGAAATGGTTCAAATGAGAGGGTTAGGCTAATTCTATGTTGGTCAAAATGGAATTGATAGCTGGATAAATATAAATACATAAAAGACACCTAAATTTGTCCTCATTTTTTCACTTAGACACCTAAACTAAGACAAGTTCTTAATAGACACCTCAACTGCTCAGATACCTAAACTAAGACAAGTTTTTAATAGACACCTCAACTGCTCAGATTTGATCCCATTAAACACTTTTATCCTACTTAGCACTTTCCGATACTTTTTTTTAATTTTTCACCCAAAAATAAATAGTTGCGGTCCAAAAAATTTTCATAAAAGTAGATTCTCAAAATTCTCAGTTAACCATGTGCAAAATTTTTTTTTTTGGAAACTGAGAATTTTGAGAATCTACTTTTATGAAAAAAAAAAATTTTTTTGGACCGCAACTATTTATTTTTGGCTGAAAAATTGAAAAAACAGTACCAGAGAGTGTCAAGTAGGATAAAAGTGTTTAATGGGATTAAATCTGAGCAGTTGAGGTGTCTATTAGGAACTTGTCTTGTCTAAGTGAAAAATGAGGACAAGTTTAGATGTCTCTTTATGAGTTAAGCCTAATTTATTCTGAACAGTTACTTGAATGGAGACTGATTGAGTCAAAATATCTAAATAATAAATCATAGTACAATTTGCCAAACTCTTGTAACCAACTACTATTAATTTATTTATCTTTTGTTTTCTTATAATTTATTAAAAAGCCAAGCAAAACTAATAAAAATACGGTTTGTATATATCTAATATATTAAATAATCAAAAAAATTTCTTTAAAATGTTTTGATTTTTGATGAGTTTTTATAGTCAATTTGTTCGACATATTTAGCTCAAAATCAATCCAACTTGCTCGAATTTAGGTATATTGGTTGATCACTCATTTTCATGCGCTAATTTTATATAGATAAATAATCCTTTTAAACGATGTTGTGCAAATAGTCATAACAATCTATTTATTTCGAGAAATAACACATCTTGCAAAGATACAAAGTTTGAGCTGGCTAACGTGGGAGCACAAATTCTAATCTTAATCAAAGTCTTTCTTGTCTAAGCTACATTTTTGTAAAATTAGAGAAAACTAACATGTTATAGAACTAGGCAATAAAGTTTAATCTCCTTCACATATTTACTTGACATTAGCATATGCTCTTTCTCTAGAAGTCAAGGTTTCATGTGCTTAAAAATGGGTCTAAGCTAGCTAGCTAGGCGGAGCTAGGGTACTACAAGTGGATTTATCGTTGAAAAACTATACTATACATACATGGTCATAATCGATTTATTATGTATATATGGTAGACATCTTCAAGTACCAAAAATATCTTCCCCAGTAGAAAAAGAAGTGATGCTTGAAAACTCAACCACACTTCAACATGACAATTTTTTTTTAAAATGTCTATTTATTATAATTTATATAAGTTTGAATGTCTATTTATGCATTCAAAGTTAAAAAATATAAACTTGAGGTCAAATTAAAAAAACACGCTTATATATTATTCCTATATCTAATCACAATAATAGAATTTAAAATGTTAGGGTCAAATTGAATCAAGATCAAATATTAGGGACCAATACATATGATAGATTAAAATAGTGAGACAAACTGGATTTAGACCAAAACTCAAGGACCAAAAATGAACTTCATTCCAAAGAGGAACTTTTTCAGCAGTAGATTGTTTGTTCGGCGTCCAACTCCGTCAAAATTCCTTCAATGAAGTCAGAATCTCCCGTCGTTGATAGGAACTCCGGCACCTTGAAGTTACAGCCACCACTTCAGTATCAGCCGTCAAAAATTGTTTTGGCGGACCTCAACGTTGACCCTCCTGATTCCGACGGCAATGATTCAGTACCCATCGCTGCTGTATCTCCTGCATGCTTATCCAGGTTCTACTAAAGTTGAGAAAATAAAGAAGAAACTTGATTCAGAGTTTTCGGATTCAAACTGTCGGATTTTTTTTTTCATTTGAAAGATGGCTAGATTCCACATTTGCACTCTAACTTGTGCTCCTTAAGCATGTGTTTTTTCAGTATGAATTTGGAAGTATTATAATTTCAAATTTCACAGTTGAAAGTATTAAAATAGTGTAAAAGGATCATACTCAAAGTAAAACTCTTTAATTCACCAACTAACAAGAGTGGCATTCGGGGAGGAAGTTGTTATAAGTGAAGATGATCCTATTTAGTGTTGTTAGAGCTGTAATATAAATTAAGCTGGCAGCCATGAAAAAGGTGAGAAACACCACCAAAAACAACATACTAATGTAATCCCAATAAATGGGATCTTGGGGGATGGTAGAATGTATGTACCTTAACCCTAACTTTGTTGGGTTGGGGGGTTGGGGGGTAGAGAGACTGTTTTGGTAGATCCTCGGCTCAAAAGAAATATTTCCTAAGCATGATTCCAAGAAAAATATGACAACAAAGTAGCAAGATACAAAGCAAATTAAGTAACAAATAGTTATACAAATTGAAGAACAAGAGACTGGATCATTACTAAATAATATTGCTAAGAAGGAGGAGAGGAGACTAGCCCCCCATTTCCCTCATAAAGTGCGACAACACTCGACTACATATTAAACTTCTACTCTAATCCTTGACATGTCCTCAGTATGTCGAAGTTGTGCATGTCCTGTTTAATCATCTTCTCCCGCTCTTTTTCTGTGTAACTCTGCCCAAAGAAAATAAATTTTGGGAAAGGAGTTCTTATACCGGCAGAGTTAATCTACCTCGATATGATGCTTTGTTGTTTAGCTTTATTAGGTTGATATTTTGCTGGGACAAGAATAATTTATTACTTTAACCAGGGGCTGATATATTTGCAGTGTACTAGCTGATGAAATTTGTCAGGATAAGCTGAAGAAAGACATAGATATTGCAGATACAGAAGGTAAACAATTGAAAAAATTGGGAAGATGCCGTTCAAGAATGGGTAAGTTAGACTGTCCTCCTGATTGTAATGGAGCTGATGCAGAGGCTGATCATAATGTTCAAGGGGTACCTTCATCTCGGGAGGAAAAAGTTAGCAGCCTTAAAACTGTGAGTTGTATTTTAATCCATTTATACTTGTTATGTTGATAGTTGGACATGGAAACAACCTCTCTTTTTCTATGAGGTAGTGGTAAGGTCTGCGTACATTTTAGCCCTCCCCAACACCACTTGTGGCATTTCACTGGGTATGTAATTGTTGTTGTTGTTATGTTGATAGTTGGGCAAGTTTGACAGGAAATTCTGCATGAACTTGAGTTAAGCTAAATACACAACTTGTACATTTTTCTTGAGAGCAACTTGGTGCTTCGTAATGAATATCTTGACTTATCCAGAAAAGGGAATAGTTGATCCAGTTTGTCTTTTGTTACCTAGTTTTGTGCCTGCATCTACATATATATGTATGCTACTTATTTTCAATATTTTCCATATCTTATTTTTTAATGAATTGAATTGAATATAGTGTTTGACTGTTTTCAAATGCAAAAAGTGGGAAAAAGCAACAAAATACATGGGATTTGAAAAGAAAAGCGAGGATCGAACCATATAATTAGTAAAAACGTTAAATACCAAAATATGAATATAGTACTATAATAATTAATTAGTAATCAAAATAACTTATCTCAGCTTTAATATATAATACTGTCTATATTCAACACAAGGGTGGAATCTCTTTCTTAGAAGAAATGTAAATGATGGGGAAGTAGAATGAGTATGTTTTTTGCTTCGGCTACTTAGAAACATAGCTTTGGACGGCGACAAAGCTGATTCTATTAGATGCAAGGGGCATCTCAAAGGTCTAGGAGAGTTGTTCTTGATTGTGCTTCATCTTGTGCCAGTAAAATTTTATGCTTTTCTTTTCCTTTAAAATAAGGGTAATTGTGCTAGTAAAATCTTCTTATTTTAATTGTAAGAGAAAAGATTAATCAAACACCTTCTTGGTGCAGTTGTTTAAACTTTTGCATGATTCATCTACTTTGCTTGTAGGGCTTGATACATGTTGCACGAAAAATGCCAAAGAATGCGCATGCTCATTTTGTACTTGGCCTGATGTATCAAAGGATGGGCCAGCCTCAAAAGGTAGCTTATGGATTGAGCTGTTATTTTCCTGGGTCTGTTTGCATTCTCTCTCTTGCACTGAATGGCTCATTCTAGGCGATTCTGGCATATGAGAAAGCAGAAGAAATTTTAGTTCTCTCCGAGGAAGCAATAGATAGGCCTGAGTTGCTTTCTTTAGTCCAGGTTCATCATGCACAGGTATGAATGAACATACACTCAAGAGAAATGGCATATTTTCTAGTCAATGTTTCTCTGTTAGTTTTTCAAACGTAAATATACTGCTACCCACATACTTCCACATCTCCTCCTGGTGCAGTGTATTTTGCTTGGAACCTTGGAAGATTGTAGTTCAGAAGAGGAATTAGACCCTGACGAGCTTGAAAATATTCTTGCTAAACTTAAGGACGCTGTGAAATCTGATGTTAGGCAGGTGTCTATTTGGAATGCTCTTGGCATAATACTTCTTAGAACTGGTCGTTTGCAGGTGCAGCCATGTTAATATTTTGGTTCTTACTTGTTGACATACTTGAAATTTTCTTTGATTATCTTTTGTCGTTTATGGTTTATGTAGAGTGCTATATCAGTTTTCTCAACTTTGTTGGACATCTCCTCAGACAACTTGGATTGCCTCGGTAATCTTGGAATTGCAGGTCTCCAGAGGTATAAAGGGACATTGGTTGTTGCTGGTTTTAGGCTACTTACTGTATTCTTCAGAATCCATATTAATGTCATCATTTCAATATTCTCTTGTTTGATCAAATTAGTCTAATGGAAAAATTGATTGATGTAGAAGCTAAAAGCAATTGGAAAGGTGGAGAAGTACTTTGTATTTCTGTGTTGAAAAGGGCAAAGATAAATAAGATTGTACATGCTAAATGATGTTTCTATTGATGGTGCAACTGGAAAGAAAAAATTACTTATGTGTGAATAACTTGCTGGGAAGTTTTTTTTTTTTTTTTGGCGGCCAGGGTGGGGGTGGGGGGGTGGGGATGCTGAAGAACTGTTGATGCATCATTATACTGTGCAGCTTATGGACTTTGCTATTAGTTGGAATTGAGTGTTTATTGGGAAAACTTCACTTCCAAGCCTCTTTTATTCATGGTAAACTACATTATACTGTTCCTTATTGTGATGTATAAATCTTCTGTGCTGTCACTTCCCTGTTTATTGTGGTAAAAAACCCCTTTGGCATGCACAAATGATCACAAAATGAGAACAATCATGTATATGACACTAGATGTCTCTTTTCTTTAAGTCATGCACATTTGATCATATCCACTGATGATTCAACTTGACTGCTGGAACTTCCCTCTTTCATTTAGAGACAATGGAGTCTTCAATATCGTATCTTGCTTAAGCCGTGTGAAGAATGAAATTTGAGTTATGAAGACTCGAAAGCTTTAACAAAAATTAGGTTTACTAATGTTTCTTCATGCTGAAGAGAAGTCCCGTCCCAATATATCTAGAAAAGGTTAATAGACTCATTCTTCTGTTTTAGATACTGTTGAGATTATAGAAATTATGCCTAAGCTTTTCCAACCTGGTATTGTGGCTCTTAGCTGGAAGTCTGATTGCATCATTGGCAAAAACGATGCAATAGATTCAGACAAATGGAATTTGAAGATGATAATGTCAGAAACTTAACCCTCATAAGTATACAAATCTCAAATTTCTAAAAAGAGATACTTTTTTTATGACGGTGGCATTCGAGCTATGTTGTATGAGGCGGAATGTTGAGATCAATTATCCAAAGAAATTGTGAAATTGACGAGGATGTCACACAATGCTAAATTCCTCGGACTCTTCATTTTCGTGTTGCACCCATGTCGACACGATGTGGGTGTGGGTGTGGGATCCGTGCCCGATCTGATCAACTGGTTTTGGGTACTTTGACAAGGTTTGAGGGAGAAATTTTGGACAGATTCAATGATTTATGTAATCAAAACTAATACTAAGGTTCGATTGAAGAAATGGAATACTTTGTATATATAAATTTCTATTCACTGTCCTTCCTTTTATCTTCGTCCATGAGTCTCCTCTTGATCAATATTTCTCCTCAAATTTTTCACATAATATCTCATAATTTAGGTTTTCTAACTCTATTTATAGATATTTGAATTATTTTTAGCCAAATTCCAGCACCCGTATCTATACATGGATTCATATCCCAGAATCTTAAAATTTTGATTATAGAGAATCCAACCTCTAGATGCGCACCCGTATCGGACACCCGCACCCTAGTACGAGCAACTTAGACACATCGTATTGGAGTGGGTAGATGAAATGAAGGCTCACATTTAGTGTTTTGTGTGATAAGAATAAAGTGGTTGTTAGACCAACTATGCTATATGGGATTAAAAGTTTACCGGTCAAGAATTCACACGTCCAAAAGATTAGAGTAGCAAAAATGAGGATGTTGAGATGGATGCATGGATACACTAAGCGAGATAGTATTAAGAACAAAGATAGTCGGGGCAAGGTAGGAGTGACTTCCGTGGTGGACAAGATAGGAAAAGTGAGGCTTTTATGGTTTGGGGTGAAGAGATGTTTGGATGCCCCGGTGAGTAAATGTGAGGTTAATAATGGTGGATCTGAGTAGAGGTAGAGGTAGGCCGAAAAAGTATTGCAAAGAAGTGATTAGACATGGTTCGAAATGCCTGCAGCTTCCCAAGGACATGACACTAGATAGGAAGATATAGAGGTCGAAGATTTTGGTAGAAGGTTAGTAGGCAGTCACTCTATCTAGTTTCCCTTATTAGTGGTATTAGTATTGTTTGTTGGTACTTCTTATACTTCTTATTGGTAATTATTGTTTTCCTTGCTTCAACTATCACATTATTTGTTGGTGCTACTACTGTTTTTTTTTTCTTCTTGTTTTGTTATGCTTTACTTGAGTTGAGGGTCTATCAGAAATAACCTCTTTAAGGTAGGGTAAGGCTGGTGTGCACGCCACCCTCTCGGACCCCACTTGTGGGATTTTACTGGGTATGATATTGTTGTTGGTGTTCAGACTAGGTTTGCACCTCGACTATTCCATTGGCACCTTCTCCATTCCATCAGGACAAGCACCGTGCAACTCTGGCAGCTGAGACTTGGGCAAATTGGAAGAAATTACCTAGTTCTTGGATTCAAACCTGAGACCTCCTGACCTCATTGTTCTATCACTTCATTGACCACTAGACCACACCTTTGGATGTTTAAATAGCATATTGTATTCTGATGGCGGTAATCGTGATTGCATTAAAAGAGAAGCATTTATTTATCTTGCGGATAGGGAGACTATTTTCAGGAAGTAACATACTGATTCCACCTTAAATGGGAGAACCTCAAGGTATCCCTGACTCAATCACTTCTTAATAATCATCCTTCAAAGCAAATCTCATACCTTATACAATAAGAGTAACTAGATCTTGCAAATGGTGATACAGACAGTTAGCTATTTAAAGCTGTCACCTTTCTTGAGAATCAGCTTAACCTATCATGGATTTGAGTGGGATTTAAGGATCTCTGGAGAGGTTGATCAAATGCTTCGTTCCATATAGCTTCTACCATTGATTAGACTGTCCTTGTTGCAGTCATTGTCTCATGCTTCTATGCTTTTGGTGGTCTGCAATTTTTCATACACTGGTGTTTTGATCAAATGCATATTCCGTTTTCAGATATCTGTGTATGTCTTTTTCTTTTGATTGGTGATAATTTGTTTTTTTTTCCGCGTGGGTGGATGCTTCTGATGTGTTAATCAGCTTTGGTAGATACACTAACTAATTAACATTTCAGTATGCATGTCTTCCTATATTGTTCACTTGAGCTACTTTCTTTGCTGAGTTGAATCACGTTGACTGTTTGACAATGTCTTTCCAGTGGGAATCTAGAGCTTTCGGAGAAGTGCTTCCAAGATCTACTTCTAAAAGATCAGAACCATCCTACTGCATTAATCAATTATGCTGCTGTCATCTTATATAAATATGGTTCAGTAGTGGCAGGTAAGAGGATTTACGTGTTTCATAATTTATATCATCAGGCTATCAGATTTATGGTTACAGATACTGCAAAAATTATATTATTAATGGTGCTCATTAGCATGTTTTCGAACGTGGATATAAAAAATTAAAAGAAAAAGAAAATAAAAATTACCTAGTAAGCATTGGCTGTTATTTCAGGTGCGGGGGCAAATGCTCTTTATGGAACTTCTGCAGATCAAGTCACTGCAGCCAATGTTGCCAAAGAGTGTTTACTAGCAGCTTTAAAAGCAGATTCGAAAGCAGCTCACATTTGGACAAATCTAGCTAATGCTTATTACTTGATGGGTGATCATAGGAGTTCTGCTAAATGCTTGGAAAAGGTGCTTTTCTCCAAGACTACAAACAGTTCTCTTTTATCTATTGTTACAAGATATTGATTCCTAGGCTTCATGAATAGATGCATTAATGTTGACCTTGTATAAGAAAATTTAATTTCTTTTTCTTGAATGAGTAGGCGGGAAAAATTGAACCTAATTGTTTAGCAACAAGATATGCGGTTGGAGTTCACCGCATCAGGGATGCAGAGAGGTCCCAGAATCCCAATGAGCAGCTCTCATGGGCTGGTAGTGAGATGGCCTCAATACTAAAAGAAGGAGATTCTACTTCGATAGAACCTCCAATAGCATGGGCTGGTCTTGCGATGGTCCACAGGGCCCAACATGAAATTGTGGCAGGATTTGAAGTTGAGCATAATGAATTGGTGGAAGTCAAGGAGCATGCTATCTACAGTCTAAAGCAGGTAGGCTTTAAAGTTTTTATATTTTTATCTGAGGCTTATTGCTTAGTTTGTTAACTTCTGATTTCTAGGAGGGGATTGGTTATTTATTAGTTGAACATGTGATAAGGTGATCTATCTGTATTTCCTCTATGCTGGAAGTGGTTGCTTATCTAGTTGCTATGAGTTTGAATGCTTGAACTTTATCTTCTACTGAGAAAGGAAATTAGTTGTGAACTCTTTCTGGCATGAGTTTACTACATTAAAGCTACTTTACTTCTTTGCATCTGCTTCCCGACCTTCGGTTTTCATTATGTTCTGCAACACTCTTGCAAAATGAAGTTTGGACTAGAAGCTTGGATTTTAGATTCTGAATTTTCAAATGACAGGCAATAGCCGAAGATCCTGCTGATGCTGTTCAATGGCACCAGATTGGACTTCATAGTCTTTGTACCCAACAATTTAAGACGTCTCAAATGTACCTCAAGGCTGCAGTTGCACGTCATAAGGATTGCACCTATGCCTGGTCAAATCTTGGTAAATGCATCTCTCTTCACAGTCATGCACATCGTTTTCCCTCTCTTTTCTTCTCCATGTAATTATCGTCAAAGTAGCCTTAATGCCTGCTGAAAAGAAATTGCACTATAGGTATTTCACTGCAACTATCCGAAGAGACTTGTCAAGCTGAAGAGGTGTATAAACAGGCCTTGTCTCTTGCTACATCAAAACAAGCACACACAATATTTTCAAACCTTGGAAATCTCTATCGGCAGCTAAAACAGTATGAATGTGCAAAGGCAATGTTCAATAAATCACTTGAACTGCAACCTGGGTACGCACCTGCTTTAAACAATTTAGGTCTTGTATTTGTTGCTGAAGGGAAGTGGAAGGAAGCAAAGGACTCTTTCGACAAGGCGATCCAGGCAGATCCACTGCTTGATGCTGCTAAATCCAACATGATTAAAGCTTCTAACATGTGCAATATGTATACCAGCATCATGTCATGATGTCTCGGATTCGTTGTATAATAATTTGTCCCCTTGTAATTATTTTATGCTGGGAAATGAACAGCCAAAAGGGGGTGGGGGGTAAGGTAGCGGGAGAAATAGAAAAAAAAGAAGGTTTGGAAATATCAATTTCTTTGGATTTTAGTTTGTTAAACTTAGCTCCTTCTAGAGTGTTAGCAAAGTAGAGGTATCATACTGATGTTTCCTGCTTTTTTCATTTCCGCATGACTCTACCTTGTGCTGTAGATGTGACTAGTGCACCACTGGTGGCCTTTGTTCAAATTAAATTTAATAGAAAAGTTGAAATTTTAGTCCAATTAATCCTTGATGAGGTTGGTACAGGCACTGGAAATAATTTAAATTGCATTTCACTTTGTGTTCATGTCTAACTTTCTGATTTTAAGTTATCATGCAGGGTGGTGGTCAACCTGGATTTACGCTACCTGAGAGGAGGAGATTCAGTGTATGTATAACTGTTTATACTTCTGAATTTCCCAGAGATATCTCATATGGCTGTGATTATCAATGACCTAGGATTAAGTTCCCTTTTGTAAGTCTCTGTTGGTACAGAGAATTCTCCTTGCTCAGGGTACTTCATTGGAGCACTTCACTGATTTGAAGCAGTTCAATTGCTTCAATCTTGTAAGTTATTGTAACCATTGCTTCTTAAAACAAGGAATGCCATTTGTGGAATTGCTGAATCTTTTTTGTATGCAAAGTTCATGCAGCCAGGATAGTTAGTGCCAAATTTAATAGCAATGCCAACTTCCTGAGGAAAAATCAACTTTAAAAATTTGAGTTCTAAATTAGGTTTGGCGGTTTTCAATTTCATGGTTTATCTTCTTCTTGTTATTGCTTACTTGTTATCTCTTCTTGCGCCAAGGGTCTATTAGACAATTTCTTACCCTTACAAGATTGGGGAAAAGTTTATGTGCACTTTATCCTTCTCTCCAAACTCCATCTTATGAAATTATACTAAATATGATGTTGGTGCATTTTCCAATTTCAGGGTTGAAATTGTCAAGGGTAAACTTTTGACCCCAATATGTGAAAGTATAAACACGTTAAAGTCTTTCCTAGTCAGAAAGTGACAGAAATGTAGTGTTTGTTGGTTGCATCAATTAGATTGACTCCCACTTCCCAACTGTCCTCAATTGAAGGCTACGATGCACTTAACTTATTAAAAATATAGATCAACTCACAAGTGGTCTGGGGAGTGTAGAATGTACGTAAATCTTATCATTGCCTCACAAAAGTAGAGAGATTTTCTGGGGAACCTTCGTCTAAATAAATTATCATATAATGATCCATATTAACAATTTAGGAAACCCCATACTTTCCTCTTTTATCTTTTATATATATAAAGAATAATTTATTCAAAATTTTATTTAATAATATTAATATAGTTTTATTGAAACGTGTTTGATGCCGAAAAACTATAACACAAAAAGGACGGAAAAACAGGAAAATAGTGGGGAATGTGCGTCAGAAGTTCATCCGCGTGAAATAAAAAGTAGACTCAGTTGCATATGAAAAATTAGCGTGAAGTGTACCATGACTTAACTTATTACTTCCACTTTCTTTTTAGTTTTCACCACATATTTCATATTTATTTTCATAAATTATATTAAAAATTTTCACTTTCTAAATAAAATAAGTTCATTAAAGTCGATTATAGCCAAATCTAAATTCAACATTTTTAATTAAAGATAAAAAAAGGTATTCGTCAAGTTACTTTTATCATAATCTTGATGACTAAACGAATCAAAAATATTTTTTTTACGTGCGAGATAAAAATATTCTAATTATATTTGGTGTGGTTCAAAAAGTTTCTTACACCTTTTGAATCAAATTCACTTCTAACATTAATTTCAGGCTTAAAATTAATTTTGACCCGATTCAATCGTTAAAGATCTATCATGCATTATATTGTTGTTGTGTGGATAGCCCTTATTTCCGAGTGGTCTTTAATTTTAATCCCTTTACTTAGTGACTTTTACTTTTTGTTTATGTTGATCTTTTAAGGAAAATTTGTGAAAAAAAAATATTTTTAGGTATGACCTAATTTGGCAAGGTGAAAGTTCAAAACTTTTGTTTTATCTGATATAAATTATGTAGTATCTAATTTATAAGACATAAGTGTAATGAACTTTTAAGGTAGTTCGATTTTTGAAACTAAACTTATGACTTCCGAACGAACTAATTGTTTGGTCAGAAACAAGTTATCATGAGATAAGTTATTCCACCATATATATATACACATATGGAATAACTTGAAAATGGTGGGTTAAATAATTGAAAGACTTATTAATACCTCCAACCAAACATGAGATAAAATAATCTTATATTTTATCCTGAGATAATTATATTCTATCACTATTGTATAAATAATGGGATAAATTATTACTGACTTGACACGACAATTTTATCCCAAAACTATTCTTTTTATCCAAAACTAGTTATTTTTCTCTCACACCAAACAACAAATCACAAACCTACCTTGTAAGGCATAACGTGTGTTATATATTATGATAAAAAAGTATAAACCTTTTTGCATTATGAATAAAATTTTATTTTTTCAATGTTATAATATTTTCAATTAAAATTTTTATTATTTGAAGTATTAAGAAAAAGACCAAAATTGAAAATGGTCAAAAAAAATTAAATAGTCTAAAATAGAGACACTTGTCCTATGGAAAAGAAAAAGGCGATATAAAATGTACTTTGGGTCACAATCGTTGTCGATTTGGACTTATTTTGGCCATTGTCAATTTCTCCCACACTGCTTCGCTCAACTGAAAATGGAGAATCAGGGTTTTACACTCTGAAATTCTGAGGCAAAAGAAAGCAATGGAATCACTATACATGCATAACTTGAACCAACCTACACTTGATAAACAGTACTTAGGGTTTGATCCTCAACCTCCCAAAACGCCGTCGTTTTCATCGGAACCTAGTCTTCAAAACCCTCCTTGGAATCCACCAAACGATGAGGGAAACGCCGTTGATGATGAGAAAGTGCTGCAAGTCATTGTCGAGGACCTTCAGAGTCTGGTGTTGAACCAGGCATTCAGTGAAGAGAGGGCAAAAAGAGGTGTTCATGGAGGAGACGGAGGAGATGAATTTATTAAGGAAGAATCTGGGGATGAAGATGAGGAAGCTGTGCGATTGATCGTCGAGGAGATTCAGAGTCTGGTGATAAACCAGGCATTCAGTGAAGAGAGAGCAAAGGATTATATTCAGGAAGAAAATGGAAGAGACGAAGTTGGAAATGAGTGCGGAGGTAATCATTATGGAGATGGTGATCATAGCTGGAGCGGAACTGGAAATGTGATTGATGGGAAAAATGAGAAAGGTGGTGAGGTGGGTTCAAGGGAATGGGGATATGATCACTATGAAGATGGTGACTATAGTTGGAGCGAAAATGGAAATGTGGTTGATGTGGAAAATGACGAAGGTGGTGAGGCGGGTTCAAAGGAATGGGTATTTAATCATTATGAAGATGGTGACCGTAGTTGGAGCGAAAATGGAATTGATGTGGCAAATGAGAACCGTAATGAGGCGGGTTCAAAAGAATGGGGCTTTAATGCAAATGGGAGGAGGCTGAATTACCCCATAAGGCCAGATGCTGTGGATTGTGCTTATTATATGAAAACAGGGACTTGCCAGTACGGAGTGCATTGCAAGTTTAATCACCCTTCCCGAAGACGAAACCAGGTATGATGTGATGGGTTTGAAGTGGCTTTAGCTGTAGTTACTCTATGTTTTGTGAATTGAATGAATAGTTTTGTTGAATAAAAGGAGTGTTGTGGAAGGATCTTAATAATAGAGGATTGTGGTATTTTACTGTTTGGTTTGGTAAATTTGTTTCTCTAAAGTAATTGGAATGAAATGGGTCCAAATGGTGTAAAAGGATTCATATGGCAGACCCCGACTGGTTTGAGATTGAATGTAGTAGTTGTTGCTGCACTTCTGAAGAAATGATGGACTTGGGGTGCAAGCTAACTGATTGTTGCTTCATAGTCGGTTGGCACTTAAGGGGCATGATAAATCATGCATTGAAATGTGTGGTTAAAGATTGGTGAATTCATTTCTGTTCTCTTTAAAGTAATGAGTTTTACTTGACATATATATGTGAGATGGATGATTGTAGGATTAAAGTTTTATCTGTTTTGGGAGGATGGGTGTCTGGAGGTTATGTTGATCTTTGTGGTGGTCTTTCTCACATTACTGTTCATATGCTTAGGTTAGAACTTTGATCTTAGATCTTAAAAACTTTTGTGATGCTTACAGTATTGAGTTCATTTGTGACTTCATCAGCAGTGGCCAATGGATAGGAGCAAGCAAAAGGAAGAAAGCGAGGAAAGAGCAGGGCTGATTGAATGCAAGGTTATGAAATTTATCATAGTTAAAAGCATGAGAGACTAAGAAAATCTTCATTTCTTCTATGCTTTATCTTTTGGGAATAATTTGGTGTGATGTTGAATAGAGCATCATAATGTAATAAATAATGTCATTTCTTTGTAAGATACAGCCTCTTTGATATCCTCTGATAAACTTGGTTAGTAACATGCACCTAATGTCTACCATATAATTTACGCCAGGAACACATGAGAGATGATTTATGGTAAAAATCTGTTCTTACATTTCTGTGATAGTCATCTTGCATTAATCAATAAACTTGGTTTAGCATATTTATATTTAAAAATTTTGTAGGTTTCTCTACTTTTTGGTGTGGTAATTATATTCAGGGATTTTTCTTCCCTTCATTTCAGTGAATTACCTTTTACTAGATTAGAAAAAACTCATGTATTTCAATAGACTCTTAGCGGCTACTCCTCATAAGATGATGATGAGAAAATAGCAAATTGTCATAATTAATCTAGTTTAAACTTTGAACATAATGGCGTAGATAACACCTTAGTCGAACTTATTGTACAAAGATAAAAAAAATATTCTAAAATTTTAAGTCAATTAGCATCTTTTTGTAACCAAAATTAATTATCATGTAGATATGCCGAATGACCATCTGTCGACATATCTATTTGTCTCTTAGAATAGACTCTTAGAATATATCAGTCTAGTCTACCTTTCATTCCACAAGGATCAGGATCAAATGAATGCGCATTCTCTTTCTGGCAAGCGAAGATATATTTCTAACCTCTCAGTAACCAATGATCAGGCGAGGCAGAAATTGTTTAGTTCGGATTTTATGATCTGGTATTTCATTAATATGAACCAGCACCTGGTAGTTGTTGCTATGTATTAGTTTAAAAGCGCGTTCCTTTATAAATATAGAGTACTGAGGACATCCTGCTCATAGGATTTCTTTCCATGCGGCTTCTTTTACAATTATTTGGAACTTTGGTTAGAGGATGTAATATTACCTTCCCGAAAGAAGCTGTAGAGGCATATCTAATGGAGTCCACTCTAAACTTGAATTAGCTGTAGTATGAGAAAGTATTGACCATATTGGTTTTTAATCAAGTACTGCAAATTGCTGAGGGAGAACCCCACCCGTGGTGCATGGAAGCTCTTCCTTTTTGTTAGTAGGTAGGTCTATTCATTTTCTCAACTTGTTAAAGGATCTACAGCGAAAGGGATCATGGAATTCCGCTTAAGTTTGGCTGCATTTCTCATATAAATTTGTTAGAATAGTGACTCTCAATTGCATCTGTGGAATTAGTCAAAGTACGTGCAAGATGACCAGGTACCATGGTTTTCAAAAATGAAATAGTCATATGTTTCTATATGGAGGAGAAAAAAGTTTTCTTTTTATCAGTAAGCAGTCTATCTCTATTTATCCTGTGTTTTTGTGGATACATTTGCAGAACTAAACTGACAAGACATCAACTGATTATGCTGTTCTTACATGTTATTTTATGTAGTGTTGTTAATTCTCTTCATGGTGATATCTTGAGATGAGATTAAACTTTTACAACTTTGAAATAGGATCTCTATGTGATGACCTTGCCTATATGGATGCATCGAGATGCTTCTCTCCTTTGCGTTGTGCTGTAACTAGAATCTGCCTCTTAATTGTCAATGCTAAGGTTCTGAGTTACACAACTGAGTCCTCTTAAGTTGCTGACACAATTGCCAAAGTGGTTAAGATGTTTCCAGGCACATCTCTATGATGGATGTGTGAAAAAACATTTCTCGTGTCTTGCTGCATATAAATTTTATAGCTTTGGTTCGTTGTCTTTTCTTGGGGGTGGGTAGGTGGGGGCTGGGATGATAAAATATTGTTTCTCAATTGATTTGGCTCTTCTCTGCCCCTGGTATTGTTGCTTTAACAGAAATGTTTTTTTAGTGATGAAGCTTATCCTTCTTGCCTCTGTTATAGGTACTTAAAGCTTCTATACTGTATTGAAGGAAGCATATTTCCTTTTCGGCTAAATTTTTTTCTTTTTCTGTTAATCTTGCAGTATTACCTAACAGAAGTAGGGTGCAAGTATGGAAATGCCTGTAAATATAGTCATAGCAGGATAAAGGATGCAAGCTCACCTGTTCTGGATTTTAACTTTCTTGGCCTGCCAATTCGACCGGTAATGCTGCTTGCTATCATTCAGAACCTTTTTGAATTTAAGACTTATGTCCTTGAAGGATTTGTCTTCATTTCAGGGAGAGAAGGATTGTCCCTACTACATGCGCACTGGCTCCTGCAAGTATGGATCCAATTGTAGGTTTCATCATCCTGATCCTACTACAACGACTGGAAATGATCCTTCCTTTGGATACAACAATGATGGATCTACTCCAGTACAAAGTGCTTCTTATTCACCAGTGTCTTCTTGGTCTTCACCACGAGCATCGAATGAGACAGCTCCTTTCGTACCAATGGTACATCCAGCAAGCCAAGGCATTCTTTCTCTAGGTCCACAATGGAACAGGTTTCAGGTAATTTATTACAAATTGAATTGTTTCTGAAATAATTGTTATTTGTGGCTTGTCCTGAAAGGTGGTTCATCGTGTGTAATGCTTCAGTAAATCCCTATTTCTTTGATTCAGAATAAATTGAGTCCGGTACTTCTATTCCATGCAATGCAAGCATTATCAATTTTGATATGTAAATTTAAAGAAGGGAGATCCTGCTAGTTATTTGTAGCTTAACAAAGTCACAGAATAGCAGTTAGTCAAGCCCCATGTGCCATCATGCCATTCAATCTTGGTTCAAGAAACTAAATGTTTTTTGTTCACACCTTTTAAAATACACTAACCACGGCAAGGAAAGGATTTTTCAATGATGTCATATGCTATGTGAATTAAGTGAAGTTTATAATCATTTTACTATTTGTCTTTCTTTGTAAATCGTAAGTTGATAGTGTGTTTGCCACTTTGCCTTCCAGAAGTTTTCCCTGACTTATACCTTGTTTGTTTTGCTGATTCAGGCCCCTGTCTATCCAACCTCAGAGAAGAGCCTACCTACACCTCCAGCATTTACTATGAAAGATTCAACAACTAAGACAAACATCTATCCTCGTCCTCAACCGCCATGGCTTATTGAAGAGTACCCTGAACGTCCAGGACAACCTGATTGCAGTTACTTCATTAAAACAGGAGATTGTAAATATAAGTCTAACTGCAAATTTCATCATCCAAAGACTCAAAAATCCAGGATAAACCCCCCGAGTGTTCTCAGTGACAAGGGCCTGCCACTAAGACCAGTAAGTTTCTCTTCTTTTTTTTTTTTTTTGAAATTTCTTGGATTTTTTTTTTTTTTTTGAGGCATATGTAGGTGAATATTTAATTGGTGTTTTAAGGACACCTGCTCCGCCTGATATCCTTAATTAATGTTTGAGGACACTTGTGAGTTTCATCGTATGCTTCTCTTATGTCTGAATGATCATCCCTCTGACTCCGAGCTAGCAATTTCTTCCAAGGAATACTTCTTAATTCCTTCTAAGATGGATGTTTGTTCTTATATTGTACTTGGTCAAGATTATAGGTCCCTTTTTATTTATTTCAGATTTTCTAACAATAAATCTCAATTATGGACCAAATAATTGTGAACTTGTTATTTCCATACTATGTGAACTTGCGATTTCCATACAAAGTGTAATTCATTTTATTTTGTAAATGTAGGGTCAAGCTGTCTGTTCATTCTATAGCCGTTATGGGATTTGCAAGTATGGACCTGCCTGTAAGTTTGACCATCCCGAACATAATGACACCGCAGCATCTTCTCATGGGTTTGCTTTCTATCAGCCTCCATTTGGCAATTCTGCAACAAGTGATGACTTGAGGATGACGAGGAAAGGAAATGGAAGTGACTCTCTAGTACAGCAGTCTGTCTAATAAATCTTTGCATCCATTTCATCCAGAATTTAGAATAGAAATCACATGGCTTACAGACCAGAAACTCTTTGTAGTCTGGAAACTCTTTACGTTTTGTGTTGTCAAAAGCTCAAGCAAATAGGGCTCCGTATATTATAGCGTGTTTTTAGACTGCAGGAAGGGTGTATGCACAACCTGCCTGTAAGTTTCAGAACGTACAAACGTCTTTTTAATGTTAGGTCATGCTCGAGCATGATTTCAGGGAAGGTTGTAGTATGACGCTTTCCATTTTGTCGAGTCCTGCTTTGGTGGTACGTGCTAAAAATACTTCAATTCTCAGTAGAGCATTATCTTGAACTGAATTTGGTTATATTGTGCCTAATTCTTCTGAAATTTAAGAAAATGTTTCTTCCTACTTCTATGTAAAATACAGTAATCTAAACGGCTAACAAATGCACCAATTCTTACATTAATCCTGTAACATGTCAATTCTTCGATCGTGTTGGAAATAAGTTAACAAAGAACAAGACCACTGTCGAATGATTTACAAAATGAACTTAAACTTTGACCTGTCTCATTTTTCAAAGTCATTGGTTGTAATTTTACTTCACAGGTGAAAATTACAGCAACTCAAGGAAACGAGTGTTAATAAGATTCAAACACTGAAAGGCATAATATTTTAAGTGTGTTGATGACCAATGCCAAAACAATTCAAACATTATAAAAAAAACTACTTAATTAGACTTTGCCTTTGTTTCAAAGGGTCAAACCAAATTTTATTAATTAATTCTGGACGGTCCATCCATACAATATACATAAAGTTTCCAGGAAAGAATCCATCTAGGTAACCTAAACATAAAGATGTGCATACCTACATTATTTTCATGTTCACGAAAATCTACTCAATCACTCATCTTTAAACCCAGTTTATGTAGAGAACTTACTAACACTAATTTGATCCTCTAATTGAGCGATTACGTCAGAATCTACAGTAATTTTGAACACCACAGATAAAAACAATTGGAGCAATTCATCATCACAAGTAATTTTTCATGCATTCCGAGCTATCAGAATCAGAACTACAAACATCCCAATTAAATGTTCAAAAAAGCAAAAGCCCATAGAAACAATATTTCCTCAAAAGCATGCTTCAAAAAGCACAACCCAATTTAATCTCCAAAATAGTAAATTACAAGCAAAAAACACAAATTCCTAAGAAATGTTTGAAATAGCACTAAATTCTTCTGACACAAGGGCTACAGGTATTGAAATTATACTTCCAAAATTTAGGGATTCATCCCTCTCAAGAAGATGCCTTCGTCTTCCTGGGAGCCAATTGAGTCTCAGGCTGCATGAAACGAAAATGCTTAGGATACACATGCGAAAGATACATACTTGAGACAGTATAACGGCAGGAAAAAATCTAAAATGACTGATGAAACAGCAAAGGTAACTGACATAATGTAGACACCATGTAATCAAGTTATAAGGATCAAGTATGAGGAAGAACAAGGAGAGAAACTATACCTCTTTCTTAACAGATTCTTCCTTTTCAGACAACACCAGCTCGATATGGCACGGATGTGACATATAAGCTGCAAAAAGGTCAAGAGGTTATAATCGTAATGCCTATCTTCAACTAAAACAAGAACCAATGAGAAAATAAGAGGAGCACTCACGGTTGATTCTCCCATGAGCACGGTATGTACGGCGCCTCTGTTTCTGTGCTTGGTTTACTTGGATGTGAGTAATGTAAAGTGAATCCACATCCAAGCCTTTAACCTAAAATGAGTGTAAGCAACAACAAGCTCATCTTTAGAGAAAGCAAAAGTGAAGGACAGAGAAAAATGAAATAATCCTACAAATTAGAACATACTTCAGCATTACTCTCAGCATTTTTGAGCAAATCTAGAATAAACTTTGCAGATTTGACAGGCCAACGTCCTTGTCCATTTGAGTGGCGATTCTTTGCCTGAGCAGTACGACCAACTCCACGACAGAAGCGTGTGAAGGGGATGGCTTGTTTGTGGGCAAGAACATCCTCCAAGTAGCTCTTTGCCTTGTTCAAAGGCATCTTCCTAATGGCGTGTGCAGTTTCTCTGGTATTCTACAGATGAACAATAAGTACAGATCAAGTAAGGAAGGCATGCAAAGATAAGAATAACCATCAGAAATTACAATACTATTATCAAATATCACTTTTTTTTTTGCTGCAAAATATTATATGATGATAGTGATAAATAATCAGAGCCACTGAATATCAAAGAGCTCAAAGGAAAACTGACATAGTGTTGTCAAAATCAAAGTCTGAAAATTTACGGTGTGCCCTGATGAAATTATTAAAGCACCAATTGGTCAGTCATCTGTGGAAGTTGCAACTCCCTTAATTAAGAGCCTCTTGCAAGAACCAAGAACAGAAGACAAAAAAGTGTAGAGTGCATAGACACTTTTACTTAGTGAACAAACACAGATGCATGCTTCAAATACAGATACTGCCATCATTTAAATTGCACGGTACCACCCTCTTCTGTCACACACTAAATGGAAACAGAACTGACACACTATTATTTGCCAACAAACAGAGTCACCATGCTTATCACCAGTATTTTAGCTGAAATAACCAGCTTAACACACATTCAACAAAGCGTAACAGCACTGTCAAAAATGGTTCACCAATTACTCAATAGATGGATATATCTACTTTAACAAACAAGTCATTTTACAGGAATCTAATCACAAAAAACAAACTTGCTGAATCCAGAAAAGGAAATTCGATTTATCGAAAATATGCAAATGCCAGGAGAGGGAAAAAAACAAAAGAAGATATCTTGAACCCCAAAATGCAACAACAAAAACAAAAATAACAAACGCCAACAGCTTGCAAAGCAAAAAATCACATAAGATCAAAATTTAACATATAAAAATATATATCGCATACCTTGAAATGAGCTCTGAGATCCGAACCCCTAGCTTTGCAAGCTGATACAAGAAAACAATATCAAAACATCAACAAATACAATACCCTAACATATAAAAACACTCTTCGATAACACTACAATCATCACAATCTTACAACATAAAAATAAGTGTATCGTACTCACATTTGGTTGGGTTCTCTGGCTCATTGGAATACTTCACCTACATAAAATCAAAAGGATTAACATGGTAAATAATCGGATAATTCGAAGGTTTAACGCACTAACTCACCATGGCTGCCGGTGATGCTGCTGCTATTCCCCTATGTCTGCTTCGAAGCTAGGGTTTTCGTGCTAAATTGAAATATTTTCTGGTTATTATAGTTATGAAAAATTGATTGGGCTGCGTTCATTTTTATTGGGCCTTTTGAAGTATTTGGGCCCATAACTTGTGTTGGGCTGTTATTTGGTAAAAGTTTCATTAGATAGCCTATTTAGACGTTTTCATTTAACTTATAGTCAGAATTCGAAAAACTAAACTGGTATCTAGTGTAGGTAAACCTTTTACAAATTGAGTTTTTAAGTGTCTTTTTTGCAAAATCTTCTCATGTTAGTTAAATTTGCAAATTAAGTTTTAAGCATCTTTTTTCCGAAATCTTCTCATGCTAGTTTGGTGTAAAAAAAAAGGACGTAGAGTAATAAGCTTGATATTCTTTCGTCGAAAAATTACATTATATATATTTGGTCAAAATTTGATTTACTATTTATACAAGTAATGATACCTATGTATTCTATCTTTGGTAGCAACGTACATATTTTTATTTGATATTTCTTATCAAAAAATCTGGCTCTGCCACTGTTCTTGAATAAGGATTGATTTGAAGTTAAAATTTTATATGAACGTGCAATTTAAATTTGTTAAATTATACCTTTTCTCATAAATATAAACCCTAAAACATTTTGTGATATTCATCAAACCTCCCCTAAATATGGATTGAGAAGATGTGGCCATCTCGAGAAGGAGCTAGTTTTGGGGTTTAGAAAGGGAAGCGTTGGTTTCATGAGAGAATTACATTTTTTAATAAATATAAATTGGTAATTAATTTTGCCACAAATAATGGTATTCTTTGCAAATTTAAAATTATGGGCCAAGTTATAAACCTTTAAAATTTTAAAATTGCAAATTTGAAGTTGATATTAATTTTAGAGGTGAATTTGAGATTTGAATCGGAATTTTAAGTTGAAATTAAAGTTGAATTTTTCTTCAAAATGAGATAAACAAACACAAACTTCAAATCAAAATTTGAAATTATGATATGAAATCATACACCCAAACAATAAATGATTGTTACATATTATTTCATAATATATCTTATCATATTATATCATTTCATATTGTATTTCATTATTTTGATAAAATATAACATTTAGATGGATTATATCGTTTTTCGCTGTTACACAATGTTGTATTGACAATTTGAAGGATAAACATTAAAAAAAAAAGGTAAGGGATAGAAGATATGTATAGAAAATAGAGAAAAAGATAAAATAGGATTAGATAGTAAGCAAAGATATAACAGTAAAGGAGTCAAAAGGCAGAACAAATTTCAAACACTCGCCCTCCTTTTCTGAGATGAATGAGCTTTGACCATTTGCTACTTGATAGTTTTTTTAAAAAAATAGTTTGGTGCACTAAGCTTATGCCATGTCAAGAGAAAAGGCCGAATGTTGTACCAGTCTTATCTTATAGTTCAAATTCTGCTTTTTCCGTTGTGGATTCATTTACTTTTTACAATAAACATAAAGAGCAGGATATAGGTTCCCTGTGTAATTAGATCTCTGAAGGCCGGGAAAACACTTCCTATTCAAGTATAATCAATTTTTAAAGTTAGTTTCACTGGTGGCAAAGTCAGCATAGTATTTTCGTCAAGGATGTTCATACTTTTAGAACATGGATGGGTAATTTTTGTATCAAGGGTGTTCAACAATATATATATATATATATATCAAAATTTTAATATTTAAACTATATATTCAAAAAAGTTTTCCAACGAAGGGTGTCCATCTAACCATCCCAAGGTGAATGTAACTCTGCCCCTGAGTTTCACCTAGTCAATTGATGAACTTTTGTGCTGCTTTGGATGGATAAAGAAACAAAAAGCTAAACAGAAGCGTACGAGATCAATTTTAACTGCAAAACTAACTGAAGCATAAGAGATCCAAAAAGCAAGATGATAAGGGGGCATGAGCCATTGAAGAATGACAGTACCAAATTTTGTAACACAAAGGTTTTATCTCATGCTAATCATAGATGAATCCTTACATTGAAGAATAATGTGATTTTCGTTCACTCGTCGATATCCTGGTGCTCCATTATCAGATAGGAGAGACACTGGAGCTATTGTCAGCCAGCCGCTTCGCCTCATTCCATCCATTTGGCATTCATGTACAATCGATGCCACACAGATAACCAACTCTATTGCCAAAGAAATAAGGGAACAAGAAACAATTTGGTGTTTTTTTGTTCTTTTTCCTTTTTGGATGTCGAATGGTTGGATGATGAAAAGAGCGGAACTTTAAGTCACGAAGAAACGTTATCTTCCTTCTGAGACAAGTACCTAAAGAAAAACACAGCATGAAAATCAGATTTTGTTTTTCACTGAAACAAGGCAAAAGTTGATCAATAAAAGAAAGGGAAAGTTGATCCAGATGGATCTACATGAAAGGCATTCGAAACCTTTGCTTAAACGCTTGATTTGGGAGCAGAACTTTCTATTAACTACAATCATAAAAGACTCTTAACTCAGGTACCAGAACTTGTGAATTTTTTTTTGAGTTGTTCAAATAGTGTTGTTTCTGTTTAAAGTTACTATGGATTATTATGCACTCATGATATTGAGACACATACCGTTGATGCTTTAGCCAACGTGAGAGTTGATAGAGCTGCACTGACTCATTTGAAGCATGGCAAGCCAGAAGAAGATAATTGCGAGGACGTACCATCCATGCAAATCTCATACACAAAATTGAATACACACATAACACTGCAGCCAAAGAAACAAAAATTAAGAAAATTCAACAGATGGTCTGAAATTGAGACAATCATTATGCAAATTCAGAAGCAAAGCACACCAGAATATTTGCTTTTCATTATTAGTTGTTCTTCTTTTCCCCTTTTCCCTTTTATTCCATATCTAGTATATTTTGCTTATATCTCTATGAGATAGCAGTAAGGTCTGCGTATATTCTACATGAGAGCGCTCCGGCTAGAGTCCGAAGCCATAGGTGTGGCCAGACCCACAGCTTATATTGGATCCACCATTGTTTCTGCCAGAGTCATTTTCATTTTGCATTCAAAACAAGGATACATCAACCATTTTTTGAGAAATTTGGACAAAAAAAAAAGCAAAAATTACTACTATTTCACCTGAAGTCATGTTGCCAGATATCGCCTCTGGGGGCTTCTTTGAGTCCATCACTCCCTTACACATCAATTCAAGCAAAATCTCAGAGACTTCAGTATAAAATTAAAAAGAAACTATATATAAAGATAAATCAACGAAGACGATCATCAGGGATTAGGAACATACAGAAATGACAAATCCCCAGTTGGCCATAGGACCCCAAAAGTGAGTTGTTTTAGGGCCAACAGGACTGTTCAAAAATGCCCGGAAGTAATTCATGATTTTGCAACTCAATTCCCCTCTGCATATATTGAAACAAACTTTAAATACTAACAAAAACTATTTTAATTCATAAATCGCTTTAAAATCAATGTTCATTTAAAGAACAATCCTTTTCCCGGAGTTCTCTGGATATACCTCAAGTAAAAAGAACAAATCAAATTTCAATTTTCTCTTCTATTCACCACAACCATAAACAATCTAATTATCACCACATTTATTCCTCTTTTCCTACTTCTTCCTCTAATCAATTCCAATCCCCCCACCCTCTACCCCAAAAATCAATCAATCCAAGGATGTGATCTAGTTGTCAGTAAAATAAAGTAAATTGAGAATTATGAAGTTTCAGGTTAAAAATAAAAGGTGATAGACCCCAGTTTGTCCTAGTTTTGGTTGATAAAGTTATCTGTTGCCTATTGCTGGCTAACAAAGCTTAGTAACAGGCAAGTTTAGTAGAGACCCAAAATGAACGATTATCACAAAAAAGAATATACTAATCATATTACAACGGAACCTTACCTGGGATACTGCAACTGGAGATGAAATTGGGCAAATGCAAAATTAAAATTCAATTTATCTTTTGACTGTTGAAATAAAGGATATGAAATAAATGTGCATACTTTTTTTGGGGGGGGGGAAGGAATTGTGCTATTAATAAGACTAGTAGCTAGGGTTCATTATGAAAGTGGTTAGTTACGTGACCAAAATGAAAATTGAATGGATTTGGAGCAGTTTATGTTGTTTCGTCCAGAATGTCTCTAATAAATTTCACACTTTAATACTCTCCTCCAGATATACTTGAGACTCCACCCTATGCAATGCCACCTGTAAGCACGTCAATTTTTTGGGGACATCTTTTAATTTTGTGAAATTAACTTTATTGGATTATGTGGATATTTCAAAATTAAAATTTAAAAGCATACTTTAATTTTTGTGCACACGAAAAAGCATACTTAAAATTTATAGGAAAATAAATTATTTAATTTTTTTATTTAATCTAAATTGAGTCTATCGCCGTATGGCGAGAGTGGAATACCCTTCTCATTTGTGTTTGCTTTAAATGATCCTATTACTCTTGGAAATAGGGTAGGGTCATCGTGTCTGTTTCAATTTCTTGAAGTAGGTAGGTGACTATAATATATTTGTGTAATTTTATGATGAATATTAAAGTGTGTACTTAATTTTATCGTGTTATTTTTAATTATTATTTAATTATTTTTCAACTATGAAATAACGTGTAACGTGTCTGCTTAATTTTGCTGAGGCTATTAAAGTGTCTACCTAATTTACTATGTCATTTCCATTAATTATTATTTAATTACTTCTTCGTCTACTTCAACTTGAATTTACAATATTATTTCTATTAATTATTATTTAATTACTTCTTTCATCTACTTCAACCATAAAATTATAATATTACCCGTCATAAATTATTTCCCTGTGCCTGACTGTAACACGTCTGCTTAATTTTGCAGCGACTATTAACGTGTCCACTTAGTTTTATTATCCAATTCCTATTAATTATTATTTAACTATTTTTTAATCTACTTTAACTATGAAATTACAATATTACCTGTAATAAATTATTTTCTCATGTAGGAGTAATGTATATTATTTAAAAATATTATAAATTTAAATAATTAAAAAATATATTAAAATTATTGACTTTTCAAGTTTTATCTAGATCACAGAAATTTAGAAAGAAAAATAAGTACAACCACTAGTAAAGTATATGGGACAAAATATTCTTTATCAGAAAAGTGACAGTTATCCCAAGATAAGAATATGTGGTACAAGAGGAAGCTCAGATAGTACAACAACCCTCAAGTGGGTCCGCGAAAGCTGGGATAGTAAGTTAATCTTGGAACTGTACTGGTTTATGGTCAAGCATTTGTCTTTGGTGCTTAGCATCTTTCTCACAACTGCCTTCTCCATTCAGCTGTAATCTTCATAAAGCTCATCTTTTTCCTGCTGATACTCTGCTGCACATTTCCTGATCTTCCTTCATCAATTCCTCATTCTGCTCTCTTCTTTTCCCCATTACATTGGCCAAACTACAAACAACATTATGTAAAATTAACAACTTCTATCTGATTATGCTATGTGCTGCATTACATTCTTCAGCATCATATGAAACACGTTTTTTTGATAATCAGTGCATGCCTTAAAATCTTTGCAGCAACTCACTGAGCAAGTACTGCGACACTGCTAATACAAGTTCATCGGTTATCAGCAACCTAATATTTAAGGTTCAGATCACGTTCAATTTCAATTACATTTCACACACAATGGCAATGCCATCAGTCAAACCACTATTGGAATAAGAGCTTCCAAAAACATTTCCTAAATTGAAACTTGAAAGACAAAAACCATATAATGTGATGTAATATGCAGAGGCATATATGTACATATACATGTATATAAACTGTTTCTTTGATCTACTGAATTTTTTTCTTTTGAGATCCATACGTGTAGAGTATATTGATATTCAAGAACAAAAGTGAGATCGGCACATGCAAAAATGCAACACTAAGTACACAGTCCAGAAACAAAAGCATCATCTCAACCTACAATTTATTGCAAAGATAAAACAACAAAGCACAAACTGCATCCAAAGCAGATACATATTATATATTAATAAAAGAAGCAAATCTAGTTCTGAAGCAACAAGAACTCAATGTTTACCTCAAACATACATCTTTGTTAACAATATTCCCAAAAGAAAATCTAAAGCAATATCCAATGGCTAAGAACCATTCAAATATTAGAATACTGAAGTTAACCATTTAAAACAAATTTATAGGAAGAGGCTAGCAGATTTAATGAACAAGTATATACCAATTAGCAAAGCAAGACGTCTACATTATATAGCGTACTTGTCTAACCTGTCATCACCTCTCCAAGACTCGGACAGAATGAGCACACTGAAGTATGGCTATCTTCAGCAATAGGCAGAGCCGCATAATAGGATTACTCTTAGCTGAGTAATTTGAAGTAGGAGTGTAAAATCATACAAAATAATTGTAATATAATCACGTTCGAAATTGGTCAATAACTTTCAAAAGGCTATAGGTCTCAGAATCTGGCCTAGCCCCTCCAAGAATCATTCTTTTAAGAAGATTTGGATCATATACCTTCCCCTTAACATACGCCTTAATTAACGCATTGTACACAAAGGTATACCTAGTATAATTCACTTTCTTCAGTTCTTCAAACAACTTTTCAGCATTCACTACATCACCATTATCTGCAAATATTTCAATTATTGAAAGAGTAGTTTCCAACCATGGTGTTGATCTTTTGACCTTTATGCTTGTTTCCATATCCATTCCCAATTGAAGAGTTTTGATGGCCTCTTTAATCAACCCCGCTCTCAAGCAACCAAGAGCAAGATGCCGATAAGTAATGGCATTTGGCTTGCACCCACTTTCTTCCATCTCCTTATACAATGCAGTGGCTTTGGTGATAAGTCCATGTCTACAATATACAGCTATCAGTGAATTGAACTGCTCATTTGACTTCAAAGAATTCCTTGATTTCATTGCAGACCACAACTCTTCAGCACGACAGAGATCTCCAATCCTGCCAAATGCTTCGATCGCCAGGACATAACTCTTAGACCTAACATGGGAAAGCTCCAGAATGACGCCCCATGTCCTCTCTAAATCATTCCGCTTTCCCAGATATCCATAGAGTATGACCAGAATATCCAATGTAGACCAGTTTTTTCCAGTGGCAGACTTCTCAATAGCTTCAATATAAGTCTCACAAACTGTATACAATCTAGCCACAGCATGTGCAGTGGCCAATATGCAGTAAGATACCTCATTCGGTTCAACTATTGCTCTCTTCATGTCACCAAACACTTTCAATAGGCCTTCAATATTGTGTTGATTTGCTTCTATCTTGAGCAGAATATTGAAGGTTGAAACATGAGAAGTAACCTTATCAGCTTTCATCTGCGTCAAGATTTTCGGTATGAACTTCTTGCGGCTTGGGGAGGAATGGAGAATGATGAGATGATTGAACACCAAATAAGATATGGGATGGCCCAGTTCTCTCATTTTCTTCATATATGCTAGTGAAAGCCTTATCAGTCCTCTGTTCAAGCATCCGAGTACAAGATTGTTGTAGAGCAACTCATTTTGGAACTCGGATGGAATTCGTGAAAATAGGCTTTCAGCTTGTGATATCCCATGAAGCTTAGAAGTGAATTCTACTAAATATGAGTAATCTAGTTCCTTTGGTCTGTATGGCCTCTCCCTTATAACCCATTCCATCACCTGTGAAAAGCACAGATATTGCTTAATATCACTACGATTACAAGTTCTAAATGAGCACCGAATTCTATCTATTTCAATGATACCTGAATCTAACACTAAACGCTAGTGAGTACTGCTATTAAGAACCTCAAAGATTGTCAATATCAACTATTATGCTTGATTTGGCATTATGATAGGTAAGACTTGAAAATGAGCTCATCAACATATAAGAGCAAATTCGTGTATATATATATATAAATTGATACCAAAGGAAACCCATAGCCACTACCCTTTGAGTGCACATAGGATAAAATCCCTACTCCTATACAATAGCTCGCTAACCACATAGGAGAGGCAACCCACACCAGGCCAAACTCAACCCAGAAGGCAAACCCCTTTTGTTGGCAAGGGGCTCGAACTTGAGACCTCCAGCATAGAAGTCCCAAGCCCAAGCCACTGGCCAACCCCAAGGGTAATTCAGTATATATTTTGTGAGAAGGAATAGAGCAATTTTTTTTTTTTTAGAAGGAATACATCAAATTCAGTGAATTGAAAAAATGCCTAAATAGCTAATGGAACATACCACTCTGCACCAGTTTTACCTGAAACATGACAGAACAGATCAAGACAAAGTTTTCCTCTTCCCCTAATACCTTCACTACTAATACCCTTTAGATCTCTTACACAAATATATAAAGTGCACTGTAGTGATATTCTCAGCAGGTTGAATACTTCACATATTTCATAATAGGTAAATGCCCATTTTCAAATTTGGCAAGAGAGGACAGAGTAAAAGAACCTCAAGAGCACGCTTGTAGAATTTGCGTTTGCGCAAACGATTGATAGTGTGGAAAATGTCACCTCTATGAATAGGTAGACCATCACCCATCCAGCTTTGGAAAGTGGATCCAATGCACTCTCCTATGGGTATGCTTTCAATTCTTTGACTTAAGTTGTTCCTTGTTGCCACCATTCCCTGGTCTGCCAACCTTTCTTCCTTTTTTGATTCTGGATTCTCTGAAATAAAATTTTCTTGCGATGTGTTTGAACAAAAAATATGACATGAATGAATACTGCGTTTGAACAAAGATATAACAACTGTTTGATGAATTGCACAAGTGATCCTCTGTTTCCGCAAAATAGATATGAAGTTCATTGTTGATATGAGAAACAAAACCAACTTTACTCATCAGGACTGCTCAAGGAAAGAATTGTCCTGAAATCATGTATTCAGAACCCCTAGTCCGTAGAAACCATAAGAGCGAACCTGCCATGGTTTGATTAACGGAAAAAAATAATTAAACTAATGGGTGGTCGCCAAATCAGCAGTCATTTTGGTTCAAAACCAATAAATAATAGCTTTTAGCAGTCGGTTTTTAGGATGGATCTTTCACAGATGCATTGGATTTAGACGCAATACAATTCCAATCTCATAAAACTATTGGAACAAGTATTGTGCACAGAAAACTACAGAATGAAAATATTGCATATTATGACATGGAAAAATATAAAGACATCAGTGAGCTGGAGCAAATAGGATTTGGATATGCTGTATCATTTCACAGACATTTTCATGTATAACACCTAATCATTTGTTTCTTGTTCTAATTGGCATCTGACAAAATGAATTACTGACTATGAAGAGATAAAAAAGCAGGGTCCTAAAGCTTTAGTCCAACAAAACTAGATGCATAGATACACATAAAGATGCCTATAACCACAAAATAGCTGAGTCTTATTAAAAATTTGTTGAAAAAAATTGGCAAAGAAAACACATTTTCCCATATGTACTCGAATTACACTCCAATCAGGGGTAATTCCAGAACAAGAATTTCCCACAATATATGAAACAATTTTGGATAGTCCAGCAATTAGGAAAAACAACTATACAAGTACCCAAAGAATCCAATTATCAATAAGCTGCCGGGAAGTGGAAATCCTACATATTTACTAGCTCTCTACACCCAAAATACTAAATTTTGCACATTGGCCCAAATTAAATTTCAAGGAGGGTGATGATGATAGATCCCATTACACTTCAAACTTTATTTTTCAAGCACATTGGCATTTGATTTTAATAAGAGAGAACCCCAGTAAAATATATAGCTTGCTTCTTTCTTGATGGTTGAACTGAATCAAGCTCAAGGGCAATAGCTGGCAGCGATTGTGATAGCAGCAACTGAAACATCTACAAGAAACATTAAAAGGAAAATCAGATATTCAAGTAATACCTTAAGCTCACATCTAAGCCAACAACAGTTACAGTCTTTCCATCAAATCAGCAGCATTGCAGCAGAAATCGTTAAGGTCCTCAATGAACTGAGCTTCATCAATGTCGGTCACACGTACATACTAGGAGATAGAAACACACACACTTCAGCAAGAAAAAGTGTTTGGCCAAACCAAAAAGAGGGAGACCCAATCTACTGAGCTAATATAAGTTGAAAGTGAGTTGCAGAAATAGTTTAGCCGAATAAGTTCTTTTCTAACCCGTAATTACTGCTATATCCAATCTTTTTTCTCAAAGAAAATACAACAACTTAAGCTGGACCCTCAATTGTGTTTCAGTTCTTCTTCATGCTTTCTCATCAAATTGACATAGCATAGTGACATATATTGGATCATTTTATCTTAACATGTACATCACTGTAACAATCAACTGCACGTTTCTTTCTTCTCACGAATTAAAGCAGAAATTTAAAATCTCACACCGAATTTTTTTTTACCTTCAGGTACTAAATATTTGATAAATAAATTATGCAGTAACAGCACTCAAGTGTGTGGAAGTTACCTGCTACGTTTTGCTGGATCGGACACCACCTTTATTAAAAAAGAATACTACAGTAGCAGAAAATTTACCAACGCCCATGAAGTATAAATCCAGTAGCTAACTAGCATCTCGTCTCTTTACGAAATCGCACGATAAAATTGAGAAAGTATTCGGAAATAACAACAAATGCAGATTCAAGGGAAATCCAAATAACAACTCGTCTATTTGGAAATTTAAAAGCATAAGCAAATGCAAATGAAAAGTAATAGAGCAGGACGGAGCAGGGACGGGGCGGGGGAGGGGGGAGGGGGGAGGGGGGAGGGGGGAGGGGAGAATTTCGAGCAGCTGAGAAGGTATGGCACTAAAATCGCAGAGAAAACTACTTGTTGGCAGCTGAAATTACAGAGGAAGTGTACAGAAACGGCTGTGGAGGAAAAAGAAGAAAAGAAGAGGAAGGGTAATTTAGGGGAGAAAAATGACAAAAATGGTCCATATGTTTGGGTTAGGTTCAGAATAGTCCCTAAACTAAGAGAAGACTATTAAAAAGATTTTAACTTGGCAGAAGTTATTAGTTTCATTCTCGAATTATTGATAATCTTAAAAATATTTTCTTACTTTGACTAATTTAACTAAAATACATCCTAAACTATCACGAATATTAAAAATACTTCTTGACTTGGCAAGAATTTACGACTATATTTCATTCTTGTTATAAAATCAAAAGTGTAATTAAATTCAGCTAGTCAAGTATAGGAGTAATTTTAATACTATCAATTCGAAGATATACTATTAATTTATGTCAAATTTAAAAGTATTCCTTAATACTTTTCTCTAAATTTCATGGTATTTTAATATTTACATTTTTTTAATGTGCAATTTACGCAATGTTTGGTGCATTTTAATACTTAATACTTTTTTTGTGTTTAACATTAGTATTGGAGGAGACTTTTTTCTAGTGTAATTATCTAATTACGTTCTTTTATTAATTATATTTTTAATTATTCTCATCTAGTTTTAAAAATGTTTTCTTTTTCATTCGAATACATTAATTAAATAATCCATATAATTAATTCTAACTTTTAAATTATCTCTATGTTCAATATATCATGCTTTAAATGTTATTATTAATACTTAAAATCCTAATTTTTGTATCCGAAACTAAATTAATATATTTGGATCACTGAATTAATGTATTCGAATTGCCATGTTTTTTAGGGATTTCTGTAAGTTGAAAAAAGGTAGGAAAAAATAGTAATTAACTCTTTATACTATGTGATTGATGTAAACTCTACTTTCTTATTTTCCGTAGTTATGTTAAGATCTAATCGATAGAATTATATATAGAAGGCTAGCGAAGCAGCCGAAGCAGGCAACTAGTGGACGACATGTCTGCTTCAGCTGCTTGCCTAAGCAGGCAGCTGCCCATTGACGTGTCTGCTTCAGCTGCCTGATTTTTAAATTTTTTATTATTGAAATTAATCTATCGGCTTAATTAGGAAGCTACATACTAATTATTATGCTATATAAGTAATAAAAAATATACTATAGATCATGATATTTGTCTGAACTACGATAAAAATTATCATGAATTTATATAAGGCTAGCGAAACAGTTGAAGCAGGTAGCTGGAGGACGACATGTTTGCTTCAGCTGCTTACTTAAACAGGCAGCTACCCATTGACGTGTCTGCTTCAACTGCCTGATTTTAAAATTTTTGATTATTGAAATAAATCTATTGGCTTAATTAGAAAGCTACTTAAAAATTATCGTAAGTAATAAAAAATATACTATAGATCATGATATTTGTCTGAAGCTACGATTAAATTACCATGAATCCTAGATAAGTAAAAAAAAATACTATAAATCACATAAAAGAGGACAAAAAAGAAATAACATGTATTATTTAATTAGGAAACTATGTAAAAATTATCATAAATCTATTGATTTTTTTTAAAAAATAAAAATTAATTACAAAGGGGGACAAAAAAAAATAGCATGTATTATTTCATTAGGAAACTATGTAAAAATTACCATGAATATGCATAATTAATAATGTCACATAAAAGGGGACAAAAAAGAAATAGCATGTATTATTTAATTAAGAAACTACGTAAAAATTACCATAAATCTATTGATTTTAAAAAGTTTAAAAATTAATTATAAAAGGGGACAAAAGAAATAACATCTATTATTTAATAAGAAATTTGTGTAAAAATTACCATAAATCTATATAATTAACAATAGTAATATCTCTAATTGAAAAATTATATTAAAATTTAATTAACTTTCTAAATTATATTTATATCACAAAAATTGAGACACAAAAATAATATTTCAGCGCTGATGCAGGCGCCGGCATCTAGTTATAAAATATTTGACGGAGATTGAAAATTAAAAGAAGGTTCTGACAAATTTAATGAATCAAATTGTTCAATGCATACTTTAGGAAGTATTTTACGTCTAACCCCAAACACAAGGGATCATCCTGGGCTTTTATTAGTGAAGGTATTGCTGGAATTAGAAATAAATTAAAAGGGATAAAAAGGTAAATAACTCATAATTAGAGCTAAAATAAATTATTACAACTGTAATTAAGCATGAGCTAAATCATGTCATTGATCTATCAATCTCCAAAAGCAAAGAGCAGCAATTTTTCATGGCCGCACATGAAGATGCTTTGGCCAAAGGAAGTACATCAAATTACTCAGCTAAGAAAACGGAAAACAGCGAGGGGAAAAAAAAGGAAAAATGGCAAGTGAGGCCAGCTTCTACCACCAAATTAACAAGTTCATTTTCCGCAGACACTGGACGAGACGAGGCTACAGTTATGGTATTCCATAAGTGATCACTCTTTCAACCCCTTCACATGAGCAAACTAAGTATGGGTAAACTTCTACATAACCATCCCACCATCGATGGTCAAAACCTGCAGAGAGATATTCTTAGTGAACAGATGTTTTAACATGAAGTAGCAGGAGAGAAGCTTTGGATAAAAGACAGATGAAACTATGTACCTGTCCAGTAATATAGCTGGCTGCAGGATTGAGTGCCAGGAATTCCACCAGTCCAGCAACATCTTCAGGTTGACCATAGCGTCCTGCATTATGTGAAATTAAAGTTGGTCAATAGAGCTACAGTTTACAGGAACTCTATGGTCCTTTGATTAGTAAGATACAGATATGAACCATTTCTCCTAAAAAAAATTTAAATAGTAGTTACTTTTACTAGTTTACTAAATGAATCTTTTATATATTGAAAGTACAAAGTCTTCATGTTGGATGCAAGGGGAAATCCACCTTCTATGAAGATTCAAGCTAAGTTGAGGTTTTTCAGTTCAGATTTAGTTTTATTCACTTTAGAGTCAAAATATTCTATTGATGCACTAATCTTAGAAGTCAAGTTGTAGACCTTTTCTATCTTAGATGTGCAGAGAACTCGTCAATATGTTGAGATATAAATGCCACAAACACTTTAAAAGACATCTGCTCTTACCTAATGGAATACTTTGCAAAAGTTTCTTTTCAATGTCTTCACTTAGCTTGGCAGTCATATCAGATGCAATAAATCCAGGGGCAACAGCATTAACCTGTCAAAAGGTAAAATTCAGCATAAATAATCTAATTATGATCAATAAGAAGTCGTTATATGACCAAGGGAGAAAAAGAAATAGTTCCTTAAATAATATGCTTTACAAAATCTTTCATAACTAGGGTTAGCATAAATAAGCCAAGTGATGCAAGGGAATGACTAGAAGGCACTTACAGTAATATTCCTGCTGGCATATTCTTTTGCAACACTCTTGGTTAAGCCAATGACTCCTGCTTTAGCAGCACTATAGTTGGCTTGCCCGATATTGCCAACTAAACCAACAACAGAAGATATGTTGATGATTCTTCCCTGCAAATTGTAGACCATGCTTAAATATAAATTCTGGAGTATATGAGGAACCATATAAAAATGCATTGTGTTGCATTGCTTTGATCTCAGTGATCAATTTTTTTCAAGTACCAGAATATATCACTAGATAAACATGATAGCAACAACCTAATTAGTTGGCATCTGGCACAACCTGGCTGTCTTAACATACTCAAGGATCACTCAATTTGTTTCTTGTTTTGTATGAATAACTTGTTCAAATTGATTCAAAAGGTAACTGTCAGCAATATAGCAGTGACAGAATCAAAGAAAATTACACCAGCAACTGAAATCCATGAAAAGGAATAGCTGGAAACATATTCCGAGTCACATCAAAACCAATTTCCAACACGACAACATCCAAATTCTGAAGCTGAAATCAATCAACTTCGATGCTTCTAACAAGAGAGGAAACTAATTGATGTGACAATTTTACTGTAGCAGTATGTTATCTTTTAATGCTGGGTGGGAATAAAGTTATAAGCCATCTCCCTTCAACTAATGTATCATTATCTTCTCTGTCCATTTTCTTTTAGTCCAGATAGGAAGTATTTTGCCCATAACCTATGAAATCAATGTGGTACGAGTGTCACACATTGCCAGCCTGTCGTTGTGTTTCCAATTCCTTTTTTATTTCTACTTTGACTAGCATGCCATTCCAAGAAACCAGGAACTGCAAATATAGTTTTGGTTATTCTACCCAAAGGCTAGGGATGACCCCAGCCCCACATGGTTGTTCTAGTGATAGTTCTGCCGTATATGATGTTTTGGAAAATGTTAGTGTGGACGAGCTCAATGACCACCATGTGGTGTAGTCATTGTTTATAACTGCTGTAGAGTCCACAGAGCTAAGCCCCTCAATACCTGCGACAGATCTCTTCAGTGAATCAACAAATGTACTTCCCTTTATGCAACAGTGTCTGAAAACATGAATCTTTCCAAACAAATAATATTATGTCTGAAGTGCAAGAGGTAGATCGACAAGTTTACCTTTTTCCTTTTCATCATGATTTTAGCTGCAGCCTGAAACAAGAAGAAAGATCCTTCGTAAGAACCTTATCTGAGAAATTACATACAGGTTTTGGGAGGAGGAATTGGGGAGACAACCAAAATACCAATTGAAACACAGCTACCTGTGTGCAGAGAAAAACTCCTGTAAGATTCAGGTCAATAACCTCCTGCCACTGAGACTTCTTCATTCTCATCAACAAGGTATCACGTGTGATACCTGAAAAAGAAGAATAACAGAACTACTGACTGGGAATTCTAATTAAAACTTGATGCAAAACAGGATGACTGTTGCTAGCCTGCAGTAAAAAATATTGTTTCACTGGTATATTTGGGGTAAAAACATTTTCCTCTCTAACTAGAAAGTTGCAAAGATTTTTTGATGCTTAATGCCACAGCACAAATGTTAACTTCTTGGTATTATCTAGGTGCAAATTAATTGAAGTCCCCACAAGAAAAAAGGTGGTAGCTAACCTGCATTATTGATCAAGATATCAACTGTTCCCCATCGATCAACCACCTGCAGGTGTGATCCTTGTGAAGTGCAATTCAGCCAGCAACTGCAGTGATAAGATCCACCACTTACTAATATTACTAACGAAAGAGAGAGCTTACAGTTTTCATCATGGATTCTACATCTTCTTCTTTCGAAATGTCGCCTCCAAAAGCCAAGGCTTCACCGCCACATGCTTCAATCTACAAAATATGACTTCTTGAATCACTCAGAAAAGATCTTTTCTGATTTTTGAGAAACGGGAGAGACAGCCTAAAACATGAACGTTATAACTTGTTCCCACACCCAAGAATAAATGGCTGCATATTGAAGTACTGGTTGAAGTAGTCAATGAGAGTTTAAATCTAACAGCAATCAAACAATGGATGGAAGTGTTTGGCAAATGACTGTCGGACATTTTTCTATCAAGTCTTCTAGCTTATAAGATTTCTTTGGCATAGTAAGGACTATGAGAATACGTTCTTTATCTTTGACTGAGTATATTAAGAGCAGGTTGAGCTCATTTACAAGACTGAGATAAAGCTAAAGCAATCTATGATTGCCCACGTTTGGGATGGAACTTAAATGAAGATTACTGAAACCATTCACAAAATCTGAACCTAAACTTACACTTCTTGATAGATAAAGATTAGCCAAGAAAAGAAAACATAATTGTTTGAAATGTAGAAGTATAAAATATAAGCCGTATAACTTCACCTAGCCATTATCATATATATCCACGACTTTATCAATCTTCGATGGAAGAGTATTGCCAGCAAAAACAAATTCCTTTTGCTTTCATGGTTTCAGTACAAGTAATCAGCTCAGTATCTAGCTAGCAGTTATTTTATCAGAAAAACTCTAACAAAGAGAAGAGAGCAAAATCAGCTTTCCATGTTTGACCAGTTCTTGGAATCAGAGAGGAAGACCTAGATCTATATATAAAAATAGAACAAAATTTTTTTTTTAAAAAAAAAAGCCACATTGTGATGCATTATTTGTAGAACCTTGTTGTCTTCACCCTATATTTTCCTGGCACACCATGACCACACCTCAGGACATTATTTTCTCACTTCATGGCACCAAACTAGTACACGAATGAGGAAGAGCTTAATTTGTCTCTAATAAGATGAAAGGATCAAAAATTACCACTTTCATACTATGTTGGAGGCGATTTATGTTGCTTGCATAGCAGTTCAAGTAATCATAAAGTGCTACCAGTGTAGAAGAAGGTGTAAAACATCCCGATCTTCCAACTTAACATCAGATCTTTCACATTACTTGGTGTTGCCCAAGGAGTGCAAAATCACTTAAACATATCCCACAATAATCTCATGATAAGCTCCCACTGCAGAAGAGAAGGTCGTCCACATCCTCCCCCGCCTTCATGCACATACAACACCAACTGATGCTGACAACCTTCCGCTTTTTCTAAGATTTTCCCGCTGTCAAAATTACCCCTCTAGTGGCCCTCTTTAATATGTAGAAAGCCCTCTTTAACAATAAGAAGATCATATTTCACTTGGTGCTTTCACAACTGAAGACATGCATTAAGCAAACAAGAAGGCTAACAGCTGGGGGATAAGATTAAAGGTCTTGAAAAAGAGGAGCTCCAACTCGAGAACATCAAAATTTCGCTTCGGTGTAGCTGATATCACTTGCTTCTATCAGTTAAGTTTCAGTTCCCAAATAGACAAAAGGTAAAAACCAATAATATAATATGTCAGAGTCCAGAGGATCTTTTTGATGAAGAAAAACTCTATCTCCCTCTCATAAACTGGCAATAAATAGTGTTAGTTGAATTTTATTTTGACATATTTGCAATTTGCACCATATAGATCTTCAAAATATATGTCAAAAGGTTGGTCAAATTTGATGACCATTTCCATTTAATATTTATATTATTACGTTTTCTAAGTTAACTTACCCTTTATAACAGAGGAATCCCAGTATGCCACGTGAGATAACTGGCCCAACCCCACTTGGCCCACAGGCACAGAGCTCAGGGAAGTATGAGCCTGCCCATCGACCTTGCTCCCACTAAAATCCCCCGTTTTTATGACGGTGGTCTAATGAAACCTGGGGAAGTATGGACCCACCACTTTCAACAAAATAATGTATGCTGGTCAGAAGACCAAAATATAACGATAAAACAAACTTTAGACTAACTAAAGGGAACTTCATGTAATGTACCTTAGAACCACTTTAAATTTTGGAGGAGTAACTAAAATGAAATTTTCAGTTGGGAATGGAAGATTGGAAATATCAGGGATAGTAATCTATACCAAAAACTGTATTAAATTATTACTAAAATAAGGAACGCATACCTCTTTGGAAACTTCTTCTGCCTCCTTTGAAGATCTCGCATAGTTCACCAGGACCTGCCAACAACACTGAACTTAATATCAAGCAGTTCTGGAAAAAACTTATACATTGATAAATATGCCTATATATCCACCTATGTCAGCTTAAGACATTGTTGGAAGCTTTCGAAAGAACTTAAATCAACGGAATCCACATTTTCGGAATTCCTGACTTCACGTAGTAAACACTAAGCTAAATAAGAAGAAGATGTGGGTGGGGGGTTGGGGGGGCTGGCTTTGCTTTCTACTCAGCCCCGTACAAGTTTCTTCTTATTAACGACAATTTAACCCAAAAACAATATCAAGTAACACAAACTAGTATTTGTTTTACACTTGATATGACACCTTTCAGGTTACTAATTTATTATTTGCATATTTGAAATTATCCTTTTAAAGCCTTTTATTCGCAATAAAATTATCCATTTAAACATTTTACCTTAAGATGATACACAGAGCAAAGAAAGTCATTGTCAAAGGACAGAGAGAGTATTTCTCGTTCCTTCACTTTTAAACTATGGCCTATGGAAACACAACTTGAGCAACTACCATTACACCTTAAAGCTGGTGCTGTTTTACAGTAAAACCACAAAGGTCATCAACACCATAGCACACAAATGGGAGTGTGAAATTAAATAAATTCTAGAAATACACTATCAAAAGAAAAGGTTTTCTGGTTTCCCGGGGCTTTAGTTCAATGGCAAAGGTAAGAGAGGATGTGTGGTAGGCAGGTGTCACAAGTTCCAAACCTAACTGTTGAACAAACTCAGGCATTTAAGTGAAAAGGGACCATTATCCACCAAGTTCCAAATCTAAAATCTTAATTATCTTTAGGAAAAAATTTTGGTATTTTCTGGCAGGTAACACTCTTGTGATATCTACTTACAGCTGGAATTTGGAAAGCAAAGAATCTCAAAACCATAAGGCTTCAGTATTTTAAAAAGCGGAACTCACTGCTGACCTTACAACCAGCCTTTCCCAAAGCCAAAGCAATTGCCTTCCCAATTCCTCTAGAAGCTCCAGTGACAATAACGACGGGAGCTTCAACTTTTGCACCAGCCTCAACTCCAGCTTGTTCAGTAGTTGCCACCTGAGCTCTCACACCTGATCATATCACAATCCATTATACATCTACATAACTGATTATAGAGTATTGTATCAAAAGCAGCAAAAAGTCTCATTACAAGTTTTTTAGCGAACTCAAAGAATTAACCATGATTTCTGTACCGTTAGCTATTGCCATGTTGCACCGAAAAAAAAAAAAGCATAAGAGAAATGCATCTGTGCTTTAAACTAATTACGGATTCCTTCTTGCCTTCAAAAATTGTTGAATTCCATTCCTATAAACAGAGGAACATATATAGAACCGCATAAGAGAAACACCACAAAGGAGGTCGCGGGAGTGGATCGAACTCCAGATTATAGCGTCAAATGATTCAAAGTGAGTGCGCTATTTATCATCAGGCACAATGTCAATATACATTTCTCTTAAAACGAGCTTCACCCAGGATTTAGAGTCAATAATTTCTATCTATTAGATCCGTCTCTACTAAGAAGTGAAAGATACCTGAAGAGGCGGAAGAAGACCAGCGGCACTGCAGATGGAATGATGGCTGAATAGGAGGAGACGGAAGGCGGACATGTGAGAGCTGGCGACGGACGGAGGAGGTTGCGACGGAGGATCGGAATTTGGAGGTGGCGGCGACGGAATTGAAGGCGATAGTGGCCATTGAACGGAGTAAAGTGGCCAGGTGTGTAAATAAATGGATCAGTGATGAGTGCAGCGCAGAGTTAGAATGGAGCGTCTTTATTGGAAAATTTTCGATGAAACCAAGAAGGCTCCTCACTCGTTGGTCGTTTCAAACAAGAGAAGAAGAAAAAGCAATTTGGAATTTGGATAAAAATAAAGTGAAATGAAATGATAATTTAATTTCTAGCCCTATTAGTTAAGGGTTTGGTGACTTTCTTTGACCTTTTCGTTGGCGTCACTATTATTACTACTAACAAACAATACTCACATGCAATTACTTGTAACATCCTACCTATGACAAAATCACGAGAAAATTAAATAATTTAGGTCAGAGTCATAATTGAACATAGTACTTGCATGATTAACTTAGTTAAGAAATAAAGTTGTGTCTTTGTTATTAGCTATAGCTTTTGGCATAATGATAAGCGTTTAATCTCAACAAATGTTATTAGAGCTAAACTCATGGGTTTGATTCTCCCACGAGCAACATGCCACCTGCATGAGGCAAGTGTGCTTGATCCTAACAATTAGAATAGTGATTGTCAATTTAGTAATTATATGATGTAATAATTATGGTGATTTATTTGTTTGTCATAGTATAATTATAAGTGTGTAATTGTCAATTTAGTAATTATGACGATTTATTTATTTGCCATTGTATAATTACAAATGTATAGTTTTGAATGCATAAATATGATCATAAGGTTTTATTAAATATGAACATCACGAAATTGAAAGCAATCCAAAACTGTAAATTTAAAGTTGTTCGCATTTGGGGAGTGTTTGGCAGGGAGGTTTTATTAAACAAAGTATATATATATTTGGTTGGTTATGGAAGAACAATTTGCCTAGTGAACTTGGAAGAAAGACTATTTTTGGAATAATACATTTTACTTATCTACTATACAGATATGAAAATCACTTATTTTTCATTAGAAATACTTCTCTTCGCGCCAAAGGAATTAAATTTGGAAGATGAATTCAAATTAATTTTGGAGCTTAAGGACCATTTATTAATGTTGAGAACTTACAAAAAGGACTTTGCAACTACAACTACTAAGCTAAGCTCTAGCCTAGATTGAATATTATAGAATATAGAATGGAACTTACAAAAAAGACCATTTATTTGATATTGGTTAGAAGTATCAGGCAATCTTTGGATTATTTATCCCATTATTATACCTTAGTGATGGGATAAGTTGTCCTATATACATAGTGGAATAACTTATTCCAAAATAATTAAATTCCAAATTAAGTTGTTCCCAAACGAACGACTCGTAAGTCTTCAATGATGTTTTCATGTCAACGAAGGCATTCAACACATCAATTCTCAAAAGATTCATAAATTCAAACCTCAAATGTGTTACTTGTGTATTTTCTTTAATTTCCTCATTAAAATTTTTGGCTCCGTTACTATCTTAAAGGGCTCAGCGGCTGCAACTACCATCAAAGAGCACACAGCGGTATACTATTTATCACACACAAAACAGAAAAAATCCACCTTGACATGTCTACTAGGTGGACTATTCTAACAGAAAAAGGAAACCCAAGAAGGAGCAAAATTATTGGTAGTGATCTTTCCTTCTACTACACCTTTTGAGGTACTCAGATTTCTTGATTTGTGGGATATAGAGAACATAATTACTACTTGACTTAAAGTCCATGATGTAATTCAAGCTTCAAAACAACCAAAAAAGAAGTTTGATCCCGTTGAGGAATCAACGGGGACATGGAAAATATTGTTGTAGAAGGAAAAAAGGAGTGTAAATCATAAATTCTCCTTCAACTAGTCTCGAATTTTCAACCATTCGCTTACTAGACCTGTTTCGATTGAAGATGAAAAAGTTTATCACTAGGAGAGTTAGATATGGAGTAAAAATTTTCTGGTTCAATCTTCCTGATATCTTCTCAATTTCCAGATTAACTTACACAACTAACATTTCACATTAATTATGTCTTCCCAAGTTCCTAACACGTCTCACCTCCATCCTCACCGTGATCTCCGAACCCCGCATTTCACATTGGAGATACCGCAAGGCCCATTTAGAGGTGGCATTCAACAGAATTATCTCCATAGCTCAATGCACCTTTGCTCGACTGTTGATTTGGTTAGGGAGTCAGGTGGGAGACAAATTAACGAAGTAAACTGCTCTTCAGTATCTATCTAATCCTCTTTTAATACGAGATATGTAACTTCGTTTTCAATCACTACTCCCATCATCAAATCTTTCTCCTTGATTTCTTTCTACATGAACCCAATCAAAATACAGCCTAGATATTTGTTTGTTATCTTTCTCTTTTGCTCTGCCAGGTGGATTCCTAACTCCAATGGCTGATTCCATGAAATCAAACAAAAATGACACACAGAAAATGAAGGAATCAACTTTACCAAGTGATATTCTACTTTTCTAAATATCACTTTCATCCAGCACTAGGCCGTGTGACCTCGCCGTACCACTTCATAATTGGCTTTGTAAAGGCTCGAAAGGCACCTGACAAACCCTTTATTGCAGTAGGCCCAGGATTCCTCCTACAATCCACAAACCTAATTCCTTTCTGTTTTCATCTTCTTTTTTGTGGTGGGTTTTGTGGGGAGAGGGAGAAAGGGGGGCAGTGAAAAGATATATGCGGGTCCGATGTTATTATACATAGATAGCAAGACAAAAAAACATATCCAGAGTTTTGCAGACACATTTAAAAGTTGGGGAAAACCACCAATACAACAAAAGACCCCGAATGAAAATCCAATAGTAAACAGACCACCTTCAAACTCATCATACGTCTTTCTCATTTTACTTTATTCTAAACTGCTTTTTTCCTCTTCAAGATATGCTTAGCAAGAGTCACTTTAAGGCACCATCATATTCAGGAACTGCCAGTTTACTGAACTGATGCCATGTGCTTAATCAAGTCCACCACTCGTGTGCTGCAATCCCACAAGGAAAAACATTAGCAGCAGACCGCAAACCATTAAATGTTGCCTAACACAGTTATTGTAAAGGAGAATGCTAAAAGAAAGGAATAGACAGAAAATTGACCCTTTACCAGAATAAGATCCCATGCAATAATACAATTTACAGCAGCTCTAAATTTAAAGGTACATAAATTTTTAAGATTTACCTGTAGCCCATTTCGTTGTCATACCAAGAAACAACCTTCACAAAGTTCTTGCTCAAAGCAATTCCAGCCTTGGCGTCAAAGATACTTGATCTGCAAATTATTTTCATTTAAATTACAATCAATCAAATTCAACACTTCAACTCTCTAGTCTGGTTCGTGCTGGGTCAGTACAGAGGGAATTTACAAGAGAAATACTTAAACTGAGGTCACGATAAAATGGATTACGCAGAAGCAAATGACACGTTGTTTTGAGCAAGGAAAAACCATTCATCTTCATTCAGACACATATATGGAACAAAATTTCAAAAATCCATCCTCACCTGTTGTCCCCAACAAAGTCTGTAGATACCACGTCATCTTCAGTATAACCTAGAATTCCCTTTAATTTTCCTTCAGACTCCTCCCTAATGAAATGCCATAGCAAAAACAAAAAAAAGCAAGTTAATATAAGCGAGAAGTCGGCCATAAAGACAAGTTGAGCAGGGGTCATAAGGGCTTCTCTACTGGTCTAACCCAGCAGTGTCGCTCTTTTTTTGCATGAATTATAAATCCATGGAGGCAGATGTGTAGTATATACTTGTCAGAACTGACTGAAGCGCATAACTTTTTTGTATTTTTTTACTGGGAAGGGGGAATGGTAATGGAGTAAAGAGTACACCATCTTACTTGATAGCAGCCTTGATTTCATCATAGGTAGCTTCTTTCTCCAACCTCACTGTGAGATCAACCACAGAGACATCCACAGTTGGAACTCGGAAAGACATTCCTGTTAACTTTCCATTCAATGATGGTAGCACCTTTCCGACAGCCTTAGCAGCTCCAGTGCTGCTGGGGATAATGTTGAATGATGCAGCTCTTCCTCCCCTCCAGTCCTTAGCTGATGGTCCATCAACGGTTTTCTGGGTGGCTGAGTTGTAAAAATAACAGCTACTTAGTACACAAGCTATAGAAGCTGTACTAACTTCTAACAACATAAAAAGCAATCCTTACCGGTTATGGAGTGAACTGTAGTCATAAGACCCTCAACAATTCCAAACCTGTCATGAATAACCTGCAAAATCATGGCAGAAATTTTGAGAAATCATTGAAATTTCACATATAGACTCAAATATTAAAATGAAGAACAGGGCAAGAAACAAAAAAGGGAACCTTTGCCAGAGGAGCAAGGCAATTAGTAGTACAGCTAGCATTAGAAACGACGTTGAGGTCTGGCTTGTATTCCTTCTCATTGACACCAACAACAAACATAGGAGCATCCTTGCTAGGAGCAGAAATGATTACTTTCTTAGCACCACCCTGGTGATAACACAACCAAAATATTAAGCAGGTACTTAACACCAACAAACCGCTGCAGGAAATCAAGCTAGATGTGCAAGGAAATATGTGATACCCATATCAATCAAAGCACTCTACACTCATGTATCATAGCATTAAAATCATGCATTAAGAAAAGCTTATACAGAGCCAACATAAATAATGTACATAACACCTAGACTCATGTAGAGAAAATCAGTGGAGTTGTTCTAAATTGCTTCCAAAATGACAGCGTAATGTCCTTAAGTTTCCACAAATTGATTGGACAGGGAAAACAAACAAAATTACACAGGTGTAAAGCATCAAGAATTGCACCTTCACTGACAAATGCATAAAGCAACAAGCATCACAGCCGGCACATAAAAGTCACATTCAAAAGACACACAAATGTGGAACTTTCACATACATAAACACATATAGAGTAAAAATGACAACCAAGTCCAATACATGGCATCAGGCACCAAGATTTCAGGCCATGAGGTAAACACATTAACACATATGAAGTAAACACATAATGCACGTTGGAGTGTCAAACTATGTACTATGAAAAATCAAAGTCATATTAAGTACAAACAGTTCTGTTATGATTAGAGGCAGGAAGGAAAATAAGAGCAGCTCTCCTCCTTTTAAGGATCACAAACCTTCAAGTGGGCAGCTGCCTTGTCTTTATCAGTGAAGACTCCCGTTGACTCCACGATGTACTCTGCTCCAGCCTCAGCCCATGGGATCTCCTCTGGGTTTCTTCATATATATAACAATAAATCAAATCAGTAATTTGACTTGACCCAAGAGAAATGCTAATACAGTTTTCATATGGTAATGAAAAGGTAGAAACATAAATTTACCTAATGCCAAATACAGTGACAGGCTTCTCACCAAAGAGAAGAGTCTTCGCATCCTTAACCTTGAGCTCATTGTTCTTCCACTGACCATGGACACTGTCATACTTGAACATGTATGTCTGCAACAATCATCATATACAATCCCGATCGACTTAAAACCCTCAGAAACCAACATTAATTACTAAAATTATACTTATACTATAACTAGTCAATTTCATTACGTGAATTTCGCAGAGCATAAGCCAACTCACCACAATAAAAGGACAGAATTATGTTTTCCCCACACTAAATTATTTCAGGCATAATCAACCCAAACTAGACTGAGCTTAAGCTCCCATTTGGGCATGACTTCGAAAAAGAGTTGTGTTATCCCCACACTAAATGAACTCTAGACATATAATCAACCCAAACTAGACTGAAATTAAGCCCCCGTTTGGGCATAGACTTCAAAGTTGAAACTTGAAAAATTGAATTTTTGATATTGTGTTATTTTGAATTTGAAGTTGTGTTTGGACATACAATTTATTTTGGAAAGTTTGAAGTTCTAAAAGCACCAAAACCCCAAAAAATGGTCTAAGCAAGTTTCGGGAACTTGAAAATACAACAACATCAAATTTCATAGTCAAACAAACATTTGAAGATCTCAAAATCTACTCTCAAAACATATGGTTAAAACCCTAAAAACTCAATCCATATATTACTATAATCAACTGCAATGTACCATGTATTCGACGGAGATGAAGGGGTCGTTAACAGCAACGAGCTCAACATCATCTCTTTGTAGAGCTACCCTAGCCACCAATCGACCAATTCTTCCAAAACCTTCAAACAAAACAACATTCAAAAACAGATCTTAGCCAACACCACAGAGCAACTGCATGAAAGTAGAGCTAACACACTGAAATTACAAATACAGACGAGAAAACAAAAAAAAGAACAGATTACATACCATTGATTCCGATCTTAATCTTAGCTGCAAAAAAAAAATACAAAGAAAATAAGGAAAAATGGAATTATTCAAAGCCCGTGAACTGAAAAATCAGATACTTGCAAAAAAAAATTGAAGAAAAAAAAGGAACTGATATACCCATTGGTCTTTTTTGTGAACTGAGAGAGGAAATGGAGTTCGAGCAAATTGGAGAGATTTTTGTGAAATGGAGTAGAAGTTAGTGGAAGGGTTTAATAGAACTGCCTAGTACTGGGAGACCGGGAGAGCCGGTAAGTAATGCGGTTCCACTTTATTGGTTTTCTCAATTTTCTAAATTATAACGGAATAATCCAATTTTCTTTGATTAAAAAAAAACACATTTTAACAGCTTGTTTGGACGGTGGTTTTTGATGGTATGATATGATATGGTTACTAAGAGAATGACGTCTGTTTTGATTGTTTCATTAATTATATGGTATGGTATGGTTTAGTTTCATGGTTCTGTAACCATGAAAATCCCCACTTTTTTAAACCACCAATTTGGTGGTATCCCATGGTTTCCTTATATTTTTTCGAATTATACCTTTATTTAAATCTAAATAGTTCTAATTTATCTTTTATTCTTTATTAAATTTTACCCTAATATATATATTTTTTTGTATTACTTATTTTTCTCCGCATCAACTTTTGAAACTTTTTTTTCGCCTCCCATTTTATCTTTCATGTTTTAATTTATTTTTTGAGGTTTTTTTTATAAGTTTCTTACTTTTTTTATTTTCTTACGTTGTTTGTACGATTTGGAGATAAAATAGCTTGTATGTTTCCGTACTTGATTGAATTTATTTTTTAAAAAAAGATATTAAAAAATATTGATAAATTTAATATTTATACCAATTAAGGATATTTTTGTAAATTTATAAGTTACGATACAATACCATACAGTCAAATCAAACAACAAATAATTATTAAACAATAACAACCCATACAGTCTATCCAAACATTGTATGGTATTGTAATACCATACCATACCATACAGTACCATACATTATGAAACCATGACAAACCACCATCCAAACAAGCTGTAGGAAAATCCCATTGGAATCCATAAATCAATTATTGGGCGTAAGAAAAAATGACACAAGACTACAGTTCAAAATTACATGGTTAGCGGTTATTTTATGCGGGTATTAGTTATTCAGATGTAAGTTACACACATATTAATTTTTATATTTTTTGTTCTATATAAATAACATAATTTTTTTCAAAACTTATATATGTATTAATTATGTTGATTTTCTTAATTGTCAATTAAATATGTTCTTTTTTGTTTTTAACCGATTTCAAAAAGAATGATTTATTCTTTTTTTAATTTCAATGTGTCATATTTCAGACTACAAAATTAAAAAATATTTTAATACATTTAACTTAACTTTAATTTAAAATTATAAAATTAATTTTTTATTTTTTTAAAAGTTCATATCAAATCAAATTATCTCATTTTTTTAAACTGTAGAATAAATAAAAATACCACGATGAAAAGGACACTTAAAATTTTGAACGGGGAACCGGGACTTCAGGTGACAATACTGATAGCAACTTGCAGAAGACGGAAATCTAGCTTTTTATCTGGACGGGATCGCGGAATCCGAAAAGGGGTACTTTCTAGAATACGAGAAAAAAACAAGGAAAAGAGACTGACACATAAATATAGTTTTTAACTTAATTTTAGTTAATAATTATAAATGGATAAAAGGATATTTTAATTATGAAAAATACTTTTAAATTTAGCATGAATTATTAGTTTTATCCTTGAAATATTGATAGCTTTAAAAATACTATTTCATTTGATTAACTAAACTAAAATATACTCTCAAACTGTCACAAATATTAAAAACACTTGTTAACTTAACAAGAATTTAGAGGGTGTATTTCACTTTTGTTATAAGGTTAAAGGTGTATTTAAATTAAGTTAGTAAAGTAAAGGGTGTTTCTAATACTATTTATAGTTCGGAAATAAAGTAATAATTCATGCCAAATTTAGAATTGTTTTTAATATATTTCTCTTTGAACTATTCAAAATTTGAACAAATAAACATATTCATCTTACATGATAAGTTTATGTCTTATGTGTATTTTGTCATATAAAATATATATATATATATTTAATTTTATATAAATTTAAATTTTATTTGTACATAATGACATAAATATTAATTAAAATTAAATAAAAATGCATTTTATTGCCTAAAACAAATAGGTGTTAGCTGTGCGTTGGGGGGCGGTTAGGTGCCCCACGATGGGGAAGTTGAAAATGGGCTCCCCACTCACTCAATCTTCTGTCCCTTGATTTGTGTGTCCATCCAACTACTTGTAAGGCCACATCATATACACAATTTTTCAACCAACTTCTTTGGAGCCAAGCAAAAATAATATACTCAATAATATTCTTTTCGTGTAAATTTATATGATGTAATATGAATTTTAAATGTATTTTTTATGAGATAATATAAAAAAAATTACAAATTACAAAAATTCTAAGGACATATGAACTACGTCATATAAATTTGGACAAATTTGATATTATTTTATTTCAAAATAAATCATATCTTTAGCTTGAATATACTCTTAAACAGACTATTTAATTTTATGGGAAAAGAGTCATAAATACTTTTAATTTATAAAAAAAAAAGAGTCATAAATATTCATCTTCTACCTTTGGGTATAAAATTACCCCTAAAGTTTATTTTTGAGTTCAAATATACCTTTCAATTTTATTTCTTAAAAAGCCACGTGATATTTTCTATTTAGTCGTACATATTCATAATAATTCAAATCCACCCAAATATTAAAATCCAAACACTGAGCCGTTTTGAACCACAAAATTAAACGTACATTCTTTTTCTCCTCCAAACTCCATCGATCTAGGGCTTTTTTGCTCCTACATTTCTTCTTCCGCTCATAAGTTCTTCCTCTTTCTCTTATTGTTTTCGTTTCTCAAAATTATCCAACACTATAACCAAAAAAATGTATATTTAATTTTGAGAAACGAATGTTTAAAGGATGAAAATATATACTTAACTTGCTGATGATGATTAAAACTCCTAAGAAATTCTCCTCGGCATTCAAGTAGTTTCATTCTTCTTCTTTCTTTCAAACATACACAACAACCATTAATCTACTATTTGTGGCAACGTTTTTTCACCAAGTAATGAACAATTAAAGCTTATTTTCCTATCTAAAGAGAACTCAATCACATATTTATACTAATTATTAAATAGTGGATTATAATGATTAAAATTAAAATCTATTAATAACTGAGGGATTAAATTAAAAGTGCTATTATCCTTGAAAAAAAAAAGAGGAGTTTACATAAATTGTACATAAAGTTTATTGGGAAGCGGGCCAAGAGTACCGACAGAATGCTGAAGAGTTTTGATATCAAATTGACCCTTCTTCGTTAATGTCGTTAGATTCAGGGTATTTTTGGCCCATTATACTAAATATAAGGACATAAATGACCCAAAATATGAACGAATGATATTTTTTTATTCATTCTGATAGTACAAAGGTATTTTGACCATTTTCCCGAGATTTAAAGAAAGGATATGCTATGATGCATGCAATATGTATGGGCTAATCACAGGTCCTAAAACAGTTCTTCTACTTGGACTGAAAAGGAATCAAAGAAATATTGGGCTTTCTTGTGCTTAATGGTTTTCAAACTTGATTAATTTTGGAGGCAAACTAGAGTAGATGGTCATTCGATCAAAAAAATTATCAAAAAATGATTATTTATTGTATAGACATGTATAGCTATATTCAGTTTGATCATTCGTTGTATAGCTCATCTGTTCCTGTATATCTAATCTATATTGTACAGTTGGTCTATATTTTCTATGACTTTTGACAAACTATATTATATATTCATATTTTCTATGATTTTTGACTATTTAAAAAAATAAAATATGACATATTTATTGTAAACTAATTAGTTTATTATATATATTTCAATTAGAAAAAAATACATAAATACACAACATATTTTTTTATATTTTTTAAAAATCCCTACTGTTTGAAATTTTTTCAAAAATCCCTATTTTCTTCTTTTCTCTCCAATTATTAAATACATAGCCCCTCACTTCACATTCCTTTTTTTTAATGTACTGAAATCACACCTAAATTAAAAGTTTCATTTATGAAAATTGATTTATAATTATCTTTTCCTTGTTTTTTTCAGTAATTTACAACTATCTTCTCTAACTAATAGATAATTTGCACAAATAGGATATTCTGCCATTATTTATTTTTTATCACCATATATATATATTTTCATAAACAAATGTTAAGAAAAATCAACACACTAATTTCATCATTTTATATAGCATCATTGCTTACAAATGTTTTGGTTGCACGTTAATTTCAAATGTCAAAGTATATACAATTTATTATTAACTTATGACTCAATATGTAAATTTTCACGGACTAAGTTATATGTTTTTAAAATATATATATTAAATGATCTTTTATTTTTTTCGATCGTATCATTTGGCTGGTATCAAGTATTTTCGGAGTATAATTTGAATTTTTGAATTTGAATAAGAATAGAACTTGATACAATAAAATTAGAAGTACAAAATTGAACTTAATATAAGAAAATCTGAAAGTTTGCAACTTGATACAATGAAACTTGATTAAAAAAAAATTGATAAATGGAATCAAACTTGACACAATAAAATTAAAAGTACAAAGTTGAACTTGATACAAGAAAATTTGAAAGTTTGCAACTTGATACAGTAAAACTTAATTCCCCCCAAAAAATTTGATATAATGAATCAAACTAGATACAAGGCAATCTGAAAGTTTGCAACTTGATACAATGAAACTTGATTTGAAAAAAAAACTAAAACGATGAATCAAACTTGATACAAGGAAATTAGAAGTATAAAGTTGAATGCGATGCAATAAAATTCAAAAGTTTGCAACTTGCAACTTGATGCAGGAAATTAGAACAATTTACAACTTGCAACTTTCTCAACTTGATTTGAAAGTTTGCAACTTGCAACTTGATACTAGAAAATAACTTGGAACAAATAATTTGCAATTTGCAACGTCCTCAACTTGATCTGAAAGTTTGCAATGTGCAAATAAAATTCGAAAGAAAGTTAGAAGTATAGAGTTAAATTTGATACGGAAAATCTAAAAGTTTGCAACTGGATTTTGGATCTATTTCACGAAATTCTGCCTTTGCCAAATTAACATCATGCCTCAGAGGTACAAGGAACTTGAGAAATTTTGTCAACTTGAGGAATACCTACACTAAAAGATGAATTAAAATTCATATGTAACACATAGAAACAACAAAATCGAAGAAGAAGATGAATAAAAGAAGCGTATGAGCCACCTGATACATGAACATTTTCATATTAAACGTATGAAATTGAATTCAAAATTTGAATTTGTTATTCTGAAGGAATCCAATCATTTTCTATGGGAAATAGGTTTATTGACATTAATTAGCTTAATTTATCTTTTTTTAAAGGAATCTGTTAGATTTTTTATGGAAAGAGTTTGAATGACATTAAATAGCTTAACTTATTGAAGAGAGTGTTCGTATAGTTATACTTTGAAATTATTCCTAATTTTGGTCCGGATGCAATACAACCCATAAAGATCTAATGAAAAAAAAAGGGCCTTTTCCCCACCACCATTGAATCACAGGCCCAAAACTCTTAGTTGGTTTGATTGAATCATGAGTCTCCAATACAAAATGTACAGAAACTCAAATAATTTCACTACTGGGAGAATGTGCCAAGATCCAGTATGTGTCTTGGTTTTCTTTTGTAAAACAAGTGGGAGTACTAGTAAGTATTATCACACACATAGACAGATACAAATTGAGAATGTGAAATTTATGATTCTTTTATTACACATGAAATTAAGTTAATATACAATAATAACTGTGTTCATAAATAAATATTAATTGAATACATATATAGAAGTTAGACAAAAGCTATCAAATTCACGGAAATCTATAAATTACATATTAGGATCTGCCTCTGCACATGCATGGGCGGAGGTAGCTAATTTTCAAGGGGTTCATTCAAACCACCTCCAGCGGAATATTATACTGTTAATATATGGTTAAATTATTTTTTTATGTATATATAGTAGATGTTGAATCTCCTTTCTCTAGCTCGTGTATCCCCTTGATTAAATTTCTTTCTCCGCCACTGTGCACATGAGTCATATTTCTAAGTAGGGAAAAGGGACAAAAATACCCTTGAACTATTTGAAATAGAGCAGATATACCTCTCCGTTACGTTTTGGCTCAAAAGTACCCCTCTCTCTAACGGAAACAAAAGAGGGTTAAAAATACCCTCGAACTATAAGAAATTAAGCAAAAATACCCCTTGGTTAAATTTTGGTTCAACAATACCCCTCACTAAAAGTTTTGCGAAAATTAGTACCCCTCTCTCTAATAGAAATAACATCATGAATATTATGTGGACAAAAAATGACACATGATCAGTCCACGTTAGGGACCCAAGAGGTTTTCTTCTTCGATATTAGATTTGAGACTAGCCTTTTCATGTCAAAAGAGATTGTTATTTCACTTGCAAATGTCTCAAAAAGTAGATCTTTAAATGATAACATTGATTCATCCTGTTATAATCGTTACCTCAGCTTTCAATCAGTTTCTCGAGTTTAAATAGGATCCAATTCTTCAAGTTTTTCGAGCCTACGAATCTTGTATAGAAATTGTTGTGCTCATGTTAGCAATGTTAGAATATTGAAGAGTTTTGATGTGAAACTGACCATTTTTCGTTAGTGCCGTTAGATTCAGGGCATTTTTTGCCCATATACTAACTATAAGGGCATAAATAGCCCCAAATATGAACGGAAAATATTTTTTATCTTTTCTAATATTACAAATGTATTTTTGACCCTTTTCCCGAGATTTAAAGAAAGAATATGCTATGATGCATGCAATATGTATGGGCTAATCACAGGTCCTAAAACAGTTCTACTTGGACTGAAAAAGAATCAAAGAAATATTGGGCTTTCTTGGGCCTAATGGTTTTCAAACTTGATTAATTTTGGAGGCAAACTAGAGTAAATGGTCATTCGGTCAAAGAAATTATTAAAAAATAATCATTTATCGTATAGATATGTATATTACCCCTTTTCCCTTCCAAGTATTTAATAAATCTCATGGAAACCATTGAGTGGTCCAAACTTTAGGTACCAATCAAGATTTTAAGGGTCAGAGAAGAAAGAATAGTTGTTGATAAAATGTCCAACAACCCATTTTCTTGAGCCATGACCCAAGAATAATGGGCTCATGCACTCAAACCCCATTCCTTGTCTCTCTTTCACATGCAACAAAAACAAACAGTTTGGTCCTCAATGTTTCAATACATTTTATTTGTCTTTACATTATTTATGACCATGTTTGACGGGTAAATATACATAGAATCTGGTCATATTGTTACAACAAAAATTTTATCAAAAAAATAAATTAAAATTGTTTAACTCTGTTTACTTTTATTATGTATTTCTCATTTTCATAAAAGAAAAGTTGGGCACAGAGAAGAGGATAAGGACGAGGATGAAGAAATACAGTAGTGGAACATGAACACATGCACTTGCACATGGTACATTTGCAGAAACAAAAAAATTTAAATTAAAATAAAGTATGAAAATAAAAATAAAAAATAAAAAAGAAATTAAAAGTGTAGTAGAATATATGGCTGGGTTAGAGATATCATGTGGCAATTATAATTTTGATCACTTTTTTTTAAAAAAAAAAAAAAATTGAACACGAACTTGAATATTTTTGCTGTCCATTTTAATTGTCATGTATACTAAAAATATTTATCAATTTAAATAATCAGAAGAGACTTAGTTATTTTTTTTTTCAACTTTGCCCTTAGCATTAAGTATTCTAGATAAGAGATACTCACATATATAGATAAAAGTTTAATTATTTATAAGGGATATATTAGTCAAAAAAACTTCTGATTATTTTTTTCTACAAAAATGGGACGGAGAGACTAGAAAATAAGTGGACACATTCAATAAGAAATTAATTGCATGAATTGACTCTTGATTAGTTTTGATTTATTTTTTGTTATTTTATTTATCTTAAAAATAAGAGCTTATAAACACTTCTTAATTTTATTCAAAGACTTCAAAACTGCTTATAAATCATTTTGAATATCTAAAACAAGCCAAGTCTAACGGACACAGGATTAGTTCTATACAATGCATATATGTACAAATTGTATATTACTAGTTTAATGTACGTGCTTTGCACATTTGTGCGTGTCAATCTAAAAATTATACATAAATAATACTTATCATTAAAATAAATACAATATTCACATAAGCAAAATTAATTAAATACTATTGATTTGATGCAATAGTTTAATCTATTATGTACAAGTAAAGATGAGAAATCAATTTTCAATTATTTAAAATATAAATTTATTAATAGTTTATGAATAATAATTTAGAGTCAAATAGTTAGGAGTTAAATAATTAATTGATTAAAATATAATTTTAAAAAAGACTCCTAAATGTAAAAAGAGTAATTCCACGTTTCCAACGTAATTTTAATTATTCGTTTCTTTTTTAAATTGGTTCTATTACATACTTTTATTAATAAAATATTTGATAATCTAAATTTTAATTAACTTCAAACTCTTAAATATTAAAAAAAAATAATAGTAATATTTTTCATTTCTTTCGCAGCTTAGACAATTATTTATATAAAATAATCCTAAATAAAAAATGAATTCTAAATATAAAAAAATTCTAATTCAAAAGTGAATCTTGAAATTAAATAAATAAAAGAATAAATATTTAACAAAATAATAAAAAAAATTATTTTATCTAAAAAAAAATCCAAAAATAACACTTTTAATATAATATAGATGGATTGATACAGATATATATATCTTCCCTGCTAAGAGCCAAAAAAAAAAAAACTGCTATCCAAAAATTGAAACAATCGATGTGCATTTGTTTTGTAAATACATGTACTAAATTATATTGTAATCATTTTGACATCTTCTCCCAATTGAATGAATCTCATCCATTTTCCTTTCAACTAAAGGAGTTGAATCTCTTGTTTCTAAACTCACGTGGCACTTTGACTAAAAAATATTTATCTATTTATTGAAAAAAAAGAAAGAAGAAATTAGCAGTAGAAAAAGTATAATTTATAATTAATCAAAGATCTTTCGATCTTTCATGAGAGTTAATAAAGTACTCTCTCCCTCCGTAAATTTATGTAGTATCATTTGACCTGGTATGATATTTAAAAAAAAAGAAAGATTTTTTAAATTTATTATCTAAAATCATATATAAATATTTGTGTGTTAAAGATTATTTAATTAAGGGCAAATTGAGAATTTTAACTTAAAATTATTTTTAATATTTTTTGGGAATGAATTAAAAATAAAAATGTGTCACATTAAATGAAACGGAGGCAATAATGAATTTAACTTCTATTTTTTTTTAGTTATACATTCAAATTTTCTTATAGCAATCATTCTCTAGAGTAATATTTTACTATATTAATTTTGTTTTCTTTTTTTGGAATCAATCATATTATACTTTCTTTATAATACTATATTTTTTATTCTGTCCTAAGAATTGAATGAAAAATAGTTATGATTACTGTTCCAACCATAATAACCTTGGCTTTTACCTTTTCCAACTTCCTTTTTGTGCTTTTCGTAAGGTTGGTTCGTGGTGGGAGAAGATTTAAATTATACAAAGGTTTTTTTCTTTTATTATTTACTGTTTCAACTGTAAAAGATATATATTTATGCATAAATCTGAGCTGTATTTTTTCTGTACCATTTAACCAAAAAAATTTCAAGGTGTCTCCTATATCATTTATTATTCGTTCAAGAACTGAGAAAAAAAGGCTCCAACTATAGGGATTTGATACCTGTCTTTCTTGGTATGAGAAATTGGTTGTAATTAAAAATTTAAGATTTTAATTACGAGAATATAAAAAACTAATGTGAATTCGAACAAGTTAAGATCTTTATATATATATTAACTTTACAATATTTTATCAAATTATTCAAGTAATAGCTAGTTTCCATGATGAAACAGTGCCCCCCTCCCCCCTCTATTGAGCGGTAATTATTCTTTATTGAAAAAATTATGAGAATAAACAAATATATACTAGTTAATTAGCTAACATAGCTATAATTTGAATTAGTTACGGTCCACATCAAATATCTAGCTGTAATTACAGTTTAAATTTTGTATAATTCACATGAATTATACAAATGTTGTGCGCGAATTGTATAGCGAAATATACAAATGCTGCTATAATTATAATTACAAAATATAATTACTCAAACTATAATTATAGCGCATAATTAAGATACTTTTTGAGTGATTACTTTTAAAAAAAATTCCTCTTATTTATTTAATTTAACTTATAAAACAAACATGTTCAAATGGGCTAGGGGAAGACACAAAATCTAACAATTATTTAATTTTATATATATAGCAAATATTTTATTACTCCACTTTACTTTTAGTTTCCCCCTCCATTATTACACATTTGGCACTTAGTGGCTACTAATGAGGCCTATATAACAAGAAGGCACATCAGTGTTTGTTTCCCAACTAAGTCTTTCAAATTCATAAAAAGAAAAAAGAAAAACCCAGCCAGTTTTTAAAACAAAAAAAATGGTATCTAGAATGGAAGAAGCAATGAAAACAAGGCAACAACAGGAGGTGAAAAACTACCAAATACAGAAGCAGTTAATGCAATGCAACAAAGGAAAAACAAACAAATTCAAAAGAAGCAGCTCTAATGTTGAACAAGATGGTGCTTCTTCTGCTATTCTCTTGCTTGCTTGTATTGTTTGTGCTTCCTCACATCACCCGTAAAAAAGGATAAGTCCGTTGCACTAAAACTTTCGCTATGTGTACGATCTGGAGAAGGATCCAACCACGAGGGAATAATGAATTATAGATTATCACTCTGTTAACCAAATATTAACTATATGCAGTCAGTAATAATAATTATATCATCTCTGTTTCATTTTATATGACATATTAAGAGTTCAGTGTATATTATTTTTAGTCATATAATATATAGAAGAATAGTTGTGTACCTTATTTTTGGCCAGAGGTAGATTCGTGATTTGAATATTATAGGTTCGAATTCAGAATTCTATCCCATGCGATTTGGTTTATTTGGATTCGAAATTTTTAAGTTATAGTTGTTTTAGTGAATTTTCAACACATATATAATTAATTTGAGCCAATAAGTCCCTGTCTTTGGATGAAATTTTTGTGTCTAATTTGTAGAAACATTACTGTAATTCTCTTTTTCTCTATGTTTAATTAATTATAAATGCATTCAAATATCTTTAGTGTTTCAGTTTTAATAGATGAAGCATTAGTGAATCTCTTCCAGGAGGGAAGAGTTATGTTTCTGAACAAGTTTTATTTCTATTTCCCCCAATTTTTTATTCATCTGTCTTAATCAAATCTTTAATGTATTAACATGAAACACATATAAAAATATTAATACTTGGGAAGAATTTAAATTACATGCCTCGTCAATTATAGTTACTTATAAATTTTTGCTATAAACATTGATTAGCGATCTATCGAGGATAGTCTCTTGAACAATTAGTGTTTTGGATTATGCGGTATTTTTTTTTAATGATTGAGGTGTAGTTATAGTTATGGCTATTTATGAAATAAAAGTCCTTGAAATAACAAGTTTTAAAATGCTGAAGATAAAAATGATGGACACACAATCATCGAGAGTTGTGGTGGGATAAATGAGATTCCTCTGATATGAACTAAAAGTGTGTGGTTGAATCTAGAGAATGAAAAGATTTTGGCACGGAATGCATGAGTTTTATGCAATATGAATTCAAATTAGTCAGGGGTTCTAAAATAAGTATCGAATATCAAATAAAAAATAAATTTAAACTAATGATCTTCCATCTATTTTAGTACCACGTAGATCCATGTCATTTAAAAGATTAATTGATTAGAAAGACGACACTTTAGTTACTTAATTATAAGTTTGTTGTTGAGTACTCTTGAAATTTTTTGAGCTTATCTATATACTAGTAGTACACATGGATTGCAAGAGAAAATCATCACAGAAATGTTTGATTCCAATTGACCATGTCAAATGTGTTCTTATTTGAACCATAATTCTCTTTCCGTTTTTGAGTTGCGATCTTCTTATGTGTCATACCTCAATATTTTTTCATACTAAAATAGCGTAATGCATTAGAAATGATGAAATCTAACCTCTGCATCAATCTTCTTTAGCAGCACAGGTGACTTGAGTGTCAAAATCATTTATAACTACCAAAATGGTCCAAATGCAAACATAAAATCTGACCTCTGCATTAATCTTCTTTAATAGCGCTGGTGACTTAGAGTGTCAAAATCACTTATAACTATCAAAATGGTCCAAATGCAAACATGAAAAATTAAGAAATAATCATTCAAATAATTAATAATAACTATCGAGATGTATGGTTCAAATGAAAAAGATAAAATTAAGGAAGTTTTGATAAATATGTTACATAGGGAAATATGGAAGGAAAAGAGAAAATGGATGATGAAAATCGACATCACATTTATTATGTTAGAGACTTTCATTGATACCACTAGACTGTAAGTCTCGATATTTAAAAAGATCTTCAATATTCAAGTAAATGTGAATTCAATTATAAATTAATACTTATAATTGTAAAAAGACAATAAATTCGAAAAATTCCTACGAGTATTTTAACAATATTGAAAAAGAATCACATGAATATTTTGCGCTATAAGACTTTATTATTTCTCATTGTGATGCAAAATCAATTGGAGCATGTGGCGTCAAAAGAAGAAATTGCACGCAAATGAGATTTAACTTCTAAAATTAAAGAATATAACTGTTATTTTAAATAAATCGAGGGCTTGTTTGTTATTTTAAATAACTTGAGGAACCATATTTGACATTAAAGAAAAGTTCGAAGCCTCGTAACGATTATGCTCACTTTCATTTTCCACCTCCCCTGCTCTCTCTCTATCTTACACACACACAGTGGTTTACGAGCCGCCGGCGCCTCCGTCGATCGTCGCCGGCAACTGTCGTTATCCCATGTAATTGGTTAGTTCCTTCTTCCAGAAGTGGATCTAACTCTGCATTTTTGAATACTACTGTACCCATTAATCTTTTATGGAGTCAATGGATGCGGATTCAGTAAAAATTGATAAATTTATGAGATTTTCGACTATGTTTTGTTAAGTAATTCTAAATTAAGCTAACTTCATGCAGATTGTTTCTCCTGGAGAAGAAGTGAGTGCAAGTGATTTTGAAAGATTTGAAACTATTTTCTGCTTAAGGTATGCATCTCAAGCATAATGTGTCATATGATGTGTATTTCCTGTTTTTCATCTGTTCATTGAGCAATATGTTAGTTTGAGTAATGTGTACTTTTATGCAACTTTTGAATATCTGATGCGGCCTGCAATGTTGATAGATCTTTGATGGTGGGTGTGGGGCAGTAAAATGGACCCTCAAATCAAATTTATTGAAACATAAATAACGTTAAAACGTCCTAGTGACAGCATGTACCGCCCACAGATATGCAGATTTAACAAATTGGGGATTTGATAGTTAGGATTTCAAATATCATGGACTTTCTGTAAATGTCTGAATTGCATTTTGGTCTGAAGGGTATTGCATTCTATAGTAGCTTTGAAGGTGAAGCCGATATTTTAGATCATTCCATTTTGTGCCCAGACCTACTAATGTCTCTTGGCATAAAATCGAGTAGATGTAGAAGTATGTGTATAAGCTTGTAATGAAGAACGTGATATTGCTCAGAAAGGTAATGAGATTATTCGTGAGGCTTGGAAATGGAGCGCACCTTCAGATTTTCGTGTGGTCAAAACAAAAGCAGTATCACCAAAGGGAGAACAATAACAACATACCTAGTAAAATCCACAAGTGAGGTCTGGAAATGGTAGAATGTAAGTAGACCTTATCATTACCTCGTGGAGGTAAAGAGGTTGTTTTCGAAAGACCTTTGGCTCAAGCGCAACGAATCCAGGTACAAGGAAAAAGGAGATGACGAAGAGAATATAGCTAGCAACAAGAAATAGTGCAAAGTCTACTAGAAAACAGAAATCAAATAATGTGATAATCAAAACCCAATAAACAACATGCTAGGATAGGAAAACAACCCACTGGTTGGTGCACATGGTAAAATCATTATTTCTGCATATTGTGGTAAATAACCTGTTGCGGAGGAATAGGATACATTTTGAGGGGAATGGAGAGATTATTTTGTTGCTGGGGATAGATGCATCCAGAGTTCAAAAATTTGGTGTAATGCTAAATTTTCAAATGATTTGGATGTAAAGCTGGATTTTCTGAAATCTTTACAGCTTTAGAGGATCCTATCTAGCTTTGTTGTCAATCCGTACAGATTTAGAGGATCCTATCTAGCTTTGTTGTACTTTGTCTCAGTATTAGCTTGGTACTGAGTTATATATTAATAGTATACAGTTACTTGTCACAAAAAAAAGAAGAAGAAGAAGAAGAAAAAAGAGCAGCAAGGTTGGCTTGCATGAAGGGGAAAATATTCTAATTATGGTTGATTGAAACTTATAGAATTTTTTTTTCCTGCTCATTTATTAGATTAAAATGTCAAATGATGTGGAAGATCCTGAAGGTGGAGATGCTAGAACGTCTTTGGATGCTTCTTCACCATCTCACAGTCACCAACCAAGTTGGTATAGTGGCTTACTAGAGCAGGCATCCGTTTATGGTATAGCTGCAGGATACTGTCTTTCAGCATCACTGCTCTCCATCATAAACAAGTGGGCCATAATGAAATTTCCTTACCCTGGAGCGCTAACTGCATTGCAGTACTTCACAAGTGCAGCTGGAGTTCTCATGTGTGGATGGCTCAAACTTATAGAACATGATAAACTTGAGTTTCTAACAATGTGGCGATTCCTACCTGCAGCAATTATATTCTACCTATCTCTTTTCACGAATAGTGAGCTTCTCCTCCATGCCAATGTTGATACTTTTATTGTCTTCAGATCAGCAGTCCCCATCTTTGTTGCAATAGGAGAGACCCTCTACTTGCACCAGCCGTGGCCTGCAACGAAAACGTGGTTATCACTTGGTACAATCTTTGCTGGTAGCGTGCTCTATGTCAGTACAGATTACCAGTTCACGCTTACAGCTTACAGCTGGGCCTTGGCCTATTTAGTAAGCATGAGTATTGATTTTGTTTACATCAAGCACGTGGTTATGACAATTGGTCTGAACACATGGGGTCTTGTGTTGTACAACAATCTTGAGGCCTTGTTACTTTTTCCTATAGAGCTGCTTATCATGGGTGAATTGAAGAAGATTAAGCATGAAATTGAGGATGAGTCAGATTGGCACAGCTTTCAAGTGGTGTTACCAGTAGCCCTGTCATGTTTGTTTGGTTTAGCCATCTCTTTCTTTGGATTTTCTTGTCGTAGAGCAATCTCTGCAACAGGATTTACTGTTCTTGGCATAGTTAATAAACTTTTGACAGTGGTGATAAATCTAGTTATATGGGATAAACACTCCAAACTTATTGGAACAGTGGGGCTGTTGATCTGCATGTCTGGTGGCGTTATGTACCAGCAGTCTACAAGCAACAAGCCCAAGGCTGTAAAAGATGTAAATCCACATGTAGCTGATAAGGAGGAGCAACAGAAACTGCTTGAAATGCAAAGCAACACACAGAGCAGTGACAGTCAGAAGCAAGATACAGAATCAGGAGATGGGAAACAATAACTCGTTCTTGGAATTTCTTTCTTCATTCTTGCATTTAATATTCAATTATACGCTTCATGGAAACCTTCCTCTTAAGTGCCAGATGGGTTAACTTCTAGATCATTTTACAAGGAAGCCGTTTTTTTGAATGGAAAAGCAATTGTAGAGATGTCTTTCGTTGTTTGAATTCACCATGGCTACAAAGTCAGGTGCCTCCTCCTACTCGACCAAAATTGAATATTATGTTTATTAGGCATAGTTTCCATTCATTTTCAAGAATTCTAAGTGAAGTATTCTCCTCATTCGAAAGTTGGGAGATGGCAGGCAGATGAATATTTCAACTGTTTTTACTGAGGTAACCTCGTTAAGATAAACTCCATCACAATGTTCTTAGTAGAAAAAGGATAGCAAGAGAGGGTCATTAGTTGTATATTCATATCAGGTGACTTTGTGTAAGCTGCTTTATCTCTTTAAGCAATTCATTGTATTGCTATTTATCTGTTGTTTGTATATCTATCTTGGAGCTTATTCTATCGAATGAACCGGAAAAAAAAAAATTCAATCAAGCAGCATGACAAAGGAGGCTATGATTTTATAAATATCTGAAACCAGACCTATTGAGAAAGGGAAAGAAGCAGGAGAATGGGCACTACCAGAATTCAAGATAAATGTAGAGTTTGCTGCTACAGTGTTATCTCTTCCATTTGCAAAACTACATTGAATTAATATCCAACAAAACAATTACAAATTCAAGTTTGCAGTTTGACATCCAATAGAGAGCCTCTATCTATAAAAAGACCAACTATGCCGAACAAGTGATATCACTCTTCATCTCTTACAGTTAAGCTCAAACCTCCAAAACTTCAATGAAAGAGTCATAAAACGCTAAGGTATTATTCCACCAACCAAGGCTCTTGAACTGCTGTCCATGCACATAATTCACCTTCTTTAAACCAAAGACCTGCAGCAAGGAAATGTACACAAGGAGAAAACACCAATTAAATCAGACTCAACGCCAACTTATTTTTCTCTAGAAGAACAAACTAAAGTACTCCGCTAAAGATTTCAACTTCGTTTGCTAGAGAAAGAATTTCCAACAATCATCTCTCATTACTCTCCATATCAGTAGGCAAATCTTATATTAACAACTAGTCAGCCATGTTACTGGAACACACATCCTAGTTGTAGGTGGTCTCAACAAGAACTACAAGTATGCAAGATATTTACTAAAAATAGATTACTTGCTAAAAAGGAGCAACAAGTACAATGTCATTTTGAACTCAACTTCATGTTGAATCTTTCCTCAGACTTCTATACTAATAGATACATTTGTCAGCACTCATGATAATTATGAAAATAAAATATGAACATGAGCAAAAGCCAAAAAGAGGCAAGAGAGAGAGATACAATAGAAAGAGAGATTGAAGCAGTGAATTGAGTGAATTGGAGGACATAATTACTGAAAACTAGGTTGTTTTCCTCTGTATACACATTTACAGACAATAGGCAGGAAACGGATAAATCAACAGTTCTTCAAAACTAGTGATTAACTAAGTTTCACGGACTCTTCACTTTCGACGCTGCACCTGTGTTGGATTCTGTAAAAATATACTACTTTTGGAGAATCCGACACGCATCCATTGACATTTTCAAAGAGTCCAAGCAACATACCTAATTAGGCATGAGAGAATAGATAAAATGCTTAATTATCACTATGGTGCAAATAATTAACATAAGTGCCTTCCTATTAGAGAAAAATCATCTGGCAAATGCACTTAAAGCAAGACCCTCAAACTTGAGGCAGGATGCCCCAGGGTGAAGGTGTATTTGCCATTAAACTCAAGTATAAGCTCATTTCTTGTTCAGTGGAAGACATAATCTACTGCAGTAAAAGTTCTAAACATTATTATTAGGTGCCTATCCGCAGAATTTGATATCATATCAGAGTCCTTTGTGAGTTTTAAGGGGAAACTGTAGATCTTTTCCTTGCTTGATTGTCAAAAAGGAGAATGTGGTAGAGTTATTGTAATGACATGTTGCTTTAATTTTGCAGTACCTCTTTGGTGCTAGCTTTAATAATATTACCTTACTTTATCGAGAAAAAAATTATCAAAAAGAAGAAGAATAAAAAGAACCCTTGCTCTTTCCTTTATTTCTCTCATAGATAATAAAACAGAACACTTAAGTCACCACTGCTCTCAGTAAAGATTCTGCTGTAAGTCTCATTCATGTCTGGCTGATAGCTCAAAGGCGGATGACCAAACTTAGTAACATGTGGGGAAGTCACATTAAGTTAATTCTACATGTTAACTAGTTTTGCCAAATTAGGAAAAACCTTACCTATTTCACGCTTGCCATTGTCCGGGCTATCACTTCCATGTACCACATTTCTGCACATAGATTGCCATCAAAACCTCATCAAAATGTTGTAAATTTTTCAACATTAAAAGCTTCTAGCACCATGACTCGATATTTGCTGAACATAAACAAATAAACAAAATAATAAATATATATGGGCCTACCTTCCAGTTTGAACAGCAAGGTCTCCTCTAATTGTGCCTGGCTCAGCATTAAGAGGATTAGTTGCTCCTATTAGCTTACGTGCTGAAGCAACAACACCATCACCCTCCCAAGCCTTGCCAAAAATAGATACAATTTACAAGATTACGAAAACATACAGACTGTAGGAGACTATACCATTTGAAACTCATGCAGATAGCTGATATATTTGACTGGTTTGACTTAGTGAATGATAGAAATGAGAGTTACATGGGAAGAAATTCTACCATACAGACAACCGGACCAGATGTAATGTAGTCAATCAGCTTGGGGAAGAACGGCTTGGACTGTAGATCCTTGTAATGCTCCTGTAACAATTTAAAACTTCTTAGCAACTTTACCCCATGGCACAGTTAATAGGGATGAATTGACTTGGCAATTTCAGTGCTCTTTTGGTTGATAAAGCAAAGATAATCATGGTGTTATTCAAGAAAATACAATAGAATTCTAAGTAGTGTAAATAGAAGCAATTGGCTAGTACGAAGCTACCTTGGCACCCAACCCCACCCACCCTTAAAGATTTCTTCTGGTAAACAAACCTTCCACTCTTTAACTATAATGGAAATTATCTATTTTCCTATTAGTTTCATGTCTTGTAGTCCAAACGACATACAAATTTTGAAATTTCATATTGCCCAACTTTACAATTCCAATCTTTATGTGAGTCAACTGGAACCAAGAGTATTTTGTTGGTTCCTAGCATTCTTGCAGTTATAAAGGGTAACCTGCGAATTAAATGAACCTCATTAGATAGAGGAAAACCTTGAGACAGCAGACAATGAAGCCCTTAAGCATTAAGAAATACATGTTTTCTTCCTTTTTCTTTTTTTGGGAGGGGTGTGTGGAAGGCCAGGGGAGTACGTTTGCATGGAAAAGTCAATTCTTGAAAAAAGGATTATTAACACCTAAGTAAAAAAGCTCACGAAGGCAAACCTCTGCTAATTCTTTGGGGCACTGAAAAAGCTTTAATCCAGTAAGCTTAAACCCTTTTCTCTCAAATCTGGATATAATTTCTCCAACCTATAACCATGATGAAAACATATGTTCAACATTCAAACAGCAATTCAAAAACATTAAGTTAAACTTTTTTCAATAATCCAAACTCAAAGTAAGAATAATATACTGAAGCGTACAAGTCCTCTTTGAACACCATCAGGCTTAATCATGATATAACTCTGCTCCACATCTGCCTGAACACAAAATCCCCAAATACAACAAAAACAAAACAACATCAATCAATCAACAAAGCCACAATCCCAAATCAGTTGGGGGCCAGCACTACAAAATCCTCAATACCCATCTGAAGAATTTAACAAAATTACTCTTTTTTCACCCAAATTGTCAATTTACTGCAACATTTCTATAATGTCAGGAAAGAAAATAAACGTGGGGTGGCAAAAATCTTCAATGGGTAGTCAATAATTGTTGAAATGGAACTTCTTACCATAGAAGCAACCAAATGAGGTAAGGATACACGAGCACGAGCTTTACTGTGCCTTTTGGGGGCATTTGATGAGAAAAGATGAAATGCTGGTTGCAATGCGGCTAGGTTGTGCTTCTTGAAGGCTTTTGGGGTAAGCCTGGAGGAGGGTAGGCAGGCAAATTTTGAAGAGGCAAAACAAGTAGTTGCTCCTCCTATTGTAAGACCTTCCATCTCTCCAAGAAGCTTCTAATGTTCCTCTTGAGAATTACTGTCTTTCCCCTTATCCAGTTTTGGATTTGCTTTTTTGTTACACACAAAAATAGAAACACTCACTCCCTCCCAAAATAACAAATGACTTGCTTAACAAGACTTCCTAAGAGATTGCTTAACTAATTTAATTTTTACATTTATCTGTCATTTTGGAGAATTCAAGATAAGATATTTTTATTTTTGCTTATTTTATCCTTAATTTACTTACAAAATTAATGTTTTTGAATAATATAAAATTTTTAATGGTCAATTCATCATTAGAGTGTCTAGGCAATTTATAAGAATTGAGTAACTTCTTAAATTATCTCGGAGGAGCGTTTCAGTTACTAAGTTTCTATGAAAAAAATTGAACAATTTTTATAATCTAAGATTGATTCCATTTTTGTATTCATTGTTGTTTGATTTCTTCTTTCATTACAGTAATTTTTACAGTGAAATATTTTGGTGAATTTTTTTTATTGTTATGAAAAATTATACTCCAAATGTTTAAATAAAAGTTTACATTATTTCCCTCCAAAATTTTTTACTTGAACGCAGCTAAAAAGAAAGTAGCTACATGTTTTTAAAATTTTACCTTTAATTCAACTAAATAAAAGAAATTTTATCAAACTAAGAAACACTTTCACTTTCCATTGTGTTGATAGTATTAAGGGTCGTTTGGTACAAAATGAATAATGCAGGGATTATTTATGCTAGTAATGTTCGGATTATTTTTTATCTCGTCTTTGGTTTATTGTTTTCCATTTAATTTTGTGTTTGGTTTAAAATTCTATAAAAAGTTTCTTTCCAATTGTGTCCTTGAACTGTTATGACATTTTCTATTTCATGTAATTAGATCAAAGTAAATTATTTTTTTGAGACTTCTAACTAGTTAGGAGAATAATAATTTTCTCATTATGTTTGCTATTTTCTCACTTGAATTATTTGAGAATAAATAATTATAATCTTAATAAATTCATCACTAATAAAATGTCAATTTTTAATTTAATAAAGATAGATCATCTATTATTAAAATAAAAAAAATGGTAAATAATTATAAAATAGATAATCTATATTTACATACTTTCTCCTAATAGACAATTTTTTATGTGTAAATTAACTTCAGAAACTTAATTGACTTATTAATTATACTGGGGTTTAACTTCTTCTTTAATTTGAAAGGACTCTTTCTATCTCAAAGTTGAAAAGGTGGATAATAGATTTTACATAATTTTTTCTTCATCCTGAATAGGTTCACATTGCTTGAAGCAACTCAACTCAATTAATGCCTTTTAAAAAAAAAAAAAATTCAAGTGAAAGAAGTTACACATGAGACAATTTGGCTGATATTTCACTTGTATAATGTATTCTTAACATAATTTTTCTATGGACTACTAATACAATGATTTGTAATAGGCTAAATTGTTATAAATAAAATTTTCCTATACATTATTAAAAAATGTCTAACAATTTATGATTTATATTTGATTATTCAGATAAATAATTATGAAATTTCAAATTTCTAAGCTTTAGTTGTGAATTCTGACATAAACCTTTTTAAAATTTTCGAAACTAAAATCTACATATTTGAAAATTATATTAAAAAAATACTATAAATTATAATAATCAACAATTTTGCATTTTCAAGAGACATAAATAAAAGTTTGGTCAAAGAAAATTTTATTTTTGACTCTTGAATTTTTAATTGTGCCACTTGAGAGAGTGATTTTATTTTTCTTAAATAAACACTTTGTTACTATAATCAAATTTATAAATAAAGCTTCATAAAATAGAATAAAAATTTTTAAAAGTCCAAATTTGGGTTTTTTAAAACTTTATTTCCTCACCATCGACGCCTAATGTTAATAAAAACTAAATAAAAGAAGAGCTGAGATTCCAAATCATTTCTCTCTGTCATATTATGTTCCCCTCGAACAACATAATGGTGTTGCCAATAAGTTCTGCCTCTCGATCTTTTACTGAAAACAAGAGTTCATCAATATTGTCCGATGATAAACATCCTTCATCGCAACCTCCAAAGGTGTTAACAGGTGCTGAAACGAAGAAGCCTTGGTGCCGACTTATAGCAGAGTTTCCGCAGGTTTTCTATTAGTAGTATTTATTTTTCTTTAACTCTTCTTTTTTAAATTTTTCGGATACCCATTATCTTGATTAATTTGAATTCACACACTCAAGGCTCGAACTCAAGACTTCTAGTTAATGGAGAAACAAATCCATCCACTTCATCACGTCCTCTGATGGTTCTTTGACTATTCTTTTGTTAAATTTTATTTGTTATAATGTGAATACACTGTAGAACTTTTGTTCGATGTCTTACATTGGTACAACCAGAAATCTTTCTGAAAAAACAAGAAATTTTTTTTTGCTTGACTCTTAAAATTCAATTGTGTTATTCGAATGAGTAATTTATTTTTCCTTAAAATCTTATTACTGTAATTAGATTTAAAAATAAAGCTTCAAAATGAATTAAAACTTTTAAAAAGTCATAATTTTATTTTTATTTACTTTATTCTCTCATGCACATCAATCTTACCCGTCTATTACCCTTTTCAAAAAAAAAAAAAAACCATACTCATTATCAAGTTTAAATAAAATAAAGAATTAGAAATATGATGAGTGGATAATATAATAATAAGGCTCGATATTGATCAAATTAAGAATAAGAACTAAGGTTTAAAACTATTTGATTAAATTGATTACATCATACCTCTACAACTTCTTCAATCTCGACGAATTTTTCTCTGTCTCAATTTCTAAAATATGAATAATAGAACATGATTAATTATTTTTCCACCATAAATAAGTTTACATTATTTATTTAATTAAATGGAGTAACTGTGCGAAGCCTTTCAACCCAATTAAATTTTTTAAGTGAAAATAATTATAGTCAGACAAATAAATATTTTTGATGATTTTTCATTTGTATAGTGTATCCTTATAATCGTTTTAAACTAAATTGTTAGCATAAACACGTTACTTTCTATATAATATTTAAAAAATGTTTAACAATATTATATACAATCAATTAAAAATTGAATTTGCATAAATATTCTTGGAATTTTAGAATTCAAATTTTGTATTAATCTTAACTTTAGACATAAAAGCTTATTTTTTTTAAACAAGAAATAAAACGTAAATGTTTAAAACCTACACAAAAAATAATTACAAATTATAAAATAATTGACAATTTAAAATCTTTAAGTGACATTCAAGGAAATTTTGATTTTTTTGGGGGGCTTGACTCTTGAAATTTTAACCGTAAAACAACAACAACAATAACATATCCAGTGGAATCCTACAAGTGGAGTCTGGGAAGGGTAGAATGTATGCAAACCTTACCATTACCTCATAAAAGTAGATAGGTTATTTCTTGGGAACCCTCGTCTCACAATCCATAAGCAGAATAATTATATTAACTGTGCGACTTGAAAAAATAATTATATTTTCTCTTAAAATAAATGTAATCAAATTTAAAAATAAACTTCGTAAAATAAAATTAAAAAAAAATCATTCACTTATCAAACGCCTACCTACCTATCAACTATCTCTGTCAAAAAAAAAAAAAAAAACAATAAATACCCATTATTAAAACTAAACAAAATGAGTACCTATTTACCATCTCTTTCAAAAAATAATAAATATTCATTATCAAAACTAACCAAAATAAGTAATTAAATTTGTGATGCGTAGACAATATAATTATAGGATGCCGGTATTTTTTAAATCAAGAAAATGAATGAGTCTAGGTCTAATACGAAGTTAAATTTGTGATCTATCTCATTCAAAAGCTTAATATTATAAGGAAATACATTTATAATTATTTTTTTGTTATTAATATAAATTCATATGGGACCAATTCTTAGAATAAAGTGCAATCTTCGAAATTTGTGGATAATGAGTTCGACTTTTATTATTTAAATATTACAACACTTAGTTCACATAACACGAAGCATAAATCTATGACCTAAATCATAAGTTCCTCAATTTTTGACACTTAAATTAAGCTTCAGAAACTTAATTGACTAATTAATTATACTAAGGCTAAACAACTTCTTTAATTTCAAAGGACTCTTTCTATCTCAAAGTTGAAAAGGTGGATAATAGTTTTACATATGAGACAATTTGGCTGATATTCCACTTGTATAATGTATTCTAAACATAATTTTTTGTATGGACTAATAATGCAATAATTTGTAATAGGCTAAATTGTTATAAAATTTTCCTATACATTATTAAAAAAATGTCTAACAATTTATGATATATATTGAATTAAAATTGATTTCAAATAAATAATTTTGAAAATTCAAATTTCTAAGCTTTAGTTGTGAAATCAGACATAAACCTTTTTAAAATTTTCGAAACTAAAATTTATATTTTTGAAAATTATATTAAAAAATAATAAAAGTATAATAATCAACAATTTACATTTTCAAGAGACATAAAGAAAATTTTGATCAAAAAAATTTTTATTTTTGACTCTTGATATTTTTAACCATGTCACTTGAGAGAGTAATTATATTTTTCTTACATAAGCACCTTGTTACTATAATCAAATTTATAAATAAAGCTTCATAGAATAGAAAAAAAGGAATTAAAAGTTCAAATTTGGGTTTTCTAAAACTTTATTTCCTCACCATCAACACCTATCTGTCTCTAGCCCTTAAAAAAAGTAACAAACAATGTTAATCAAAACTAGATAAAAGAAGAGTTGAGAATCCAAATCATTTCTATCTGTCATTCACTTCCTCTCGAACAACATAATGGTGTTGCCAATAAGTTCTGCCTCTCGATCTTCTACTGAAAACAAGAGTTCATCAATATCGCCGGATGATAAACATCCTTCATCGCAACTTCCAAAGGTGTTACCAGGTGCTGAAACGAAGAAGCCTTGGTGCCGACTTATAGCAGAGTTTCCACAGGTTTTCTATTAGTAGTATTTATTTTTCTTTAACTCTTTTTTTTAAAAAAAAATTCATCCGAGGCCCATTATCTCGATTTATGAAAATCCCAATCTTTTTTATCCAAATATCAAATTTTTCCAACTTTTTATAAAAATTACTAAAATCCCAACTTTTCTAAAAATTTCATTTATTTTTGATACCTCATTATTATATTTTATATTAAAGAATATAATTAGTACAATTTTTAAATTTAGAAGTCTATTTATTGTCAATCACTTTTACATTTTAATTTTTCCTTTTTTAAATCAGTTTTTTTAAAATTTTTATATTTTGATTTTTATCTGTGTGACAGTTACCATTTAAATTTTAAATGTTCCTTTTTCAGTTTTTTCCACAGAAACGTTTCTCCATTCTCATCTCCATCTCCTAAACTGTTCTCATCTCCATCTCCTAAACTGTATCAACTGCTCCATCGAACAAGTACGTATCAATCTTCATCTTTGTTTTCATCTTCAACTACTGCACGAGCACCATTGCCCAAGGTAATAGTTTTTATATTCACAAACTCACAAATACACAAATTTGTCGTCGTTAAAAATCTCTGATTCATCTTTCTTTGTTGTATTAATGAACAAATTTAAACTTTTGTTACTTGTAAAATTGATACCTAATTTTTTGGGGATTTTGAAGTTAATGTGTATACCTAATAATGTAACTATGTTTGATACTTACCCAATTGATTTCTTGATATTTACACTGATAGGTTGGTCAAAATGATTTCTAATTTTTGGGGATTTTTGAAATTAACTGTGGATACCTAACGAATTAAGTAATTTGATACCTACATAACTGATACAAATTATTTGGGGGTTTTGAAAGTTGATGTAGATACCTATCAAATTAATTGGAATTGATACTCAACTATTTGAAGAAAATTCGAAACCCTAAAATCAATGTATTTTGATTGTTATTATTACAAGGTAAGTAATTGTTTTTTTTTTGTTGTTAATTGTTTTGAGTGAAATTATGATTTCATTTTTTTTTTATGTTAGGGGAAGTTGATACCTAGTGATGATAATAAGCAAAGAAAAAACACCAGAACCACTTGATTTCTTCATTTGGACAGTTGAGGTACTTGGGATTTTTTTAAATTTTGTTGTATTTGAATTCATGAAGTTCCACTTTTGTAGATGTAAGGACCCGGAAATTCGTTTAACGACCTCAAAGGAATTCCCTTGGCTAAACTCTTCTCAAGTACCAATGAGAGGGTCAACTTTGAGTGATCATATCTCTTAGCTCAAATTGAACTGGGTGGCCTATGATATATCAAATTAAAGCTCTTTGAATTAGCTTTCCAACGCACCTGGTTTCACCTAATTCCGAGCTCGGACCAAGGAGTTACGCTTGTTTTCGTTCAGACTGTTCGTGCAGGAAATCCACACGGCCAGCCACACGGACCGTGTGGCATCAGACGGTCCGTGAGGCTACTTTGACCCACGAATTTCTTGCCAAAACTTTGTTCTAAGTGTGTGTACCTTCTTGGTACCTTCATACGGACCGTTGCACGGTCCGTGTGACCTTAAACGGTCCGTTTAACGGACCGTTTGGTGACACTTGGTCCAAAGGAAAAATTTTCTGAAAAAATTCTAAGTCTGGTGAGATGGTCCATTCACACGGTCCGTGTGGAGTGAGATGGTCCGTTTACTGGACAGTGTGGAATGACTTAGTCAAAAAAATGTTGCCTCCGAAAATTCTAAGTCCGGTGCCACGGACCCGTAGACGGTCCGTGTGAGCCCAGACGGTCCGTTTAGCGGACCGTATGCCCCAGACGGGCCAATTCTTGATCCGTTTCATTAATGGCAATTTCGTAATATTGGTTTATTCCGGTGCAAATATGGTCTTTTCCACCCTTTCTTGAGCTTCCTATATATTCCATACTTCACCATTTTGAAGCATTTCTACACTTCAACTCTCTCTCTAAAAGTTCTTTCTCAAGACTCTCCTACATCTCTCTAGGATTCTTCAAGCTAAGGTTCACATTTGAGATCACTTCCTCCTCAAGTTTGTCTTCTACCGGGTATGTGGGGTTTGATTCTTGGTTTCCTTTCAACCAAGAAGACCCAAATCCTTACTAAAATTACTTTGTAACTTGTATACTTAAAATGTGAAATTTTAGTACTTGTTCTTAGTATTTTGAACCATGCATGTGTTAGTTTAGGATCCTTATCATGATTTATGTTAGTTTTATGGAAATGAACTATTTGGACTATGGAATTTTGAACTTGCATGTCCCTTTAAATGTGTTATTTTGCATGGGTGATATGTACTACCATTTCCTTGAATTTTTATTTGAATTTCTAGTCTTATATTGTATCTTGTTTTGGTACACTCTACATTACCCATGCTATTCCTACACTATGTATTGCATTACATACATGACATTTTACATGGAAATTTCCGGAATTGTGGGGTTAAACCCAATTTTGCCCCAAAGGGGAACTATAATGTGAATTTTGGTAAGACATGGGATATGACAATAAGGTGATCACCGGTATGTCTATAATCTTGGCTCTTTGAGCATCTTGGGTGCTTGCACCATCTTGTACTTGTAGATGAGCTATTCCTTGCATTGACATCTTGAATATGATCTTGTAAATCGGCGTTGAGCCCAATTATGTCTTGAACATTATGAACTTGCACTTGACTCTCTTGAAAGCATAAGTATATATATATAAGTATTCTTGTGGGATGTGTAAGACTTAGCACCGATGGAATTGGGGGTCCTCCCCCTTTTTCCTCGAACTATGTGCCTACATAGGGACGGATGTAATTCGTCTATTTGTACATGACTATGATTTGTCTTGATCTTGTAAATCCTTCCGAAAAGCGGGTCGTAAGGAAGGTGTCCGTCCACCGAAAAGCGGGTCGTAAGGTGTGATGTAGATTACCCTTGGCAAGTAATCTTCTCCCTACCGATGGGAGGTCCCAATCGGTCCAATTCGTGTAATAGCTCGCATGGATTTGGTTTGTCGGTTATAGTCCATCCCCGTTATATAGGAGCACTATCGCATTGCACGCATCACGTGTTTCATGGCATCTTGTATATATAATTTCTATTGTATATGTATTCCTTGTATATTATGTGCCCTTGCCACTTAACATGGTTACGCAGGTTTGGTAAATCACGTGCATTGCATACCCTCATACTTAGTACATTCAACGTACTAACGCATACTCTATGCCTGCATGATTTTACCATGCAGGGACCGAGCAGTTTGGGCAGTATCAGCCGGACGCGTAGCTTATCCCTTTCTAGATATTTTGTGGTGAGCCCCGTCTTTCAAGGGCATGCTTTTGATTTCTTTTGTACACCCCATCTACGTATGTATTTGACTGAGGGTGAGCCCGGAACCTGTCCCGGCCCCCGTTCCTTGATTAGAGGCACTTATTGGACAATTGTATAAACTTCTCATTTTGTTATCTATGGAATATGTCCTCCCTTTTGGTTTTAAGAATGTTCTCTTTAATCTTGCCTTTAACTTTCTGCGAATTTGAGGCTTGTTTGGGGGCTTTCGAGTCCCCATTCGCCGTGTCACATCTAGACCCCGACCCCGGGTCGTGACAAATGGTGGTATCAGAGCCTTGGGTTTTCAATGGTCCTCGGAGTCCAACGTGCCGCGTTGAGTAGAGTCCTATTCATGGGTGTGAAGTGCACCATACCTATGAATGGGAGGCTGCGAAGACGTTTTAGGAAATTCTCCCTTCTTTGTGTCTTATATCGTGCTATAGCTAGCTTATGAATTTCCTTGCTTATTGGTGTCGTTAATCTTTTTTCAGAAATGCCTCGAGGAAGACCTCCACTCCCTAGGCCGGCTCCTGCTGCCGAGGATCAGGCCCCTCCCGAGCCTATGGAGGAGCCTATATCAAATGGCGAATTTCGTGCTGCTTTCGCCATGCTCGCACAGGCCGTGACAGCTCAGGCAAGGCAGGCCAACTTGCCACGGGACCCTGCACCCGCTTCTATCGTGAGGGATTTTATCCGGATGAATCCCCCGGAGTTCTACGGGTCTCGGGCTGATGAAGATGCTCAGGAGTTCATTGATGAGCTCTCAAAAATATTGAATATTATGGGCGTCTCGTCTGAAGAGAAAGCTGGGTTGGCTGCTTATCAGTTGAAAGATGTGGCCCAGGTATGGTATACGCAGTGGGCTATGGAGCGGGTTGATGATAGTGATGTTACATGGGGAGAGTTCAGAACTGCCTTCCTGGACCGCTTCTTCCCACTTGAGCTGAGGGAGGCCAAAATGACCGAGTTTATTAATCTTAAGCAGGGAAGTATGAGTGTGAGGGATTATGCCCTCAAATTCACCAAATTGTCTAAATATGCTCCGTCCCTGGTGGCTGATCCCCGTGCCAGAATGCACAAATTTGTTTCAGGTATTTCTGACTTGCTGGTGAAAGAATGCCGAACTGCTATGCTGATTGGGGACATGGATATTGCCCGGCTCATGGTGTACGCTGAGCAGATTGAGGGAGAGAAACTCAAGGAGAAGAGAGCATATGATCCCAAGAGAGCCCGTGTTGATGGTAAGTTCTCCGGGGCTAAGAATGTTGGTTTTGGTCGCTTCCAGCAGGGCCAAGGCTCCGGAGCTCGTGTGGCTAATGCTCGGGCACCCCCTCCCGGGGTTCAGGCGGGTGGCGGACCCGGATATTTGATGTGTGACAAGTGTGGGAGGCCTCACACAGGTGCCTGCCGGAGGGATTTGGGACTTTGCTTCGGATGTGGAAGCAAGGACCATAAAGTTGCTGACTGTCCAAGGAATGCGCGCGGAGACCGAGGTCAGGTAGCCCGAGGCGGGCAGGGTCAACAGAGGGGTCCTCCAGGTGCTGCCCCGAGAAATAACAGGTTCTATGCACTCCATGCTCGCCAGGATGTCGAGGAGGCTCCAGATGTTGTGACGGGTATGTTAAAAGTTTTTGATTTTGATGCTTACGTTTTGCTTGACCCAGGGGCAAACTTGTCTTTTGTGACTCCGTTATTGGCTGTTAAGTTCGGTTTGAAACCCCAGATTCTAAGAGAGCCTTTCTCGGTCTACACCCCCGTGGGTGAATCTATTGTTGCTCATAGGGTTTATTATGGGTGTCCTGTTGCTGTGTTGCATAAAATCTTTCCATGTGATCTAGTGGAACTTGAAATGTTTGATTTTGATGTGATTCTCGGAATGGATTGGCTGCATGCATCTTATGCTTCCATAGATTGTAGAACCCGGAAAGTCCAGTTCCAACCTCCCGGTGAGCCAGTTCTTGAATGGAAGGGTAGTGATTCCTCTATTAAAGGTAGGTTTATTTCCTACCTCAAGGCGCAGAAAATGATTTCTAAGGGGTGTATCTACCATATGGTAAGGGTCCGAGATGCAGATTCTGAGGTGCCTACTCTCGAGTCCGTCCCTGTGGTGAATGAATTTTCAGATGTGTTCCCCGAGGACTTACCGGGCATTCCTCCGGATAGAGAGATAGATTTCGGCATAGATCTACTTCCGGATACTCAGCCTATTTCTATCCCTCCATATCGGATGGCCCCGGCGGAATTGAAAGAGTTAAAGGAGCAGTTGAAGGACTTATTAGAAAAGGGCTTCATTCGGCCTAGTACATCACCGTGGGGTGCTCCCGTGTTGTTCGTGAGGAAGAAGGATGGGTCTCTCCGTATGTGCATTGATTACAGGCAGTTGAATAAGATGACAGTTAAGAACAAGTACCCGTTGCCGAGGATTGATGATTTGTTTGATCAGCTACAAGGTGCCACTCACTTCTCAAAAATTGATCTCCGTTCCGGATACCATCAGTTGAAGGTTAGAGAGTGTGATATCCCCAAAACAGCTTTTCGAACAAGGTACGGGCACTTTGAATTTGTGGTGATGTCATTTGGTCTAACTAATGCTCCGGCCGCATTTATGGATTTAATGAACAGGGTGTTTAAGCCGTTCTTGGATAGCTTTGTGGTGGTATTTATTGATGATATCCTCGTTTACTCCCGAAGTGAGCAAGAGCACGGGAATCATTTAAGGATGGCCCTCCAAACTCTGAGGGAAAAGAAACTATATGCCAAATTCAGCAAGTGCGAGTTTTGGTTGGGCGAAGTGGCTTTCCTCGGGCATGTGGTATCCGGGGATGGTATCAAGGTAGATCCAAGGAAGACGGAGGCTGTGAAAAATTGGCCTAGACCGTTGACCCCTTCGGATATCCGCAGTTTTCTTGGGTTGGCCGGGTACTATAGAAGGTTTGTAGAAGGTTTCTCCTCTATTGCATCTCCATTGACCAAGTTGACTCAGAAGCAGGCCAAGTTTGTATGGTCGGATGAATGTGAGAGGAGTTTCCAAACTTTGAAGGATCGACTTACATCAGCTCCTGTTTTGACCTTGCCAAGTGGTTCAGAAGGGTTCGTGGTGTATTGTGATGCCTCGAGGGTCGGATTGGGTTGTGTGCTTATGCAGAATGGTAAGGTGATAGCGTATGCATCAAGACAGTTGAAAGTGCATGAACGAAACTATCCCACTCACGACCTTGAATTAGCAGCGGTGGTGTTTGCTTTGAAAATTTGGAGGCACTATTTGTACGGGGTCCATGTTGATGTATTTACCGATCACAAAAGTTTGCAGTATGTGTTCACTCAGAGGGATCTTAATCTCAGGCAAAGGAGGTGGTTGGAATTTCTGAAAGATTACGACATGAGTGTGTTGTATCATCCGGGCAAGGCCAATGTCGTAGCTGACGCCCTTAGCAGGTTGTCTATGGGGAGTGTGGCACATGTTGAAAATGAGAAAAAAGAGTTGGCAAGGGATATTCACCGGTTGGCTAGGTTGGGTGTCAGGTTGACTGATTCTAGCACAGGTGGTATTCGGGTTCAGAACGGGTCAGAATCTTCTGTGGTGAATGAAGTGAAAGCTAAACAAGATTTAGATCCGTCGTTGTGTGAGTTGAAGAAGTTGGTTGCTGCAAAAGAGATCGAGGCTTTCTCCCAAGGGGGAGATGGGGTACTCCGGTACCAAAACCGGCTTTGTGTTCCCGACGTGGATGACCTCAGGAAGGTAATTATGAGTGAGGCTCACAACTCTCACTACTCTATTCACCCGGGGTCTACCAAGATGTACCGGGACCTGAGAGAGATCTATTGGTGGCATGGTATGAAGAAGGATGTTGCCAAGTTTGTGTCGGAATGTCCGAGTTGTCAACAGGTGAAAGTTGAGCACCAGAGGCCCGGTGGTTTGGCCCAAGACATTGAAATTCCCACCTGGAAGTGGGAGGATGTGAATATGGACTTTGTGGTTGGATTGCCTCGGACCCGAAGGCAATTCGACTCCATTTGGGTTATTGTGGATCGGATGACGAAATCAGCCCACTTTTTACCGGTCAAAGCTACTTTCAGTGCCGAGGATTATGCGAGGTTGTATATCCAAGAGATGGTGAGGTTGCATGGTGTACCTAGGTCCATCATATCGGACCGTGGTACTCAATTCACTTCCCACTTTTGGAAATCTTTTATGAAAGGCCTTGGGACCAAAATTAAGTTGAGTTCCGCTTTTCATCCTCAAACCGATGGCCAAGCGGAGCGGACTATTCAAACCTTGGAGGACATGTTGAGAGCATGTGTGTTGGAGTTTAAGGGAAATTGGGATGATCATCTTCCACTCATCGAGTTTGCCTATAATAATAGCTTCCATGCTAGTATTGGCATGGCTCCGTTTGAAGCCTTGTATGGGAGACGGTGTAGATCCCCGGTGGGATGGTTTGAAGTGGGGGAAATGGCCTTGGTTGGCCCGGATTTGGTGATGGACGCTATGGAGAAGGTAAAGGTGATTAGGGAGAGATTGAAAGTGGCCCAAAGTCGCCAAAAGTCCTATGCGGATAGTAGGAGAAGGGACCTCGAATTTCATGTAGGGGATTGGGTTTATGTGAAAGTCTCTCCTATGAAGGGCGTTATGCGTTTTGGCAAAAAGGGCAAGTTGAGCCCCCGGTATGTTGGCCCTTATGAAGTTGTTGAGCGGATTGGAGATGTGGCTTATAAGTTAGAGTTACCTCCGGATTTGGGTTCAATCCATCCGGTCTTTCATGTATCTATGTTGAGAAAGTTTGTTGGCGATCCTAACTCCATTGTGCCTTTGGAAGGGATTGAGGTTGAGGAAAATTTGACTTATGAGGAGGTGCCGGTGGCAATTTTGGATAGGCAAGTTAAGCGACTTCGCAACAAGGATGTGGCTTCGGTAAAGGTACTTTGGAGGAATCAACTAGTAGAGAGTGCTACTTGGGAGGCGGAGTTGGACATGATGAAGCGATACCCCCATCTTTTCCAATCTACTCAAGCCTAAGGTACTAGGAATCTTTCCCTATCAATTGTGTCATTTTCTTGCCCTCTTGAGTCTCATAGCATGACATGCATATGTGTACAATAAAGGTTTTTACTTCTTTGGAAAATAAGTTGGATACAATTTTGACATGAATTGGTTTTGAGCTATAATTTGATTTATGATAAAAAGCTTTTGTGTACAATCTTGCATTTTGAGTTAAGTTGTGCATTGTTTCTTGAATCGGATCTATCTTGCCTTAACAATGTCTTTTCTAGCCTTGTTCTTGCACATTCGAGGACGAATGTTCCCAAGGGGGAGATGGTGTAAGGACCCGGAAATTCGTTTAACGACCTCAAAGGAATTCCCTTGGCTAAACTCTTCTCAAGTACCAATGAGAGGGTCAACTTTGAGTGATCATATCTCTTAGCTCAAATTGAACTGGGTGGCCTATGATATATCAAATTAAAGCTCTTTGAATTAGCTTTCCAACGCACCTGGTTTCACCTAATTCCGAGCTCGGACCAAGGAGTTACGCTTGTTTTCGTTCAGACTGTTCGTGCAGGAAATCCACACGGCCAGCCACACGGACCGTGTGGCATCAGACGGTCCGTGAGGCTACTTTGACCCACGAATTTCTTGCCAAAACTTTGTTCTAAGTGTGTGTACCTTCTTGGTACCTTCATACGGACCGTTGCACGGTCCGTGTGACCTTAAACGGTCCGTTTAACGGACCGTTTGGTGACACTTGGTCCAAAGGAAAAATTTTCTGAAAAAATTCTAAGTCTGGTGAGATGGTCCATTCACACGGTCCGTGTGGAGTGAGATGGTCCGTTTACTGGACAGTGTGGAATGACTTAGTCAAAAAAATGTTGCCTCCGAAAATTCTAAGTCCGGTGCCACGGACCCGTAGACGGTCCGTGTGAGCCCAGACGGTCCGTTTAGCGGACCGTATGCCCCAGACGGGCCAATTCTTGATCCGTTTCATTAATGGCAATTTCGTAATATTGGTTTATTCCGGTGCAAATATGGTCTTTTCCACCCTTTCTTGAGCTTCCTATATATTCCATACTTCACCATTTTGAAGCATTTCTACACTTCAACTCTCTCTCTAAAAGTTCTTTCTCAAGACTCTCCTACATCTCTCTAGGATTCTTCAAGCTAAGGTTCACATTTGAGATCACTTCCTCCTCAAGTTTGTCTTCTACCGGGTATGTGGGGTTTGATTCTTGGTTTCCTTTCAACCAAGAAGACCCAAATCCTTACTAAAATTACTTTGTAACTTGTATACTTAAAATGTGAAATTTTAGTACTTGTTCTTAGTATTTTGAACCATGCATGTGTTAGTTTAGGATCCTTATCATGATTTATGTTAGTTTTATGGAAATGAACTATTTGGACTATGGAATTTTGAACTTGCATGTCCCTTTAAATGTGTTATTTTGCATGGGTGATATGTACTACCATTTCCTTGAATTTTTATTTGAATTTCTAGTCTTATATTGTATCTTGTTTTGGTACACTCTACATTACCCATGCTATTCCTACACTATGTATTGCATTACATACATGACATTTTACATGGAAATTTCCGGAATTGTGGGGTTAAACCCAATTTTGCCCCAAAGGGGAACTATAATGTGAATTTTGGTAAGACACGGGATATGACAATAAGGTGATCACCGGTATGTCTATAATCTTGGCTCTTTGAGCATCTTGGGTGCTTGCACCATCTTGTACTTGTAGATGAGCTATTCCTTGCATTGACATCTTGAATATGATCTTGTAAATCGGCGTTGAGCCCAATTATGTCTTGAACATTATGAACTTGCACTTGACTCTCTTGAAAGCATAAGTATATATATATAAGTATTCTTGTGGGATGTGTAAGACTTAGCACCGATGGAATTGGGGGTCCTCCCCCTTTTTCCTCGAACTATGTGCCTACATAGGGACGGATGTAATTCGTCTATTTGTACATGACTATGATTTGTCTTGATCTTGTAAATCCTTCCGAAAAGCGGGTCGTAAGGAAGGTGTCCGTCCACCGAAAAGCGGGTCGTAAGGTGTGATGTAGATTACCCTTGGCAAGTAATCTTCTCCCTACCGATGGGAGGTCCCAATCGGTCCAATTCGTGTAATAGCTCGCATGGATTTGGTTTGTCGGTTATAGTCCATCCCCGTTATATAGGAGCACTATCGCATTGCACGCATCACGTGTTTCATGGCATCTTGTATATATAATTTCTATTGTATATGTATTCCTTGTATATTATGTGCCCTTGCCACTTAACATGGTTACGCAGGTTTGGTAAATCACGTGCATTGCATACCCTCATACTTAGTACATTCAACGTACTAACGCATACTCTATGCCTGCATGATTTTACCATGCAGGGACCGAGCAGTTTGGGCAGTATCAGCCGGACGCGTAGCTTATCCCTTTCTAGATATTTTGTGGTGAGCCCCGTCTTTCAAGGGCATGCTTTTGATTTCTTTTGTACACCCCATCTACGTATGTATTTGACTGAGGGTGAGCCCGGAACCTGTCCCGGCCCCCGTTCCTTGATTAGAGGCACTTATTGGACAATTGTATAAACTTCTCATTTTGTTATCTATGGAATATGTCCTCCCTTTTGGTTTTAAGAATGTTCTCTTTAATCTTGCCTTTAACTTTCTGCGAATTTGAGGCTTGTTTGGGGGCTTTCGAGTCCCCATTCGCCGTGTCACATCTAGACCCCGACCCCGGGTCGTGACAGTAGATCTTGTGAGTTTACTATTATTTTAGGGATTAATTGCATAATTTGTAACTTACAGCCTTAATTCAAGGGATACTGCTAGTTGGCAGTAATTTATTTTCCTTATTTAACGTTTCAGCATTAATTTTCAGTTACAATTAGGTAAGTATCAAGTGGCCTCAGAAGGTATCAAATAAATATCAAAAGTCGGGATTTTTTGTAATTAGGTAAAGATTCGGGATTTTTAGAGATTTTTTAAAATCAGTATGGGATTCCTAAAAAATATACATTTGAATTCACACACTCAAGGCTCGAATTCAAGACCTCTAGTTAAAGGAGAAACAAATCCATCTACTTCATCACGTCCTCTGATGGTTCTTTGACTATTTTTTTGTTAAATTTTATTTGTTATAATGTGAATACACTGAAAACTTTTGTTCTATGTCTAACAAAATGTCAATACACTGCATAATTCAATTGTAGAGATTTTTCAGCCACTTTTCATGATTGGTACAACGAAAAATCTTTCTGAAAAAATAATGATGTGTGTGATAAAACGTAAACAGGTAATGCTCTAATATAAACAGGTAATAGAAATCTAATGAGTGGACAATAATAAAAAGGCTCGATATTGATCAAATTAAGAATAAGAAAAAATCTGGCTTTGATGTTAAATAAAAATATGTGATCTATTTTATCTAGAAATTAAAATTATAAAAAATAACACACTTTAGATCAATTTATAAATTAATCTTTTATGAATAATTACAAATTATAAAAAATTACAAATAATTATAAATTTATAAAATAATTACAAATTATAATATAATTGATAATTTAAAATCTTTACGTGACATTCAAGGAAATTTTGATTTTTTTGGCTTGACTCTTGAAATTTAACTATGCGATTTGAAAAAATAATTATATTTTCTCTTAAAATAAGTGTAATCGAATTTAAAAATAAACTTCATAAAATAAATTTAAAAAATTTAACGATATTTTGTTCACTTCTGCCTACCTAACTACCATCTCAGTCAAAAGACAATAAATACTCATTATTAAAACTAAACAAAATGAGTACCTGTCTATCATCTCTTTCAAAAAAACAATAAATATTCATTATCAAAACTAACCAAAATGAGTAACTAAATTTGTGATGTGTAGATAATATAATTATAGGAGGCCGGTATTAATTAAATCAAGAAAATAATGAGTCTAGGTCTAATATGAAGTTAAATGTGTGATCTATCTTATCCAAAAACTTAATATTATAAGAGAACAAATTTATGATTATTTTGTTATTATTGATAAATTCATATGGGACCAATCGTTAGAACAAAGTACAATCTTCAAAATTTGTGGACAATGAATTCGTCCTTTTATTATTTTTTAATTTAAATATTAGTACAAGGCTTAGTTCACTTGACACGAGCACAAATCTGTAACTTAAATCACAAGTTCTTCAATCTTTGACACTTAAATTAAACTTCAGAAATTTAATTGACTAATTAATTATACCAAGGCTCAACAACTTCTTTAATTTCAAAGGACTCTTTCAATGATTTTGATTAATTTTTTCTTCATCCTACATAGGTTTACATTACTTGAAGCAACTCAACTCAATTAATGCCTTTTTAAAAAAAAATAAAATAAAATAAAATTCAAGTGAAAGAAGTTACATATGAGACAATTTGGCTGATATTCCACTTGTATGGTGTATTCTTAGCATAATTTTTCTATGGACTAACAATACAATCATTTGTAATAGGCTAGATTGTTATAAATAAAATTTTCCTATACATTATTAAAAAAGGTCTAACAATTTATGATATATATTGAATTAAAATTGATTTCAGATAAATAATTATGAAATTTCAAATTTCTGAGCTTTAGTTGTGAATTGAGACATAAACCTTTTGAAACTAAAAGCTATATATTTGAAAATTATAAAAAAAAATTACTATAAATTATAATAATCAACAATTTACATTTCAAGAGACATAAAGAAAATTTTGGTCAAAGAAAATTTTATTTTTGACTCTTGAATTTTTAATTATGCCACTTGAGAGAGTAATTATATTTTTCTTAAATAAACACCTTGTTACTATAATCAAGTTTAAAAATAAAGCTTCATAAAATATAATAAAAGTCCAAATTTGGGTTTTTAAAACTTTATTTCCTCACCATCGACACCTATCTGTCTCTAGCCCTTAAAAAAAGTAACAAACAATGTTAATCAAAACTAAATAAAAGAAGAGTTGAGAATCCAAATCATTTCTATCTGTCATTCACTTCCTCTCGAACAACATAATGGTGTTGCCAAAAAGTTCTGTCTTTCGATCTTCTACTGAAAACCAGAGTTCATCAATATCGCCGGATGATAAACATCCTTCATCGCAACTACCAAAGGTGTTAGTAGGTGCTAAAACGAAGAAACCTTGGTGCCGACTTATAGTAGAGTTTCCACAGGTTTTCTATTCGTAGTATTTATTTTTCTTTAACTCTTTTTTTTTAAAAAAAAATTCATCCGATGCCCGTTATCTTGATTAATTTGAATTCACACACTCAAGGCTCGAACTCAAGACTTCTAGTTAAAGGAGAAACAAATCCATCTACTTCATCACGTCCTCTGATGGTTCTTTGACTTTTTTTTGTTAAATTTTATTTGTTATAATGTGAATACACTGAAGAACTTTTGTTCTATGTCTAACAAAATGTCAACACACTACATAATTTAACTGTAGAGATTTTTCAGCCACTTTTCATGATTTTGTACAATAAAAATCCTTTCTGAAAAAACAATGATGTGTGTGATAAGATGTAAACAGGTAATGCTCTAATATAAACAGGTAATAGAAATCTAATAAGTGGACAATAATAATAAGGCTCGATATTGATCAAATTACGAATAAGAAAAAATCTGGCTTTGATGTTAAATAGAAATATGTGATCTATTTTATCTAGAAATTAAAATTATAAAAAATAACACACTTTAGATTAATTCATAAATTAATCTTTTATGAATAATTACAAATTATAAAATAATTACAAATTTATAAAATCATTACAAATTATAAAATTATTGACAATTTAAAATCTTTAAGTGACATTCAAGGAAATTTTGATTTTTTTGGCTTGACTCTTGAAATTTTAACTATGTGACATGAAAAAATAATTATATTTTCTCTTAAAATAAATATAATCAAATTTAAAAATAAACTCCATAAAATAAATTTAAAAAATTTAAATAATATTTTGTTCACTTATCAACGCCTGCCTACCTAACTAGTCAAAAAACAATAAATACTCATTATTAAAACTAAACAAAATGAGTACCTGTCTACCATCTCTTTCAAAAAACAATAAATATCCATTATCAAAACTAACCAAAATGAGTAATTAAATTTGTGATGTGTAGACAATATAACTATAGGAGCCCGGTATTGATTAAATCAAGAAAATAATGAGTCTAGATCTTATACGAAGTTAAATGTGTGATCTATCTCATTCAAAAGCTTAATATTATAAGAGAATACATTTATAATTAATTTTTTGTTATTGATAAATTTATATGGGACCAATCCTTAAAACAAAGTGCAATCTTCGAAATTAGAGAATAATGAATTCATCCCTTTATTATTTTTTATTTAAATATTATTACAAAGCTTAGTTCACATGACACGAGCACAAATTCGTGATCTAAATCATAAATTTCTCAATTTTTGACACTTAAATTAAGCTTCAAAAACTTAATTGACTAATTAATTATACCAGGCTCAACAACTTCTTTAATTCAAAGGACTCTTTCTATCTCAAAGTTAAAAAGGTGGATAATAGTTTTTCATTAATTTTTTCTCCACGTTGCTTGAAGCAACTCAACTCAATTAATGCCTTTTTTTATAAAATAAAATAAAATTCAAGTGAAAGAAGTTACATATGAGACAATTTGGCTGATATTCCACTTATATGGTGTATTCTTAACATAATTTCTCTATGGACTAATAATACAATCATTTGTAATAGGCTAGATTGTTATAAACAAAATTTTCCTGTACATTATTAAAAAAATGTCTAACAATTTATGATGTATATTGAATTAAAATTGATTTCAAATAAATAATTATAAAATTTCAAAATTCTGAGCTTTAGTTGTGAATTCAGACATAAATCTTTTGAAATTAAAAGCTATATATTTGAAAATTATATAAAAAAATTACTATAAATTATAATGATCAACAATTTACATTTAGAGAGACATAAAGAAAATTTTGGTCAAAGAAAATTTTATTTTTGACTCTTGAATTTTCAATTATGCCACTTGAGAGAGTAATTATGTTTTTCTAAAATAAACACCTTGTTACTATAATCAAGTTTAAAAATAAAGCTTCATAAAATAGAATAAAAGTCCAAATTTGGGTTTTTTAAAACTTTATTTCCTCACCATCGACATCTATCTGTCTCTAGTTCTTAAAAAAAGTAACAAACAATGTTAATCAAAACTAAATAAAAGAAGAGCTGAGAATCCAAATCATTTCTATCTGTCATTCACTTCCTCTCGAACAACATAATGGTGTTGCCAAAAAGTTCTGTCTTTCGATCTTCTACTGAAAACCAGAGTTCATCAATATCGCCGGATGATAAACATCCTTCATCGCAACTTCCAAAGGTGTTAGCAGGTGCTAAAAGAAGAAACCTTGGTGCCGACTTATAGTAGAGTTTCTACAGGTTTTCTATTCGTAGTATTTATTTTTCTTTAACTCTTTTTTTTTAAAAAAGAATTCATCCGATGCCCGTTATCTTGATTAATTTGAATTCACACACTCAAGGCTCAAACTCAAGACTTCTAGTTAAAGGAAAAATAAATCCACCTACTTCATCACGTCCTCTGATGGTTCTTTGACTATTTTTTTGTTAAATTTTATTTGTTATAATGTGAATACACTGAAGAACTTTTGTTCTATGTCTAACAAAATGTCAACACACTGCATAATTCAATTGTAGAGATTTTTCAGTGACTTTTCATGATTGGTACAACCAAAAATCTTTCTGAAAAAACAATGATGTGTGTGATAAAACGTAAAACAGGTAATGCTCTAATATAAACAGGTAATAGAAATCTAATGAGTGGACAATAATAAAAAGGCTCGATATTGATCAAATTAAGAATAAGAAAAAATTTGGCTTTGATGTTAAATAGAAATATGTGATCTATTTTATCTAGAAATTAAAATTATAAAAAATAACACACTTTAGATTAATTTATAAATTAATCTTTTATGAATAATTACAAATTATAAAATAATTACAAATAATTACAAATTTATAAAATAATTTCAAGTTATAAAATAATTGACAACTTAAAATCTTTAAGTGACATTCAAGGAAATTTTAATTTTTTTGGCTTGACTTTTGAAATTTTAACTATGCAACTTGAAAAAATAATTATATTTTCTCTTAAAATAAATGTAATCTAATTTAAAAATAAAATTCATAAAATAACTTTAAAAATTTAAACGATATTTTGTTCACTTATCAACGCCTGCCTACCTAACTAGTCAAAAAACAATAAATACTCATTATTAAAACTAAACAAAATGAGAACCTGTCTACCATCTCTTTAAAAAAAAATAATAAATATTCATTATCAAAACTAACCAAAATGAGTAATTAAATTTGTGATGTGTAGACAATATAATTATAGGAGGCCGGTATTGATTAAATCAAGAAAATGAATGAGTCAAGATCTAATACAAATTTAAATGTGTGATCAATCTCGTTCAAAAGCTTAATACTATAAGAGAACATATTTATAATTAATTTTTTGTTATTGATAAATTCATATGTAACCAATCTTTAGAACTAAGTGCAATCTCCGAAATTTGAGAATAATGAATTCGTTCCTTTATTATTTTTTATTTAAATATTATTACAAGGCTTAGTTCATATGACACGAACACAAATTTGTGATCTAAATCACAAGTTTTTCAGTCTTTGACACTTAAATTAAGCTTTAGAAACTTAATTGACTAATTAATTATACCGAGGCTTAACAACTTCTTTAATTCCAAAGGACTCTTTCTATCTCAAAATTGAAAAGGTGGATAATAGTTTTACATATGAGACAATTTGGCTGATATTCCACTTGTATAGTGTATTCTTAACATAATTCTTGTATGGACTACTAATACAATCATTTGTAATAGGCTAAATTGTTATAAATAAAATTTTTCTATACATTATTAAAAAATGTCTAACAATTTATGATATACATTGAATTAAAATTGATTTCAGATAAATAATTTTGAAAATTCAAATTTTTAAGCTTTAGTTGTGAATTCAGACATAAACCTTTTTTAAAATTTTCGAAACTAAAATCTACATTTTTGAAAATTATATTAAAAAAATACTATAAAGTAATAATAATCAACAATTTACATTTTCAAGAGACATAAAGAAAATTTTGATCAAAATAATTTTTATTTTTGACTCTTGATATTTTTAACTGTACCACTTGAGAGAGTAATTATATTTTTCTTAAATAAACACCTCATTACTATAATCAAATTTATAAATAAAGCTTTATAAAATAGAATAAAAAAATTTAAAAGTCCAAATTTGGGTTTTTAAAACCTTATTTCCTCACCATCGACGCCCATCTGTCTCTAGCTCCTAAAAAAAAGTAACAAATAATGTTAATCAAAACTAAATAAAAGAAGAGCTGAAAATCCAAATCATTTCTCTTTGTCATATTCTGTTCCCCTCGAACAACATAATGGTGTTGCCAAAAAGTTCTGTCTCTCGATCTTCTACTAAAAACAAGAGTTCGTCAATATCACCGGATGATAAACATCCTTCATCGCAACTTCCAAAGGTGTTACTAGGTGTTGAAATGAAGAAGCCTTGGTGCCAACTTATAGCAGAGTTTCCACAGGTTTTCTATTAGTAGTATTTTTTTTAAAAAAAATTCATCCGATGCTCGTTATCTTGATTAATTTGAATTCACACACTCAAGGTTCGAACTAAAGACTTATAGTTAAAGGAGAAACAAATCCATCCACTTCATCACGTCCTCTGATGGTTCTTTGACTATTTTTTTTGGTTAAATTTTATTTGTTATAATGTGAATACACTGAAGAACTTTTGTTCGATGTCTAACAAAATGTCAACACACTGCAGAATTTAACTGTAGAGATTTTTCAGCCACTTTTCATGATTTTATACAACAAAAAAATTTTCTGAAAAAACAATGATGTGTGTGATAAGACGTAAACAGGTAATGCTCTAATATAAACATGTAATAGAAATCTAATGAGTGGACAATAATAATAAGGCTCGATATTGATCAAATTAAGAATAAGAAAAAATCTGGCTTTGATGTTAAATAGAAATATTTGATCTATTTTATCAAGAAATTAAAATTATAAAAAATAACACACTTTAGATTAATTCATAAATTAATCTCTTATGAATAATTACAAATTATAAAATAATTGACAATTTAAAATCTTTAAGTGACATTCAAGGAAATTTTGATTTTTTGGGCTTGACTCTTGAAATTTTAACTATGCGACTTGAAAAAATAATTATATTTTCTTTTAAAATAAATATAATCAAATTTAAAAATAAACTTCATTAAATAAATTAAACAAATTAAAAAGATATTTCGTTCACTTATCAACGCTTGTTACTATAATCAAGTTTATAAGTAAAGCTTCATAAAATAGAATAAATTTTTTTTAAATTCCAAATTTTCCCCTCGAACAACATAATGGTGTTGCCAAAAAGTTCTGCCTCTCGATCTTCTACTGAAAACAAGAGTTCATCAATATCGTCGGATGATAAACATCCTTTATCGCAACTTCCAAAGGTGTTAACAGGTGCTGAAACGAAGAAGCCTTGGTGCCGACTTATAGCAGAGTTTCCACATGTTTTTTATTAGTAGTATTTCTTTTTCTTTAACTCTTTTTTTTTTAAAAAAAATCATCCCATGCCCATTATCTTGATTAATTTGAATTCACACACTCAAGGCTCGAACTCAAGACTTCTAGTTAAAGGAGAAACAAACCCATCTACTTCATCATGTCCTCTGATGGTTCTTTGACTATTTTTTGTCAAATTTTATTTGTTATAATGTGAATACACTGAAGAACTTTTGTTCGATGTCTAACAATCACATTTTAAATTAATTCATAAATTGATCTTTTATGATCGAGATATTCATATAAGACGTGACACACTTTTAGAATTGACTTTAGATATCATAATTTGAGAACAATAAATTCTCCTCTTTATTTCACTTAAATATTAATACAAGCCCCAACTGACATCGTGCGAGGCTCAACCCTGCGACCTAAATCACAAGTACCTTAAATTCTACCACTTGAACTAAGCTTTAAAACTATTTGATTAAATTGATTACATCATACCTCATCAACTTCTCCAATCTTGAAGAATTTTTTTCTATCTCAATTTCTGAAATGTGAATAATAGAACATAATTAATTTTTTTTCCAGTATAAATAGGTTCACATTATTTATTTAATTAAATGGAGTAACTATACGAAGCCTCTCAACCCAATTAAATTTTTTAAGTGAAAGTAATTATAATCTGACAAATAAATATTTTTGATGATTTTTCATCTGTATAGTGTATCCTTGATATAGTATTCTAAGGATAAACACGTTACTTTCTATATTCTTGGAATTTTAGAATTCAAATTTTGTATTAATCTTAACTTTAGACATAAAAGCTTATTTTTAGAAAATAAAATAAAACGTAAATGTTTAGAACTTACACAAAAAATTATAAAATAATTGACAATTTAAAATCTTTAAGTGACATTCAAGGATTTTTTTTTTTTTGGCTTGACTCTTGAAAGTTTAAATATGCGACTTGAAAAAATAATTATATTTTTCTCTTAAAATAAATATAATTGAATTTAAAAATAAACTTCATAAAATAAATTTAAAAAATTTAAAAGATATTTCGTTCACTGATCAACGCTTGCCTACCTATCTAACGTCTCTGTCAAAAAATAATAAATACTCATTATTAAAACTAAACAAAATGTGTACCTGTCTACCATCTCTTTCAAAAAACAATAAATGTTCATTATCAAAACTAACCAAAATGAGTAATTAAATTTGTGATGTGTAGACAATATAATTATAGGAGGCCGATATTGATTAAATCAAGAAAATGAATGAGTCTAGGTCTAATACAAAGTTAAATGTGTGATCTATCTCGTTCAAAAGCTTAATACTATAAGAGAACATATTTATAATTAATTTTTTTTATTGATAAATTCATATGGAACCAATCCTTAGAACTAAGTGCAATCTTCGAAATTTAAGAATAATGAATTCGTCCCTTTATTATTTTTTACTTAAATATTATTACAAGACTTAGTTCACATGACATGAAGCACAAATTTGTGACCTAAATCACAAGTTCCTCAGTTTTTGACACTTAAATTAAGGTTCAAAAACTTAATTGACTAATTAATTATACTAAGGCTGAACAACTTCTTTAATTTTAAAGGACTCTTTCTATCTCAAAGTTGAAAAGGTGGATAATAATTTTTCATTAATTTTTTCTTCATCCTAGGTAGGTTCTTGTTGGTTGAAGCAACTCAACTCAATTAATGCCTTTTTTAAAAAAGAAAAAAAATTCAAGTGAAAGAAGTTACACATGAGACAATAAATATTTTGGATATTCCACTTGTATAGTGTATTCTTAACGTAATTTTTTTATGAACTAATAATACAATCATTTTTAATAGGCTAGATTGTTATAAATTAAATTTTCCTATACATTATTAAAAAATGTCTAACAATTTATGATATATATTAATTAAAATTAATTTCACATAAATAATTTTGAAATTTCAAATTTCTGAGCTTTAGTTGTGAATTCAGACATAAACTTTTTGAAACTAAAATCTACATATTTGAAAATTATATAAAAAATACTTTAAATTATACTAATCAAGAATTTACATTTCAAGAGACATAAAGAAAATTTTGGTCAAAGAAAATTTTATTTTTGACTCTTGATTTTTTAATTATGCCACTTGAGAGAGTAATTATATTTTTCTTAAATAAACACCTTGTTAATATAATCAAGTTTAAAAATAAAGCTTCATAAAATAGAATAAAAGTCCAAATTTGGGTTTTTTAAAACTTTATTTCCTCACCATCGACACCTATCTGTCTCTAGCCCTTAAAAAAAAGAAACAAACAATTTTAATCAAAATTAAATAAAAGAAGAGTTGAGAATCCAAATCATTTCTATCTGTCATTCTCTTCCTCTCGAACAACATAATGGTGTTGCCAAAAAGTTCTGTCTCTTGATCTTCTACTGAAAACAAGAGCATCAATATCGCCGGATGATAAACATCCTTCATCGCAACTTCCGAAGGTGTTACCAGGTGCTGAAACGAAGAAGCCTTGGTGCCGACTTATAGCAGAGTTTCCACAGGTTTTCTATTAATAGTATTTATTTTTCTTTCTCTTTTTTTTTTTTTAAAAAAAAAATTCATCCGAGGCCCATTATCTTGATTAACTTGAATTCACACACTCAAGGCTCGAATTCAAGACCTCTAGTTAAAGGAGAAACAAATCCATCTACTTCATCACGTCCTCTGATGGTTCTTTGACTATTTTTTTGTTAAATTTTATTCGTTATAATGTGAATACACTGAAAACTTTTGTTCTATGTCTAACAAAATGTCAACACACTGCATAATTCAATTGTAGAGATTTTTCAGCCACTTTTCATGATTGGTACAACCAAAAATCTTTCTGAAAAAATAATGATGTGTGTGATAAAACGTAAACAGGTAATGCTTTAATATAAACAGGTAATAGAAATCTAATGAGTGGACAATAATAAAAAGGCTCGATATTGATCAAATTAAGAATAAGAAAAAATTTGGCTTTGATGTTAAATAAAAATATGTGATCTATTTTATCTAGAAATTAAAATTATAAAAAATAACACACTTTAGATTAATTCATAAATTAATCTTTTATGAATAATTACAAATTATAAAATAATTACAAATTTATAAAATAATTACAAATTATAAAATAATTGACAATTTAAAATCTTTAAGTGACATTCAAGGAAATTTTGATTTTTTTGGCTTGACTCTTGAAATTTTAACTATGCGATTTGAAAAAATAATTATATTTTCTCTTAAAATAAATGTAATCGAATTTAAAAATAAACTTCATAAAATAACTTTAAAAAATTTAAACGATATTTTGTTCACTTATCAACGCCTGCCTACCTAACTAGTCAAAAAACAATAAATACTCATTATTAAAATTAAACAAAATGTGTACCTGTCTACCATCTCTTTCAAAAAACAATAAATGTTCATTATCAAAACTAACCAAAATGAGTAATTAAATTTGTGATGTGTAGACAATATAATTATAGGAGGCCGATATTGATTAAATCAAGAAAATGAATGAGTCTAGGTCTAATACAAAGTTAAATGTGTGATCTATCTCGTTCAAAAGCTTAATACTATAAGAGAACATATTTATAATTAATTTTTTTTATTGATAAATTCATATGGAACCAATCCTTAGAACTAAGTGCAATCTTCGAAATTTAAGAATAATGAATTCGTCCCTTTATTATTTTTTACTTAAATATTATTACAAGACTTAGTTCACATGACACGAAGCACAAATTTGTGACCTAAATCACAAGTTCCTTAATTTTTGACACTTAAATTAAGGTTCAAAAACTTAATTGACTAATTAATTATACTAAGGCTAAACAACTTCTTTAATTCCAAAGGACTCTTTCTATCTCAAAATTGAAAAGGTGGATAATAATTTTTCATTAATTTTTTCTTCATCCTAGGTAGGTTCTTGTTGGTTGAAGCAACTCAACTCAATTAATGCCTTTTTTAAACAAGAAAAAAAATTCAAGTGAAAGAAGTTACACATGAGACAATAAATATTTAGGATATTCTTAACATAATTTTTCTATGGACTAATAATACAATCATCTGTAATAGGCTAAATTGTTATAAATAAAATTTTCCTATACATTATTAAAAAATGTCTAACAATTTATGATATATATTTAATTAAAATTGATTTTAGATAAATAATTTTGAAATTTCAAATTTCTAAGCTTTAGTTGTGAATTCAGACATAAACCTTTTTGAAATTTTTGAAATTAAAATTTACATATTTGAAAATTATATAAAAAAATATTATAAATTATAATAATCAACAATTTACATTTTCAAGATACATAAAGAAAATTTCGGTCAAAGAAAATTTTATTTTTGACTCTTGAATTTTTAATTATGCCACTTGAGAGAGTAATTATATTTTTCTTAAATAAACACCTTGTTACTATAATCAAATTTAAAAATAAAGCTTCATAAAATTGAATAAAAATTTTTAAAAGTTCAAATTTGGGTTTTTAAAACTTTATTCCCTCACACCGTCGACGCCTATCTGTCTCTAGCCCTTAAAAAATAGTAACAAACAATGTTAATCAAAACTAAATAAAAGAAAAGCCGAAAATCTAAACCATTTCTATCTGTCATTCTCTTCCTCTCGAACAACATAATGGTATTGCCAAAAAGTTCTGCCTCTCGATCTTCTATTGAAAACAAGAGTTCATCGATATCGCCGGAAGATAAACTTCCTTCATCGCAACTTCCAAAGGTGTTAACAGGTGCTGAAATGAAGAAGCCTTGGTGCCGACTTATAGCAGAGTTTCCGCAGGTTTTCTATTAATAGTATTTATTTTTCTTTAACTCTTCTTTTTTAAAAATTTTCATCCGATGCCCGTTATCTCGATTAATTTGAATTCACGCACTCAAGACTCGAACTCAAGACTTCTAGTTAAAGGAGAAACAAATTCATCCACTTCATCACGCCCTCTGATGGTTCTCTGACTATTTTTTTGTTAAATTTTATTTGTTATATTGTCAACACACTGTAGAACTTTTGTTCGATGTCTAACAAAATGCTAACACACTGCAGAATTCAACTGTGGAGATTTTTCAGCCACTTTTCATGGTTGGTACAACCAGAAATCTTCGTGAAAAAACAATGATGTGTGTGATAAAACGTAAACAGGTAATGCTCTAGTATAAATTACCTTCACTTTTCTAAATGTTTAATGTTGCTTTGTTCAACAGTCAGATCTGATTTGAAAAATTATCAGAAAATTAAATTTGATGTCATTAAATGTAATGGTATAATTTGACCTGATTGTTACATAGTAGGTAGTCAAATTGGGTGTAATTAATTAAGTTGATATGTTTGTTTGACAGTATAAAATTGGGAGGGGTAATTAATAACAAAGTTATTTTTTAAATTGTGATTTTTCTTTTTATTTTTTCTATTAGTTTGATTTCTTTTTCTTGTTTTTTTTTCTTTTCTTTTCTTAATTTTAATTTCTTTTCTTTCTAGTTTTTTTAAAAAGTTTAAAATATATTTTAATATAACTGGCATGTGGCTTTCGAAGTTCGTCTTCCATAATTCAAAGACATTGCTGTCTACAATGGAAGTTTACATGTTTCTGCTGAATCAATCAGTATATTCCATGAGCCAAAGTTTTACTTTTTCCCTAAATATTAGCCAATCAATTCTCTTCGGTTCCAAGACCCAGAAATATCAAAAGTCATCTTGAAATTCAGCCATATTAAGCTTCAAAAATCCAAGAAATTACACAGTCTAAGACCCCAATACAGAACTAGAGCTATACAGAGCCTTTTCAGTTGAAAGATCGAAACTTTAAACTGTAGCTCAAGGAAGGACTGCATTAGTTAGGATTTGTTTTCTGAGATGAATTTTATATTGTGTGTGTATATATATATAGTATGATTGATCATTGTTTGTGGAAATGACCAGTACCAAAACAATTGGGTGGCTTTGATTGAGAGGAAGGGAAGCAGAGAACCTGTCCGAATCAATGGACATATCATTGGCAGGAATACCAGTGCCCTTCTCAATTCAGGCGATCAAATCGTCTTTGGTCGATTGGGAAGATATGCTTATGTATCCTCTATATATGGTTTCTGTGATTCTTTTACTGTTTCTCACCCTTATGATTGAATTCCTTGACGTTGTTCTATATAGATTTTTCAGCAGCTGTTGTTTTGGGATACTTCAGCTGCTAATGTTGGCAGTAGCAGTGCTGCTGATGTCGAATCGACTGGCCAGATCCTCTCTCTTGACATGGACCTGCACTCTGGCATAGGGGAAGGCAAGGTAAAGTCATTGTCTGATTCTTTCATTTGGCCTTCTTGCTAGGAGCTCGCAAACTAAAGAAAGTATTTATTAACAGATGTTGGAGGAACGACGGTGGACTGAGGAATCAATGTCTGCTTCAGCATCAGGGATGTCTTCAATAGCTGCGGTCTTGAAGAAAGAAATCATCAATGGACAAGATATTGAAGTTTCATTTGATGACTTCCCTTATTACTTAAGGTACTACATAGCATAATCCAATTACCATAGTATATCTGGAGTTCTACTTAGTTTCCTTTATTTCTGCTTGTGGTTTGATCTTTTGGCCATTTGCTGCTTCTTACTTGATATGTCTTGTATTCTAGACTCTAGTAAAGAGTATGCTAAGCATGGGCCCAATAACACTAGGTTCATAGAAATGAAAATAGGGGTACTTTCCTGCAGCCTAATAAGTGAAAATGGAACCATCTACTCTTCTGATCATCTATGAGTTTTCCTTTTATTAGCAGTCACTGTTTTCACAGGGTTAGCTATGCCTCTTCTGGTTCTTGATGGCTGTTGCTGTCTCATACTATGTAGCTATGTGATTTAAATACACCTTGGTTATGATGAAGATGTCTATATCTGTGAACTTGCAGTGAGACCACCAAAACTATGTTGATTGCCAATTCATATATATACCTAAAGCATAGGGAGCAACTTAAATATATCTCTGAGCTTCCTGCAGTCAACTCAAGAATTCTGCTTTCTGGTCCTGCAGGTTTGTTGCTTTCTCCTTAATTATTTGACTTATTTTGTCTTGTTATTATTTTTTTTTCTCACTTAGTGCTTGATAGAATTTAATCTATGCAGACTGACCCATTCTACTTTTTTTTCCAGGATCTGAAATATATCAGGAGATGCTGGTGAAGGCACTTGCTCGTTATTATGGAGCTAAATTGCTCATTTTTGATAGCGATGCTTTTTTGGGTGTAAGAGCAAATTACTTATTATGTTTTGAGGATCATTGCAAAATTACATCTTCATTTTTTATTATTTTTTGGTTCTTGACCCCCTTGAAATACTACTAATGTCACCTTGCATTTAAGACCTTGCTGCATGCTTCTGTAAAAGTGCTCTTTGGTAGTTATTGAAGGGGGTAGTTTGCTGGTCTTTTGAGTTATATTGGGGAAAGATCTATAAAGGAGCTATAGACATATTGAGGGATGTAAGGAGATTTGCCGCTTGAAACTTGTGAAAGCTTCTTATCTTGTTTTGTGTGAGTGTGTGTTGTGGGGGTGGGGGATGATTTTGCATGTCATCTTATTGCTGAGAGCTAGAGTTCCTTCATGTACTGCTCTTGCATTTTTACTGATGTGGTCAGATGAAAATCATGGATATATTTCCATATCATTCAGGGGCTATTTGTGAAGAAAGCTATGCCAATGGATGAGGCATGTAATGTAGATAATATCTCTTTAGCCAGGCCATCAAAAAACACAGTTTTTAGGACAGGTATCGGCTGCCCTTTGGTTTATCCAGTGTTTATTACTATTAAGGAATCATATTTTTCTTCTTCAGCTTTTTTTTTTTTTTTTTTTTTTTTTTACTAATAACTGATGTTGAAAATGTTTGGTTTCTTTTGTTAGGTGATAGAGTCAGGTTCATTGGTTCTGCTTCTGGTGCACTGCACTCGAGTCTCATCTGGTAAAATTCTAAGTTTCCTAGAAACCTCAATACCAACTCTTTTGTACTCAGAATTATCGGCATCTTCTTATATTTGAACAGATTTCTGATGTTATTTTGTGATGTTTGTTTGTCATCTCTGGCCTTGCGGATTTGGTCTTTCTAGTTTCTCATAAATGAAAATAATCATTCTTGATGCATATCTCTTAATGCCATAAATGAAACTACTTTATCAGGAAAAAAAAGAATCATTCTTGAGAGTGGTAAAGGGGTATATTGTCTCATGAGAGGAGTCTTTAAGACAAACAAATTGACAGAAAGAGTAATATTTTAACTTTTAAATTTTACCCTTAATGAGTTTGACACAAAAATATCTATGGTTTGTATTAAACCACAAATTCTAAAGATCTTCATTTCATTCTTAAAAGCCCAGACAATCTTCACATTAATTGGGACTGAGAGAGTATTTGTTATTTCTTTTTTTATCTGTTTAATTTATTAAGTTAGGACATAATCTTTAATTTTCTGCAGTTTCTAGATGTGAATTATTCTTCATCTCCTGTACCACATGTTGTTTTGCAACTGCCTATTCATACGTTTTAGTACAATCTGAGGCTGTCATTCTTAACCTTCTCTTGTTCCACTGTTCCAGGGGCCCAAAAGTTGGGTGTAGAGGGACGGTTATATTGTCTTTCGAAGATAATGTATTGGCTAAAGTTGGTGTAAGATTTGATAAACCCTTCCCTTATGGCATTGACTTAGGTGGTCTTTGTGATGATTCTCATGGATACTTCTGCCAAGGTACTTTTGGAATGCCATTGAACTATTTTCCTTTAGTTTATTAAGTCAACAACATTCTTAAGTATGCAGTCTTAGTTTACTTCCAATTCTTTTTATTATTTCTTCCTCTCAGTCAGTGAACTGTGCTTAGAAGTAGCTGATACGGATGATCTGGACAAGTTACTCGCTAACACATTGTTTGAGGTGTGATTTCTTTCTATGAACATGAATAATGCTAATAGTGTTCTGTGGAATTTCTGTTCCTTTCTTTTTGGGGTGTAACTATATATTTTCTTTACATTTCATTCTACCTTTTTAGGTTGTCTTCAACGAGAGCAGAAATTCGCCATTCATTTTATTCATGAAAGATGCTGAGAAATTAATGGCAGGAAATTCAGAATCATATCCAACATTTAAAAGCCTGCTTGAGAAGCTTCCTGATAATGTAGTTATTATTGGTTCACACGCTCATACAAATAATCATAAGGAGAAGGTACCATTCGAGATCATAATGCCCACGAGTAGATGCGTTTGATTATACCTTTTCCTATTATATAATGTGTATACAATATATTAAGAGGCTTGTTATGGAAATTTTTTATGGATTAAATCTCTTGGCTATAGCAGTTATTGGTACCAAAACTTTGTTAGACTGAGGCTTGATCAAGATAGTGAGAGGTGACTCTTATTGCAACAAAAAGTTTAAAAGACCATCTTCTAAGCAAAAAACAGACATTAGTTTAGCTATAATTATGAATGCATGCGTGCACATGTAGCACTCACACACACACACACTACATAGTGCGGCCTACACACTCTCTCTTACATAGTGTGCCACAATGGCCGCATGCAAAAGATGTACCTAAAAGTAGAGAATTTACAAAATGATATGATTCTCTACAAACTCCCCCCAATTGTCTATACAACAAGGACACTTTCTGAGTGCACCAAAAGAAAAATAAGGGAACAAAGACTACTCCTCAACAAACTACACCTTGAAAAGCTTTCCTATTTCTCTCTCCAGACAACCCACATTAGCATTAGTGGAATCATATTCCTTGCCTTTGTTCTCGTTCTTATTCTTCTTCTCATGCTCTTCCAACCGAGCATCAACTCTGTCACAGTGTTTGACATTGCCTAATAAGCGCCAAACTACCTAGACATTTCCCACCATAACCTCATAGTCAGTTGCAAATCCTATTTAGGATTTGAAATCATTTATCAAATTGCATATCTGAAAAATTAATTTGGAATCATTAACCAAAATTACATGCCCATACGCCTTATAAAATTCTAGTGTTGAATTGAAGCCTAACTTGGTATTTACTACAGTAAAAAGGAAAAAAACTGAGAAAATAATCTATGAAATCAAACATTTGTGCAACGTTCTTTATTAATCATTAATGAGGTCTCTTTATGTGATCTTCGACAATCTTCTTCTCATGAGTTGGTTTTTAGGGTTGAGTTAGGCCAAAGATATGTAATATGGTGTCTGAGTCAGGCCTTCCCAATCATTATTTATCAATGTTAGACCCCCGTTTATATTGTTCATGCTCCAGATGTTCAATCTTGGGCGTGGAGGGTGGAGACCTACATTGTCATATTTAGGGATGGTAGATCTTTTTATATGATCTTAAATAATTCTTCCTTATAAGCTAACTTTTATGGTTGAGTTTGACCCAAGATCCGTTTAAGAAATCTATTCACAATATACATAAGTAAAAGCAAGATATGATTCAAACTAGAAACAAACCTCAAACTCAAAGTAAGGATAATATTATCTGTATGATTAGCGTTTGAAGATTGAGTAATCCTTTTAGTAAGCATATGTGTAATGAACATACTAATTATGCAAATTCTCAAAGCAGGTCCTGAAAAATAGCGAACTTATCATATATCTAGATAACATAACCTTTAATTGGATGAAACATGAAAATAAATATAATTAGCAATACATATCCGGAGAAAATATACTCCCTTTATCACCCAAGGGTGTGGCCTAGTGATCAATGAAGTGGATTGAGTCCTATGAGGTCTTAAGTTTAATTCCCAGTAGACACAAAGTACTAGGTAATTTCTTCCCATCTGTTTTAGCGTTAGTAGATAGGATTACCTTGTCTTGTTGCTGGTGGGAGCAGGGGTAGACCCACGTGGAGCCGAGGGGGTTCATCTGAACCTATATGGAGTTAAATTATATATATATATATATATATATATATATATATATATATATATATCAAATATTGAAACCTTTCAACACAACACTAGTATACAGTGCAACAATTAAGGGGGTTAAGATCTACCCATAACAACTAAGATTGAATCTTAGTGGAGGGGTTTTCTTTGTTATTTTTTAGTGGAGGGGTTTTCTTTGTTATTTTTGCTTCAGACATGATCTTTCTCATTTTTCTTTTTTGAATTTAGTCTATCAACATTTTCTTTTTTTGGTAAGACTTCAACTTTTTCAAATAGCTTTATATTGTAAATTTATGGATTTCTTTAAATTATTAAATTTATATGTAGTAATATATTAGTCAAAAAATTAATTTCCAAGTAAAATATTAGTATATTTTTAATGAACTTTTTAATAAATATCTTTAATTTAGATAAAAATTATTTAATTTAAGCTCGCTCATAAATGATCCGACCCGTTTATATCTAAATCGACCCTCTTATTTGTCAACACTATTAGCCTACTTACTTTTTTTGATTGAATAAAAATCTTGGGGCCGACACTGGGTGGGAGGTGACATGTATTTTGTGGAATTAGATCATCCGGGAGAAGTTAGAGGTGACTTATATGGCTGACAAGATGAGGGAAGCGAGACTGTGATGGTTTGGATATATGCAGAGAAGAAGTATCAATGCTCCTGTTAGGAGGTGCGAGAGGTTAGATTTAGGGGTTACACAGAGGGGTAGAGGTAGACCGAAGAAGTATTGGGGGAGGTGATCAGACAAGTTATGGTGAAACTTCATCTCACCGAGGATATGACCTTAGATAGAAAGGCGTGGAGGTCGCATATTAGGCTAGAAGGCTAATGGGCTAGGAGGGGTAGGTTAATGTATGGTCTTATGATTTAGTAGGTTAGTAGGAATAGTCTTTATATCCTGTGTTGTCATTATCCATCTTATATTTGTTACTTTGTCGTATTTACATACTATTATTTGCTTTTCATTATTAGTGGTTTTTCTTTTTTTCTTTTCTTTTCCCTTCTTTTCCATATCTAGTATCTTCTGCTTATGGGGCTTGATTTTTGAGACGAGGGATTTCCGGAAACAACCTCTCTATCTCTATGAGGTAGTGGTAAGGTCTGCGTATATTCTACTTCCCAGACCCCACTTGTGGGATTCCACTGAGTATGTTGTTGTTGTTGTTGTTGTAGTAGTAGTAGTAGAAGACATACAAATAAGTTGGTCTGAACATTACATTTATGAAATAATATTGATATATTAAATCTATTTCAATTTTTTTAATTTGATTTTGATTTGACACGAAGTTTGAGAAGGTAGAAAAAAACTTTTGAGTCAAAAATATATAAAATTTATCAAAATGCCCTTCAATCTCATGGTATAGAAGTTAGAACTAAAAAGTTGTAAAATGGACTAAAGAAGAAAGTAAGACGAATAAATTGAACGGAGGAAACAATAATTTTTCTATAAATAGATCCAGACACCATGTTTTTGAAATATCTATTCTTGTGCAATATTAGAATGCCAATTGCAGCAAAAGATAGTAAAAAGATCGTGTAATTGTGATTTATGCGGTAAATAATAAGGACTATACCTTGAATACCATACTGAATCATCAAATGATGTTAGTGTTCTGGTTGGCTATGGTAATTGTCCCGATAATGGTGAACTCTACCATATAAGTATGAAACGACAATATATGGCGAGCAAAAAGAATATTTGGTTAATCATTTACAAATAATCACTCTTTTTCTTGGTGAATGTTGCCGGCTTTGCTAAGCAAGAGTATAACTTTGGTTTATCAATTTAAAATAGCCTACATTTCCTTCCACGGAAAAAGCGTCACTACCGGTTTGGGCTTCCACCCCCTTTGAAATGTTGCTCAAGCAACAAATTAACACCTAGGTTGATAGTGACCGTTCGTAGATAAAGCTAACGAGTCTTTCACATGTGTTTCATTTAGCGAAGGGTTGCATCCCTTTATTTAATTTTTTATAAATGGGCCATTTATTTAATTTAAAAAAGTTTTAGATAGTTTAACATGTGTATACTATATTTATGTGTCCGTGTCTGCATCTGTGTGTGTATGTATCCAGTGACTGATCTATAATTTTCATTGAGGGGGTTCGAAAATGAAAAATTTAATGCTTGAGATTTGAAAGGTAAATTTTGAAACCCCTCTGTCACTGAGTCAACCTCTAATCTTATGTTAGGGGGATTCAAATTCTGTATCTATTTCTATTTTTATATTTCATCATTTTTGCTATTCTTCACTAAAACCTACTCTTTAATTGCATCATGCACTTAAAGCAACAGTACTAGAGCTTTTTCTTGCGCCTTTCACTTTGGACTACTCTAAGTCTGTCCAAACTGACCACATATCAGACCATAGTCATTTTCCACAGACTGTTATTGTGCAGTCTCAAGTCCTCTACTCCCATTTCTTCATTGCTGGCTGGTTTGATCACCTTTTATTGTTTTGCTTGGTGATACTTAAAAGTCTTCCTTTACCATCCAATGGAAGTCTTGCATAATGTCTGCTGGTTTGTGTTGATCATGGGACTTTGATAAGGATAAGTGGTGGCTGAAAATCCTGCTCAAAATATTGTATCAATGTTGTCCTACCTGCTGGAAGTACTGCCACTTCTATCAATCATGTCCCATACCAAGATCGAAATAATTGCCATTATCCACAAAGAGAAAAGAAGAAAAAAAATGACCTCGCAGCAAGATTGGCTTGTGTTATTTCAAGAGGGTACCTGAGGTTAGTCGTTGGAGAAAAAACCGATCTCCTGTTGTTTGCTTTGATTTGCAAACCCATGCTGCTTGAAAGTGTAGCAGAAAAAATCCTCAATTTAATTTAGAAAAATCTTTCTTCTAATACTAAACTGTAATTATAAGTGATGTTATAAAGTGTTCCAAATCATATTGTTAGAGTGAGTTGGAGTCAAACATTGGTTGGGGATTGGAGGAAGAGCGTGCATTAAGTCTTTGTTAAATTTATTAGTCACCCTTTCAATCGCTTGACAAAATAAGGCCTAAGCATGCTTTTGTGATTTACTCTTTGCAGTCACATCCTGGAGGATTGCCATTCAGCGAATTCAACAGCAGTATAACTGCTTTGCTTAAGACATTCCTGGTATAAACTCTTCAATGTTTTTATCAGTTTTTGTAATTGTTTTCAATTAGTTGTTGAAAATATCTTGCTAATTAGGATGTCGAATTATAAACAACAGAAATGGAACCCTTTTTTACGTAAGACCTGTGTTATTTTTCTTCAGTTCTTATTTTGGTCCTTTTGGGCACTGGGAGGGAATTTATTTGGGAAGCACTATCTCATTTATATTAAATTAAGGCATTTGATTACAAATAACTACCTTGTTTGATTTGAAAACTAAAAGGATTTTCAGAAACCATCAACATGGTCTTGTTCTCCAAAAACAGCCCCTTCTTTGGTAAATGTTGCAACCATTATATCATTAAACCAAACGACAAAATTATCGTAATGCTACCTAATATTCTTTTGCTTATGGTCATGAAATTGGACCTTTTTGTGTCCTCATGCTTTTATAAAAAGCTTTCTGATTCTTCGTTGTCTTTCAGTTCCTTTCCTCTAGGTGCTTTTTCCGATTCACCAACTTAAGTATGCTTACATTTGTTAAAAAAGAATTATCCTATCGAAGAAGTGTCATTTACATTGGAAAACCCTCGGTCTGTCAACTCTGATCCTGCTCAGCTCCCTTTCCTCCTGCTGACTTTGCTCTTGTGCTGTATTACCCTTGAATAAAAATTGCATATGGTAACTTCATTGTCTGTTTTCACTCTCAGTTGCTTATAGTACTGAATTTTGATGAGTTCAGGACAGTCTTGAGACGATGCTTGACAAGTGGGAGGAGGACGCAAAGACCACTAAATTTCTCACAGAACTTTTCCCAAATAAAGTGTCTATTTACATGCCGCAGGTTTGTTGTGTAAACTTTATAGAATTTTATATGATCTTATTATTGCTTCAGCAAATGACTGACTAGCTTTATTATTGCAGGATGAAGCACTTTTATCTATTTGGAAACAACAATTGGATCACGACTACGATACCCTCAAAATGAAAGAAAATTTTAATAGCTTACAAACAGTAAGGCTTTCTGTTCATAATTGTTATCAAAAAAACAGTAAGGCTTTCTGACCTTTAAAGTTATCAGTGCCCTCTTCATCAAATGATCTCCTTCTCATTTATTTCTGGGTTAAGCAAAGTTGCCTTGGTACCACGCAAACCAAACTTAAATGGAGTCTTGACTTTCTAAATATACTTCCAATGCCAGTGGATCCGTGTATAATTAATAACGTGACCTTATTGTAGCCTTTCCATGTCAATTTACCTTCACGGTCTGTTGTCCCCTGGAACACCTCCAGCTGCTGCAGAAGTTGAGCAACTCCATCAATTTCTCAGTCATTTAGTATCCTCCTGAAACTGAAATTCCACCCCTGTTGACTCAATACATATGCTGTATTTTCCTGATTTCCCCAAAACTGCTGTCGATTAATGTATTTCCAACATTCTAAAGCTAGAGTTGGTGCTCTGGATATTCTTATTTTAGTTGTGTGAAAAAGTTGAATGCTGTATTTCTGAAGTAATTTAATCATTTGACTTCTGTCTTTAACTACTTTCTGTATGATGGTCACTCTTTTATAGGTTCTCAGTCGGAACAGATTAGAATGTGATGGACTCGAGACATTGTGCATCAACGACCGAAGTTTCAGTGTTGAAAGTAAGCTGTTGCTACTGCTTTTCCCTTTCTCTTTTGTTTTCATTTTTCTTCCTTGTAGTTGTGGGTTTAAGGGTAGAGGGGTGTGTGAGCTACTTTTGATTTTCGCCGTTATATCTGTGTTGGCACGATTTGGTTGTGTTGTACACAAGATTTGGTCAACCTATATTGGGTGCTTTGACTGTAGCAATGACTAATAACTATAGGTTGATCAGATATATATGTATACAGACACACACACACACATATATTATTGTCAAAATATGGACTCACACACACACACACACAGAGGTTGCATCTTAATACATGTACCCATATCTTATAAGTATCCCTGATTCCTAAGAGTTAGGCGTTGACGATCCAACTTCTAGATCAATTACAACTACATAAATATCGTTCCTATCCTTCACCCCATAAAATCTTGAAGCTATCACTGTTTTTGAGTGCTTGAAGGTGCAGAGAAGGTTGTTGGTTGGGCGTTGAGCCATCAGTTGATGCAGAGCACTCAAGCAGATCCTGACACGATGCTTGTTTTATCTCCTATGAGGTAATATAAATAGAAGCAGCTGATATTATCCTATCCATGGTTTATTTGACTGTAATAATTGTTGAATTGAGCAATTGCGGGAACTTCTGCCGTTTAACAGCATTCAGTATGGGTTGGAACTTTTACAAGCTACGCAAAATGACACCAAGAGCTTGAAGAAGTCACCTAAGGTGATAATAGTATCCCTTATCTTATGCTTTGCTTAATTTGTTTGTCATAAGAAGCTACTCAACTTGATCTGGCAGATAATTGACTTATGAACTTATGAACAAATTTGTTTCCACCCAGGATGTTGCGACAGAAAATGAATTTGAGAAGAAACTTCTGGCTGATGTTATCCCCCCGGGTGATATTGGGGTGACATTTGATGATATTGGTGCACTTGAAAATGTCAAAGATACATTAAAAGAGCTGGTCATGCTTCCCTTACAAAGACCTGAACTTTTTTGCAAGGGTCAACTAAACAAGGTTTACATCTACATTTTGTCCATATTTTGCTTGTCTAATTGTATTAGCTTGTTAAATGTTTATGGCTGATTTTCTGAAGTCCCCAAAAGATAGAATTTTTTTTATCTCTTGATGTTAAAATTTCCTTTTAACATCTTTTGCTTTTAAGTTTCTTCTCAATGTCATTTGACAGGAAGTTTGTGCTTGATGACAAAACTTCAACTTTTTTCTCTCCTTTTTGGACTTGAATTTTCAAGCATGATCTAGAGATTTGTGGTTACTAAAGAAAATCTCTTTATTCATTCTCAGCCCTGCAAGGGAATACTTTTGTTTGGTCCTCCTGGAACTGGGAAAACCATGCTGGCAAAAGCTGTTGCCACTGAAGCGGGTGCAAATTTTATCAATATCTCAATGTCAAGTATCCCTTCAAAGGTTTGTTTCACTTGGAGCTTATTTGTGCTTTATAGAGTATAGATGATGTTGTTAAAAAATAGCTTCTTAGCTTAGAGCAAACTTAATCTTCTTCTTTCCCATGCTGCAGTGGTTTGGTCAGGGTGAGAAATATGTAAAAGCTGTCTTCTCGGTGGCTAGTAGAATTTCTCCCTGTGTTGTTTTTGTTGATGAAGTATGCTTCGTTAAACATTAGCATATTTCTTTGTTCTTTCCTGCTTTAAAATTCTATACTTTTGCTGATCCCTTTTGTCTCCTATACATTTATGCTGCCTTCTCAAGGTTGATAGTATGCTGGGACGAAGGGATAATTCAGGAGAACATGAGGCAATGCGCAAAATAAAAAATGAATTCATGGTGCATTGGGATGGGTTTCGCACAAAGGATTCTGAACGAATTCTGATACTTGCAGCAACAAACAGGCCATTTGACCTTGATGAGGCTGTGATAAGGCGACTGTCCCGTAGGTAAAAGAGGGACTACTATTTGCAGATATTATATATGTTGAGTTTTATATATCACTCTCTTAATGCCCTTTTCATGTCTTTTCCGTACAGGTTGATGGTCAATTTACCAGATGCTCCAAACAGAGTGAAAATTCTTAAAGTGATACTCGCAAAAGAAGACTTGGGTCAGGATGTTGACCTGGATTCAGTTGCAAGTATGACAGATGGATATTCAGGAAGTGACCTTAAGGTGTCTTTGCTATTCATGTTTGCTTGAATAAATGACTAGTCCTGTTTCATCATTCTGAATTTTTAAGATGCTCTCTTTTCTAATTTAACCCCATTATTATGTAGAATCTCTGTGTAACAGCAGCATATCGACCCATCCGAGAGATCATAGAAAAGGAAAAGAAGGTATAACTTCTCTTTTTTTTTCTTACGTTGGTTCGTTGATTTCTTAACTGAGGGTGAAATAACATGTTGGCTAAGGTACTTCTATTTGTTTGGTATTGTTTGTTCATTGATTGCTCAACTGAAGCAGAAAATAGCATGTTGACTGTTCCAATAGATTTTCCGCGGTTCTGTTATGGATGTCTATTCCACTTTCTTTTGAAAAATTTTAATGGGCTTTAGAGGATCCTTTTGAAGCATCTTCATATTTACCATCACAGATCTGATGTGGTTCTGGGAACAAGTAAGTGTCAGGGGTGATGGGTTTTTTTTTGGGGGGGGGGGGGGTTGTTTAAATCTTTGGTGATCCTGCTTTCGTGGAGTTAAAACTCTAACGACTTGGGTTTGTTAAAGAAAAAACAGTCTGATGCACGAAGCATCCACCTTCACACAGGGTTCAGAGTACTGCACCCCAATGAGGTGTAACGTAAACCACCTTGTGTGAGTTTGAGGGCCAGGTCACTTGGTGAGCATTCAAACCCCATAAGTAGTGTAGCATCCATTTCTCTTTTCCCCCTCTCCTAATGTCCAAAAACTAGCTAAAAACCTAGAAGAGACATTATAGATTCCAACTGGTCCGTCTCATTATTCTGTTCATTTGATTTGAGTTATACTAGCAGGTTGCAAGTATGATGTTAGGAGGCCCTTGTGTATATATATGTGTCCACGCGTGCCTCCTCAATATACTTGCTAAAACTCTTACATGATGCTTATACTTGAGTATAGGAACATACTGCCGCTATTGCAGATGGTAGACCACCTCCAGCACCATGCAGCAGTGCAGACCTACGCCCACTGAATATGGACGACTTTAAATATTCTTATCAGCAGGTGAATTGAAAATTTCTGGCAGTGTCTTTAAACTTTCTAAAATTACCTCTAACGATTGGCTGTTCCTATAGGTTCGCCCAAGTGTTTCATCTGAATCCAGTTATATGAGTAAGCTTATTCAGTGGAATGATATGTATGGAGAAGGCGCCTCTCGAAAGAAGCAGAAGCAGTCCTTACATTACATCATGTAGAGACTGTCTCTCTCTGTGTAAACATTTACTTACAAAGGCAATAGGAAGTATGAACCTTGTTTACTGTTTTATTTGGTGAATTTAACAAAATTACTCTTTTATTTGTTTACCCAAATGGGGTAAGAATATATGAGCTCTAATGTGCCTTTTTGCGGGCATTATATTTTTTTTGTTTTCTTAAAAGAATTAAAATATATAGCAGAGTGTGTAATTATTACCTAATGATTCTATCGTTAAAGAATCGTTAGTATGAAGTATAAGTTATAATAATCCCCGGATAAAATGTAGGACTATTTTTATCCCATGTTTGGTTTGGGGTATAAGGTAATCTTTGGACCATTTTTGCCTTAGTGATGAGATAAGTTATCCGATATAACTTATCTCGAGATTAATTATCCTGAGATAACATGACACAACGACACCTCTTATTTTCACGCGGATTGGAGAAAGAGAACAAAAGGAAATTTGGAGGTAGCGAAACTGTTGTCATCCTTACTACAATCGAAGTAAAAAAATAAATTTCATGAAATGAATTTAAAAAACTTTTAAAAGATATTTTTATTTTTGTTTACTTGATCTTTTCACTGCCATCAACGCCTACCTATCTATTACTCCTTTCAATGAATAATAAATACTTGTTATTAAAACTAAACAAAACAAGTAATTAGATATCTGATTTGTGGACAAAAATAATTATCAGAGCTTGATATTGATTAAATCAAGAAAAGGAACGAGTCTGGCTCTAATACAAAGCTAAAATGTGTGATCTATCTAATCTAAAAGTTTAAATTGTTAAAAGAATGCTCTTTTTTAATTATTTTTTTTATAATTTAGAAATTCGTATAGGGCCAATTCTCAGAATAAATTGCAATTTTTGAAATTTGAGGGTCATGGATCCACCCTTTTATCATTTTTTATTTAAATATTAATACAAGGCTTAGTTACCATGGCGCGAAGCTCAAAATTGCGACCTAAATCACAACCTCCTCAATTTTTGGCACTTAAATTAAGCTCCAAAAACTTAATTAACTAATTAATTATGTTGTGCTTCAATAACTTCTTTAATTTCAAAGGATTTTTCTATCTCAATTTTGAAAATGTTAATAATAGACATCGATTAATTCTTTTCTTCATCATAAATAGGTTCACATTGCTTGAAGCAACTCAACTCAATTAATGTCTTTTAGGAAAAAACTGAAAGTAGTTACACATGAGACAACAAGCATTTTGGCTAATCTTCCACTTGTATAATGTATTCTTAACATAATTTTCCTATCTTGGCATTAAATCACTATCTATGCATGTATTTTTAGTTTGCAGTGACGAATCTTTTGCTTCTCGGGTGGTGTCAGAATTCACTCTAATTCAGAGCTCAGTGATCGTTCTTGCGGATGTGTTTGACCACTAGTACAATCCTTTGTGATACGATAAATTGTTATAAATACATTTTTTTATGCATTATTAAAAATTGTCTAACAATTTATCATATATATTTAATTGAAATTGATTTTAGATAAATGCTTTTGAAATTTGAGAATTCAAATTTTTAAGCTTTAATTGTGAATTTAGACATAATTTTTTTAAAAAAATTTAAACTAATATATATATAGATATATATATATTTGAAAGTTACATAAAAGAAAAAATACTACAAGTTCTAAAAATAAACAATTTACATTTTTAAGAGACATAAGAAAATTTGTCAAAGAAAATTTATTTGACTGTTGAATTTATAATTATGCCACTTGAAAGAGGAGTTACATTTTTCTTTAAAATAAACACCTTATTACTATAATTACATTTACTAATTTTGTATTTTTAAACTTTATTTTCTCATACCATACCTCTCTACCCCTTTCAAAGAATAGATACTGTAAACCAAAACTAAACGAAACAAAGAACTGAAAAATTCAAACTATTCCTCTCTATCACTCTTTTCCTCTCAAAGACAAGAAAATAGTATCGCCAAGAAAAGGTTCTAGTTGCAACCGTTACAGAGGCTGCTACTTGTACATTGCTTTGGCTAGCTTTTGACTTATGAGGCGCTTAGGCTTAAAAGTGCTCATCAAATAAGTATGCCCAAAAAAAAAAGTGGGAGGTGATCTCATATTGTTATAGGAGCACGCCTGCTTTTAGCTCGTAGGTTCACTCTTGCGTTTCCTCAGCTGCTTGGATGAGAGAGGACTTGGATCAATGACAAGAACCCTCCAAACAAATAGGCAGGTGAGAGATCCTTACCAATACTTTCTAGATCCGGCTAAAAAGATAAACCAAAAAGCATCTCAACTCGATCATCCATTGAAAACAAGAGGTCATCATCATCGCCTGGCTATAAACATTCTTCTTCGGAACATCCAAAGGTGTTAGCAAATTAATTTTTACTCCATTCATTTCTTTTTTAGTGTTCAATGAGTTCTTTTTTAAAAAGAATTTATGTTAATTGATTTTTCTTAGGGATATGATAACAATGTGAATACATCTGGAAAATCAGCAACTTACATCTGGAAAATCAGCGTTGATCTAAAAAAATCTGAAGGAGCTATGCTCGACTGATCAGTCGAAACTCGATGATAATAGCGTGATTGACAAAAAAATTGACGATATAGCCGAAGGAAAAGTTGACAGCGCGATTGTCAGAAAAGCTCTCATATATGTCACAGAAAGCGAGCGGTTTTTTATTACTCGCCAACTCATTTTTGTTTTTTTCGTAAAATTAATGCATGTTTTGGACTTTAGATTGTCTTTTATTAGTGTTGGTTGATTCACTTTTGATTTATATTAATTATTATAGCTTAAAATTAATTACTTATAATTTTTTTAGATTTATTCAAACAATTTAAAAAATATTTTAGCCTAAAAACACTTAAAATAAGTTAAATTCAAATAATTTTTGATTTATAATCATCATAAGTCAAAAATCATAATTTTTTTTTTTTAAAAAGTTAACTCTTGGCCGTCGGGCCGTTTTATTCAATTAAATCATCTGGCCCAATGGGACCGTTTACATTGTAATAAATAAAACAAGTCCAAGACCCGGCCCATTCGACAACTGCCTTAGATATTATCTTCCGACGGAAGCCAGGGTTTTCTAAAAGGAACTACTCCACTTCAACTCTCCGTCTTCTGCGGCGATGTTGTCTCCCTGGGTTCGCAACAATCAATCCTCTCTTCATCGTTTCTGGGTCAGCAACTATCTCAACCTCATCTCTATGGTGTGCTTGTTTTACAGCTCTTAAAGGTGAGTTGCATTTCTGTTTCCCCATTCGTCTTCTATCTCCTTGTTGGATTACTGATCGCTACTCCTTGACAGGTGTCCTGTCCGGTGAATCTACCTTAACAAGGTTAGGAAAAAAAGTAGCATTACAGACCATGTATGTTTTCGTCCCTTTTAGTGGTCTCTTCCTTTTCTGTTTTACAGATCTGACTTCCCTCTTGTTTCTCAGGTTGTCAAGAGGAGAAAATGGGCTGCTCACGCGACGTAAACCATGGAGCATCTGTACATGCATGAGCGTCTACTCTACCATGGTGCTCTCTTTTGCTGGTTTTTTCACTTTCTGAAAGCTACTTAGCCTAGGCTTTGTTAGTTTTAGCACTATCACGTTGTTTTTATCCTCAATGCTGGAATCTGATGCTTATATCCATGTGGAGTATCTTCCTTGCTTGACTAGGCAATTGATTGAATGTCCAGAATTGTTGCTTTCCGTCATGTTCAATAGCACAATTTGTTAGACTGTCTGCTAATTGATTGCCTTCCCTGAATGTCTCACTTAAATGAATGTTCATGACCTACAAAAGGCTACAGATATCTTCTACCATATCAATGATTCCCAAGGAATCTCCCATTCACCCTTTAATATCTTAATGATATTAATAGAATCTAATTCTAATTTCATGTTGAACATGTTGTTTGCTTTCCCAAACTGTAATGCCTTCCGTATAGTTGTGGTTTCTGCCACCATGTCAGTGGCAATTCCAATGGTATCTGCCTCTGCATATAGTAGGTCTCCTCGGTAGTCTCTTATACAAAATCCATAGGTGCTTATGCCTGGGTTACCCCTACTAGCACCATTTGTGTTACACTTCTTCCATCCTTCTTCTGGAAGCTTCCACTTCACTATTTATAGAATAGATCTTGCTTATAACTCTGAATCTTTTCAATACTATGTGACCATCATCTAGGAATATCTACCCACCTTGGGCACTTACTCCTTATTACGTGATATATAGTTTTCTCACATCTGTCCTTCAGTATTGAATAAGTGACCTGCTTGCCATGCTTGATCTGATTCCTCCTTTTCCACCGCTCCCAAATTAGAATTGCAGGAATGCTTCTTAATATGTCCTTGGCCTTTTCATTCTCCATTGTAGTCCACCACTTGGCATGAACTGTACATAGTTGATTGCCCTCTAGCCTAAATCCTGCACATGAAACAAACTTCTTCCATAAATCTTGAGCTATGAGAGTTGTTAGAAATAAATGATTCATAGTCTCTTCACATTCGAAATAAATGATTCATAGTCTCTTCACATTCTCTATTGCACCAGCAGCATATTTTGACACAATTTGAAAAGAATTTGGGTTCTACATCTTTCCAAATTGTCATCTGTAAAGATTCTTCCCATTAGAACTCTCCAAAGGAAAAAGGAGATTTTATAAGGGAGCCCTTTAATACAGACGTGTTTGTACCATTCCACCTTTTCCTTCTTTGGCCTGATAATTTAATACGCTGATTTAGCTGTAAACATCCCTGAGTTGCTTCCTGTCCACCAGGCTTTGTTAATCCCTTCACCAATCACTGGCTTAATGCTATTAACTATGATCCCCTGCATATCTGAAGAAATGGCCTTCCCTAGTGCTTCTGTATTCCATGCATTGACCACAACATAATCTCTGACTTCCACCTCCTCTTCCTCTGCCAATTCACCTTCTGTATAGTACAATGCCCCAAGTTTGGTCCAATCATCAAACCAATTTTAATTTATGATTTTGAATTATTTTTATCATGTTAGCTTAAATCAAGTGTTTATAAGCATTTTTTTCAATTTATCAAAACGCTCTAAAAATGTTTTAAAATTATCTTAGCTTAAAAGTACTTTAGAAAAGCCAATCTAAACAATCTCTTAAGTCTATTTTTAATAAAATACAAAAAGAAAAGAAGAGGAAATTATATGATAAAATTAGCGTGAATTAGTAAAAATATATAGAACAAGTGTAGTTTATTTGTTTTTCTCTTTTTCTTGAGAACTTCATTGTTCTTTGATACTAATATCAAATGCATGTCATTCAGGTACTGAAACGAAGAAGCCTTGGTGCCGACGTATAACAAAGTTTCCGCAGGTTTTCTACTAATAGTATTTATTTGTCTTTAACTCTTTTTTTTCCATCCGAGTGTTTGCTATTTCAATTAATTTGAATTTACACCATCTAGGCCCCATTTGGTGGAAAGCATACCAAGTATTTTGTTTTTTCATACTCCAAGGCTCGAACTAGAGACATTTGGTTAAATGAGAAATAAATCCATCCACTTCTCCATGTACTTTGATAGTTCTTTAACTATATTTTTGTTGTTAAATTTTATTTTATAATGTAAATACACTGTAGAACTTTTGTTTGATATCTAATCGAATGTGAACACACTGCAGAATTCAACTGTCGAGATTTTTGAGTCTCTTTTCATGGTTGATACAGCCAAAAATCATCCTAAAAGAGCAATGATGTGCAGGATAAGATGTAAACAGGTAATGATCTAGTTTAAATTACCTTCAATTTCCTCCCTATTTAATGTTGCTTTGTTCAACAACTAGATTTGGGTTTGAAAAGCCATCAAATTAAAGAGTCCTATTTTGTATTTTTTGAACTTTATTTTCTCAAGAAAATGAAAAAAATTCTCAAGGAAATGAAAAAGACAAATAAACTACACGTGCTCTGTACATTTTTACTAATTCGCACTAATATCATCATTTTATTTCCCTTTTTTTTGTATTATATTGAAATAGGCTTAAGAGACTGTATAGATTGGTTTTTTTGTAGAACTTTTAAAGCTAAAATAGTTTTTAAACACTTTTTGAGTGTTCTGATAAATTAAAAAAAATGGTTATAAATATTTGATTTAAGCTAACATGATAAAAACAAGTGAAAATCATAAGTTAGAATTTTTAACTTATGACTTTTGATTTATGAGTATAAATCAAGAATTGTTAAAATTTAACTTATTTTAAGCATTTTTAAGTTAATTTTTTTAAATTCTTTTAAAGTGTTCTAATAAATCTAAAAAAATAAATTATAAGCAGTTAATTTGAAGTTATAATAATAAATAAATCAAAAGTGAATCATCAAGTATTAAAACACTATCGAAAGTCCAAACATGCACTAATTCATGGTAAAAGGAAAAATGAGCTAGCGAGTAATAAAAAATGCTTGCCCTCTCGGTGTAAGAGCTTTTTCGAAAATAGCACCTTTTTTTTCCAACCACACTGTTACCATCGAGTTTTGACTAATTTGTGAAGTATATATAGATCTTGCATATTCTTTGAGATCAATGTCGATTTTTCAGATGAACTCGCATGGTTATCATTTCCCTAAAATTCAATTAACGTCAATCTATAAAAAAAAGATTCATTGAACACTAAAAAGATATGAATGGAGTGAATTAATCTTGGAGGTCGCAAAGAAGGATATTTATCATCGGGCGATGATGATGACCTCTTGTTTTTCGTGGATGATCGAGAGTTGGAATTCTTTTTTTGGCGATACCTTTTCTTGTCTTTGAGAGGAAAAGAATGATAGAGAAATGATTTGGATTTTTCAGCTCTTCTTTTATTAGTTTTGATTAACATTGTTTATTATTTTTTTAAAGGACTAGGGATAGATAGGCGTTGATGATGTGAGGAAATAAAGTTAGGAAAAAATAATATTGTGAGAGACAGATAGGCATTGATGGTGTGAGAAAATAAAGTTTAAAACATACAAAATTAGGGATCTATCTCATCCAAAAGGAATGAGTCAAGGTCAAACAATTAATCAAAATCTATTATCCACTTTTTCAACTTAGAGATAGAAAAAGTCCTTCGAAATTGGAGAAGTTGTTGAGTCATAATAATTATGTTTATGGAGCTTAAATTGTATTAGACCTAGACTCATTCCTTTTGGATGAGATAGATCCCTAATTTTGTGTTTTTTTTTCAAAACTTTGTTTCCTCAAATCATCAACGTCTATCTGTCTTCCATAATATGTTTTTTTCCAACTTTATTGTCTCACATTATCAAGCCTATCTATCTTTAGTCCTTTAAAATAGTAATAAACAATGTGTAATCAAAACTAAACAAAAGAAGAGCTGAAAATCCAAATCATTTCTCTCTGTCAACAAGAAAATGGCATCACCAAAAAAAAGTTCTACCTCTCGATCTTCTACTAAAAAATGAGAGTTCATTATCATCGCCGGATGATAAACATCCTTCTTCGCAACCTCCAAAGGGGGTAACAGATTATTCTCACTCCATACATTTTTTTAATGTTCGATAAGTTTTTTTTTTGGGTTGATGTTAATTGTTTTCTTTCTTACGCAAATTATAACAATGTGAATTCATCTGGAAAATAATTGTCTATCTCAAAGAATTCGAAGGATCTATGCTTCCTTGATCAACCAAAACTTGGTGGTAATTTGGTTGGCGAAAAAATTGATTATGTGGCTGAAGGACAAGTATATGGTGCAGTTGCCGAAAAAGCTCTTACACCTATTACAAAAGGTGAGTGTTTTTTATTAATCATGAGTTCATTTTTGCTTTTCCCGTAATTAGTGCATATTTGGACTTTAGATTGTCTTTAATTGCTTATTGATTCACTTTTTTTGATTTATATTTATTATTATAACTTAAAATCAGGATATGGCAAAAGTTGATCTCACCGAGGGAATAACCTTAGATAGGAAGGAGTGGAAGTTGCGAATTAGAGTAGAAGGTTAGTAGGTTAGCAGGGTTAGGTTGATGTCTAGCCATGAGGTATTGTAGGGTGTTTTTATCTGTATTATATGTGCTAAATTTATTTACATAATATTATATGCTAGTTTTTTTCATATTTAGTTTATTCCTTTCATTTTTGTCATATCTGGTTTATTCAAAGAGAGCATGGCAATAATCAAAAGAAATGGTGGAAAATACTGAAGACTTTACTCAAAGAGAGCATATAAGAGACATTGTGAACCAGATTTGAGTTAGCTTATGGATATTGAAAAGTCTTGGGCTTAGGTTTGGGGCAGGGGCTGCGCGAACGCAGGCCCCCTCCACGACAAATTATGACGTAAGCTCGACCACTTGGGCCAACCTTAGGCAGTCACTCCTCCAAAGAGCAGTGAAGGTCACAAGCCTACTGCTTTTGCTCCATTTTTCTTTTAGATACCAATGTGGGAGAATTATTCAAAATGTCATTTACTCTCTTTAGCTAAAATCGAGTTCAGAAACAGCAGCTATCTGGAGAAACAATAGAAATAATTTTATCCATCAGACTAATGTACAACTTTCATATGCATGAACTATTCCGACGAAATGTTGCTTATTTCATATGCAACTTACAATCTCTTTATGTAAGTTGATCTTGAAAATCTTAAGCATCATGCTCCAGATGTGCATATTACAAGAGCCAGCAATGCGACTTCAGAATCTTTCTATTGTTATTTGCAGTCTTTGACAGCAACGATCACCAAGTAGAGATAATTAACGACAGGTTCATCAAAACAATATCTAACAGAAGTCTCTACTTGAAGATATCAGCTAATAAGAGACATCTATATCACCTGTTCTCAGCTGATGTCACACTAAATATTTACCAAGGAAACAGCAGAAACTATGTATGCAATAAGACCGGCCATGAGGTCTCCAAATTTGTCTATAACATTGTTGTCTAGTGACCAAGTTAAGCTGAAAACCTGCTAAACAGAATCCATAACCTCAATATTAAACTTACACTGATGTTTAACCTCTCATTTGCTTCATGTTCCTGCTGCCGACGTTCCCTCCGGCAAAAAGTTAGTCATCACTCACCAGTAATATGGCAAGTATCAAAAGAAATGGAGGACAAGACTAAAGACTATACTCAAAGTAGAGCATTGAGAGACATAAATCAGATTAGTTAATACTGGATATGAAGAAGAGAATATTAAGATAAATCCAATTCAAGGCACTTTAATAGGAATTAGGAACACCCCTCCACTTAATAATAGTGGTGTCTTAAACACGGCAAGTTCTCTAAGAAAGGACGAAGTTGAGTATAACATTTATTGATTACACGAAAATGTATATTGTAGCTGACAGGAACTGTATGCTCCATTGATATTACAAACTGAAGGACCATAAGCAAACCTGCCATTACCTTTAATATGTTTAAGCAAGAAGTTCTTCCTGTTCTAGTAGGAGCAACTTCTTCAGATGCAAGTCAGCTAGAGAACTGTTATCTTACAAACAGGCATTAATTATATGCAGCACAAATTCTCTACTTAAAGCTTCAGCAATAAAATGTGCAGAGCCAGTATTGCTTTTCTCTCATCAATTTCCCAATGGACAAGGAAAACTTGGGATAGATTTGGGTAGGGGCCGCGCGAACGCAGGCCCCCACTGCCACAAATTATGACGTAGGCTCGACCTCTTGGGCCGACCTTAGGCAGGCAGGCACCCCTCCAAAGTGCAATGGAGGTCACCAACCTAGGCCATGGGCCTTAATGATCACCCATTGACCCCGTCCAGGTAAGTATGTTATAACGTTAGCTCAGCCCAGTATTAATACTACTGCTTTTACTCCATTTTTCTCTTAGTTGCCAATGTGGGAGAATCACCCAAATTCCAAAATGCCATTTATTCTCTTTACCTTTCTCCAAGGAAATCATCAATGCTACTTCATGTTCCTGACGCCGACATTCTATCTGGCATAGAGACAAAAGTTAGTCACTTAAACAAAGCAAGTTCTTTCAGAAAAGATGAATTTTCAGTAACATATAATAAGACATTCTTATATAGCATCGCTGCAGCTTCCTCAAGCACACAAATAGTGTTAGTTTTCAACTTTTTTCAGTCTTTTCTCAGGTTGATTTTGTTCAGAATCTTATTCTGTCCCTTCAATAAGACTGTAGATGCTTACATGGAAATGTATACAGTAGCAGCTAACAAGACAGTCATAACCAATCTGTTTCAGACTAATCTTTCAAACAGGCATTGATTATTAGATTGGCCATTGCCAAACTTAAGATTATGAACAGCTTCGTAAGTGAACTGTGTAGTCACCATGTTCAAAAATAGACAGCTGCAAAAATAGACAACTGAAAGAGTTGATTTGAATAAACTGATGGATAAGTCCTTTAAGTAAATAACTTTTATATAAAAAGTAAAATATATTTTTATTAATATACTTTTAATAAATACTTTGAAAAAGATGCAACTCTTTTATAATTTTTGTTGACATACAAAATTTTTATATTTAAATAATGATAAAATTTAAAAATTATTATTAATATTTTTTTATTATATAAAACGCCATTTTTTTAATATGGGAAAAGTAGTACATAAGTAGATGAAAGTAGTATTATGCTGATCTTTTTTTTTAAAAAGTAGGAAATAAATTTTCAGAGCACAAAAACTAACATTTGGTGAAATTGTTGATACATTAATATATTGTCTTTTTGAGCATTAAAAGAAGCCTAATAAGAACATCAACAGTCTATTGTTGCTTCATTCTACTCCTTCTTGCTACATATAATAAGAAAATTTATAACTAATAAAAATGGTACTAATTCAGAGATCTTTTTTATGTACTTTTTAATATCTAAAATTTATGTTAAATATAATTAAATTAAGATGCAAAAATTAGAAAATATTTGATTCCCATATCCTAAACCTTTTCATTCTTTTCAAACAAAGGAAATAATATCAATTAACCTTTTCCATTATTTCGAATTAATTATATATCCAAGTAACTTAAGTTTACATAAATTAACTTTTCTGGAAAGTAGAAACTTATGTAAAGTAACACTGTTACATTACTAGTAAGATGGAAGTTTAGAATCACTTTTCTGGGGACTGATTATGTTCTGTATAATTAAACAAGTGCAATACTTGCAAAGATAAATTTATCTCGAGTATTGGAGATGTCTTTTACTTTTTGTAAGATGCCTTTCCTATGCTTGTTGATCCGAATTAAAATAGGTTAAACGCAACTCATATGAAAGTAACTGTATGAAACACTCTTGACGTATATGAAAGTAACTGATGATTTAAGGATTATTAGAGTCATAGAGGGGTATGTGGTCTCATGAGATGGTCTTTTTTGGTTAATGGTTAATTTCATTTTGCTATAGACATAGGGGAAGCTTTTTGCACTGGATTCTGTTTAATCTCAAATGAACATCTTCAACTGGATAGCCTAGAACTTTAAGGATGAGTTACATTTTATGTTGTTGGTTTCTTCTCCATTTAAGACAAACAAATTGAAACGGGAAGAGTAATAATTTTACTATAAATTTCCATTTACCTTTCATGAGAAAATTTATTGACACATAAATATCTTTTGTTTGTGTTAGATCACAAATTTTAAAAATCTATCTTTCATTCTTAAACTATGTGCCCAGACATCCTTCACATTAATCGGGACTGAGGGTGTATTTCTTACTTCGTTTTTTATTTGTTTAATTTATGAAGTTAAGACAAATCGTTCTCTTCTGCATTTTCTGGATAGTGCAATTATTCTTTATCTCCTGTACCACACATTGTTCTGCAACTGCCTATTCATACGTTTTAGTACAATCTGAGGCTGTCATTTTCTACCTTCTCTATCTTGTTCCATTGTTCCAGGGGCCCAAAAGTTGGGTATAGAGGAAGGTTTTATTGTCTTTCGAATATAATGTATTGGCTAAAGTTGGGGTAAGCATTGACTTTGGTGGTCTTTGTGATGATTCTCATGGATACTTCTGCCGAGGTACTTTTGGAATGCCATTGAACTATTTTCTTTTAGTTTATTAAGTTAACAGCATTCTTAAGTATGCAGTCTTAGTTCACTTCTAATTCTTTTTATTAATTCTTCCTCTCAGTCAGTGAACTGTGCTTAAACGTTACTGGTGTGGATGATATGGACAAGTTACTCGCTAACACATTGTTTGAGGTGTGATTTCTTTCTATGAATACTGTTATGTGGAATTTTTGTAGGGTTAAACTTTACCCTTTGTATTTCATTCTACTTTTTCAGGTTGTATTCAACGAGAGCCGAAATTCACCATTCATTTTGTTCATGAAAGATGCTGAGGAATTGGTTCATTTTGTTCATGAAAGAAGCTTCCTGATGATGTAGTTATTATTGGTTCACACGCTCATACAGATAACCATGCGGAGAAGGTACTATTTTAGATCATAATGCCCACGAATAGATGCATGTAATCATATCTTTTCCTGTTATATAATGTGTATAAGATCGAGGCCTGTAATGGAAATTTTTTATGGATTAAATTTCTTGGCTATAGTAGTTTTTGGTGTCAAAACTTTGTTAGACTGAGGCTTTATCAAGAGAATGAGAAGCGTCCCTTATTACAACAAAAAACTTGAAAAGACCATTTTCGAAGCACAAACACAACATTCACAAACACAGCCCATATCAGCGATAGTGGCATCATTTTTATGAAATCGAATATTTGTGGGTCAAGAAAATGAGAAAATAATTTATGTGGGACATTCTTCAATAATCATGAGTGAGGTCTCTTTATGTGATCTTCGACAATCCTCCCCTTAAGAGTTGATTTTTATTCTTGAGTTAGGCGTAAGACAATGTAATTTGGTATCAGAGTCAGGCCTATCCCAACTATTAATTATCGATGCTGGGCTCCCATTTACATTGTCCATGTCCTCTGATTTAGGGAATCCAGATCTCTTTATATGATCTTTGACAATTCTTCCTCGTGAGCTAATTTTTAGGGTTGAGTTAAACCCAAGGTCCATTCAACAAATCTATGCATAAAATAAATAAGTTAAAAAAAAAGATTTGTTTTAAACAAGAAACAAAATTCAAACTCAAAGTAAGGATAGTGTTATGTGTGTGATTAGGATTTGAAGATTGAATAATCCTTTTAGGAAGTGTATATGCAATGAAGATATCGCACTGTAAAACTCAAAAAGGTCAACTTTCATATCTCTAGATGACATTACTTTTAATTGGATGAAACATGAAAATAAATCTAATAAGCAATCATATCCAATAAGATATATTTCCTTTGTCACCCAAGAGTATGGCCTAATGATCAGTGAATTGGATTTGAGCCTCATGAGGTCTTGGTTCAATTTCTAGCGGACACAAACACTAGGTACTAGCCTTGGTGGATAAAATTATCTGGTAACTGTCTTTAATGGGAGTAGACAGATATTCTGTGAAATTACGCAAGATACGCGTAAGTTGGTCCGTACTCCATGATTTTTCATTAAAGAAAAAAACAAACTCCACGAGAGTAGACCAGCGAATGTTTGTTGGTCCGTACACCTCTAGCTGCTGCAGAAGTTGAGCAACTCCGTCGATCTCTCAGGCCTTTAGTATCCTCCTGAAACTGTAATTCCACCCCTGTTGACTCCATATATATATATATATTCTAATTGTGTGAACAAGTTGAATGCTTTATTTCTAAAAGGAAGCTCGGTACACTAAGCTCCCGCTATGCGCAGGATCCGAGCAAGGATCTAACTACAAGGGTCTATTGTACGTAACCGTACCTCCTGGTGAAGGTCACATGGTAGCAACTCTACCAGCTACCTCAAGACTCCCCTTCCTAATGCTTTATTTCTCAGGTCAATAAATCATGATTTATGTCTTTAGCTACTTTCTATATAATGACTGCTCTATTTTCGGTTCCGAGTCGGATGGATTAGAATGTAATAGACTCGAGACATTGTGCATTAAAGACTGAAGTTTCCTTTTCCGTTTTCTTCCCGTAGTTGTGGGGTTGGGATTAGAGGGGTGTGTGAGCTAATTTAGATTCTCACTATTATATCGTCTCTGTGTCATTTAGATCCTTCAAAATCCCTACCCCATCTGTGTTGGCACGATTTGGATGTGGGTGTCGGATATAGACGTGATCAGGTTAACCTAACTTGGGTGCTTTGACTATAACAATGACTAAGAACTATAGGTTGATCAGATATTTGATTTGATTTTGGGATTTATATATGTATGTGTGTGCTTATATGTATATAATATATGCATAAAGTACCAGAATACTTTGCTATTAATCATTGTTATCACTGTTTTTGGGTGGCTGAAGGTGCAGAGAAGATTGTTGGATGGGCGTTGAGCTATCAGTTGATGCAGAATACTCGAGCAGACCCTGACACGAGGGTTGTTTAATCTCATGTGAGGTAAAAAAAAAAACTGTTGAATTGAACTGCCGGAATCTTTTGCGATTTAACAGCATTTCAGCATGGGTTGGAACTTTTACAAGCTAAGCAAAATGATGCCAAGAGCTTGAAGAAACCACTCAAAGTGATTATAATATCCCTTATCTGATGCTTTGCTAAATTTGTTTGTCATAAGAAGCTCCTAAATTTGATATGGCAGATATTGACTTATGAACTCATTAACCAACTCAGGATGTTGAGACAGAGAATGAATTCGAGAAGAGACTTCTGGCTGATGTTATTTATTGGTGATACTTGCAAAGGCAAAAGAAGACTTGGCTCAGGATGTTGATCTGGATTTAGTTGCAAGTATGACAAATGGATATTCAGGAATTGACCTTAAAGTGTCTTTCCTATTTATGTTTTCTATCTATTTTATATTTTCTATCATTTGATTATAAAAATAAATAATAATGTGTTATAATTATTGAGATTGAGCGGGTCAAATAGTGAGTATTCAATTCGAATTTTAGCCCATTTGAGCGCAGAGTAAATTTGTGTGGGTGATAATCCAACTCAATTTCTATTTCGACTCATTTTAACATTTTTAATTTCAACCTAACCCGCCCGATACCCCTAAAAAATATGCTTAGAAAAGTAACAAAGCAGCCAAATTGAGAGAGGCACGGTGGAATTTCAGTAGTTAAAAAACCCGTAAATCTTCATAAACGATGATTGAATGGCATTGTGATGTCTAAGCTATATCTAATTAGCTTAAATGGTCATTATTATTAACATCAGATTTTATATCAAATCACACCGTAAAATGTAAAATTCGATAAAGATTATCATTGAAGCTATTTGGGTAAAATGACTTTTGGGAGACAAAAAAGAGAGAAAATTGGTGGCTAATAATTCGACTTTGAGTTACTGATGTAAAATATGTGGTTAGATATTTAGATTATTGTTTCATGAATTAATTTTGATATTTAAGAGAAAAAATATAGAGCAATAGCAAACTCCATTATTCTCGAATTTCAAAATTTGTAGTTGACCTAAAACATCAATTTTTTCAAATAAAAATTTCTCAATCATAAAAAAAAAAAAGAATTAAGACATTTAACTTGTACTAATTATAGTTTGAATGACTTTTTAGTGATAAGATAAGCATTAAAAATATTGTTTCACATATTAAAACATGTCACTATCTAATTTTTTACAAGACATTTTCCTTTGGGTGCTTGAATTCACAAAGTAAAAATAATCAAACATGACAAAAATACAAATTTTATAGTTTTTAGAAATTTATTTTGAATTTTATACTTTCTTTTACTAATTATCTTAATTTTTTTAAGAATATACAAATTTAAAAAGATCATTTTTTTTCTCTTTTAAGATTGTAAAGGTCAAAAGATCCACATGACAAGTGTAAGGGGTATTTTAGTCATTTCATCTAACGTCACTCGGCTTTGTTGACCAATCGCTAACCTTTTCTCCGTGTTAAGAAACAACTTCCCTGGGCGATATATTCATTTGTACCGGTTCCAAGAGCTCATTTCAATTTCGCCCAATTCAGATCGAGATCCAGAAGAGAAAACCCTAATTTTGTTTTCGGATCCGAAATGGACGCTCTCGATACTGTTTTCGATCCTCTTAGGGATTTCGCCAAAGACAGCGTTAGGCTCGTCAAAAGGTGCCACAAGCCTGATCGTAAAGGTACATCATCTAGTTCCTCGTTGTTTTTGATTTTTTTTTCTCTGTGGAGATTTAGGGTTTATCGTTCTCTGTATATGTATATTTTTTTAATTTGATTGTTTGTGGTACAGAATTTACCAAGGTCGCAACCCGTACGGCGATCGGTTTTGTTGTGATGGGATTTGTTGGATTTTTTGTGAAGTTGATATTCATTCCAATCAACAACATCATCGTTGGTGCTTCTTAAGTGGTAATTTTTATGCTTTACCTTCGACTCAGTATCTTAAATCACGATGAAAATTCGTTCATGTTTCATGGCTTGTTGTTTATATATGATTGATTGTTAGATATATTAAATTTTGTGGGATCTCGGGACTTGCTTGGTGAATTGCTAATTTGTTGTTGTATTATAGCCTGGATAATCTTACACTGTTGTATCATCTAGAAGGATCTTATTTGGGGGATACAGTATATGTGCAATCACACAAATACGGACACTCTGGTTCAGTTATGTTATGTGGCACACTAGCTTGCATGTACTAATTATTTAAGTAGTTGTGGCAGGATTTGAGTCAAAGGATCAAAATTTAGGACTTTTTTTGCCTTTAAAAAGAGGTGACCCGCGGTTTACCCTTAGCTGTACAATAGAAATGTTGGAGTTTCTACATATAATTGGAGCGTGCGTTCTGTATGACAGATCCAAGTTGACAATGTTACCTTCCAAGTATTCAGTTGTAGAGATGGAATTCTGGTTCCTCGATGTTCATAGAATTTCAAGAGAGGAAGTTCTTTTTTTTAAAAAAAAAAAATTTGGGGTTCCAATTAGGTAGTTCAAAAAAGGCATAATGCTTAAGGAAGTTCATCCTGATCAACATATTGTCAGTGGCCTCTTTGTATTTAGGTTGTGTCAGTTTCTGTATGTGCAAGTGCGCATAATTTGACTATGACAAGTATGTTAGTGTTGGTTGATGTCTCTGACAACCAAATATTGAAATTACTATTGTTGATTGATATATCTTTTACCTATCAAAAAAGCTTTTGAGATGATATGTAAGGTCGGTAATAACACCATTCTTTATGAGGTCAGTAATGACACCATTCTTTATGTGAGTGTACGTTCCTTTCTCTCTCTTCGTTTTAATCTTCTGTTTTGTTTGTTGATGCTCTTGTTTTCACTTAATTTTCATGGGTGCCAATTCCAACCACACTCCAGCTCCTGAAAAAAATGAAGAAGTAAACAAATCCTGCCCTCTTTCTTCTCTTTTTAAATCTGTCCAGATGTTATGAGGAATTGTTGGTATTCATATTAGTTCCATCTATAAAAGAAGATACATATAATCACTTGAATAAAAGGAAATATTGAGTAGCAATGTCAGCAAAAGTGAATGTGCTAATAATTATAGCAAGGTGTTTATGCAGTGTCTCTGTTATCATGCTTTTTTAAAGTTGATTCCATCTAAATGTGTTTATAAAGTCGATCCCACTAATTTGGGGTTGAGTTTTATATCATGTTTGGCTAAGCTTTCGATTTTGCTTATTTTGAGAAGTGCTTTTAGAGAAATCTACTTTTGGAGAGCAACATTTTGTGTTTTACTAATTTATTTGTATAAGGTTTATTGTCAATGTTGGGGAAAACCCATCTTTTTTAAGCTTTTGAAAATCCACTTCAGCTACTACTCGAAAGTACCACTTCTTTTTTATCTTTCCAAAAAGCTCAGCCAAGCAACTCAACTTTGTAAATTAGTATTTTCCGGAAGAAAGAAAAAGAACACTTTTGCCTTCCCCGGAAGCTTGGTCATTAGTTGATTGATCCATATGTATGCTTTGGTGGTATTCATCTTTAACCTCGCTAAGTTATTTTTGATATTGATCCTTCCATCTTTTTGTTGACTGCTGACCGTCTATGAAAAATTTGTTGATTTCCGATATTTTGTTTCTTTCTAGAGTGCTTTCTCAATTTCCTTGCCATTAAAACCGGGGACTACCAAACTCTTATTTGTTTTGATATATGTAATGATCCTCTGCAATGAGACGCTGAACTCTATATGTGGAACTGCAGGCATTGGCGAAGGAGAAATTGGAGATATAGAGCAAGAGATAGAGGTGGTGCAAAATTTTAGTTTCATCTTGTAATCCATAGCAGTTGGTATATCATGTAATCTTCTTTCTGAACCGCCTAAGTTAATAGGGACTTTGTCATCCTAGTTGCCTCCCTCAGCGCCCAGTCCCCTCACCCAACCCCATTTTCAGATTTTATTAACTTTGTTGTTGATGTGAAGACACCCGTTTTCTCCATTTACTTTTTGCACTTCGATGAGTACAGTTTTGAACTTATCTTTATTGAGACAGAAACATGGAGGATAATACACTTACTTTTTATGGGATGGAGATGTCTCGTTTTATTGAACGAGTATGAAATGGGATGATGAGGAAGGGGCTTATCCTTTAGGATCGGTCACCTGAAAATGATCCTCGTGTCGTCTAAATGGCGCTCCTGCGAGTGGTATTAACTAAGAAAAAAATTATGTTTAGTATTTTCCATGAAATGCTCCATTTAAAGCTTGATATATTTAAATGCTTCAAACTTACCCAACCCTGTTGTGAACTATATGTTTTATCCATTTGGTACTACGACTGGGGTCTGAAGTGGGTAAAATGTAACAATTAGACTTTCAAAAAGATTGTGCGGTATGAAACAACAGGCGTATACTTCGTCAAATCATGCAGCAAGAGAATTCATGAAAATAGAATTCTTGGAACTTTAGGGGAAATTGTGGAGAAAAAGTTGGGATTAAAGGTTGTTCTAAATGATATGGTGTTTGCTGAGGTTTGTTTCTTTTTTCTTTTTTTTTTTAAATCGGATGTTCCCCGAAGGGACGTTTGCTGAGGTGACTTACCTCTTTCTTCCAGGGGCACAGCCAACTTTTTAACAGAAACCGAGTTCCATTTTGGATGTGGGATTGATTAACTCCTCGAGAGAACAAATTGGAGCATCTAAAATTTGGTGGTTTACCCAAACAAAGAACTGAAGTGTTGCACTTCAAGTTTAGATGCAGATAGTTTCCTTGAAGCAACAAATTTTTTTGGACTCAGGAACATCAATGAAGTAATAAAGTTGACAGATAAAGCGTATGCAAGGAAGGATTCTCAATTTTGTTTCATCGTTGTAGCATAGCAGCAATATAAAAGTAAATCAAGTTGACAAATTGGTCTCTATCTTCTATATTCCGTGTCCTTCCAAATCATCCATACACTTTAATTGGTGCAGTTATTTTGAGCCCACTGCCCATAATTGTAGCCAATAAGTCAAAACCAACTGATTAGAAAAAACAAAAAACTTGACATGTACAGGCATATTACCAGATTTTGTTATCTATTGCACGAAAACAAGAAAACTATAAACAATAATCAAGAACTAGAAGTTCCGCAAGAGATGAAGTAATGAGGAACCAATACAGCCACATGTGAACATAGATATGTCAGCATAGAGCACAGGCAACTAGCAACCCAAAAGGATTTTAAAGAGTAATATCCAGAATACACAGAAGAGTCAAGTTTTATATAGACAAGAAGATTCAAGTCGTTACAGTTAAAACATTATCCATAGATTGTAGCAATACAAGGTGGATTCACAATTGAGAGAATAAATTACATTTCCCTTAACCATTAGTTTTCACTTGTGCTGCTAAGCTTCCAAACCAGCAAGCAGCAGGATCTTTTAACTGCAGCAAGAGAAAAGGGAGAAATTTAGTACCAGGGTTTAATAGTTGGACAAATGGATAGCGTCTTCAGATTCTGATTCCTGAAGTATAATCATACTAGAAAAACCATATATCATGAATACCCAAAACGTTACATTTGTTGCCATGCTGATTAAATAAGATATATTGAAAAACTACAGTCAACAAACAGAAAGAATTGCGAGAACTGAAAGCCAATTCTGTGACCACATCAACCTTGGTGTTCATTGCATGTATGCCTAAAGTGTAGGCAACATATTTCAACTTTCGAAGCAAGATGCCACCATGATATGAGATAAATAACTTTTTCCTGATATACCTTCAGGCATGCAAGGAAAGAGATGAAATCATCATCATCAATGATATCTGATACATGAAAAAGAGTTGTACAACAAATTTTGCTAAAAATACAAACTGGAGGTTAGGTGTGGATGGAGAAACAACGCACTTGGTAAAAAGCAATTGTAATCAACCAGGGATTCTTCCCGGGACCTTGTGCATAGAGGGAGCTTTAGTGCACCAGGCTTGCCCATTCAACCAGGGATTACCAAAGACAGAAGAACAAAAACTGTCATATATCAAGATGAGGATATATTGGCTCAAGTTCCATAAAGGTATTTTAATTGAAGACGTCATGTGTATAGGGAAAAAGAGAACATAATAACAAATAACAACAATAATCCAAGTGTAATCCCACAAGTGGGGACATGAGAGGATAGTGTGTACACAGACCTTACACAAGGTAGGGAAGCTGTTTCCAAAGACCCTCGGCTCAAGGACAGGCAAAAAAAGAAGTGGTAACAACAAAAAGAAACATGTAGCAATAAAAAGACTAAGAAAATACAAGAGTAATAACACTCCTGTAATAGAAAAGAAATACACATGAAAAAAGAGTATATATATGTACAAATAGTGAAGGCCTCAACCGGTGTATCCCTTTTGTTGGTAAATGAAATGGAGTGGCCTTAGCCCATTGATTGCTCTTTCTCAGGGCAAAACTTGCAACAACTAGCAGCTCCCTTGGAAATTTCCCCTTCCTATATTTCTCACACACATGGTATTACAGTTCTTTATCCCCAGTCCCGTTTATTCTTTGCTTCCTTTCCTTTTCCACCCTCCCCTTCATTAAAATCACTAACACCCCAAAAGGAGGACGAGCCAACAGAGGAAAAGCATTTCCAAGAACATGATAAACTAACGTCTGATTATTTGTACAAGATGTTCTGTTATTCTTTTGATCACAACTACACAGTTCAGTTAGAACTGAAAATTAAACTCCAATAATATTTATTTCTTTTTTTTAGAAGGGTAACATGGTAATACTTGGATCTTCTTTTAAAAATATTAATGAGAATCTACATTTGCAGTTGTAAACTGAAAAGAAGCCTAATAACTTGGATCCCCAGTTCATCAAATCTAATTTTAATCAACAATAGATTTTAGGAAATATACACTTTCTATCAGCCGACCAAAATTTCTGAAATTGTGAAATCCATGGAATGAAAACTGATAGAGTCACAAGTAAAAACTTACAAGTCACTGACCTAAATGTTCCAAAACAAAAGATATACAAGAAACGCCAGCTCTAAATACCCAAGTCTCCATGGTGATCTTTTCTGCTCATACACTGAATCTTTTTATTTTAAAAAAAAATTCTCAATAACAAAAACTAGACAGTTACTTACAAATTTTAACACCTTACAATGTCATTACTTTTTTCCCTACTCAGTCCCTGTAAAGTGTTTGGCACACGTCTTTACCTCCTAATTGCTTAACCCAGCACACAAAATTTCTTTTCTTTTCTTTATGTGTAAACAAGGGATAAATGATTCAACCATACATCAGAACTGGATTTAGGAAGGACAACTGGAAGTGAACAGGGGGCATTGCAGGCTTTGTTTTCTGGACTATTCTCAACATGCAACAATCCTGAAGTCAAATTAGACAAGATCTGGTCCCCCTGGGCTGGAACTTAGCTTTCGGAAGGTTGTTAAATGATGGGGAAATAGCGAAGGTAGCAGAATTGCTGATAATAATTGGTGGTTTTCAGGAGACTAGTATGGAACCTGATAATATGGTATGGAATCGCCATCAAGATGGTTTGTTAGTAAATAGGGTGTATAATAGGATGCTGACTGACGTAATAGGGAGGTCAACAGGATTCTGGAAGTCTTTACGGAAGAGTGTGGCACCAAATAAGGTGAAATGCTTCACCTGGCTAGTAGTCAGAAGAGCTTGTCCTACTCATGAAGCACTACAGAACAGGGGAATCTGCATTGCTTCAAGATGTGCATTATGGAAGGAGGCTTCAGATTTAAAAAAACACCTTTTTCTACACTTTAGAATAAAAGCACAAGTGTCGGCATTATTCATCATTTCGACTAAGGTGAACAGGTAATACTGCTGATTTTTCAAGAAGTTGGATTCGGAGGGGACGTAGCAAGAGCCAGAAGATTTGGTGGAAACAGTACCTGCTTGTATTTGGTGGAACATTTGGAATGAAAGAAAATGAAAAAAAGGGAGCTCCATAGAGAAGATCAAGTGGAAAGTCATCACTTCTTTGTATTTTTGGTGTTAAGAACAATGTATAGAATGACTTCATAGGATTAGTGTAATTGTTCTCTATTAAGTTCAAATTTTTGGAGGTGGACTACATACCCTTAATGCTGAGGAAATACAAACCCTCATGACTCCAGCTTTAACAAAAAATGCTAAGATACCAGACCTTAAATTCTCAAAGGAAAAAAGTTACCACCATAAGGAACAAAGAATAAGGCTCTTTTGCTTTCCAGTCGTATTTCACAAATACCTAACTTAACCAGTATCCATTTTCATTCAATTTGGGCCAATTTCATCCCAATATTTAGTACCTTCAAGTTTTAACAAGAAAAGCTAATATCCCTGACTCTAATCCTCGTAAATAAGCAAGAAAAGGAAGAAAATCGCCACCTTTAGGATACAGAATAAAGCATTTTTCATTTCCCAAACTTAATTTTCAAACCCTAGCTTATCCAGATCTGAAGGTAACAAGATAACATAGACAGAAACGACAAACTTACATTTGGCCATCAAGGTTACCCTGTCCACTGCTACCTCCACTAGCATAGGAATTATCGTCTGGAGCCTGCCACACAGATTGCCACGCCTGTGACGGTGGAGGGTGCACATACATTGATGGATCAACCCCAGGAACAGCAGGCCTACCAAGCATCACTCCACCCGGAGCTGGCTGGCCCAATGGAGGGTAATAGTACGGCACACCACTAGCAGTAGAACCAACAATTCCGGGTCCAAGCCCAACACCCTCATCCTTAATTTCATCCCTAGGAACAATGTCAACCAGAAAATCAAAAATATCAGTACGAGTAATCGCCGCAGCGATATCATTCTTCTGTAAAGTCCTGCGCTTGTTTTCCTCAGCGTGAAGCCACGAACGGATTGTGAGTTCGAGAATGAAAAGTTCACAGGCTTTGGCGAACAGAACCGGAGCTTCAGCGGAGATCATACGAACATCTTCATCAGCTTTCATGATCTTCTTGATACGGGCAAGGGGAAGTTGGTGGTTCTTGAAATCGTTGACTTGCTCGATTTCTTGACGTTGGTAAGTCCAAAACATCTGTAGCTGCTGCTGTTGTTGTTGAAGGAGATGGTGGTACGGTGCCTGTGGTGGATATGTGGCTGGCTGACCCGCCGCTGCTGCTGCCGCCGCCGCCGCCGCTGCCTCAGTCGGCGATTGGTGAGTGTTGTTATCCATGGCAGTTTGCGGAAAATGGAAGCTACTATCTGTGAAGAGAAAAAATGAAGGTGTAACGGTGCTCTGTTCCAGCTTTGTACTGATTTATAATTTTTTCTTTAAAATATTTTATAATAATATACACTATTTAATTATAAAACTTTGATTTGTTTTATACGCCCTGTTTCATTTTAATTAAATTTATGAGATAATGCATATATATTAAGAAAAATAAGATAAAATTTACACCATACTTTCTACTATTATTTTTTATAAAATCATAAATATATGGTATATTTTATCTCCTAGATAATACAAAAGTTCAATAAATAAAAGATGAAAAAAATTTCGAATATTCACCTTAAATTTTGAACAATTTAAATATTATTAATATTGAAAAAATTAAAAAATTTAATTAATTTTGAGAGAATAAAAATATCAAACTAGAGTCCAACCATTATTACTTTAATATATTTATTTTACTTTTAGTACTATCTACTTTCTCTAATCACATTTTATGCATGAGTCCTTTTTGTTACTGGTCTAAAATATCTGGTAACCATTTTTCCTTTTGAAAGATAGGTAGTATGTTAAGTACTTCCTAGTTGTCACATTGTCCCTTTCGAGAATTAATTTAATTAATTTTTAAAATTAGATTAGATTTATATTATACCAATTATTATTTATAAATAAAATTTAAATATTTAAAAATTATATAATAAATATTATAAATTATAATTTATATCATATTAATATATTTTAAAATATTAGTCAAAATTTACTGACTCTCAAAAAATTATAAAAAGGGACGGATGAAATATTATACTATAGGGACGGATGAAATATTATACTACTTATTAAGTACTTCATTTGTCCTATTTTATGTGGTATTCTCTTCTTTTTGGTTCGTACAAAAAAGAATGTCACCTTAATCAAATTGAAAATAATTTATTTTTAAAATTACTTTTTTACCCTTAATAAATGATTCTCAACCACACAAATATCTAAGAATGATTTTAGACCACAAATTTTAAAAGTCTTCCTTTTTTTTTCTTAAGCATCGTGCCAAATCAAAGAGTGCCACATAAAATAAAATAAGATGAAGGAAGCATATTTTATAACAAGGACACAAAAAAGCGAGGTGTTATGGAAGTATCGGTGAATTATTTAATAATAATAATTTGGAAAACAATTGAGTTCTTGATTAGGTATTTGATTAGAAAACAAAAGTATGATAATAAATACTTGTAGTTTAAAATAAATGTATTTAATTATAAATTATTTTAATAAAAATATAAAAAAAATTCAAATTAAATTATTACTCCTTCTGATCCAATTTACATTATACAACTCTCTTGGTAATTAGCCTCATGAAAATAATATTTTTTTATTCGACAAATATATGACTATTAAAGTTTTACTCATGTCAATTCCTACTTATTTGACAAAAATAATCTACAAAGATGTACTGTTATATTTAAAAAAGTTATTTATTTTAGGAATAATTATAAAGCATTTAAAATTTTATATTAATTTAAACTATATAATATAAATTAAGATAAAAATAGTATCATATGAAAAATATTATTCTTTAAATTGACTGAAAAAAGAATGTGATAAATTTTGACGAATAGACTAATTTTTTGGGCCTACAAGATAATATGGCCAATTTCTGAAAAAAGTAGTACTGTTAGTAATAACACATCACTGACAGCAACCTCAAAACTTTTGAATGCAAAAAGTACTCCAAGTAGTCATGTCATTTCAGTTTGTTGGATATTTTTGCTTTATTTTTTTAAACGATACGCTGATATTTACATTGAAATTTAAACTTAAATTTAATTTATTATGGAATTTATTTTCATGTACGACTTTTATTGAATTTTTTATTTAAATATTTGAATCTAAAATATTTGACTAAGAATGCATCTCACCATATCTTTATAGTTTCATTATTAATATATACAATATGTTTCATATAAATGACATATTTTCATATTTGACCATAAAAATATTATCTATGCTTAAAATTACTAAGTTCAAATAAATCTATATTGTTTACTAAGTTCAAATAAATCTATATTGTTTACTCAAAATGCATGTAATAAATTTGAAAAGGATGGAGTAATATTGTATTATATTTGGTTATGTGTAGTTTCCCTGTGCTTAGCATTATTACTTACTAAGTCTCCTTAGTAAGGGCCTGTTCGGAAAATCTTCATGTAATTGAGAATTGGTGTAATATTTGAGTGTAATTATATTTTTTGACATATTTAATAGACCAAGTAATTACTTGGTATATGTGAAATTGGGTGTAATTGAAGTAGTGTAATTACACTCTTCAATTCACATGGAGTCTGTTTGGTAAGGCACCTGATAATTAGAATTGGTGTAATTACTAGGACAATAATTACACACACTATAATAACACCCTGGTAGTTACACTGTCTTGTTTGTTTGTCAGAGTGTAATTACAAAGTTATATTAAATATTAAAATAAACAGACCCTAAGGTATATATTGATTTTGTAAAAGTTTGGCAATACCACAAATGTAAAGTCGATATGTCCGAGTGGTTAAGGAGACAGACTTGAAATCTGTTGGGCTTCGCCCGCGCAGGTTCGAACCCTGCTGTCGACGTTTTTGCAGATTGCCTTTTAACATGTTCTAATAGGCTTTGGTTGTACAACAATGAACTTAACTTTTGAGATTGAGCAAGACTCTTATATTCAATAAATTTTATTGGGTGTACTTTCTAGGTATTAATTGCTTCTCTCCATTCTAAACTCGACCTGCTCTCATGGCTACTAGGCAAATGAAGCTGCGTCCTTTGTCTTTTTAACATTGAGTTAAATTGATTTTCATTCTCTCTCAATCTAAACTTATCTGTTTCTCCATTAATATCCCCTCTCTTTTCTATTCTTCTAACATCTCTATCAAGTTCATTGTTTCAAAGGTTACAACCGTTTGCTGAAGTAGTTTTGCTTCAAGTTCTTTTAGTTTCATACTTCATTTCCGTTGAGAATCATTGTAATTTTGCTTTTGAGTTCAAAATCAATGGATTACTCATTTGCTAATGCAATGATCTTTAATATAGGATGACAATTGTTATCTAACATGGTTGGGCATCTTATTGTTCAAATGAGGTAAGGACCTGCCTTGTCAACCAAGGGATAGAACACATAGTTATTATCAGTTCTTGCCTTGCAGTTAGTTTAAAAAAAGGTAATACAAAGAGTCTGGAAGAAGTGCATTCCATTGTGTTTTAACAAATCTTGTATATCACAGTCCCGCGTGATATTTAAACACTTGACAACTCTTGGCACTAAAATTTGCATGGCGTTGCCAGTTCATCCTTGAAGAGTACTTCAAGGCAAGGGAACAACATTTATAGGGTGTACTTCACATCACCGTAAATCAAAACCTGCAAAGTCTGGATTGCAGACTAAAGGGGAAAAATAAAAAAGAGTACAATGTAGAGAAACTGTCATTCTCCAGCACCAACATTCACTCAAAATGAATTGGCCCATTGAGCACATATGAATCAATGGGCGACTCCCGTTCCTCGTCTATCAAGTAATTAGTTACTGGATCTCCTTAAGAATGCTAATACGCCTAAACCGGCAACTAATGCAGCACTAGCAGCTACAGTGCTGTACGCTGAGGCCCATGCAGATTCAGTATGAGCATAATCCAAACTACCGCCAGTTGTTCCTGAATAGTCTAAGTGCAATTTTAGCCCCTGTTCAGGTTGATTTTGTCATCAGTTCTCATTTCATAATCAAGAAAGGAGACTTCAAAATCTAACAAGTAATCACAAGTCAATATTACTTCCTGTTACTATGGTTTAGGTTCATTCACATTAACTATCATGAGTCAAAACAAAGGCCAGAGGAAAGCCAATCATACCTTCAAACCAGAAGATCTTGCATATTCAACAGCTGCTGTAAGATCACTATCTGATGCCAGCACAACCTTGTCATGATCTTCATCTTCATACTGCAAAAGTGTAATTGTTCTTAAATATAGTAGAGAACTTGTTCAAACAGGGGAAACCAAGAGGAGGAAAATCATTCAAATGTACGAGGAAAAATTAATATATTCAACCAGAATCTGAGGAAGATTATTCCGGTCAATGTCATCCCCCACCCTCTGGATTATTGCAGCTATTAGATCTGTCATGTTCTGAATATCTGAAATATCATAAAAAATAGTAGGATCATCATGGGAGTCAATATTATCATAATTGTTGAATTATGAAGGACAACAAAGAACAAACATAATATCGATTTCAGTGTTAGTTAAGAGACAATAAACAATCAAGTTCCAATTTTTCTAACAAGGGAACCACAGAGTTCAAGGTCTCTCTAATAATTAAAGCAAGCAATAGACACAGCCGAATATACAATGCCAGATGGTAATATTCAAGAGCACCAACATATAGAACAAAAGAAAAACACAAGCGATATGGAAACAGTTGAAAAAACAGAACTTCCAAAAATTAAAATAGTAGTCAAGAGCCCTGGAAAAGTATGACAGTTTGAAAGACAGGTCTCAAGATGCCTAAAAGAAAGAAAATAGAGGTGCACATTTTTTTTTGTTCACATATCAACAGTACTGCATGATTTGGGATCCTGAATGCATATATAAACAAATGGGCCAATGACAACAATAATTTCCAGGTACAAGATACAGAAGGTCATATATGATTTTTAAATCAAGCAATAAGATTTTACAAACAAAGAGCATAAAACACCCACATACAAGTATACCAAAAAGTAGAAAATCTTACAATAAAATTCAATTTTCTATGAAAGACACCCACAGTGAAACCTCATGGGTGCACCAAAAGGAAATAAAGGATACAACCATTCCTTAGGTGTACACAAAAGATACCAAGGTCATGTATGATAACATTGAGAAGAGCCTAATTTTTTTTGTTAACTAAAAACATATTATGTGAACATACCACAGTTGAATCTATGCATCCTCCCCTTTTTGTCTTTAATCTTGAATGAAAAACTATTTGGCTGGCTCGATGAAGGATAGGAAATAGATCTTCCAGTTTCTGTCCCTTCAGAAGCCAATTTCAAGGAATTCTCACTGAAATGTCAAATAAAAAATGTGATAGATAATACAAAAGGAAAAGAAAATGAGTTCACAGAAAAGAGATTAAGGCATTAACCTCCGTGTCTCATCATCATCATCTGGAGTCAATGCCATAGCTGAATCCCAAAATCTTTGCATCACAGAGTTCGCAGCTTCATTATTTACTCCAGCAGAGTTTCCCACCTAATTAATAACAGTTCTTGAAATAAATTTCCAGATTCTTTGGGAAAAAAAGTAAACTTTACAAATTAAATATAGAACCTAAGATTATATAAAATATTTTCAACACTTCACAAGATTGTATGCTACTTTCAACATAATGACATCCAAGATTACCTTAATTTTGACATGATATTCATAGTTGAAGAGGTACCTTACAAAACTTGACCCCCTTTTTAATCAAATAATGAAACAAGAAGAGTTTTAAAAAATCAGATATGTAACTAAATGGAGCATCTTCCATCTAAAAAGCGAATACGATAACTTGACCAATTACTCGTATTTAATTGTCAGTATGATTTACAAAGGATCAGGAACATAAACTTACTTCCCATGAAACACATTATACAGAAAGAACAAACAGCAGCCACAATGGCTAAAGGAATGGTTGAAATATTCACTGATCCAAATATTGAAAAAAAGTTAAATATTGATACTAGCAGTAGAGGTCATAAAAATATTAATACTAGCAGTGGAGGTCACAATCAAATGCAAGAATTTTGAAACATCATCGAGCAGATTGCTTTTGCAGAATGTGACTTAAGTTAATTTTGAAGTGCAACAAAATATAAAATAAACCTCCTTGGTATTCTGTTCACTCATTCAATACTTTCCCTGAAAGTAGGTCTTAACAAACTGGTCAGCAGGATTTCAACTTGAAAGATCCAAACAAGAGTTTATGTCTTTGAATATATGTGGATACATGGCAAACTCATCAAAGTAGTCAAGATTTGAATGAGACAATTACATACAAGGCCGTATTCAGAAGGTGATTTGACCACCAAAATGATAGCCCAAAACATAATAGTTGCTAATGATGAGTTGAGAAGGGAATAAATGACATGTTCATGCGTACTGCCTTACCGTGGCTACAGCTGCATGAGTGATCTGAATCACATCAAGAACAGAAACAACAGTTCCCTCTGCCACAAAGAAGAAGTACAAGTTTATTCAGAGAAATAAGGAAAAAGAAGATACCTGGACTCAAAGTGTAACTGGAGGTTAATAATACCTTTATCGACAACAGGAAGATGTAAAAATTTCCCGTCATGCATTGTATGTAAAGCATCAACAATAGGCATATCTATTGAAGCACATTCTGGATTGGGGGTCATTACCTGGATGTTAGATACAAAACAAGACGTAAGTTATTAGAACTTATCTCTTGAATCTCAAGAAAGGAAGGGAAACAAAAAGAACGAAAAAGCCTACGTTCCCATAATTCAAAGAACTAGTGTTGTCTAAACCTTTTACTTCAATAATCTAAGTTGCTCAGACTCTCCAAAAATGTTGCCACACCTGTATCGGATCCTTCAAAAATGCACTATTTTTGGAGATCCAACACGCACCCATCGACATTTTTAAAGAGTTCGAGCAACATAGTCAATAATGACCAGAGAGCTATCCTGAAAAAAGATATCCCCTCAATTACCAAGAGACAGAGAGAAAGATTACCTTCTCAACGAGAGTGGATTCAGGGGAAAGATCTTGTGCTATGACTCGCATCAATAAGTCCTTTGAACTGCAGAGTCCATGAGGCAAATCTTCTCATGAGATGATTAATATATGTCATTACACTAAAGATCAGAATAGATAAATGTAAACGAGTGGATACAAGGGGAAGACAACTAACGTTAAAATCCCTCGCGGTTTGTTGTCAACTGTTATGATTGCAGAGCTTGTGCGGCATTCGAGCATCTTTTTGGCTGTGGCTAAAACAGTATCATTTGGTTCAACTGTAACAATCCTAAAAACACCAAGAATCCACAACAGATAGTGACTCACCTGTGGATTACTTAAAAGGTTAAACTATTCTAAAAATGAGGATATTACCTACTTTGAATTTTCAGAAATGATGGTAGATAGTGAAGGCCTGAACATTCTCTCCCGAAGTGCTTCTATAAATGTATTGGAACTTGCTAAAAACATAAAGATATGGGAATGTTAATACTGTACTTCTAGACCAATCAAAAACATCATTCAATCACATGAACTTGACAAACACAGGCAGTAGATAGACAACCTTACACTATACCAATGAAGAATAGTACCACCACAAAATAAACTAACCAGATGGCCCCCATTGTTTTTCAACTCCCTCAACAGCAGCTGCAATGGCCTTTCCTTTCTCAGCTGCCCTTTCGAGACGAGCAATCGCATCATAAAGGCACTTTGCAATATCAAGCAAAGCAATGACCTCTCCATTATCTACAACTGGCAAATGTCTAAATTTTCCTGTTGTCAGGACAAATATAAAATGTTGGAAAGATGTTCAAAAAGTTAACAGCTTGAGTTATCTCAAATACACCAACCTAACACCATTTTCTGCAAAGCTTCCACAGCAAGAGTGTCAGAAAGCACAAAAACCGGATTTTTCGTCATAATCTTTGAAACTGGTGTTTCCTGTATATTAACTTCTGGAGCAATAACCCTTGTCGCTATGTCCTACAATTTGCCCAAAGGAAATAAAAGAAAAACATGCATGGTGAATTAGTTAAAGATATCACCTTAGTCGGTAAAGGAAAAGTATCAGCAATATAGGCAGCTTTACAGAATTCTATTTAGTAAATTTTTTACAGCCTTTTTGCATGACTAAAGTCAAACCTTATCTGTCAGGATACCACATAGTAATGCATTTGCATCGGTCAACAACAAAGCATCAACTCTGCGAGCAGCCATCCTGCGGCAAGCTTCATAGATACTTGTAGTATCAGGTATTGTTAGGGCTTTTGACAGCCGCAATCTCTTCACTGTGCGCTCTCCAGTCAGTCCCCTGTTCAGAATGCGTGAGAAAACAAACTATCAAAATTCAAATAAACACATAAAATAACGATTCCAACTCAGAATGACTATTATTGATCCCAACTCGAAAGCAAAACAAGTTTTTCAAATATTAGTTATCATTACTAGCAAAAGAATCTCTTAGTGATGCTCTTTTACTAAATGAAATGTCACTGCATGTGGAAAGAACATAACAAAGAACGATAGTTAAATTGCTAAGCAATCTCCAAAAGTTGCATTAGAGAAAAAAAAATCAACCACCTTAAAAAACAAGAACCTCAAGAAGCCTGATTAGTATAGCCAATCGAACATCAAAAAATGAATGGTGGCAGCATTTGAGTAATGGACATGGGTGTATAGAAAACAATTTATCTATACACGATTGCAGCATACAATTAAGCACTTCCACCATGCACTTCTTCAACATCGGATAAGACTTCGCAGTGAGTAACAATCATTGAGCTGAGGTCCCAACATAAAATATATTGCCAAACATTCTATGTAAAGAGTATAAACCCTCTCCTTTTCCCCCATCTAGCTATAACTAAGCAGCAGAATACACCATTGATATACCTAACCATGAGCTCATATCCATCTCCAACTTTCAAGTTGGTTGGGGAAGCAAGTGAAAGAATCAGAGTAAAGCTTAATTTCACATGGCAATCATTTCACGCAAGTGGCAAAACAAAATCCATCACTATTAATAACATGTGATGGCCAAAACGATTAGGCAGCACCAACTCCCCCAAATTCACAAGCACAAAGTCCGAGAATGTACCATATTTCTACAAATTAGAGTGTTGAAACCAATTTTCACAACTAAAACATTGATTTTGAGTTCAATCCTACCTGACAAAACAGAGCTAAATATATTCCTGACGCAATAGAAACTTTGCTTTAGAGTTTCTAGAAACAAACTTATAACATCCAGATTAACGTTACTTTACTTAAGGAATTAAGCATACATGGAACGAGGGATAGAAATCGACTTCCGTTGTGCAGAATCTGGTTGTCCTCCTCCATTTTCCGATGCTGCTTTCTTCTTAACGAGTGAAGAGCTCGTCAACGACATGCTTCTCCTCGATGATGATCCTCCTCCTTGACTCGTCGACATCTGAACTCTATATCAATCAATATCCAAAAGAAAAAGCTTACAACTGAGATTTCAAAATTGAAGAACCGATAATCCCGGAACAACTTGATGGATGTGTTTTCAACGGTCAAATAATTGTAAGAAAAATTATGAGCTAAATGATAAAACTGCGGAGTCAACTGCCGGGATAGTATTTTTCAGGGCAATTTTCCGGCGAGGAGTGGAGGCAAACCCTACGGATGGGGTGAGGAAAGGAGAGGATTCGCGTTTGAGCTGAGAATTGAATTAAATAATCTGTGGGAAAACGGCATGATGCTGTGGGGCCTTAACCAATAAGATTGTTCCACGTCAACCAATGACGAGGATTCCAATTTCACTGGAGCAAATGAGGAGTTGAATTTAGACAATGAAATTCAATTCTGGATTTAACTGTTACTCCTTTGAGTCCTCAACTTTCTTTCTTTTTTCTTCCTTCGATCGTATTTGACTTAATATTCTTCCAATTATTTTATATACTAACGACTAAGAATTAGTTATACGTTATAAAATTTGCGTATACTCTATTATTTTTGGTTTTTTTTTTATGAAATTTGAGATGATTAGACATTATATTGTTGTGTTATTAATTTAAGATAAGTTACTTCCTTCGATGCCTTTTAGATGTTGTTCTTATTATAAATAAATAGTCTTTAATATATATCATTTCACAAAATTAATGCATAAATGACACTGTTCTTTTATTTGGCCAACTAGAAGAACTAAAAAAATATTAAATGTACATTAAATAAGAGCAAAATAGTAAAATCCATTTTTTTCTTAATACAAATCCAATCACGAAAAGTGACATATAAAAGAGACCAGGGGAAAATATATTATTATATGATAGTAAATTATTTCACCAAGTATAGAATGAATACCTAATATCTTATTACTAACATTGATAAATCTATAGTAGTGTCGATTAAATGATTTTAAATCTTTTACTCTAAAATGTATGACGTTTTAGCTTCGATACGTCCTTTAATAAATAACTTTTATTTACAAAAAGTAAAATATATTTTTATTAATATGCGTTTAATAAATACTTTGAAAAAGATGTACCTCTTTTACAATTTTTTTGACATACAAAAATATTTATATTTAAATAATGATAAAATTTAAAAATTATTATTAATATTTTTTTATTATATAAAACGCCATTTTTTTAATATGGGAAAAGAAGTACATAAGTAGATGAAAGTAGTATTATGCTGATTTTTTTTTTAAAAAAAGTAGGAAATAAATTTTTAGAGCACAAAAAACTAATATTTGGTGAAATTGTTGGGCCATTTGTCACTTTAACATGACATGGGCAATATATTGTCTTTATGAGCATTAAAAAAGCCTAATAACTCATTGAATTAAAGTGGCACAAATAAATTTTTTTTTAAAGTACCCTTATTGAAGTAGTCATGTTAACGATCTATTGTCTGCTTCATTTAACTCTCTCTCTTCTTATATATAATAAGAGAATTTATAACTAATAAAAACGATACTATTTCAGAGGGTTTTTTATGTACTTTTTAATATCTAAAATTTATGTTAATATAATTAAATTAAGATGCAAATATTAGAAAATATTTGATTTCCATATCCTAAACCTTTTCAGACGAAGGAAATAATATTAATTAACCTTTTCCATTATTTCGAATTAATTATGTATCCAAGTAACTTAAATTTACATAAATTAACTTTTGTGGAAAGTAGAAACTTATGTAAAGTAACACTTTAACATTACTAGTAAGATGGTAGTTTAGAATCAATTCTTTTCCCCCAAACACCAATTAGCCCCCTTTCTTCCTACTTAGCACAATTTTTTTTTCCTTTCTCCAGATAGATATTCTTTGTTATCTCTTCAAACATATTTTTATCGAGTCAAATTTAGTGGCCCAAATACTTATTTATTTACGGACGAAGAGATGTCAAAAGGTTTTTTTTTTTTTTTTTACTTCTCAAATAGATTCTTCTAGAATTAGAATACATTTTGAAAAACTTAAAACTTTCATAAAAGAAAAACAAATGAAAAAATTATCTAAATATAGTTTTATAAGTATCAATTCTAGTGCCTTGTCTTGTTCTATATGATGTAACTTGAGGTATGCCAATTAGTTAATAGAAAGTAAAGCAACTCTTAGTTGACCATTTTCCTTCTATTTTTCACCATAGTCTAGATTCTAAGATTTAAATGTTACAATCGTTTGAGTCATCAAGTTCGAAATTTAATAAATTTTTTAATACAATTTTTGAGTGAGAAATGTTAGGTAAAATGCATGTATAATGTGTGTATAGATAATAGCATATAGAATAAAGATTGTATTAATAATGTGAACATGTTGTAATTATGAATGATGTTATTCCATTTATGAATACTCATATTATATGAATGTAACCTTTCACATTTCTATGCAACCTTTCGTATTTTTATGCAACCTTTCACCTGCTATACATGATCTTTGTACTACCGCTTAAGCTATAAATATTTGAATCTTTCTCAAGCATTGAAAAATTTGATTTGAATTTTTTTTTAATAGAGGAAAATAAAACAAATTTTCCTATTTTTGTTAAGACTTTCAAGTGGAGTGGTTAGCTTGATAACAAAATTGAGGTGCAAGTATTTGTTTATCTGAGTCATTTTATTTTGAAAGGATATATTTCATAATCTCGGATCCTTGAGGAGAATTCCTCAAGGAAACTCTTTGAATTCAGAGGACTTGACTATTTTTCTTTTTCCATCTTTTTAGTTATATAATTTTTGTTTTCAAAACTTATTTAACTTCATAATATATATATTTCATTTTTGTATGAAATTTATTTAAAGTTATTTTGTTGCAAATCAAGTTTTGCACTACACAATTATTATTATTATTATTATTATTATAAACAACAAGAATCACTGAATTCTCTGGATAGTTACACAAAAGAAGATGCTTTGCCCTCTACCCTAAGGCTTTAGCATGTTTCTAGCTACTTGAGGAACAAGCATGGAATCAATATCCAAGACCATAAATAATTCTGGCCACAAATGTAAATTGAAATAATACTACTGTGCAATCTTCTTTACATTTTCCCGCAGCAACATCAAAAGAAAAAAGTCACAAAAAAATGTTAGATTGGGCACCAATTATTATAGGTTATCTTCTGTTCGTGTTTCTTTCACCTGGCCTCATATTTCAGTTGCCGGGCAGTCAGCGTCCCGTCGAATTCGGCAGCTTCAAAACTAATGGCAAAGCTATTCTCCTTCACACACTTCTCTTTTTCGTATTTTTTACCATTCTTATTTTGGCCTTTCGCATTCGGATTCAATTTGGTTAGCAGCCAGGGGGCGCCAAAGGAGGTTTATCTGAACTCTTTCGTCGAAAAATTGAAGTGAAATTTTATATTATATATATTAGATGTGGAATATTTTAGTGAAAAATCTTGACTAGTTATGTTTTTTTTTCTGGGATTTTTACCCTTTTTGTAATGTTCTAGTTCTGTTTTTCCATCTATTCATGTTTTGTAAATGTAATTGGCATCCAAAGTGGTACACAGTACACTTTATTCTTCTTTCGTTTGGATTCATATTTTAGCATCGCCTTGTTTGGTTTTGATTTTCCATAGATTGCTTATGGATTTTTGTGACGGGGTATCCAGGAAACAGTCTCTATTCTACCCTTCCCAGACCCCACTTGTGGAATTTCACTGGGTATGTTATTGTTGTTGTGTGTGGAATAAATTGATATATTGTAATATCTTATATTAGTGGACAATGCAAATCAAATACTTTACTACTTTTTTGCTCATTTGAATATGGAGAACACGATATCAATGATTTACTTTCCTGATCTTATATTTATAGTTAGGAATTGTTCAAAGGTGAATTAAATTTGCGATTATAATAAATTTTGAAATATCTTCGAAAACTAAAATTTTATTGACATTTAATTTTTTCTTCAGACTAAATAGTTTATGATTAATAATTCGAGTGTATATTAAAAAATTTCACTTAAAGAAATAAAATATTTAGTTTCGAAATGCTTAACAACTCAAACATGAAGTTTTTAACTAAATAAGAAGGTACACCACACTTTCCATAGCTCAAACATTAGATCCATTTTGCGGTAGAATTTTGGAAGCATGTTTTGGATTTATTTATTTATTTTGCCAAATATCTTTAGACCATAGAAATTGTCTAGTTTATTGGGAGACTTAAATATCTCAAAATTTGCTTCAAACTTGTTTTATGAGTCGATATAATGTTGGTTCTTTTTAGATTTTAAAATAACTTTCGCACTTTATAAAAAAAATATTCCTTCTATCACTTCTAAAGAAGTGATATGTTTAAAATATATATATATATATATATATTAAATTTGAAAAAAAAATATAATTTCGATCCATCAAATAACAATAAGAATAATTTTGGATCAAAGTATCAATTAAGAATATTTTTATTCAGTTTCACAAAATTTAAGAGCATTTTTTTTTAAAAAAAATATTCCATTCGTTTTATGTGGCTCCGTTTGACTTGTCATGACTTTTTCTTTTTAAAAACAAAAGTCTTTTAAAATTTGTGGTCTAAAATTATGCATAAATAAATTAATGGTATAGGAAATTTAAAGATAAATTGCTTCTAATTCTAGCAAAGTATTCTTTTTGAAATAAGCTAAAAAGAAAAGTGGTAGGGCAGAAAGAATAGTTTGTTTCAAAACATGATGACCTCAATTTCAACTTTCCAATGTAATATGTTTAAGGCACGAGACGAAATGATATTTTAATATATTTGAAATAGCTTTAATTTAAAAATCATAAAATTAAAAAACTTTATTATTATTTTTTGATTCTATCAAACTACACCATTTAAAAAAATCGAAGGGAGTAGGGGTGACAATTAAGTGGGTTGTGTCAAGTTTGAGCGGATTATAATGGATTAAGACTCAACTCAATCCAATTTGAATTTGCTTGGATCAAAATGGGTTGGGTCAAAACGAATTGAGTAATGAGTTATAGAACAGGTCAAGACCCAATTCGATCCGACTTTTACTTATTTTATTTGTTCTTTTTCAATATTTAGTACTTAATTAAATCATATTTTAGTTATGTAAAACACATCAAATTTTAAAAAAAGTATTTTAAAAATACTTTGACAATGTTTCTCTAATCCGAGTTGCAGATCAATTCAATTTTAAATGGATCAAAGTGTTGCATATCTCGAATCAATTCGAGTTGCACATCAATTCAATTTTAAATGGATCAAAATATTGCATATCAATTCAATTTTAAATGAATTGAAATGGGTTAGATTAAAATGAGTTCAACTAATAAATATAATCAGTCCAAACTTCAACGAGTTAGTTACATTGAATTTAATTTTTACACTCTTCGGGAGTGAAAAAATTAACCACTTTGTTAACGCTACCACTCACCCTCTAATCTTCTACAATTGGCTGCTAAACTACGTCTTATACAGTGAGATCTGTCCCTTTCTTTTGGACTTTTTAGTCCTCTTTTTTTCCTTTCTGGATCTTTGGCTTTTAAACTCACACTTTTCCCCATTTCTTTTCTCTGTTCAAATCAACGAGCTAAATTTCCAAGGAACAATGGAGGATTGGGGCCCAGTGTTCGTAGCGGTGGTGTTGTTCGTTCTGTTAACTCCAGGACTAATATTCCAGCTTCCCAGCCGTGGAAACGTGGTTGAATTCGGGAACATGCAAACTAGCGGTGTTTCCATTTTGGTCCATGCCGTAATTTACTTTGGCCTTATCACTATCTTCCTCCTTGCCATTGGCGTCCATGTCAATATTGGATAACTAATTTTTATCTTCACTTGTTGTAAGTTGTAGCAAACTCTGTTCAGATCTTTATTCTCTCTCCCTGTTGCTTGTAGAAGAGTAGCAATTGATTTTCCGTTTTCGATTTCTTAATTTGGTATTACCACATTGTATCAATTGTGAACTGTTATTATATATACTTTAAAAGCGTCATGCACTGCTTCTCTAATTTTACCTTCACTAGGTGCATTATTGTACATGATTATTAGAATCTGGAAATGCTTCAAGTATGATGAAACAAACTGAATAACTAGATCAACACAATTCAAACTCAAATACTACTTGCCAGAGAGGAAATACAGGTACTCCGTAATAATTGGTATAAATTCCTCTCACTAGCCCCTAGTCCTTTTCAATCAATTGTTGATTGTTCCGAGATCCCAAATAAAGCTCTCTAACATTTTTACTCGACCCAACAGACTTAATTGGATCAGTCTTGTTTACCACTTCTAGCCCATAGGCTGTTATGGAGTCAAGTTGGTTCACAGTATATGAAGATGAAAAATCCAACTGATATTCGTCCTCTTACCCCCTAAACCCAACAAAACTACCCGGTATAATGCCACAAGTGGCATTTGGGGAAGGACGAACCTTACCCTGACCTTGAGAATAAATGTAGAGAGGCTGTTTCTAATACTCCTTTGTTGCCCCCTGATCCCAACAAGGGAGTAAATAAATGGGAATATGTGAGCGATTGATTTTTGTATCATTGCAGATTGTGGGAAATATATTATCTGGTAAAATATAGAGTGTCATTCATGTAAGTATTTGAGAATTACCTACTTCCCTGAGTTTTCTTTGGTTCCTGTATCTGAACATTAGACTATGAAGGAATGACTGGTTGTTTTGTAGCCATAGGTTATTTTCATTGTTGTCACTGCTTGATATTGTTGAGAGATGATTCAAAAAGATGTTGACCAAGTCTTCAGGAAGTTAGTTCCAGCTAGTGTTTAGAAATAGCTGCAGATTAATAGTAATTAGTAGATTAGTGGGTTAGTGAACTCACTTTTATTTAGTAATCGTTGCAGTAATATTTTGCTTCTCTTTTGCTTAGTTTTTCTGTTCACTTTCACCTTTAAATTTCCCTTCTTCTTTCCAACAAATCTGGTATCCGACCAAGTTACTTCAATTGAGTATTTTAGTGAAACAACATTGGAGTGTCAGCAAAAAATGACATTGAATGGTATTTCACCATCTTCGCAGCCCGTCATGCCAATTTTTACCGGTGAAAAGTATGAGTTTTGGAGTATTAAAATGAAAACTCTTTTCAAATCACAAGAAGTATGGGAGTTGGTTGAAGAAGGCTTTGTGGATCAAGTAGGCTCTGCTGAAGAGACAAAGAGATTGAAAGAGATCAAAAAGAAAGACGCCAAAGCTTTGTTCCTAATCCAACAAGTAGTTTATGACACAATTTTTTCAAGAATTGCAACAACAACTACATCTTCGCAGGCATGGGAGATTTTGAAGAAGGAATTTCAAGGTTCAGCTAAGGTGATTATGGTAAAATTGCGGACTTACCGTCGCGACTTTGAAACTCTTTTTATGAGAAGTAATGAATCTGTTCAAACTTATTTGTCCAAAGTCTCTTCTCTTGTTAGTCAAATGAAGTCTTATGGTGAAGATATATCTGAAGAAATAGTTGTAGCAAAGGTTTTAAGGAGTCTTACTCCAAAATTTGAACATATTGTTGCTGTGATTGAGAAATCTCATGCCTTATCTGATTATACTTTTGATGAACTAATGAGTTCAGAGGCTCCTAAGATCTCATGAAAAAGATGAAGAAAAGGCATTTTAGGTGAAGGGGGAGTCCACACATCAGAAAGATAAGCTAGAAAACTTTGCAAATCGTGGCCGCGGCAGAGGTGGTTTCCAAGGAAGAGGTCGAGATAGAGGAGGTCCAAATGAAGAGAAGAAACACATGACGTTTCAGTGCCACTACTGTAGAAAACTAGGTCACAAAGAATCTTGCTGTTGGCAAAAACAAAAGGATGGGAGTAATAAAGCAAGCTTTCCAGAGAAGAATGATGATGAATGTAAGATGTTTATGGCCCTTTCTTGTGAAAAAGAGTATCCTAATGATGTTTGGTTTTTGGACAGTGGATGTTCCAATCATACCTCTGCCTATATGAGATTTACAAAGCTTAACTGTGATGAATCTCCTGAACTGGAAACAAAGGATTCACATAGCTGGTCCAACTAATTTGAGAGTGAAGAGTCATCGATTGATTGCCGCTCGTATTGCTTTACACTGTTTGGCTTAATTGACACTTCATTTTTGTTCAATGATCAAGCCATTTCAGTTGGTATTTCCCCTCCTCTTCACCAGTCACTTTCCTTTTTCTTGCCCTCGTTTGAATTTTCCATCTTATTATTACACCAAGAATCCTTCTCTTGCCTAATAGAGAATGGGCATGTTGTCCCCTTCCAGGTTTTACCATCCAACAGACGGAATATTTTAAGTTGTAGATTTAGACTAGATGGGAGCAGGCAGATCTGACTTTGATCATAGTTTCAAGTTACTAGAAAACAAGGGTTAATTTTTTTAATGGTGAATCAACCATTTCCATATGTTTATTCTTTCTTCGAGAATGAAGAAAGACAAGCTGATTGAAGAAAAGTAATTAAACCTACAATGGCTACCGAAAGACAAGCTGATTGAAGAAAAGTCATTAAACCTACAATGGCTACCGACTTCCTTCCATTTTTTCATAAAGCATGTTATGTCTGAATACTAGCGGTTAGACTCGCATGATGTCGTCCCCATGGAGTTTGTCATGAGATACTTGCGTGTTGTTTATTCTGTATGTCTTAGTACCTAACTACCTTAGTACCTTTGGCAATAAGCAAAAATGTCATATCTTCTTTAAATTGAACTACTCTCACTTCTCCAGTTAATTCACCTATGGTCACCAAGCTTTACCCATGATGACAGTAAAGTTACAAATTTGTTGTCATACTTGAGTAACTTTACTATGTGGATTGCTAAAAAATGTATCAAATGATCAGTAGGTCAAATCTTCGGCATCAAGTATGCCAAGTCACTTGCCATATCAGAGTTTTAGCCACTTCCACATAAGAAAAAAGAATATCGTGTAAAAGATTTGACACAAAAGACAATTACAATATCATTTAACTTTTGTCTCTCTCCCTCTCCCTCTCCCTCATGACTTTGAAAATTGCAGACAATACTAGAATACTAGTTCGAGTTTCTTGGAGCTTCTGAGAGACCGCCCTCTCCTCTCACACCAACCATTCATCATCAGCAGAATCTCTTCACGATTGCTGGCACAGTTGCTCAGGCAGTAAGGGAATCTATGGATCAAGTGAAGAGGGACTATACAGAGCAAAGTAGATCACTGCTCTTTGTCAGCAGACCCCTAAGGTAGCGTGGACGCCTATGCAGTGCCAATGTAACCCTTTATGTGATGTGAGCAATGCTGTAGACTTTAATGTCCTAGAACACAAGCTTCACCAGCCAACCAGTCTGACCTTTGAGACTCTTTTCTCATACTCAGTGTTCATCGTTTCGGGCATGCTCCTGTTAGCTCTTCACCCATTAGGCTAACACGGAAAATCATACCTTTCTTATTTGGTGTTTTGACCGTGTGTTCGGAGTGTTAGCTATATTTCTCTTAAACAGTAAAGAAGTTAATGTCAGATATGAGTTTATTATGCTGTGTCTACGCTGTTTCATGTGTCTTAGATGATCAAATGTTGTTCTCTTGGTTAGTTCTTTACCGCTGTATAATTTGGGCATAAGCAACTCATGCCTTTTTGTTCTTGAATGAAATTTCTATTCTTTAATTTGCTCAATTTCTTCCAGAGCTCAACTCAAAACTCCAATATAGATGTAGTCGGGATCAATAGATAGTGGTAAAGTCAGAATTTTCAACAAGAGGTTCAAATATGACAAAGTAGGAGTTCTTCCTCGTTCGCTGATTGATCCACTATAGTAATATGTTTTTTAACCTCTCTATATGTATAACTATTACAACTGCTGGAAATTCAAGTTTGTTTCTCTATTCAAACATTATCATGATTCAACATTGTTTTCCTCTGCTACTATGTAATACATTAGTCCATTATCTTTTTCAATTACGTGTTTACTCAAACATCATCATATAAAATTCAGACAAAAAAGATTTAAAATTGAAAAAATATAGTAGCACAACTTTTATTTAGAATAGAAACATGAGATCCCAGTCTCAAATTACAGTAGAGACAAAATCTAAAGTTAGTAGAAAATAAATTAAACGACTGGTAGTACTAAACTACTACAACTACAACTAATTTAGTCACCGTTTAGCTCTTTCTTTGTTATTTGGTAAATTTGTTTTTGTTATTTGGATTCTGAATAAATTATTGATATATACTATATAATTTTTGTTAACACTTTTGATTTTGTCAGACACATAACACTTTAAATTAGCAGAAAATATATTTGTTTTTTGATATTCCATCGATATATTGGTACGATATCGATATCGTATAGAATTAGAGCTTAATTATTTGTGATATTCCATCTGTATATTGATATTCTATCAGTATCATATAGTTTGAGCTCTTTTTTTAATAAATAGAATGATTAAGAGAAAATTATTAAAGTTACAAAATTATTTATAAAACTCTAAATTAGTAGAAAATATATTCTTGTGATACGCCGTCGGTATATTGATACCCTATCGGTATCGTATAATTTTGAGCTCTTTTTTAAATAAATAAAATAATTAAGAGAAAATTATTAAAGTCACAAACTTATTTATTAAATTCTAAATTAGTAGAAAATATATTCTTTGTGATTCTCTGTTAGTATATTGATATTGATACTCTAGCTTGATCCTCTTTGATACTCTGTTAGTATATGTATACCTTATTGATATATCATATAAGGTGGACATTGATACTAGGGTGACGTCAGCGCCTAAGTTTTAATAATAAGGGGCATAAATGTAAAGGGGTATATGGATGTAAATAGTTTGATTCAAAAGGGCATAAGTTTACTTTTTCCTATATTTTGTTTGTTTAAATTTATTAGGCTCCTAGAAGGAAAAATTACTGGTTAATTAGCTAACATAGTTATAGTTTGCATTAATTATGGCGCACAACAAACATCTAAATGCAATTACAGTTAGAGTTTTGTACAGTTTCCTCAATTTATACAAACACTGTGCGCGATTACAAAAACTGTGTGCAAATCAAATTGTATAGCGAAATATACAAATATTATGAATTATATAGCAAATTATACAAAAGCCGTGCACGAATTGTATAGTGAAATATAGAGATGCTATATAAAAATTGTGAATTGTATAGCGAATTATACAAATGTATACAAATATTACGCGATGTATAGAAACACTATTATAACTATAGTTACGAAGTATACTTATCTAAATTATATAGCTATAGAGCATAATTAGGCTTTATATGCTTGCCATTTATAAAATTTGCTCTAAATGGTTTAGGTTAACTCTATTTAGGATAAATAATTTCACGTTAAGTCTATTTTATATAATTTTTCCTAAAATTATAAAAATGGACAAAAACAGGTACATCAAACGGGCAAAAACAGGGATTTATAATTCTTTTACACAATCTTTAATAAATAAATGAATAAAATAATATATAAGTAGTAAAAATGGAAAAACTTTCAATTTCCCAAAACACCTTACAACCAGAAGCTGCCTTATATAAAAATAGTAATTTCACCCATAATAGTAATAATAATATTTAAGTAATTCCGAATATATTTCAAAAATTGGAAACTTTGTGAAGGAGAGTCGTATTATTGTATCTAAACTTTGTTTTATAGTGCTAGTTTCTCGACACGTGTATTGCATATATATTTCATATCATTTATTATAAAATAAATGTATATATTTAAAATATTTAATGTGTGTATACTCAAAATCAACAGATTAGTTATAAATTATAAATTAAAACATAAAAAAAGTTACCATCCTCATATCATCTTAAGAAAGTTAAAAGGCATTTGAACTTACTCAACGATAGTAAATCACACATGAATTTTTGAAGTGCAAAAATAAAAAAATGAGAATTTTTCATGGTTGACATAAGAGGGAACTTCTATTTATAGCCAACAAGACAACAAATGATAATATGAGAAGATATTTATTGTGCCTTATTAGAAAAGTCATGATCTGTCAAAAAAATCATAATTCTTCGGAAAAGTCACAATCCTTTGAAAAAATGATAACTCATTGAAAGGTCACAATTCTTCCAAAAAATCATAACTCATCGAAAAGTCACAACCATTCAAGCTAGAGAATGTTTTTTTCTTGGTGATATTATAGTAATTTAACGTTCAAATTGAGTGTTTATAAATAGATATAGATAGACAAATAAAATGACATAATGATGATGAATATATGACAAGGATTATAAAACACACATTTTATTAACATATTTTAAATTAGGTTAACAAATGATTGAAAAAGAAGTCTTTAGAAAATGCAATATGAAAGAAACATAATTGAAATGAAAAGGACCTTAGCTGGTTTTGTGTTATTTGGATTTTATCATCAACCACTACCTATATATGTCGTGGAACACCATTAACCAAAACCTAATTTATATCAAAATGTCCTAAATTATTACCTATAAATCCACCAACTTAACTACTTTTCTTTCATATATATATATATATTAGTCCATCTTTTTCTCCATCCAAAACTAGGGTTTCCTCATTATACAGCTACCATGGTAATGGTAGCCAATCATTCATATATTCTTGATTTTTTCTTTTATTCAAAGGAGGGAGATGCAACACGAGTACTTTCCTGCGGGATCATCCATCGTATATTTCTTTGGCGAGCTCTTATAAAGCTGATAGTAATAGATGAACTCCATATTCTCGTTCACACTCGTATAATTATATATTCTTGTAAGTTCCCAATTATTAAGAATTTGGTGTGATGTTGGAATTATGATATTGGAATGGCTCAATCTAATGAAAATTTCCGATATTTTTGGTCATTTTAATTTGATTGAGCCGTGCCAATATCATATGATCTTTGCTCAAAAGTTTTGGTGTATGCTCTCGAGGAGAGAGTAGTTTTTTTATTTATTTAACTCATATTCCAAAAAGTTTAGTGTGAGCTAGGAAAATATTTTCTTAAAACAATGTATTTTAGGAAAATAAGTGAGATTTTTTTAATTCATTTTTTGTGTTTGGTATATAGGTAAAAATTATCTTTTAAAGTATTTATATATAATTTAAGCAAAATAATATATAAGATAGGGGTGTGGGCTGGTGGAAATAGACTATAGAGGATAGGGTTAAGTTAAGGTGTGTTTAAAAAAGTGGTAAATTTTTTTTTTATTACACAAGTTATTTTCTTTATTTTAAGAAGCTTATTTTCCTAGATAAAATATTTTCAAATATTTTGATCAAACAAACATGAGAAAATCAGACATTATTTTCCTCTATGCCAAACACACCTTTAAATCTTTCATTTTTCTCCAATCCCGACCTACTTTTAATTTGTTTATGGCGTATACAATTTTTTTTTGTGAGCATATAGTATTAATATTTGAAAAAAGTGAACTAATAAATAAACTATGACTCCTATATATAATGACAAGCAATGTCATTCTTTTAATTTTTAAACCTAATATTTTCATTTTTTTCATCATCTATACAAAGTTTATACTCAATATTATCATTTTTCTAAAAATATATGACACTGCTTGGAATAAGGTATATTCGTCTTTGACTTTCGTTTTTGAGATATTTGAAGGAAGCAATTTTTTTTTTTTTAAAAGGTATTGATTTTGGCCAAATTTGCTAACTTGTTCTCCTTGGATCATATATAAAGATGGTATATTTTTTTGGTTTTTCTTCGATGGGATTGATTATACTCTATTCGTTCATTTTTATTTGTCTACTATACTATTTTGGGATGTCCAACAATACTTGTCTACTTTATGAAATCATGAGATAATTTTACACTTAGTTCCTAATTTACCCTTATCATTAATTATAGCTATTTTCCTATTATAGTTTTTAAGACATTGTATTCATTATATTCAAAAGGGTGATTTGGTAAAATTATTCCTATCATTTACTATTTTTAAATCTCTGTGTCAAGTTGAGTTTATAGAGGAAAAGTAAAAATGAACGGAAAGACTATTTTTGATTAGGTATCTATCAAACAGCCAAATGTGTCAAATCCCTCTTGGTACCAGTCAGTTTTTTTTGGTGAATTAATAATTTTTCATGTTCGATCTTTATGTATTCATATGAATAGAATGGAATATTTTTATTCCAGACAGAGTGGCATGATTAATTGGTAGAAACTGAAACAAAATTGGAGAAAAATATTTAAGATTTATCGATCGACTTTAATGAAATATTTTTTTTTTATTTTATTCTAAAAAGAGGCTTTTCATATGTTAGTATTCGATTGGATTTCCTGTTATAAATAAACAGATTTTGCATATCCTTTAAAGAATTATAAATAAATAAATAAATAAATATCCAATAGATAGGTTGCAATTCCTTTTCCTTTTTTTTTTCTTTAATTTATTTTTTGGTGGTGTAGATTGTAGCTAAATAAAAAATTGTTTTGCCTCGTATCTTTGAGATTTCTTGACAAATCCATCTTAGAAAGGTCACATTAATAAATAAATTAATTCTATCCTTATAGGCCTTTTTGTTGTGGGGTGGAGTGGGGTGGATGGGAGGTTGAAACGTCTCCATCGTTGATACATATATATTTATGTATAAAAAGTTTTTATATATTATTATATAAGGTTAAACATATTATGTATAATCTCCTTAACTTCCATGAATAAAGTATAGTATAATGTTATATTGGAAATTTCACGTAATATTTCGTAATTACGGTATATATTTTAAAATGTTTCATCTTTTTTAATTTTTTTGGGATATGTTTATAGACCAATTACAACAGAACTAACAATCCTATGAAAATTGCAGTTTTTGCTAGTTTATTTTTTGGTAAAAATTTACTTGCATTCAATATTGTAGTTCTTGTCGTATATTATTATTGTGTTTGATTGTCAATTTTTTATTATTGTTAACGTGTAGATTTTTGCTTTTTCATTGGTTTTTTTTTTTACTTGGTTTATTATTCCACTTGAGTTGAGGATTATTCGGAAATAACCTCTCTATCTTCACGATCTAGTAATAAGATTTACATACATTGTACTTTCTCCAGATCTTATGTAGTGGAATTTCACTGAATTGTTATTATCTCTCTATATATACTTCTTTCACTATTAAAAATGGTTAATGATAGTATATTTTCACCTCATTAAATTGTTTACCATGACAAATAAATATAATTTGGTATAAATCTTGGCCGGGTTTTCCAATATTATTTCTTCGTCAAAAAATCAAGTTAACCAATGGTTGTGTCGAAAGGGTAGAACAGATGATATTTTATCTGCCGTTTGAAAGATTTAATTCTAACCGAGTGTTCGTTAGATCAAAATATTTAAAATACAAACTTTAGCATTTAATACTCCTTCCGTCTCATTATATGTGATGCCCTTTGACTTGACATAGTATTTTAAGAAAAAAAAAAGACTTTTAAAACTTCTAATCTAAAATCATTTTTAATTTGTATGATTGAAAATCATTTCATTAAGGGTAAAAAGGAAATTTTGAAGGTAAATTATTTCTCATTAGAGTAAGGTGACATTTTTTTTAGGACAGACCAAAAAAGAAAAGGTGTTACATAAAATGAGACAGAGAAAATAGTAATTAAGTAATTTACTTATTTACATAATCATGATGTTCAAATCATTTGTTGTCTTAATAATTAACCTATTCATGTAGTCCTTGATTTTTCATATCTGATGTTTACTAAATTTAGGTGATCACACCTTTTTGTTGATGTTACAATTCCTACTTTCCTAGTATATATGCTCCTTCTATGAGCTATCATTTTTTTTCTTCACTGTCGTTTTCCCTTTCTATGGCTACTTTGATTTATTTCACTTGAGACTAGTCTTTCAAAAATAGTCTCTACCTCTAAAAAAATAAGATCCATGTAAAATTCTACCGTCTCCAAAACTCGCTATTTTTGTTGTAATATGATTAGTATCTATTCTCTAAAGATACTAATCATGAAGCAATCATCACTAATAAAGATACTAATCAACAAAAAGGGAGAGGTGATGGTCACAAGTCACCACTTCACCTTGTTCCACTTACTAATATTTTAAAGTCACAATCCACCAAAAGATCTTTCCCCTACAAAAGGGCAACAACATTATTCATAAATCACAAAGTTACTAAATAATTTAATTCCTTTGGTAGCTAATATAGTATACTTTATTCTGATAATACTATCATGTTGGAAAAAGAAATAAACCAGCATATGATGTTTAACCAAAGTGCAATCAGATTAACACTCAAAAAGTGAACAAAGTCATATCAATGAGATAATATGTGGTTAGTGGAGTAATTAAATAGTGGAAGTTCATCCATAGGAAACAAGTCCACGTATAAGTTATCATTTAAAAGATACTTTTTACCACAACCATTGATCATCCTGAATAGAATTCCTAGCTCCTCAGCTGTTAATATTAGATACATCCTCAATTATTCCTTTATAATTTCTTGGTCAAATTTAAATTATTTAAATTTTGAAAAATTAAAAATACCACATAAATTAGAACAAAAGAGTAGCAAAGTTCATGTATATATTTGATCTTTTTCGCTGAACTTTTTACTTTTATTATTATTACTAATTGAGTTTCTTATTTTCATTTCACTTTTTTTTTTCCCATTCTTTAGTGGAAAATTAAAAGAAAAAATGTTAGTGGAAGAAGAGAAAAAGTAAGAAAAAAAAATTAACAAATTTTTGTGGCAATGTATAATGAATTGGGGCATTTATAATTTTTCAAAAAAATAAGTTAAAAATTTGACCATCAAAATAATTAATTTAAATTACCTTTTGAATCAAAAAAGTCAAAAAAAAAAAATTGTGAAGGATCAAATACACCCCTACATGATTTTTTAATAAAAATATAATTTAAAATCAAAATTTTCCGCTCCCGTTAGAAAAAAAAGAGTATATGTGAGTCATTTGTGTAACAGTAGAAGTATATGAGTCACTTTCATAACAAGAAGTATATCAGTTCTAAATGCAAAGTTAAGGAGTATACAACTCTTTTCCCTTTTAAAAAAAAAATAATTTTTGAGAAAAAATATTCTGGTGATCTAACTAAAAAGATATTATTTACTAACAATTTTTGGTTAAATAGATAAATGATATTTTAATTTGTGAAAGAATTTATTTAAACAAATTCTCACCAGATAAGTGCATAAATCACTTCAAACATAATGAGCTGGTTTCCATTCTTCTGCGTTAATAAGAGAACAAGATATTCACTTCTTTTTCATTCAGTCCCGCTTATCTCCTATTTTTATGTGATCATAAAATGGAGACACTAAACTTGGTGTCTGCGCGGAGGATATTAGACTTAATCGTCGTAAATTGATATGATTTAGTGTAAACATCAGGTGCTGATAAGTATAGTTCAATTGTTTACTCTTTTCCGATCGAGCTGAATTTGACACTCATGCTTATGGGGCAGAATTTAGAGTATCTGCAAAATGAACCGTTCACTGGGAAAAAAGGTGAATGCAAAAGAGAGGCAAGAAGAATCAGAATCATCGGATCTCAGGTTCTCCAACTCCTGCGTTGGCGTGAGGGGATTTTGGAATCATAGAGGGCGGATTACCAACGGAACCCCAAATGTGACATATTAGTGCTGATTGACTGAGAACGATGAAACTTTACTGATATATTACCAGTTTCAACACTTCTATACAAACACACAATTTTTTATTTGTTAAAACAGTTTAAGCACTTAAAAAATATGTGAATGCAACTTTTTATGTCACTTACAAAAAGAACAAAGTAATAGGCTTTCTTTTAAACATTGTTTTCTAATTTGATTGAGTCCTTTTGATCTTGTTATTTGGTCCATGATTATCAGATCCTTGGAGAAGGTGATTAAGCAAGAGCATATGGCGCCATTATCTTATCCTGATTTGCACCATTCTACTGCATTTTTCTCCTAGCAATGTAACTTCGGAGCCAAGGAGTGATAACCTCTCTGATCTTGATCATGGTGAAGAATATTACGCGGTAGATGATTATCATGGAGAAGATGACACTTAGATCCATCCATTTTGATCTATTCACGTCAATCTGGAACATTTGTTTTAGTGCGTATTCACCTGTGATCTTGGGAGGATGAAGACTCTGGTTATCAAATATCAACCCCTTCAAGTCATTTTTGTATTGTCCCTACAGAAACCACCAAATTAGAGCCATTAATTCATATTCAGAGTCGAAATAAGACTGGATGGATCTTAATATATTTTCCATCAAAGGAGTACTACATCGCGCATAACTGGGCTGAATATGCCAAGTTGGTGCCTATAAAGCATGCCCATTCGTGTTTATAACTTATACATAATACATTGTAAAACTGTTTATGCTGTTGGTGCATTTCAACATATTGTATTAGGCTAACTGCTTTATTTTGAAGGCTACTAATACTACTTATTATGGATTATTATGTGTAATTATCTTTAAGCTCTGATGATTTAAACATTTCCATTATGAGTTTATAACAGGTAAAATCTGCAGCAAACTTTTTACCTGTACAGCCCAAAAATCAAAAGTCAAGTAAGACACCGGGTAATGCCAGACAGGTTTTGGGATGTCGTTGGGGAGTCTGAAGAAACCAGAGACCAGCATAGATATTCCCTACACAGCAGACATACACAGTTGTTAAGTCTGGAAAATGGTATGCATTTATACTTTAGATTCAAAGCAAGCAAATAAATTCATAGTCTAATAAACAGAAACAGATTAAGTTTACTACCAGAATGCCAGCCCCTACGATGATACCCATGAGGAAATTAGGGACAACACTTGCTATAACCATCATCAGGCTTTCAACTGCCGTAATGCTGGCATACAGGGTCAATACAAAGAACAAATAGTGGGAGAATCCTGGATGGAAGCGGACCATGAAGTAGCAGATAGTACCAGAAAGAACTGCAATCAATATAAGAAATGGCATTGCAGATAACGTGTTGCTTACGACAAATGCAATGACACCATAATGCCCATTCATTCTTTCCCTTTGAAAAACCTGTTCTGATTGACCAAATAATTAGAATTCTGTGGCAATGTATCATTATATAGTTAAGGTAGCTTTTTCAAGAGTGTCATACAAAGTACGAACTTTCATATCCTCCACGAATGAAGGGAAACCTCCTATCGACATGAATGTCATAAATCCAAAGATAAAAGATGCACATGCACCTCTTGCCTGCATAATGTCAACTTATAAATAAACTGAAAAACGCGTCTTCTTGTTGGAGACATGAATTACAAAGGATCAAGTTAAAAGTCTTATTAGGAGAAACAAGTAACCTGGATGGAATTATACTTTGTTCCCACATTAAAAAAAATGGTTCCAACACAGATGGAGACCACTAAGTAGATCACGGCCCTCAGCCAATAATAACCAAAGTCTCTTGACATATTGATAAACGAACGTTTGGTTAAGGTGTAAGACTGCATAAAGAAACTAGCCTGGCTACCCGTGGAATCGAAAACTGTTCCTTTCTGTTACAAAAGAAAAAAAGAAAGATTACATTTGACAAGAGAAGAAACTAAACAGATGATGAAGAAATCAAGGTTTTGTACATTAGCACTTACAACTTTGGACATTTCTTCTACTTGTTCATTTGCTAAGTAGTAGAACTGAGAACGACGATAAAAATCAACAAGACTTCGAATTGCTTCTGCTGTTGTCATCGTGTTTAGAGGATCATCATTGTACTGATCAAACTAATCAAAATAAAGAACAGAATAACTTAAATGAAGTAAGGTAAAGATCTTTATATCCTAAGCCATACTAAATACAAAGTCAATACATATAAATCCATGGTAATGTCGCTTAAAGAAAGGACTACAGAAAGCAGAGACTTATATGTACTAATGAACTATTTTATTGCACACATCGTATGTAATGAGTGTGCTTCCAGTGTTCCCAACTGTGAAGAGAGTAGCGTTACTTATTTAAAAGTCATTCCTAAATCTAATGCATACTTTTGGAGTTTGATTAGTAACAATATGGTCTCAAAAGACATACTTCGATTGACTCTCTTAGAGCTGCCTTAACTTTGTCGAAATCAGAATTGCTGCACCGGAGGAAATGATCTGATGGATTTCTGAAAGAGGGACAAGGAAACCCAGCTTCTGCAAAGAACTGCAAACCAAAAACTAGAGTCAACTCTAACTTCGACATGATGAAAAATGTATGATTAAGGCCAGGAGATGAAAATGATCCAATCTGACCATTGTAAGTTGCTAAGATGAGAATAGAATGATGGAGAATCTCGAATAAGAGAGAGATATCTTGCCTGGTTTGCTTCAGAAGCTTGACCAAAGTAAACTGTTTTGCCTCCGGAAAGCAAATATAATCTGTCAAACAGCTCAAATACTTCACTGCTTGGCTGGTGAATTGAGGCTATCACAGTCCGTCCATCTCTGGACAGACGACGCAGTGTCTGTGTTACGAAGAACGCTGAGGCACTGTGACAAAATACAGAAAATTTCCGGTACTGTTCATTAATACTGTGCAATTAACATTGTTATATAAGTAACCTACGCTTAAGAACATTAATTACCTATCTAGTCCACTTGTTGGTTCATCAAGGAAGAGCAATCTAGGCTTCATTAGAATCTCAATGGCAATACTAACCCTCCTCTTTTCTCCGCCACTTATACCGCGCAAGTGCCAGTTACCAATAAAAGTATCAGCACAATCTTGTAAGCCCATTTCAATAATGGTTCTCTCAGCCAGTGTCCGTTTCTCCGATAATGGCATCTCATCGGGGAGACGCAACTGTGCTGAATAGTAAATTGTCTCCCGAACCGTTAACGTTCCAATCAATGTATCATCTTGTGTTACATATGCCTGTAGTGTAAATCAATTTTTTTTTCTAACAAAGTGAATCTCAAAAGTTATTAAAAGAGACAAAACGCAGAAAAAAAAAAAGAGATTGGCAGGATAACACTTGTGTCTCACAAATTATCCACTTAGGACTACTTACTGCAGTTCCATATGAGAGCTTAGCTTTGTGTCCGTTGAGGAGAATTTTTCCAGAGAGGATTGCATTAGAAGCAAGACGTCCAGAGAGGGCGTCAAGCAGCGTAGATTTACCAGAACCTGAAGGACCCATTAATGCAGTGAATGTCCCTGGCTGTGCATAACCAGTAAGTCCTTCTAATACATTTTTTGTATCTCCATTATTCAGAGTGACCATTACATTAACATCCTTCCAAGCCATATGGGCAGATACAATTATACCATCCAGGCCTTGTGGCTCACTTTCATCTTCAATCTCCATAATTACAGAGGAGGACGAGAACGACGATGACGAGTTCCTCATCATGAATATACGATTAAATTCTCCCTTTAGTTGTTTAGTCAGCTGTTTTCTTCTTCTTGAATATGCATATTCTAATTGTTGTGTATGAAGTATATTTAGAAAAAAGAATGGCTAAATAGCTAGCAGGCCAGCTCTATACTGGAGTAATTAACAACTACAACATACCAAGTGAAGTATAGTAAGTGGGGTTGGGGAGGATAGAGTATGCGCAAACTTTACCACTACTTCATGAAGGTAGAGTCTTTTTCCGAAGGATCATCGACTCAAGTACATAAACCCATCAAAAAAGAAGGAGAAAACAATGAAGAAAATTGACAGTTAATAAGAAAAGCAGAGTCAACAAGAAAGAACAGAAACAACAACAAAATAGTGTGATAGTCGAACACAATAAATAACATATGACCAGAACTACAAGGGTATGACTAGTACTATAACAAGCCTAAATCTTCACAAGGCAAGACAAAACAACACTTTATCCCTACTTACCTTCTATCCTAATACGTGACCTCCACTTCTTCCTATTCAAAGTCATGTCCTCAATACTATGAAACTCCACTATGTCTCTTCTAATCACATCTCCTCCATATTTTTTCTACCTTCACATACCCCCAATATTCAACCTCTTGCACATCCTCACAAGAGTAATTAAGAAAACAAAGTAGAAAGATACTTATAAAGCTACCAGGCCCAAAATAAGTTTTGCTTTAGCAAAAACAAAAAAAATGTCCCAAAATGATTAGGAATTCTTTATAAGAAATAGTAACTGTTTTGCAGCTATAATTACTTCTTAATAGCACTCAATTCTTAAAAAGCATCTACTAATAAATAGGAGTAACTTCAAAATTTATATGTCTTATTTATATCTTTTTAATGGGCATGAATCATTTCACACACTTATTTTGGGACAGAGAAAATAGTATATTAAAAATTAAAGCCTTTTGAAGTGTTTGTTCCAGAGAATCTTATAGATCCTAAAGAAAGAAGCATTGAAATGATGGGAATATTTATTTTTTGGGGCAGAGAAGAATATTGAATGTAATATCAGAGAAACGTTAACTGAAATCAAGCAACAAATCATTTGTCGACCAGACTTCTTTCATGTAAAACTAAACAAATCGCATTATAATTGTAACAGAATTATGGATAGCCTCAAAATATCTTAAACTAGGAATCATATAAGATCTTCTACATTGACTGCAATTGTTTACGTATATAATATCAAACTCAGTCTTTGCTTAACTCATTGCTAAAACTAGCTGCATTTTCAACTAGAGGTTGGTCCACATGGTGAGGAGGGTGTCCCGTTATCTCAATAATGCATATGTTCATAAAATTGTATCCTTTTGTTTGAGTTTTCCCATTCAAAAATTTCAGGATTCTATGGCATTTAAGTTTGAATTTGTATAGTTCAAATTGTGGGGTCCAACCCTATATCCCATGTGTTAAAAAAGAAAGTCTTCCTTTTGCAAGATCTGAAGCAGATTTTGAAAACATCTTTGTGGAAATTGGTTACCGGCCAATTAATACAAGGCTGGAAAATTGGCACTTTTAATCCCGTCAGTTTATGTATACCAACACAGAGAGAAATATTAGAGAGAGATTCAGATATTTATAGCCTATACAGTTGGGCAAAGATTCATGTATAGTAAGTGGAAGATTGTATAGAAATATGAAAGGTTGGATGAGTATTCATGAATGAAATAACTACATGAATGATTGCAATACTTTCGCGTTTTTCATATATGAATTTTTATTTTATATACCATTATCCATTCACACATTATGCAATGAACCTAGCATATATAACTTAACTTTAGGAACCATATGATTAAGACCTTCCACATTGACTATAATTGTTTACATATATAAAATCTAGTGTAAAGAAAAACAAAATATTCTAACTTCATGATTCTATGGTTTTACGTTTGAATTATAAAGTTCAAACTTCAATTAATACTCTTGTAATAATAAGGTGATGAAGGTTATAGATGAAAATCATTGTTAATCGATGGCTAGATTTTATATAATTTGCATTATGGTTATTAGTCTGCAAAAATTTCACCCCAAAAAATGGCTATCCACAACAAAGTGCACAAATATCGATCGTTAGGATCTCATTTAATTTTTGTCTAAAGTTAAATAACATAGTTTACGCCTGAAGTTTGATGTGACTTGTTAAAGTTATATTTGAATATGTGATCGATGTATATGTAAAAATGACTAAAAATTCAATCATCTAACACGATTCAAAACTCAAATCTACTCCAAATAAATTCAAAATTTTAAAAATAAGTTCCATATTTCATAGAGATCACACATCAATTGTCAATTTACTAAAAGAACAACAAATTAAACAAACTCATTTAACATCATTATAAAAAAATATTGTGTATGTTTGCTAAATACTGAAGTGCATTTAAAAATTGGCTATATTTTAGTTATATGGCTTTAAATATATTTTTTGTCAAAATCCAACACACTGCTCATTGCCCAAATTTATTCCCATTGAAGCTCAAATTTAAAATGTACGCCCAATATATCATATAAAATAAATGTTAATTATCAATTTGTCTAAACAATAACGCATCCAACAAAATTTTTAGCACTCTTATATTTTTTTAAGCACACCAAGTGCGTTTGATGATTAGAAATTCACAATTATAAAAAAAACTGAACCACAATAATGTTAAAATTGGCTAAAATTCCAATCATCTATGTCTGAATCATCTTCAAGTTTCAACAATTTAACCAATCATTCAATACCCAAATCCACTTCAAATAACCTCAAAGTTGAGACATAAGTTACATTGTATATATCATAATTAATAAACCTAAATTATTAATTTATAAAAACAATAATAAAATCTAATAAATTCATTTAATATTTTTTATTCTTCTTTCATGTAAAACTAAAGTACGTATATAAATTACTTAAAATTTCAATCATAGGAATCTAGAGAAAAAAAAATTCAAATAATATTTTTTTTTAATCTAAAATTAATTGGGTAATGGAATATTTGTGCCAAATAAAACATACAAACAACACCAGTTAAATTGTGCTGCCAAAATAGGGCACTCCATGTCATTTTCAGGTGCATTTTTCTCCCCTTTTTCCTGATTTTGGCCAAATGATTATTCCATGATAATTGATAAGAGTCCAATAAGAACCAGCATGGACCCCATCAGAATAATTAGAATAACTCTGGGAAAAAAATTAAAATAGAAAAACAACATTGTCTTTTTCAAATATACTCCCACAGATAATTTATTATTTTGTATTTATTTTATATTTCGATAAGTAGTTATAAAGTATTACTCCTATTTATTTTTTGATATTTAGATGACTTGTAATTAGTAAGGGTTATATAGTCAAATTATCGTTCTATTTATTATTTTAAAAGGTATGCCAAGTCAAAAATGAACAGTAAAGATGGACGAAAGAAATACAGAAAAAATGTTGCTCCTCTGTCTCACATTATGAATCACCTTTTAATTTGGCACAAAGTTTAAAAAGTATAGATTTTTGAAATATATGGGCTACAATACTTCTTAACATCATTTTATTAAGAATAAAAGAAGAATTTAAAATTATATTTTTCAATTATAAAAAAATAATTTTTTTTTAGATCGACCAAAAAAAGACATAATATAAGTGTATTTTTTAATTTCACATTAACTAATATTTATATCGAGTGTGCATAAGTAGATACTTACACGCATATAATGTCTTCTATATGGCCATCCTAAGGCAATTTGTATTCGATGATATTATTACTCTAAGTAGAACACATTATATATATATATATATATATATATACACACACACATATGAGTGTATTTCTTTCATTTCATTTTATGTGACGCCCTTTTCTTTTTGAAACGTCCTAAAAAGAACATCATTTTATTCAAATTGGAAACAATTTACTTTTAAAATTCTTTTTTTACCTTTAATGAAATGATTCTCATCCACACAAATATCTAAAAATAATTTTATATCATAATTTTCAAAAAAAATTCTTATTTTTTTAAATAGCATACAGAGAATACCACATAAAATGGACGGACGGAGGGTGCAGAGATTATTTGTTTCTGTATAATACTGGAGGGCATAAAAAATTGTCACTACTTCAATTTGATTTGTTAAAGAAGTTTAAAAAATCTGCAAACGCGTTGGTCACTATTTGGTCAGCAACTCTTGCTTGAACCTTGCTTATATTAGTACTTTATCCCAGAATTTCGTTTAACTTGTTAAACGGTTTTCTTCGTAGTTACTGGTGACCTATTTTCTCTTCTTTTTCTCTCAAATCCCTTCTTCATCTTAAAGGATCCGAAGATTTCTGCAAAAAATGATGGATTTGTGACACGGCGAAGCTTTTTTACCCGTAATTTTTGAGCTTGTTGGACAAATTTGGGAGAAAGAGAAGGATGTTGTTGCTATTTTTAGTGTTTGTTCTAGGAGCTGTAACGGTTATTGCAGTGGAAGCTGTGAGCGTGGTGTTTTTGATACGCTGGTTGAACCGTAGAGTTGCTCGTGAAGTGGATAAAGCAAAACCGGAGAGGTCGCTATCGTCTCCTGGGGATTTCGATTTCTCGTTGTACCTGAAGCAGGTAAGTCATTTTACTTGCTTAATGTTTATGCTGCACAGTTTGACTGATTGGTTTATAAGACAGCTAAATTATCTAGATTAAGTCTTTCGTGTTGTTAAAAATGAAGATTTGGAAACTACATTAGAAGTATATTAGTAGCAATTTTCCCATATCTAAGTAGTGAATAAGAATGTTGTATGCAATTTAGGTTGAAATTTGGGGAGATTAGAAGTTCTAGACATTTTGGAATTAAGGGAGTATTGACCTGTTGTGTTCTATTTGGGGATATTGATAGAATGCACTTTGAACGCTTGAATGTAAAGATTAGATTAGGTGTGTTTTCAGTCTGGTCTAGGTAGAGTCTACATTTGAATGTATTAGATGAGAGTTGAGACTTAAAGGTATTGATTTACGTCTCTAACCTCCTATACATACTTGTTACGTTAAATACAAAGTGTCTTCAGTTCAATAATTTCTAGATAGTATTAGAGCAGATAGAAGTTTTGGTTTCAAGTCTCACCACTGCCCATTATCAAGGAAGTTAGTTCCATGTGCTTGGCCCAATAAGAAAATAGCATGTTAAGACATTATTGAATAAATAAAAGTGTCCCTAAATTACTATCTCTGTTCCTTATGCTGATTGGGATGGCTGTCTTGTTACTTACTTGTAGCTAAGTTACTTTTCATTTTTGTTTCTTTGGTTCTAACTTTATTCCTTAGGCAATCAAGACACAATCCACAGTCTCTCCTCCCATTTCTGAGGCCATATATCTTGTTACAGGCTTACAGCTGAGAATTCGTGGTTTCAGTTTCAGTTTTGGGGACTTGACTATCCTTCCTCGACCAATTGTCTTTACTGTGATAGTACTAGCACAACCTATATGGTTGCCATCCCCTTCTTCATGGTGGCACCAAATTAATGGAATTTGATTCAGGTTGTAAGAGGAAAATTTACAAGAGGTGACCTTATTATCAAAAGTGTATTTATTGCAAAATAGATAGTAGACATCTTCATCAAGGTTTGTTATGACTCATTCGATTTTTTATGTTATACTCAATCTTGACGTTGTACCTCCTCTTGGTCAAATTGAGCGCAAAAGATAGAATGGTATTGAAACATTTGAATATATAGATTAGATAAAATGTATTTTAGATATGGTTTAAATTCATAGAGACTGTTTAGGTGTGTCTAGATAAGATTTAAGGCTATTGATGTACATGCCTAATCTCTATATACTCTACATAGAGAATAAAATGTGTGTTTAGTTCAATAACTTCTACAGATATATTATTCATTCAATTAACTGGGTTGTGAAAGTAACAAGCAGCTTGGTTAGTGGTGACTTTGAGTGGTCGCAAGTTGGATCTTTCTCATTTCTGTCCTACTATCCTTAGTAAGTACTGTTTTTGTTTCACTTTTGAGAAAAAAGGCTGCAGAATGAGTTTGTGCTTAGCCATTGAAATTAAAGGATAGAACATTAAAATAAAGTAATCTAAAAGGCTAAATTACTTGCACAATTGAAAAGCATATGTTGGTAATCTTAGCACATAAATATCTTGTATTAAGTGGTTAAGGTGTATGCCTTGGGACCGTTTTGGAAGTGCCATAGATTTTGAAGAAGTACTGGAGTGCTCCATTAAGTGTATAGTAAAATATATGATGTACTTTTAGGGGGCATTTGGTACGGTGTGTAAGAATAGTGCTAAATAGAGTGTATTAGTAATGCCTGTATTAGTTATGAAGAGATATTTTATATGCATTGTTTAGTTTGGTGTATTAGAAATAATGTGCAATTATTATTATTTTTGAAATATTAATTTACAAAGATACCCTCCACAAATATGGTGAAGTTGTAAAAAAAGGTTTTGAGGGGCAATTGGTAATGCATGCATTAAATCCCCTTGTATTACAAATACCTAGAAATTCATTATATTAGTAATACATACCTTAATATACAATAGAGTGTATTAGTTATACATAGCATGAAAAATTATACCGAGCATGGTATTACTAAGGGGTCGTTTGGCGTGAAGGATAATACCAAATAGTCCTAGGATTAAATTACAGTGTCACTTAATTTGTTGTTTGGTTGGCAGGCTCCGTATAAGTTGGCAAGCTTGGTATAATTTATCACAGGGTTAATAATTAGTATCGGGATAAGTTATTCCTCCCCTTGGCTGTTATAGTTATCTTGGATAAATTATCTTGGAATAAAATAAGTAAATGACAAAGAAACCCCTTTATACATCACTTTTTTACATTCACAAAGAGTATTTTTGTAAACAAATAATTCGTTCTTTAAATTTGTGCAATGCATACTATTTTGAGTGCAACAAATCAAACACTCAATAATAAACAATCTCATCATAACTAATTCCAGCATAACTTATTTATCTTTACTAACCCCATCATAACTTGTATTCAGACCAAACAACTCCTTAGTGTTTATAATTGAAATTAAGCTTAGGCAAACATATTGCACTTTCATTTGATAGTGTGGGAAAGTAAGTAGTTATATAAGTATCAAAATTTTGTGCTTTCCCAACAGCACATTCTTCTACAACTTCTAAACACCTACAAAATGTTTTTTGCACTAAAAATAGTGATCTTTCCTTCCTAATAGGGTGTTGTAATGCAGTTTCACTTTCAAGGGTGTTTAGATTTAATGCTAGCACAGATTTAAGTCTATGTTGGGAAAGATTAAAAGTTGAATGATCAGTGGTCAGGATTGCCTGAATTCTCGTATTCAGACACTTAATGTTGAGAACCATCCCAACAGAGAACCATCCCAACATTGTACAATTGAAACATACAAGTGGATTCTTGTTCTTCTTGAGAACAATTTCAACAATAACAATTGTGCCTCAATTCCATGTTAGTGGGATTCGCTATATGAATCCTCTGTAAGTAACTATCCATACTTCTCTCTTTAATAAAGCATCTCAACTTAATATTCAATATTTAGGTTCTGTAACGCTAGAAGTGCTTCCTGACACCATATTCCAGGTAAATCCTTCAAACCAAACCAACAGGTCCAGGAAGACCAAGTTTTCAATTTTATGGTCTTGCTTGATAAGATGATTACTGTTAGCGGATATTTTTATTTGTAAGATTGAATAACATTTAGCTTTCGGTCATCTCCCCCTTCTCAGAAGAGAAAGAAAAAGATGTTCCTTGAGAAATATTTTAACGTTCTATAACTGAAAAGGCAAAAGAGTAGAAAATTACATCACAGGAAACTTCGGACAATATAAAAGGTGTGATACAAGAGGGTTCTAATTCTTTTTTTTTTTCCTGATGAAGTAAGAGGGTTCTAATTCTAACAGGTCCTTGATGTCTTTATGTTACAAAAATGGGAGGAGATCACATCATCATTTCCATTGAATGGAACATGATAGGATGTGCTAGAGGGATTATCAGTTTAGATGATTAGATCTGCTGTTATCTTCAAACTGAGGGTATAATGTTGAGTATATTTCTTTTTCAGACTTTTTTTTATCACCGTGGTATTTGGGCTAACTTTTTATCCCAGATTTTTTAGGATATTATTACCATAAAAAGATATTTTGTTCCACAATTATATAATTTTTACAACAACATACCCGGTGAATCTCACAAGGTGTAGGGAGGTTAGAATGTACGCAGTCCTTACCACTACCTTGTGGAGGTAGAGATGCTATTTCGAAAAGATCCTCAGCTCAAGTGCAATAAATCAGTTAATATAATCTTATAATAATATCTTATTAACAACTTTTCTTTTTCACAATTTTGTTCAAAGATGTGTTCTCACACTAAAATTGTGCGATAGCCAATAGGCATCAAATTTGTTTGTCAATTCAAGTTCCTTTCACATTTTCTTAAATAGACTTGATCCGTTTCAACATACTGTATTGTTGCTTGTGTGCCTCCCAGGGGTTAGTCTGGGTTCTAGATTCTGAAAGAATACCAAAGGTTCTTCCTGTGGACAAAGCCTCAACTCAGCAAAAGAGCAAGAAGGAGATCTTAGAGGTTACACCTATTCAGAAATTTGCGCAAATCAAGGATCATCATCTCGTGCTAACAGAGTCAGATGGTTCCCATGTAGAAATTCCGCTGAAAGGTTGCATGATAGAAGCTGTTTCAGCCTCAAGCTTGTCCTCTAGAAAATGGTAATTTTGAAAGTACTATCATATTTTGAAGTGATTTTTGTTGAACCGCCAAACTATATTTTTTCCTGGTCGTGTAAGTTGGTTTGAGTCATTAGTTTCAAATTTAAAATCATTAGCAAGATATAGCACTTGTTCTAACAATTTTATGAATATAGTACATAACTTAGATTTGGAGGCATCAGATCTGGAAAGAGCTATCTAGTCTCTAGCTGCAATTTAGTTATAGGCTATGTCATGTGATGCGGGTGATATAAAAGCTAGGGTAGACATAGATATAAGTATAAAGCATTCTTCGTAGTACTCTTCGGGGTGACCAAGTGGTTTGGGCTTGGGGTTTCCATGTTGGAGGTCTCAAGTTCGAAACCCCTTGCCAACAAACACAGGCAAAGGGTTTGCCTTCTGGTCGAGCTCATCGCACCAAGCTTGTCTAGTGCAAGTTACCTCTCCTATGTGGTTTGCGAGTTATTGCATAGGAGCATGGGTTTTACCTGTGCGCACCCAAAAGGTAGCGGGTACGAGTTTCCCTTGTCATAAAAAGAAAATAGCATTTTCATAGTCAAGTGTGAATTGATCTGGCCGTTGAATGCTAGCTGAAGCACACATATGTGCCTACATGTTTTTTTTTTAGTAACATAGAGTGGAAGTAGGTTCATCATTTGTTGCTTTGTTTAGCTAAAGTGTTTTTTTTTTTCATTTTCATTTTCCATATTTGAAGTTCAACTTCAACCTCTGGTCAAGATTTTGGGCATTGCATTTGCGGATTTTATTCTAATATAAGAAAGCTGAAATTCTTTTAAAGAAGTATAAGGAAGTAGTTGTATTGGTTGCTACGTTCTAATTCTGTATGCTGGATTGCTGGCAGCAGGAAAGCTAGAGTAGACATAAGATGAACCCAAACATTCTTCTTAGTGTGCGAATGAAATAATCTGGTTGTTGGAAGCTGATCTCCACAAATTTGCCTACATGTATCGCTGTAGTATCATTGGGTAAAAGTAGGTCACTTGCTGCTTGGTTTTAAAAGTATAAAATTTCGCTATAGTACTTGATGTTCATTTTCTGGTTGTGTAATTTTGGGACAACTGCAGAGTATATTTAATAAGAAAGCTAAAATCATTTTTAGAAGAAGTAGAAAAAAGATAAACACCAAATACCCGTTTTCTCTATTATCAAGGAGTTGATTGATAAATCATTGCTGCTCATGCAAATTAAAACAGATCTCTCTTAGTGCCCGTAATAAACTTTACTTTTCCTGGATTCGTTGAATAAGGTTGAAGAAGTAAGTCTGACTTGCATTATGCACCATAATGAATGTTTTAGTGACTGATTGGTTCCTATTTGAGAGTAATGTTTTGTTTCTATCATTTTTTTGTTTATGGGTAAGTATCACTTGACCTTTTATACATCATACTTTGCGTGGCAAATAGAGATTACATGATAGATTCATTGGCTGGCTTATTTAGCAAGGTGCAGTATCTAATGTTGCACACTGTGGTATAATCTACCATGGCATTCAAGAAGATGACAAATGGAATTGAGCTTTTCGGGAATGATGACTCGAGTTTGAATTCTGGTCCTTGTGGTAGAATATGATGAGTTAGCATTTCAACGCTTTTTTAAAGAATTAACCTAAATAGTCATCCATCCCATTTTTTATTTGCGTTGGTGATGGATGAGCTGACGCGATCTATCCAGGAGGAAGTCTCATGGTGTATGTTGTTTGCAGATGACATAGTACTGATTGATGAGACCCGGACCGGAGTTAAATGATAGGTTGGAGGTTTGGAGACATGCTTTGGAGTCCAAAGGATTTAAACTGAGCAGGACCAAAACAGAATACTTGGAGTGCAAATTCAGTGTTGCGACGGATGAAGCAGATATTGATGTGAGACTTGCGGCTCACCCTATCCCCAAGAAGGAAAGCTTTAAGTATCTGGGGTTCATCATCCAGAGTAGTGGGAATATCGACGATGATGTCACACATCGTATTGGGGCGGCTTGGACAAAATGGAGGTTGGCCTCTAGAGTATTGTGTGATAAGAAGATACCACCTAAACTCAAAGGTAAATTCTACAGAATGGTGATTAGACCATCTTTGTTGTATGGGGTGGAGTGTTGGCCAATAAAAAATGTACATGTTCAGAAGATGCAGGTCGCAGAAATGGGGATGTTAAGATGAATGTGTGGTCACACCAAAAGTGATAAGATTAAGAACGAGGCCATTCGAGAGAAGCTAGAGGTGGCCATTGTAGCTGACAAGATGAGGGAAGCGAGACTGCGATGGTTCGGACATGTGCAGAGGAGTACCGATGCCCCTGTTAGGAGGTGTGAGAGGCTAGATTTGGGAGCTACACGGAGGGATAGAGGTAGACCTAAGAAATATTGGGGGGAGGTGATTAGACATGATATGGTGAAACTTGATCTCACCGAGGACATGACCTTAGATAGGAAGGAGTGGAGGTCGAGAATTAGAGTAGTAGGCTAATAGGGTAGATAGGAAGGAGTTGTTAATTGTATACCTTTTATATGTTATTTATCTGTCTTTACCTGTATTTACTTGTTATCATGTGTTTTTCGTTATTAATTGCTCTTCCCGTGCACTTTTTCCTTCTCCTACTTGCCTGTTTATCATATCTAGCTTATTTTGCTGATGGGTTTTTGTGACGAGGATTTTCAGGAAACAACCTCTCTACCTCTATGTGGTAGTGGTAAGGTCTGCGTACCTCTTACCCTCCCCAGACCCCACTTGTGGGATTCCACTGGGTATGTTGTTTTTTAACCTAAATAGTCATCCATCCAACCGCTTAAAACAAAAATAACTAGCAGTGGTATGATGTGTGAATTTTTCGCATCCCAAAATACCCCCTAGATGTGACTGGCACCCACCCACACCATTTGTTAGGAGAACCAACACGAATCCAAATTATCAAAGCACAGAGATACAATATGTGCAACACCAAACCTCATCACTACTCATAAAAATGGAATAACTATCAAACCGAAATCATATATCGAGTTACGAAAGGAAAATGTCACTTAACAAAATATCTCTAGCCCAAATCCGTCAATAAGATCATGAAGCATCTAATAGAGTGATATGAGTTTAACTGTCCGGCATACATACCCCATAAAAAAGAAAAACATAAACTATACTAGATAGAGCTAAAGTAGTAGCCTCCACGAACAATGCGAAGGCTCACCTCAGCAACATAGTCCACCGAAACGAACTCGTCAGCCACAAGTCTCACCCTCTGCCACAGTATTTGCATTGACATGCAAGTAAGAAGTGAGCTATATATAAATATAACCCAATAAGATCCTCGACTCGCTACTTTAATACCCCTGGAACAAGAGTTATAAAATACATCTGCACAATGGATATACATAAATAATATACACAAGAATATACATCATAATATAAGCTCAATAAGTTCAAACAAATGTTCAAAAAGGTTACCACATGTCTCAAGTCAATCCACACTCAAAACTTGTCATAAACGGCAGCGAAGGAGATCAACCCATCACCCGACAAGTCCATGGAAGCATGTATAATGCTCTAAAAGTATACTACAGCAGTGTATACAAAGCTCCTAACATATTACGGCAGCATGGGTATGTCCCTAATATATTACGGCAACCATTTATGCCCCTAGTAACCACCTCACAATAATGAAGAAGGATGTTCAGCATCACACCACATATAACTTAGAAAAATATTCGATATTCTTCTCAAAAATAGCATATCTAGGGTTGATTAAAGAACACCAACTTTGCCAAGCACATGCTTGTCCCACACATGCACCAAATAGAGAGAATATATTTTTCAAAGTATGTTTGAAAAGCAAGCACTAAAGCTTAAAGTCTCACTTACCTTATTAATGACAAGTTCGACAACCTTGCACGCGTAGAGCACCCATCAAAACAGCCCCTACTTGCCTCAATCTATGAAAAAAATATTGATTATCGATATCAATTAGGTTGGCCAAGCTCAAGTCTCAGTATCCCTAGTCTTCAAGTTTAGGGTTAAACCCTAATACCCAATATCTTAGACTATTAATTAAAAGTAAAGGTATTCTTAAGCTCATTTTTAAACCTAATTGGTGAAAATTCTGGTAAATATGTTTTCAACTAACAAGAGCACACAACAACAAGAAATACTTTATCACCCAAAATAGTGGTACAAAGATTAAGTTAATTCTATGTATGAATTTTCCCGAATTCTCCTCAAAGAAGGGGACGAATCTGCCCGAATTTTTTTTTTCCCTGCTGCAGGACAGAGTGAAGAAAAGAATCTGTCGCTTTTGTTTTGCTGCGTGAATATTAAAATAAAAGGGGCTGGGCCCTTTTTTTTTTGTAAATTCTTTTAATAAAATTATTAGTGGCTAAAATTATCAATTAACCTTTCATTAAAAATATAAGGGTATTAGTCATTTATAATGTGTATAACTGTGTAAAATTGGCGTGCTTATCTATATCTACCGGCTAGGAAAAGTTAACTGTAAATCCGGCCGGCTATTTTTGGATAAAGATCCCTGCTTCTTTCCACCCACCTTTTGAGCTCCATTCAACTGAAACTAGCATCATAGTTGACTTCTTAAAAGACTCGAGTTAATTTTTACTGCTCTTAATAAAATACCGGTGATTCATGTGACTGACCATAACCGGCTTTCATTTGTTTAATGCATGGACTTCCTGGAGAAATATATGCAGGAGTAAGTCTAGTGCATTTCTCTCAACGCTGCAAGAAACTAGTCTTCCAACTTCTAGTTAAATTAGACCTACTCTTCTAATCAAACTTGGACAATCATTTTTTTTTCTGGAAAATGTTGAATTCCTTTTTTCATAGGCGGTTGACCATGAGAGCATATTAACTTTTCACTTTACTTGCTAAGCATTGTAATATTCATCTTAGATTGGTGGATCACAATTACATCGTTAGCTCATTTGTGGTGCTTGTTCAATATAAAATGAAGTACTTTGAGGCACACTTTGGAGCTAAAAGCAACAAAATGGAACAATGCTTTGCAATTTTCTGTACTTTCTCCCTCTTTTTGTCGTCCATTACTTTTTGTCTAGGATTTGATGTGACCTGTAATACCTGTGCAAGTATCACTCTTTTTCTTTTGGCATAAAAAGCAAGTGAACTTCCTGACAATTGACATATCCTGATTTGACTTTGTGCAATTATTACAATTTTTATCGTTCATGGTTGATACAAGAACTTGTGGGATTAAGAGCAACCTCATACTAAATATTATAGTTCGATTTTGTTCCCTTTGTCTTCAGGACAAACTAGTAAATTTTTGTCTAATATATGATATTCTATGACAAAACTTTCATAATTACTAAATTGGACATATTCTGGAAAAAGGAAAGATTTATACTCGTTTTGGTCAAAAAAGTATATATATAAATGGAATAAGGCCTAGGAATACAAAAATTTCTTGAGATTCCCCTTCTTTATTGGACAAAGGCTCAGCAAACCTCTTTCCAGGCAGGGTACAATTAAAGGGGTGAGGCTTGAAGGTTACTTTGAGTGACCTTCATGATGGGTGTTCCAGTGTTAACAGGTTCGGAAAGAAGGTCAAGGATGAACAGTTCACAAAGACAAAGGGGGAGATAAAGCTGACCTCTCTGCTGACCTGGGAGCAGGCTTGCTTATTCAGGCAAACAATGTGAAAAATAGTTAATAATGGGTTAAAGCATCATATGACAGTTAATCAGTTTGGCTTCAACTGACATGCAGTTGAGACTTCCTGAGAGAAAAAGACGAGTGTGAAAATAAGTTAATAACAGGCAGTGCTACTGTACTTTAAGTTTTGTAACAAGCCAGTAGAAAGCAATATAAAGAATAAAATATCAGGTGAAATTTGTCTAAATATGGCCCCAGGGTCTACTCAAGTGGCAAAAGGTGGAGGATTTGTGGCTGAGGTCTCAGGTTCAAGCCCTACGCCATGCAGGCGAAGCCTGGTATTTAAGCAGAGAAGGGTAGAGGAGCGGGGCCATTGTATACCGAGTTTAGAAGGTTGCGGTTGGTCCAAAGGGTAGGCCACAGACAAAAAAAATGTCTAAACATATGAGAAATAAGTTATTCCCTTACAAAAATAAGTGGAACATAATAATATATTATATAATTGAAATGGTCCATGTTCTTTCAAGGGATCTGTGATAGTTTGGAGTACAAAAGTTCAGAATGCAAGAGGTAAACAATTCAGAAAAAAATTGACTTCATTAGAGAAGGTAATGTTATTTACTTTTTATGTAGAAGTTAATCTCCTTTTATTGAACACATAGTTAAGTAAGTGGCCTGTCTAATTGTTTGGCAGAGACATAATAACAATAACTTACAACTTCAATTGGTGTTATCTGCTGCAATCTTACAGGGCGAAAAGATATCCTATCAAAATAGAGTGCAGAGCATCAACTTTATATGAAGAAAGTAGAATACTGTACATTTTTCTCGAGACATGTTGGGAGAAGGAAGCATGGTGCAAATCCCTTCGTCTTGCTTCCTGCGAGGACAGAGAAAAACTAAATTGGTTTGCCAAGTTGAACATAGAGTTTCGTAATTACCTTGCATCATTAAGTGCAGGTTATCCTTCATTTATGAAACCGTATTCAAGCGTTGGTGTTGATTTAAGTGATAAATCAAGTAAGTTTGATGGTTCCTCATCAAAAGTTCGGCAATTTTTGAAAAAGCTTGGCAAGAAAGCTTCTAAAAGTATTCCAGAAAATAAAGGAAGCAGCATTTCATCATCAGATCATGAAGAAAGGAAGATAAGTGATAGAGCTCATTCCTTCCAAGACCTTGCTTTTGCTGGTGGTGGTGTCAAGTTGGCTCCATCACGAAAGCCTCTTGATTTTTCTGCTAAGGATGTTGCAGTGCCTTCATCTACATCAGCATCTGCTGGATCAGGAGGCCGGAGTCAAATGTCCGTTACTTCTGATGCAGATTCTGATGACCGGACTTTTGGTGATGAAGGAACTCTTTGTTGGAACTTGTTGATATCCCGTTTGTTTTTTGATGCTAAAAGAAACGACCAGATGAAAACCTCTTTGCAAGCCAGGCTTCAGGTTTGCAATCTCCTTCTCTTTCCATTACTATATGTTTTTATTTTGATTAAGCTTTTTGGTTACTGACATCATAATTTGCTCTAACTATTGCTTTTGAAGCAAATGACCATCTTTTGCACTTGGTACTTAAGTGGAAAATTAGCCATTGAGTTTTGTCAACTGCAAGTGTTTGAGCAAGAAATGAATTTGGTTCCATATTATGTAACCTTGCTGTTTTAGAAATTGGGTCTGGAATGGTTGAGTTTCTTCTCTTCCCCAGTGTAGTCCCACAAACGAGGTCTGGAAGGAAAGAGTACACTCTACCGTAACCCTACCTTGGCAGGTAAGGAGGTTGTTTTCAATAGACCAGAGGCTCAAGGAAAGCAAAAGCACAACATTTATGGAGACATAAGCAGTAACAACAGCAGGATAGTAAGAAAATAGAGGCATACGAAACAAGTAGTAATAGAAAACTAATAATGAAAATATGGAAATTAAAATAATAAAGTACCAAAAATAATACTAATACTACTAGCAGGAGTTCCTATGGAAGCAGAAAATTTGTTTAATGCTTTATTTGAAGTTTCATAGGTTTGTATGTTTCATTGTGATATTTTATGCATCTTCCATTATTATGTTAAATTAAAGAGAAATTTTCTTTGTCGAGTTGACCTATGATTCTGTATGCCCTTGTAGAGAACGCTGTCAAATCTACGAATTCCTAGCTACATAGGGGAAGTGACATGCACTGCTGTTAATATTGGTAACCTTCCTCCCTATATACATGCGATGAGGGTTCTTCCCTCAGACATGAAGGAGTATTGGGCCTTCGAAGTTGATCTTCAGTATTCTGGTGATGCAATCTTGGATGTCGAGACAAGGGTAGCAGTTCAGGACCTTGACTTACCTGAAGGGGACGAACCAGAAACAGAATCCAGTGCTATTCATGATGTGAAATATGATCTACTAGAAGGGGTTGAGCAGTTTGGAAAACAAAAGCATTCTGAAGTGAATGCTGATAAGATGGATCAAACCAAGGAAGGTAATATTTTCTATGATCTTAAAAATTTGGATTTTGCAATCAAACTATGTTTATTTGGTTGGGCATGCTTAATGGTTATTTGTGCAGTTACTTAAAGGGAATAGTCTAACTATTTCTTAAAGAGAAATTATTTAGAAGGTTTTCAAGGTGCGTTAATAATGTGAATTTTCAGATGGGATGAGAAGCTCCAATAGCACACCAAGTGTGTTGCCTCAAGTGTCCAAGTGGAAGTCTATCTTTAATTCTGTTGCCAAGCAGGTCTCCCAGGTTGGTAACAACTTTTTTACTTAATATAATGGGCTATTCGGTCTGTAAAGATATGGTGGAGGTGCTTGTTTAATCCTTGTTTATGTACAGGGTAGAGCAGTTTAGTATCTGGCAAAGCTCATAAGCTTGATGTCAAGGGTTCAAGTTCTGTGTCCACAACATCTTGTTTGGATGAACTATACTAGTAGTAATTAATTCCCGCTTCTCTTTTGGGGAGTTGAAGGAAAAATAAAGAGGAGGATAGAATTACTACACTCACACACCCAATTATACCAATTCCTTAAACCAGAACCATTCAGGGCCAGCAATTTAAGTCTTTACCTAGGGGCATTGTTGAGCATTGCACTGGCTGGTGTTTAAGAGATGAATCACATAAAAGGAAATCAATGCCAAGGTTACAGTTTAGTGGTTAGAATGCAGGGGTACAACTATTTTCTTCCCCTGTTTTTTTTTTTTTTAGATTTGCACCGGGTGTCCGAGTCTCTTAGAGCCCCGAATAATCCTGGGGGTGCACAAGCCCTCGGCAAGGAGTTTCCCGCAAGTGCACCACAGTTAATTCAGGTTTTACTCAGTCCGATGGCCCTCAGAAATTGTTTCCACCCAGTGGATTTCGATCTTGAGATCTTGAAAGGGAGCAAACCCCAAGGCTCAAGTCTATTACCACCACGCCAACCCCTGAGGGTTCTTCCCCTGAAATTTTTAATACTTTTTTTTTTTGCAAAATAACTGCTGTTGGTTCACATTAAAGTTTTAGAAATTAGTACAACAACAGACCCAGTCTAATCCCACAAAATAGGATATGGGAAGGGTAGAGTGTATGCTGACCTTTCCACTTCCTTAGAAGTAGAGAGGTTGTTTCTGATAGATCCTCAACTCAAGTGAAAACAGTCCGTAGCAGTATAGAGAGAAATAACCGAAAAGAAGACAATTACGGCAAAATGCTATAGACAACCTGATAAATCATCCTAAACAATAGCTATAACTAGATACAACGATAATTGAAGTGTGAAAAACCACAAATAACGAAACTCAAAGAACAAGAAACTACAAAAGTAATACAACTAATAGTATGATTAATGTTCAACTATCTAACCAACCTCCTACGTCTAATTTGTGTCCTCCATAACCTCCATTGTAATGTCATGTCTTTGATAAACTGAAGCTACGTCATCTCTTATCCAATCAACTCTCCACAATACTTTTTTTTTTTTTGAATTGCACCGGGTGTCCGAGTCTCTTTGAGACTCGACTAATCCCGGGGGTGCATAGGCCTTCGGCAAGGAGTTTCCCGCAAGTGCACCACGGTTAATTCGGGTTTTACCCAACAATACTTTTTCAGTCTACCCTACCCTAACTCTCTTGAAACCATCCATAGGCCATAGTCAAACCTCTCATACCTCTGCACTAGGACATCCGTGCATCTCCTCTACACATGTCCAAACCATTTCAGCCTTGTTTCCCGCATTTTGTCCTTTATCAAGGGCACTCCTACCTTCATTCCTAATCTTATATCTCCTAGTATGCCCATGCATCCATCTCAATATCTTCATCTTCGCAACTTTCATCTTGTGAACATAGGAGTTATTGACTGGACAACACTCCACTCCATACAACATGGCCATTCTAACCATCGCTCTATAGAATTTGTCTTTTAATTACACTGGCCTCTGGATGCGAGCCTCCATTTCGTTCACCCTATACCTATACTATTTGTGCTAATTTACTGTACTGCATATTCTGCTTGTGATGTAGATTCCAATGCAAGAAGAACAATCAACTTTAATGGAGAAATTAACTTCCAAATGAAACCAAAGCACAAACTAAAGTATTGGATTTTTAAACTATTACAATATCTAAAGGATACAGAGTAAACTAAGCTAGAAGGGTAATTAGTTATCTTAACTAAAATGACTAGTTGCTAAGAAGTATTAAGATACTCTAAACTCCCACAAGGGTTTTCTCATCCAAATTCATTTTTCTAAAAAGAAAAAACACAACAAAAAAATGGTTATAGACATAGTTGTGACAACCCATGAGCCAAAAGTACAAAATTGCCCTTAATAGTTAGCATCTAAGGAGAATGTGCTAAGAGTTCTTGTCAAAAGATCCCTTTGATTCAAAGAGATTAATTGGCCATGGGTTTCCTTGTTCAGTTTCCTCATAGTTCTTCAGGTTTAAAGTCATCATACATGATCCTTTGAGCTAAATCTTGGAGATCTTTTAATTTCTTAGCTCGATTCCTTGTAAATGATCTGCTTGAGGGATTCACTTGACTTGGTCAAAATCTACCGGTTAACCTATGTGTATATAACTTACATGCAAGAATGCTTTCATGTAAAATACAACAAAACTTCAGCTGTTCTCTTTATATTGACTTAAAATGACCTTATTTTGTTGCAGAGTAGGAACCATAATTGATGTCATTAAGTTGGCCTTAGCATTCCTGTTATTTTACAGCAATAGATAATGGTTGAGCAATCGATTCTGAATGAAAAAAGGATTTACTCATTATACAATCATGAGAAGTTCTGATATGGCAGCATTCTGTTATTGCATGTGTTTCTTAGATGATCGGTGATTTAATCTTACTGTGTCCAATGAAAGCGTTTGAATTTATCGGTGCATGTACTGAAGGAACATAGTGTCTTATTCTTTGTGTACCGTAACAAAAATTGTGGAAGAAGCTCTTTTGCATTCTGATTAAATCTTTAAACTCTTCAGGTACCATTCTCTCTGGGGATTAAGATCGCTTCCATTCAAGGAACTATGAGGCTATACATAAAGCCACCACCTTCAGATCAAATATGGTTCGGATTCACATCGATGCCTGATATAGATTTCCACTTGGACCCTTCTGTTGGGGAGCATAAGATCTCAAGCGGGCATCTCTCTTTGTTCCTAATTAATCGGTTCAAGGTCAGATTGAGAATTTGTCTTTACTATAATTCGATTACGTGTCTATACATCTCTTCTTCTCATTAAGCCCTGCATATTGACTTAATCATGATTTAAAATTTTTACCATTGTAGAAGATTGAAATGTGTTACCTTTAACAGTTATATAGTTATAACACCTCACTAGCTTAAATCCATTTTCAGTGGCCCAAAGTTTCTTTTGAGATAATTTGTGACAACTAACAGTAGGTGGGTTAACAGAGTGGCAAGGTATCCTCTTGAACTAAAATTTTCTAGAATATTGACGAAGGCTTAAATATCAAGTACTGGAAAAAGCACTTAGAATTTTAGCAATCATCATCACCAAAAGATATAATATTGAGTGGTCGGAGATTCCGTAAAATAGCCCAATTCTTTTCAATTACCTCTCAATCCCAGACAAGTTGGCGCCAGAGAGTACCTTTCCTAAAATATCTAGCCAATTATTTTGTGTAAGTGGATATTTCCTACTTAAAAGGGCCAAACCTACCCCGAGGCCTGAAGTATTGGAAATTGGTATAAACTGCCTTATATCCACCTATTTGACTGAATTTGCCCTCACCATTATTATTGTGGCTTGTGGCTCTTTTCTACCCTAAAACTAATAATCCAGGCCCTATTGAAAAAAAAACTGTAATTATATAATATGTGGTGTCACCTGATTGGCTTAATTTTGGGTTCTGTATTAGTATATTGTGAAAAGTAGCGCGCTCTCTCTCTCTCCCCCTCTTTAGTCTTCTTCCCGTGAGAGAACAAAATAGCGAAAAGATGGTACTCCTCAAGTGGACAAACTACAAAGTTTTTTTAACGACATCGCCCAATTAAGTCTAAACCATGTCAGAATTTCTCGTCACAACTAATACGATATCCAACGATATAAAAGGAGGTAACTCACATCTTCCCCTAAAACTTTACATGAAACACTAACTTATAGAAGTAATATTCTTCTTTCTAAAATTCTCCACCATCAAGATCACCTTCTCGCAGCTAGCCAAGCGAAAAAAACACATTTTCTCAGTACCCTAGGGATCCATTTCAAAATATGCGTGGAAAAGCTGATCAGGAATTTCTCATAATACGACCTTTAAGACATGATGCCATTTTCCCCCTCTCCCCCATCTCTATGCATCATGACTATCCTGTGAAGTTCTTTGTCTGTGAAACAACTCGACCAAATTTTGAAATTCTTCAACCTTCCAGCCTGTAAGTTCTTTTTTTAAGATCATTTCTTTCTTATAAGCTACTGATTTATTTTTACTTGTTTCATTCTCAACCACTGATGTCTCTGCTTCCTATGGATTGGTTTGTAGCAGTTTGATGCTTGAATTTGAACCAACTTTTTTGTCAAAGCAGCGTTTCCAATATATAGTTCTACTTTTGTCACCGATAGGCAATATTATTTGCTGAAATGGTAATTCATACTCGTAATGATGGTGCCGACAAAAATAGGTGAGATTTCCTTCAGAGGCTTAGATGGTTCTTCATAACTAATGCAGGGTGCCATTCGTGAAACACTGGTGCTTCCAAACTGTGAAAGTGTATGCATCCCATTCATGTTAGCTGAAAAGGATGACTGGGTCCCTCGACAAGTTGCTCCATTTATATGGCTGAATCGAGAAGGTGCAGGTAATCATGCCAACAGACAAGAAGCATCCAGCTCCCAACCTGCTGATGCGACACGAGTCAATGGTCATGCTGAAAGCAAAACTGAAAATCCAGGAAAAAGGGGATGGACTAGTCAACAAAGCAAGTCACTGGATCCACATGCATTATTGTCTGTTCCTATGCATAGTCCAGAAACAGGAAGCACCACTAGTAATGGCAGAAGCAAACAGGAAAAGACGAAAAAAGCTGGATGGTCTACACTGCAAAGCAAATCATTGGATCCACATGCGGCCTTATCAGTTCCTATAGCACAGCCTAGCACAAATAACCAGCCTGTGGAAGAATTGAGAGCGCCGTTGTTGAAGCATGAGGAACATCAAGAGGGTCATCGCAGGAGCACCGAGGACAACATAGAATGCAAGTCACCTTCTCGACAACTGTTACTGCTTGATGAAAAAAATCAAATTACTGGAGAAGATACGAAGTCTACAAAAATAGGGAGAAGGGCTAGGATGCTTGGTTTAGGGAAAAAAATGGGGGAGAAACTGGAAGAGAGGGCACGTCACATAGAAGAGAAGGGAAGAAATTTAGTTGAGAGAATGAGGGGACAACAGTGAAAAAGGGAACATTGTAAATTTACAAAATCGCCAATTCATTTATTTGCACAAGGCAAGTCCCCGGTGTACCACGTTAACTGGTTAATGGCGTTTCTTTTGTGCTTCCCTGTCTTTGCTAACAAAATCCTCCGATGGTGTATATGTTTCAGTCTCACAGGTGCAGTAAAACTGACAACCCTGTGAAGGAAAAAATTAAATTAAAAGCTCCATGCTTTGCTTCTGTGGTCCAATGGTTCATCTTTAGCTGCCCTGGAAGAAGAGTTCTCGAGTCATAGAACTAAAGTCCAAGGACTAAGCAAGTTTTGTCATTCTTAACTGATTGTCCATGGAGAAATAGTTGTAAGTAAAAAAAAGCTTTACGTTGATTGTATAAACTATAAATTGATTATTTTTGTCATTACCATGCTATGCTGTTGATTGAGAGATGTTCTCATTAAAGAAAACCACTTGATTTCCTGAGGTCCCTTGTGGGAACGTGAATGCACACGGGGAAAATATATATTTACTTATTTGATACAATCCTTTAGCTCAAGATTAGGTGATGCCCTTACGCATAAATGTAAAATTGGAGATATTTTCAGGCTAACAGTCAAGAAACTCTTTTAGCTCCGAGAACCCTCAAAAACTGTCATTTTAAGTGGTCTAAAGGTCCCATTCGGCAAAATTTCAATAAACTGAATCTAAAGTTTCTAGCGTACATGGGATTGTAACTTAGCACCAGGAAAATCAGAACGGAAAATGAATATAATGAAATTACTGACTGGAGTAACAATTAGATTAAGCAGGTGATCTTTTCATTGCACCACCAAGACATTCTTAGAGCAAATTTTTTGCTACGGATTTCATCTTAGCTGCAAATTCAGGATGTTTTACCTTCAAAATTATTCTACACCTTCCATTTTGATTGGGTTTGATTCATCCTTCGGATTTCAATTGAGTCTATCTCAAAATTCATAATGATCAAGACTCTCTTACCTTTCTTCGTAATGAAAAATCAAATGTGAATTTTCAATCGGAAAATACAAATTCAACTTGATTAAAATAGGACCTATTAACTATTGACTTAAAATGAATCAATGATTCCAAGTTCAAAAGTTGATTGAAGTAAAACTCGATGGTACACTACATTTTGGGATGAAGCCAGATATAGAGACGACCACAACAAAAATTCACATTTTCCACTCTTTCAAAACAAAAGCACTTCCAGATTCTCCAAAAAAGCACTGCTCTAGCAATGATTAAATAATTCAGTACATCCACGAAGTCAAAATCCTTTTAACTGTGCCATTAAAAAAAACATCTATTGTAGAACACCTCAGAATATCTAATCATTATCCAGAAAGGATGAAGAGCTTAAGGGAAAAAGGCTCATTCCCAGCCTGTGGCACCAGAAGTAGGGGCATCTGGAACTGGTAGAGGAACTGGTGGAGCAGCTGCTGAGTCCCATCCGCCATCAGCTGCAGAAATTCATCCGGAAAAAAAAAGGTTATTAGTGCCACCAAATTTAGGAATGAGAAAAACACTTGACATCATCAAATGCTTGCTTATGGAAAAGGCTCAACTAGTCCACAGGGGACGTAAAAGAAATAGACCATCACAGCCACAGTGATCTCAGAGCAATGAAATTTCAGTTGTGCTTGAATATTTTAGCAGACAATACCAAGAACCAATTTCACAGTTGTAAGAACTAACCTCCATCTCCGGCCCAACCACCACCTACTGGAACTGGTGCAGCAGCATCTGCAGTCCATTGTGCCTCAGGGATTTGGCTACTAGACCAGTCACCACCAAGGGCAGCACCAGCAGAGTAGTCTGGATAATCTGCGATTGCAGGCACTTCCTCTTCTTGCTCCTTTGCCTCTTCAGGCTCTCTGTAAAAGAAGAGATCCACCTGCAAAACAGAAATTAACAGACGCAAATGAAAAACCTATATTCAATAACAGACTGCAAAAGTAGGTATTTAATCATCTATTAAACTTGACAAGAATGCACAACCATCATAGGCAGAATGAAACGATGTAGGAGCTAAGACATTATAAAATGAATAAAGATGGTCATTACCATGACATCCCATTTATGTCCTGGATTAATGGCCCCACGCATTTGGAGTACCATCCTTGCTAAGATCCAGAAAAGAACACCGATGCTGTGCTTTCCTTTGTTATTGGCAGGGATGCCAATATCAACATAGCGCATTGGAGAATCAGTGTCACAGAAAGCAATAGTTGGGATATTACCAAGTGCAGCTTCCTTAATTGGCTGCAAAGTATTCAAACAGGTTATTAATCATTGGCAAGTTTAAAAAGAGAATATCAATAGCAGGATAGTAAATTAACCTGATGGTCAGTTCTTGGATCAGTGAGAATCAAGAGCCGCGGCTCGCTGTATGAGGTCTGAAGCTGGTTGGTAAAAGTACCAGGGGTATGACGTCCAGCAATAGCATGTGCACCAGTGTACTGGGCAAACTTCAAGACAGCTCTCTGTCCATATGGCCTGGCAGATTGGACAATGATGTCCTGAGGATTCTCAATAGCAACAATCACCCTGGCGGCCATTTGAAGCTTGTCCCATGTCTTTCCAAGGTTGATGATGTAGATACCTAAGTATACAAATACACAGGTCAAGTTAAAGAAGGACAGCATAAACCAATGATAAAAATATTGTGTGACACCATGTAATGATGAAGTGGTGTACTCAGCACATAGTAGTAATAAAATTCAGGAGAAAAGAAAATGCACTTCTAAGATAGAATTTATCTAAGTAAACAAAATAGAGGGAATAACATATTGATTATAAGCATATCAAGATCAACTTATAGACGACAACTTATAGACATGAAAAGTCAAACATATTTGAGAATTCTTCTAACTACACATTTGCATATTGTATAGGCATAAGTTTCACTTGATACAACACAGCAACCCTGATCTAGTTGGGGTGCCTATATGACCCATTGCTAACAATTCATGAATTAATTTATGAGCTCTAAGACAGTTTCAGTACACAACTATAAGAACCATTGCTGATATTTGCTTTCTCAAGCAGCTGGATAAGTATCTATATTTTACTTGACGGAAATCTAACAGTTTAACAAAGTGCACCTTGAAGATTGATACAAATACTTCGGATTATCTTAAGATTTGAGCAAATCCTACCAGGTAGTTCAGTGTATGTAGACTGTAGAGATAAAAGGACAGTTGACAACTTCTGAATGAAGTGATGGCGCCTCCACTGGCGAAAAATCTGAATCTTTCGAGCTGTTGCTTACATTTTTTTCCTAAATTACGTTTGTGAATTTTACCAAACCGATTTCCCCTAATGCCAGCATAACAATAAACATCCGCAAACTATTATGCATACAACCGTGCTATTTCCAATAACTAGACAGAAGAGATACTTTAAACATAATGAAAAACACAGAGAATCAAAGAAATGAGATTAGATACTGAAGTTATAGAGTATATACCATCGTCTCGGCGCTTGAAAGTGTAACGCTCCATTTGAAAATCACAATTCTTAGTACCAAGATGGACTTCAGCAGCCAACATCATCTGGATATCAGCTTCTTTAGTCGAAAGAGTCCTCACATCCTGCGTCGCCATGGTTGCTCTCTGTTTCCTCCCCTTCTGCTGCTAGGGTTTTCAGCTTGCGGCAGATCGAGATTATCTCCGAACGTATATATGAAAGGGTTTTTGGTATAAGAGGAACTTAAATATAAAAGCTTGCTCGTATTGGGCTGGTCTGGGCTGTTGTGGCTTTCTGGGCTGGGCTGATTAAGTTTGTAAAACTTGAGTATGGTACCCACTTTTTTGACCCAAATAAAAGGGGATAGATTAATTTAGCTCCGAATATAAAAATTAGAATTTTTAAGTATTAACAGATAATATTTAAAGCATATTATATTAAATATAAAAATAATTTAAAATTATTGAATTAATGCATTTGAATTACTAAATTAATGAAAAGAAGGAATTTTTAAAAATTTTGAAAATGAGTGAAGCTAATAAAAAATATGATAAATAAAAGAATGTAATTGGGTATTTTTCCTAAAATTAATCGTTGTTTTAAATGGCTAGTCTTGAATCTTTTATCCTATTTTTATATGTACTTTTAAGATTAAAAGTCAAAGTTTGTTAAGTCAGAAGTTTTGTTGCAAATTGGATAAAATTATAATGGATTTACATAAATCAACAGTGAAAATAGCTAATTATTTTAATTATCTAGATTTCATTGTATTATATCGTTTAAATCAATTGTAAGGACACGATAAAAAGATCCATTTTATCTAACAATCAATTTGACGTGATTGCATCGTTATTTTAATATTTTCTTCTTATTTTTTTACTTTATTTATTATTTAATAATTCTATTCTATCATTTACCTTAAATTTAAACAATAACAATACATACGATACAATACAACACAGTGAAACAATATATAACAACCATTTATTTTATCCAAATAAAGTATTAGTCATTTCCCAAGCTCCTCATATAATAATTTGTCGGATGTGTATATTTAGGTCTTTTCAAGTTGTAATGTAATTGAACTTTGATTTAGTTGAGTATAGTTTTTTACATGTAAGCATAAAATGCATTCTTAAGGCAAATGCGATACACAATAAAACGCACTCGATGAATTCGATTTACACAGAAGCATTCCATAGAAGAATAAAACACATTACATGGATGCGATGTACATGTATGGTTCGTGTACAAAGACCAGAAAGATGCAGCCCACGCTGACCCTAAAATGTTCAACATTCCTCTTCTACCATACAGTAGAATTAATAAGTATTACTCTCATATATACTAGTAGTAAAGTAATAAGATGAAGTAACAGTAATAGTAATATACGTTAGACAACATATATAACTTTGTTATTTAGAGGGTTACAAATGTAACCAGCTTAAATTAAACAAGTCTCCATGCAAATACCTTAAAAGAAAGGGGGGAACAATTCAAGAAGGCAAACATACAAACTTCACAAACAAAACAAAGTCTCTTCTCATAGTAAAAGCACAAACTTAGTAATCTTCTGGAGCCAAAGGCTGATGTTGAGTGTGGACTGGAGCTTCATCATGAGCCTGTATGAGCCCAAACTCATAGATAATTCCAGCTATGGCTGCACCAATGAATGGTCCTAACCAATAGATCCAGTGGTTCTTCCACCTCCACCCCACTAAAGCAGGCCCAAAAGCCCTTGCTGGGTTCATGGAAGCTCCTTCAAAAGGCCCACCCACAAGGACATTAGCTCCCACTATGAAAGCTATGGCAAGAGGTGCAATGATCCCCAAACTTCCTCTCTTTGGATCAATGGCAGTTGCATAGACGGTATAGACCAGCCCAAATGTCATCACTATTTCCATCACAAGTGCATTCAGATTGCCAACTCCGTGTGCTACTGCAAATCCCACTGGCCTCTGAATCCACAAGAAAAAATTGCAGCAGTAATAACTGAACTCGAAAAGAGAAGAAATAGTTATGTAGAAAATGACTAGATACTCAAATGGCCTACTAGTGGGATTCTTTCATTAGGAAAATCAAAATAAACAATACTACGAGAACTGGGTTCGATGGAATGGCCAGTAATTCTAGCTCGAACCCTGTATTTATGTGGAAAAATTCATTAAACATGTACAAACCATCTAAAGGCCAGCAGTTCTAGCTCATACTTCGTATTTATGTCGAAAAATTCATTTAACATGTACGAATAATCTGTTCACAATCTAATAATCAAAACACGATTCTGAATGTACGAACTGACAATCCTGAGTCCACCTATGTAGCAAAAGAAAATGTACTCCCTGTGCTCCAATTTTTTATACCAGGTGTTTGATTGAGCGCGAAGTTTTAAGTGATAAGACTTCATATTGTAAAGAATATTTTTAATTTTCTTTGGCGCTAACCAAACACACACACACATATATTCCGATGGAGTGTCTTACCAAGCCATCAGTAGCAAGCCTCAATAAGGCAGAGGCTACAATAGCACCTAGCAGCTGACCAATCCAATAGTAGATGGCGCGAAGGACGCTAACTCTGCCTCCCACAAGAGCACCAAAGGTGACAGCTGGGTTAATATGACCGCCCGAGACATTCATGCTGGATGCCACTGCTGCAAAGAGGGAAAATGCATGCGCCAGTGCGATTGCCGTCAATCTAGATGCTCCTAAAGCTCTATCCGGATACAACTTATCTGCACATGCATTCATACATTATTAGTATATCTTCCGTAATGATTAGTAAATGATGCTTTTCCTTTTTCTTTTAATTGGGCACTCGTTACAATTTTCTATGGTATAATTAAATCAAACGACCATTTGGGGTATACTCATGTATACAAGGTATATTTCAGGCATAGAGTATCATAATTCACTTTTTCTATGGTATAGTGAGACAAGTTATATTGTATAGTTACTGTATAATTTTTTTTCTTTTATGAATTTTTATTATTTTTCATGTAACCATATTTTTGTAAATAAAATTTGCTGTAAACTAATTAATTTTTCGTATACATTCGAAACTATCCATAAAATATACTAAAAGAGTACACACCATAAGCCAATGAAATTCAATAATTTTAACCTGATTTGTGGGATATAAGGGTTTTACAAAGATTTCGACTTTTTATATTTAGGAAAACATTTAATTTTAATTTAAACTACTCTTCTCTCACTTGATGTCATACTTTTTATCCTAATGAGATGCTCTCCAAGTATATATATATATATAAATTGCATATTAATTAAGATCATAAGATCTAAAATTACTTTTGATATGTTAAAAAAATCATTTTTTTCATAAACTACTTGTCTAAGTCAGAAGGGGGACACCCTGCTAGTGCAAAATGTGTTTGTGCATCGAACTGCATCCTTTTTAAGTTTAGAAAGATAGATCATATAAAATGAAACTGATAAATATAGTAGTTAGTAAATATTTGTGATGTAAATCTTGAAATATAGATAGAATTGTTGGAGTTACCAAGAGCAAGAACGGATCCTTCTCCAGCAAAGACAAAAATGAAGGTAGAGAGGAACTCAGACAAGGTGGCACGTATGGAATCAGGGTGTGTAGCTTCATCCGCCCTCCCAAACTCATACCTCCGTGGCTGCATAATTATGTATATTTTTTTTCCTTACCCAAAACACACCGCTTTTTATTTTATGATAAAAATAAGACGAGGCTATCCGAGAACGATATCATCGAGGGGGTGTTTATATATATATATACAGATGGATTTCCAGTAAGATAAACAAATTTGAGACACCTGGGAGAAGCACTGCATGAATACTGACACGTATGCTACATGCATTACATTGTCTCTTTCGATCCAATCAACAACCTCTTCATCTTACTTCATCACCTATATCCATTTGGATTACTAGACGACAATATGTATATATATATTAAATGTCTTCAAAGACTACTCTACCTACTAAACTTGAACGCATTTGCACATCCTATGTATCCTTAGCCTTTAAGTCTTGTAGGAGCTTTTATGGTTTGGATAAATATCGGTAAATTGAATAATTAAATTAAATTTGATTTGATGTTACATTTTTACGATGATATTTGATTTGGTTTTGTTTAAAAAATTGAAAACATGTGGCTTTCATTTTGGTAATTTCCGGAGTTCAATAGAGCTGTGAGCTGATCAATGGAGTTGAACCCAAAAATCCGACGAGGGAAAAAGAACAGAAAAGAAAAATGAACAGACCTACTTACCATGCAAATTTTGTGCAACACTATGTCAAATTACAACATACAGTTTGTTGATATACAGTCATCAGCTATTTAACAAGATATAGGCTAATGCGCGCATACATGCTCAGTGGATCCTTGATCAAAATGGCCACATGAAAAGTGCCAAGGATATTTGGTGATTTAAACACTATGATCTGAGAATTTTTAAGTTCATACAAAATCAATCTTCATCATCTGAACTCTCATATGCTGCTACCAAGCTTTTTATCGGATTATCCACCTTTGTTTCATTTCCCGGCTCATTTGGTCTAGCTGGCGAGACCTCTTTCTGCTTCTCCTGATTAGAATGAGAGTTACTACCAGGAGTAGTTTGTGTACTTGAGATGGAATTACTCCCATCAGACCCTGTAGAAACTTTCTGCTTCTTAGGCTTGACTTCTAAAACCCTTTTTAGCAAGTCTTGCTGCCTATAGACCAGTAAATATCTTAGTTTGACTCCTTGAATATTTAACAAAGAAAATTACAAAAAGATGACTAGCCTTCTGATTACCGGCACAAAACCAAAAAAGGAGAAAAAAGATGAGGGAAAAAGCCACAGAAGAAAGTTACTAAAAGTAAGAATGCAAAATGAATAAATTGTACCTGATCCCACTTTTTGGCTTGGGCTCAACACGAAGTGGCAGGGGAATAGATGCAGGTGAAGAATCAGCAACAGCTTTGTTTAAACTGGTTAAGCAATACATAGAAGATGTAAATGGTTATGCAACTTGGTAACTGTACATATCTGTCATTTGTAGGGGGCATAAGTTATATGTGTCCCCAACTATTGCAAGCCACAACACATCCTCTCTGCTAGCAAAGCTAAAATCCGGCAGGGTAAATCATCACATCAACCTTTGTAATAATTCTATGTGTTGATGAAATTTAATTGACATCAATTAACAGTTGTCGTCACTATTCAATATTATGAGACAGAGGTAACATCAAACGAAGGAACAAAGAAAAAGGATATTTTGAATGCTTGAAATGCACGTTTTTCAGTGCGTCGCAGAAGGCGTTCAGCATCCTCCTCAGCTTCCATCTGCTCCTTGAGGTAAAGCAAGTCATCACTGTCCAGGGCTGCAATATATAACTTAAACAAGGCTCAAGAAACTGTTCCAAATTTCAATTATATGGACAGACTAATGTACCAAGAAAATGAGAACGCAATTATTGTGAGCAAGAATCTATACCGCCTCTTCCATGAAGATAACCTCCACGTTCCCCAGCAACCTCTTGCATCTGATCATATCAATCACCCAGTAGGAAAAGCCAAGATCCCTGTCAGGGCATGTTATCAGAAATTGGGGCATAATACGATGGATACATTATAACACGATCTAACCCTCAAATGCTTTAGATTACATGCTTTTGTGACATATCTCAACTTACAATGATTCACGACCATAAAATTCTTTCTAGTAGTACTCAGTTGTGCTAAACCTGTCCTCAAAGACTTTGTATATTCAATATACCGCTAAAACCTCTTTTCTAAATGCTAATAGGTGAACAGAATATTTTCCTCATTTCAGCCCATAGCTCATTCAAGTGTTTTACCTTTTGGAATAATCAAGCATTCCCCTTACTTAAAAAAATAATTCTAGTTGCTTATAAACTTAACAAAACATATATGTATCTTAACGTTCAGTAGCAAGAAGAGGAAGGACAGTGGAGCAACTACAAAATGGACTGGTTGCAGATCTAGTCAGTTTCTCAATCCTTCCAGAATTTGAAAACGGGAACTTCTTTTCTTTCTTTTTTTTCCTTTTGATAGAAAGGATAGGAGGAAGATTATTATTATATAAACTCACCAAAGTTATTAGATTGACTGCAAAAAAGTGGAGGTGAGGCAGATGGGAGATGGAGGAGAAGAATGAGGAGGCGGAATATATGGTATCAGAGGAGGTAGAGGAGGAGCTGGTGGCAGAGGGGGACGAGGATAAGAGGGGAAGGTAGAAGCTTTGCTTAAGTAGGAAAACTGGAAAGCTTTTAAAATTAGTATCATTAACACTAATCTCAAAAGAGTAACTCCTACCTAAAAAAACCGAGTCACTTTTTCTCAAATAGAAGAAGCAAACTTGATTATTCTAACGTGCTCCTACCTAAAACAGCAGTATCATAAACCACACTATCTTCTCTAGAGTTCTTCAATCCACTACTAACATCTCCACAAGACATCATTTATTTCACTGTACCAATGAAAAGTCATATACAGCAAATAGCCAAATTTACTAAAAAAAATTAAACAGCATAATATGAAGAGGAAACTGAAACATATGCTATGCTGGATTTATAAACTGTGGCGGAGTTAAAATACATAAATAATTAAACAAATCTCGTCTCTAACAGCTTAAATTTCCAAATGAAGTGCAATTCAATATGATTAATAGCTAAAGCTAGTCAATGAATCGGTTCACACAATTCAACATCAACTTTCAAGTGCTGTTGTGAACTCAAGTTTTCTAGAAGTAGACGGAATTCAAATCCATTCACTTATAACAAATTCGAAGAACCATGTAAAGTTGGAGAAACGGGATTCGCTAACCTTTGAAACCATGCGTTGGAAAGTGACCTCCTCGTCATCTATCCTGTCCTTTCCTTTCCCAAATTTCCTATCTGCCAAAAAATTGTTTGCATTTAAAGGTTAAACCTAAAAAAGAAAATGAATGCAAAAACTAGCTAACAGTTACATATGTGTGTGGGAAATACCTTTAGGATCGGTAAGATTGGTGTATTCTCGAACTTCTCTTCCTGCCATGGCTTCAATAGAGGGTAACTGGAAATTGCAGAGTTATAATCTGAAGATGTGTGCTTCCGTTTAGGAATTAGGGCGTTTTTCCGCAGTCGGGTCTCTTCTTCTTTCCACCTAATTTATCCTCTTTCAAGATGCGGATCTACAGTCGGGTTGAGAAACTTTATATTACTACGTTTATATAGGGACTAAGAAATAGTAAATGATAATGGCTAATTTTTTTTGAATATAATAAATAAAATGCTTGAGAAATATAATAGGAAAATAACTATAATTAATAATAAGGGTAAATTAAGAATTAAAGATAAAATTATTTCGTAATTTCATAAAGTGAAAAATTATTATTGAACATTTCAAAATAGCATAGTGAACAAATAAAAATAAACGAGGGAGTATGTCTCACACCACGATCTTAGGTGACCTCTTAAACTTCTGCGAATGGAAAGTGGGTTACATTAGTTATGATAGATTTTTACGTTATGGGTGTGTTTGGTACAAAGAAAAATATTTATTTACATATTTTTTCGTTTAAAAATGAATGACTTATTCGTTTTTTTGCCCGTTTAAAAGAGAATGACTCATTTCATTTTTTTTGCAGTACTTTCATTTCAATTTTTCACATGATATGCTTAAGGTCATAACATTAAAGAATATTTTGATATATTTGACATAACTTTAATTTAAAATCACACGATTGAAAAATATTTTTTATTTTCTTAAATGTCAAACTAGATCATTCTTATTTTAGCGAAAGAAGTATTCTTAGTGTTCGATAAATAAATAAATAAAAGAAATACTATCTTCAAATCTATTTGTATAGGGGAAGGGGATTCAATGGTGATAAAGTGTGAACTGACAAGAGGTGGGTCGGAGAGGAGCCAATGAACTTCACATGAAAATTGATTTTGGAAAAAATATTATAAATAAGAAGAGAAGTAGTGCAGAGGTTTCAAATTGGGAACAATAACAAAAAATAAAATATTGCAACAACTAGAACACGATAAACAATGGGTGATAGCCTATGTCAAAAGGAAAAATTGGGATCAAATGAATGCACATTCTATTTTTGGCAAGCGAAGATATGTACGATTTTGAATGAGAGAAGGAAGTGAAGAATCCTTTTTTCGACTAGACTGGACTTCTACGACCCTCCAAATAATTTCCATAAATGATTTGAGAAGAAAAAAAGTCTTTTTTTTTCATTGAATACGAATGAGTCTTTTAACAATTAACTAATTTTATACCTTTTTAATTTGTATTACATATTCAAATTCGTCTGAACCAGAGGAGAAAAAGAGAGAAGATAGAATCCAATTCTTAGGAGTGGAGAAACTACACAAATAAGGCTAATATTATGACATTCGCACCAAGCCTAAATTCGTTGAAAAGCAAAATAATAATCTATCGCCTACTAATATTTTACACTAATCAGCAGATCGACGTCATTCTATCGAAGGTCATATATCATTTAAATTGAAGTTGCATCATATCATAGATAATCACATATTTTCAATACCTTTTTTCAATTTATCTCTCTTTGTATTTACTATAATCTTATGATTCATATTATTCTACACATCTATCTTAAGATCCTCATTTTCGCAACTTACATTTTCTAACACGAGAATTTTTTATTGATCAACGTTTCGCCATATACAACAAAGTCAGTCTAAACACCACTCAGTAAAACTTATAGGTTTAGATAGTACCTTTTTATTACAAGATCCACTTTAGCACCGTCACATCAATTCAATATGTGACATTATATTGAAAATTAATCATGGTGGTTGATAGTGTCAATTGACAACGTCTAATACTTATAATGAATAATAAAATAGCTAATAATGGTGATTGATTATCACTGTGTTTTGATTGTTACAGTAATGATTGTTAATATAGATAATTATAAATTGTTTTCGACAAAAGATAATTATAGATTGTCATAATCCTAATTAAAGAAGGTTGTTGATATTTATAACTGCTAGAAAAATTTACGATATTACCATAACTAATACTTAGAAGTATGTTTCAAACATTTATATGATTAGAGATAAATTCATTGAGATTTAGACATTAGCAATATGATTAAATGCTTATATGCTTTTTATCATCACCAAAGGTTGTGGTAAGCTCATGATTTCAAATTCAAATTCTGAAAATTAATTGCATTTACACTATCAATTTAACATAATTAAAAAACTTTACACAAATGATATATTCATAATATTAAAAAATAAATACATATAAATAATCTATTCAAAATTAAATTTATTGAATAAATATAATTATGATTACTTTACCCTAAATGAAACTTTTTAAATGTATATCCTCTAGATCAATGTTTTTACACTAAAGAAGAGACACCAAAGAGGAAAAAGAAAAATCTCTTTATATTTTGGCCACGAACCACAAGTGACAACTAACTAATCGCACTCGTGGGGTTTCCAAAAAGGGGGCTAGGGATGAAAGGGTAAAATAGTCCAATCAATTTCTGGCGAAAATACCACTGTACGTAAAGTCTCACTTCGCCAGGGTTTCAAAATTCACTCCATCCGAAGGGATCGGAAACTCTGTTTTCTCCGATTGGGGTTTTGGGCAGCGTCCGATCGAGCAAGTTTCCGGTATCAATTCATCGGAACGGCAGCTGAATCAATCGGCTCTTCCACATTACGCTCCAGAAAAATCCGTACAATTGTATACTACCTTAGGTTTAATTGCAAGAAAGAAGGAGCACTAGATTTAGAAGAAGAGCGATGGATTTGGACCAGTGGATAACGAAGGTGAAAGAGGGACAACATCTGGCGGAGGACGAGCTTCAGCTCCTCTGTGAATACGTATGTTTTATGCTATATCCTTTCTTTCTTAAAAAAGCACATCTACAAGTATTTTTCCTTGTTGCAATGAAATTTGTCGTAATAGAGCAGAAATATATTTAGAAGATTTCCTTAGCTGAGCCTAAATAGTAAGGTTTGAGATGTTGATTGATTGATTTGCTGACACATGCTAACAAGATATCTACTGGAAAAAATAATCATAAATTCTAGTGATAGTAAAGGTTATATTGATCTTTCCATGTAGTTTATTACTCATGGAAGAACTGTTGGTGTTTTCTTGGGTTTAGCTTGTAGATATTGTTGATTTTGTTTTTCGTTTTTAGACTTGTGTGGAAGGGAGAAATGTCAATGGGGATGATTTATGTAGAGCCTCTACAGTAGAGGTGTCTTACATTCAACAGATTTCGATTAGTCCCATTTTCACTAGAGGAAGTTAATGATTTTCTTACGTGCACTGCTAGTGTTTTCTTGGAGCTTGATTTAGTGAGTGTTTTTTGTGATCCAGATAATTTGTCTTAAAAACTCCACCTGTTAAAATATCTACCTACTGCTCTTATTTTTCTCATATCTCCATTTAGTGGACTTGTTTTACTGGGATGGCATTTGCATGCTAACAAGATGTCTCCTCCATTAATTTTAAAGGAAAAAAGTTCATTAACCTCAGAGGAATTCGTAGGTTTTCCCTGTATAAAATTCATGTTGGTTTGTCATTGCCTATTCTTTTGCGTACTTCATGGCGTTTAATCAAATTTCAAGGTTGAGAAATGTGGTGGTGGGTGGGTGGGGCAGCAATAGTGGCAAGGTGATATCCAGAAGGAAAAAGTTTCACAGACACTAACATAGAAGTACAAAATAAGCGAGAAATAGGCTATAAAGAATAATTAGTTTGTAACAGGAACCTATTGTGACTTACATAGCATTGGTGCAGGGCTGACCTTCCACCGAAAATAAGATATCATTCTCATGAAAATATTTTAGCCCACTAGAATATTCTTAAGACTCTAAAATCTAAATTCTGTCCAATCAAGAAATGCCGATTTGCGGATAATAACCATGTAGTGAGCATAGAAAGGGTGGAGCACGTACAGAGCAATATTATGTAGGACAACTGGGTGAACCAAAATAATCGGCAACGAAGGCTAAAGTTCTTATGCAGGGAGGAACAAAGCCAGAAAAGAACAAAGAATAAGAGAAATTCATTATTACATTTACCTTCCTGTCTATCATCTCCTCTCCGTCCTCTTTTTCTTCTTCCTCACCTGGATTATTGGTATACACATATAGCTGAGAAATACTTTTTTTGCAAAAGTGTGGGTTGTATCTCCTCCTTTTATCTAGATGCTTCCGACAAATATTATTGCAACCTGAGATCTTTGAGTATTGAAGCTATTCGTAAAAACTCAAGCTCCTATTCATGCTTCCATGTCATTCATTAGCCTAAAAATTCGGATAATGTGGCAAATTTTGGTCATGCTTAACACATACAATTTGAGTACATGACTATTGGGTTTATTCCCTGACCTTGCCAAGACAGCCAGTTGTGGAGGCATACAGATCAATAGAATGCTTTTGAGATGGGAGTAAATGGAAATATAGGGGATTAATTTGATTATATATGTTGGGTGGATGCAAATTAGAGTTCCCGAGTTATAGTTTTGTCTTATTGTTTTTAATTATGTAATTATAGTTGCGAGGTAAGTTCATTCTCATATAATGCGATGATTGTATTATGTAAATCATTTGACTTTCGGTGGTACTAACCAATCCAGCATAACAGGAGCTCGTCTTCTTTTGATATGCATGATAGAGAGAAAAGAATGACTCTCTGAAGCATGACACCTTACACAAATAAGGGAAGGTGTAAATTGCTTTTTCTATAGACGTTATTGAGAGAAATGTGTTCTGATAGCATGTGGCACAAAATACTGTTGGTGCATTAGTTTGGCATCTTCTTCCTGCCACATTAACAATAGTTATTGGGGTTATAGTTCGTAGTAGGCAGACATTCTTTTTTTGCATTTGATCATTTATGTTTACTGCTTTGCATTTCTGCAGCACATCTAATTTCACTTGAGAGCATGCATTATATTTCATTTGTGTCTAAAGCATGTGACACTTTTTCACAGGTTAAGGAGATCCTGATTGAGGAGTCAAATGTGCAACCTGTTAATAGTCCAGTTACTGTTTGTGGGGATATACACGGCCAGTTTCATGATCTAATGAAACTTTTCCACACTGGTGGTCATGTGCCAGAGACAAATTACATCTTTATGGTAAAATTCATATAGATTATTCCTAGTCCGTAGATGGACTTTTATGGATTATCTTGTTAAAAAATTTATGCCAGGATTCTACTTCAGCCCTTCTGTTGTAAGATCTCTCATATTTGGGCAGGGAGATTTTGTTGATCGTGGATACAATAGTCTCGAAGTTTTCACAATTTTGCTGCTCCTTAAAGCAAGGTATGGAAAGAAAAATTTGTATAGAATTTGTGTATTCATGTTCTTGCCTATATGTTATGATGGTTCCCCTTCTGTTGTTCTCTCACTTTACCCAATATTTTCATCTTCAACGATTGACTCATATTATCTTCTTTGCCTCAGTTGAACAAATGTGAATTTTCTATGACACTGGTAGCTGTTGATTTTCCTGCTAGTCTATTGAAAGGTGATAGGGCATTGGTTCTTATTTACCTACCTTTTGTTTTTTATTTGCTTCCAGATATCCTGCCAACATTACACTTTTACGCGGGAATCATGAGAGCAGGCAACTAACTCAGGTATTAGATGTTATGCTAATTCTCAGATAATAGCTACTTAAGAAGTGTGTGTTTATACTCTTTTCTTTCTTAAAGAAGCAATTGGTCTGTTGCAGTCATTGGGCTGTTTGACTAATTATAAGCAGATCTAAAGTTGGCAGCTATGGCTTCCAAGGTCTTTGGGAGTTTGACTAATATGGGAAAAAGCATCATTCTTCTGTTTTAAAGCACAATTTTATACCTAATTTGCATTTCTTACATAAAATACAAGCGTTTGCTAGAGTGTCCAGCTCAACTTTTGGAATTCTTGGATGCTCTAATGATGTAATATAGAGAGGAGTCTGTTCCACAACTTTTGTAAGTTATACAAATACCAGCTTGGTACCATTATATCAACAAATCTACTTACCTTATCCCCAAAAAAGAAGGCGCCCCGCAAGACCTTTGATCAGTATTAGTGATACGAATATTAAGGGGATGTGTGGGCTGGGTGAGTTCGAACCCTGCTGCTGGAAGCTTGGTATTTAAGTGGAAGCAAGACAAAGGAGTGGGACCATACTCCGTTGAGTTTTGAACTTGTAAGTCAGTTGGAGTTAGGCCAGCTAATACACGGTATTTCTCATTTATTAAAAAAAATGTTGAAGACAAAAATGAGCTAAATGTCACTCTCTGTGACAGTTTCTTTTTCTTGAACTCACGTCTGGCCGATGTGTAATACTCTCTTGCATTCTTATTGAAAACCGTCATTGCATTCTATGCTCATGGTATAGTTATGGGTTCTAGCCTTAAAATATCAGTAAGGCTGTCATGATGACTCTGTTGTAAAGAGCTAACTGGAGTAATGTTGTTCCTATAGAATTGAAAGATTTCTCGCCACTTGGTCTTTCAGAGATGTAATTTACCAATATTTGCAGGAATAGATATTTTGAATATAACGTGAGTTTTATTCAATATTTGTTTATTATTTCTATTATTGTTGCTGCTGCTATTTATTTTAAGTTGATACCTTTGGCTTTGCTCTGTTCTCACTTAGATTTCTTTGAAGATTTGTTTATATAGGATGGATTTATGCATGGTATGCAAAGAACAACACCTCCAGAACTGCTAGTTTTTTGATCTACACTTTCTACCTGTTTGTAATAGGTCTATGGATTCTATGATGAATGCCAAAGGAAGTATGGAAATGCAAATGCTTGGCGGTATTGCACTGACGTATTTGACTATCTCACTCTCTCGGCAATTATAGATGGAACAGTATGTTCTGGTACTCTTGGTAAGACAATAATTGCTTGCCCATTTCTTCTATATACTAATCAGCCCTTGTTGCATTGCAGGTACTATGTGTCCACGGTGGCCTTTCTCCAGATGTAAGGACTATTGATCAGGTAGGCGACTTGAATGTTGATGTGTTTGGGTTTTTACTGTAACGAGTTTCAGATTGTTTAAGTTTATATATGTGATATATCTTCACTTTGACAATGAAATCAATATGTGGGATCATAATGAACTACCGTTGCTTCTTGGTTATTCGCTGAGTTTTGAAGCATGAAACAAAGGATTTCTTGGTTAATCAAACAAACAAGCAAACAAACAAACAAAGAACTAATATGGCTTCTCTTTTTTTTATGACACGCAGATCAGGGTTATCGAACGTAACTGTGAAATTCCCCATGAAGGGCCTTTTTGCGATCTTATGTGGAGCGACCCTGAAGATATTGAAACATGGGCAGTAAGTCCTCGAGGAGCAGGTTGGCTGTTTGGATCCAGGGTTACCACTGAGGTATGTGGGTTAAAGATGTTAGATATCACTATACATCCTTTTCTAACAATATTCTCATGCCATGTTTGCAGTTTAATCACATCAATAAGTTGGAGCTAGTTTGCCGGGCTCACCAACTTGTCCAGGAAGGTCTGAAGTACATGTTCCAGGACAAAGGACTTGTTACTGTGAGTACTGAGTAATATATTTTTTATGGCATGTTGAATGGACATTCTTTTAAATATGTAATAAATATATATTGTGTGTCATCCTTTCCTTTCTACGATGAAGGTTTGGTCTGCTCCCAACTACTGTTATCGTTGCGGAAATGTTGCTTCAATATTGAGCTTCAATGAGAATATGGTACCTTTTCTCTTTTTTCATTCTTATTCAACTTCGAGTTAGCCTTCCTGAAATAAAGGGATTACCTAGTATTCTGTTCTATTGCATATTCTGCCGATCATTGTGCTTCAACGTGATGAGTACCTTTTTTTTTCAATTGATCTTGCAACTGACTTGATTCAACATGGAATGTGTTACATTAGGTTACATGAAGTTTGCTTTGGTAGTTGGATCATAGAAGGGTGTTCATGTCTAGAACTTCTTCGGTGACTTTATTTTCTTAATGATAATTGATGGAATGTGTCAAAGGAATGGTTAAATGCTTAAATCAAAGTTGAGATCCTCTTTAAATTGTTAATGATTTAGAAAGTATCACGTTCCAGTATAAGAGGTTAGGAAGTCTGATGTGAGGGATCATGATGCTGACTGTTCCTTCTGTAAAGCTTCTTTTTGCTCTCGCTTGGTGAATCATATTTGATATAGGAGATTTTTGTAAGATTTGTTTACCACTATACACTAGACACAGGGATAGACGAATCAACTGGACTTGTGCTTGCGTGGACTTCGTAGAAGAGTTGATGGTTCATTCTCAATGGGATTGAATAAGGATAGAATAAATTTTGAAGTACTAAGCAGGGAGTGGAACTGTATAGTTGTACTGGCTTAGCTTGTGGCAAGGAAGATGGAGAAAACATTAAGTGTTTTAGGCAGTTTCTCTTTAGAGCATTCTCCACTGGCAGTTCTCTGATCTTAATTCCAGCTTTTGGAACGTGTAGTATTAGCATTGTATCTCTTTGTATTTTTTTAAATTTTATTTATGCCCTTTATATGTGTTTTCATTTCTCTCATCCCTGACAACATTTTCTATGTATGAGAATTTTGCTGTCCGTTGCTGTGTTTCATAAAATATGTTTTATTCTTATTTTGGTTTTGCTTTGTCAGGAGAGAGAGGTGAAGTTCTTCACTGAAACTGAAGAAAACAACCAGATGCGAGGACCCAGGACAGGAGTACCTTATTTCTTATGAGTGCATACTTGCCTTGTTGATTGATATTATTTCTGCACTTTGTGCTGCCCCTTATTAGAGGGAAATTGAAGCAGAAGCTATCTACTTGGCGGGAACCAGATTGTTGTGTGGCCTGCTACTCTCACAAGATGGTGATACACACCCTAGCTTGTTGGGCTGTTCCTGCTTTCGAATAGTTTGTGCTATGTATTCACAATGGCCTTTTAATGTTTGTTCCCATCTGTTCCATAATTATTCTTACCTGTCTTATATTTTAAATTCTACCTCAAATCAGATTAAGAGATGTTAGATTTCTTCTTGCAATGCTAGAGTACACTTTTCTTTAAAAATGGGTCCATTTATTTTGAAAAGCTCTGTATTACAAGTTGGTACACTCTTGAGGCTAATATATTTTAATGTTTTATTTGAGCTGTGAAGTATGGTAGTTGCAGCAGCTGAGATGAAAATCTAGAGGATTTCAAGAAACGAGATATGAAAATGGCATTTGTTTTGACTTCCCTAAAAGGGGCCCTTTTGTTATTTTCTCAAAAGAGTTGTACAACTTAAAGCTTCACTGTACCAAAAACATACTGATGAAATTGCTGTATGTACATAATGTAAAAATGTACTGATTATGATATATAATATGAATTACTACTTCATAACAAAAAGAAATTGATGGAATCATACGTGGTAATTAATATTAATGACGAAGCAAAGCCTGTTCATGAAGCCAGTGATGAAGTCAAGAAATTTTTCGCTAAAAGTAATTCGGATAATCCCTCCTAATAGGTGATTCCGCCACTGTATTATCAAATATGACAATTAAAAAACTCAGTAATACAGTATATCGATTCACTCAGTATAGCAAATAAATATAAAATAAATTGACAAACAAATCAATACAGCTCAAGTGCAAGGCAATTTTTTCTCAAAGAAAATCGTCCAAATCTGGTACACGTGGCTCCTTCAGGAAAAAAAAGAGTAGGATTTTGATTTGAATTTGACCTACTCCATTTTTTACGTTCCCAAAATGATTATTCCTTCCTTTACAGTTTGCCTCCAATGGAATATTTCAACTTGTGACTCCCTTGGGTTCATTTAATGCCTTCTTTCCTTCTTATTCCTTGTTTATCATTTTGCATTTGTAGGTTTTAGAGGACCCATATGACACTAAGATGTTTAAGCTGCAGGATACTCTACAAACTCCTGGTGTATGTAGCTTCAAATTACTTACTCAGTTCACATAGTTAATACCTTTTTGCTGTATCTTTTATTTCTGTATTTATGGATGATTGTGTCATTCAGTACCTTCTGATACACATTTGGATGGAATCGTTTATGTAACATGTATACCCAGAAGCATGAAGCATTGAAAAATGGCAATAACTAATATCAGGACTACTGTTCATGTAGGATGATTTCCCTGGGAAAAATGTCCTGCAAACCTTATAATGAAACCAAGTAGCTTAAATGTTGAGTAATATATATGCCAGCATCCATATTCTTTGTATTTTGTAATTACAGGTGAATAGCAACCCGTTATCTGTTGGGATGACACCCAAAACTCTAAGGCTTCCTAAGACTGGAGAAGTGCTTGTATTGGTGCATGGCTCTCCTCTTGGTGTTTACAAGGAGGACAACATGGAACCAATACATGGTATGGTTCTCTTGTCAATTGATATTTTGAAGGTCTGCGGATAACAACTAGTTTGTGTTTAAACTAATTCAAGTGGTGTTGTATGGACTTATTTTGTGCTACAGAGTCAGAAGATGCATGAATGACCTGCAGGCAGAATTTAATTATATTGGGGTAGAAGATGTAGCTCCTTTTATGATGTCTTGTAAATCGTTTTTACGTATGGCTGGTAAGGTTTTGCGCGTTGTATCAAATTAACCCACATATTTCACCGCTTGTACAGGCCCCGTCGATTCCTTTGAGTTTCGGTCTTGCGATCGTACTCCTCAAGCAGAGCGTTAGCTGGGCCTGATCCACGTAGGACCTTTGCTCTTTTAGTGCAACTTGGGAGTGTTTGTAAAAGCCATTTTGGTAGCCGCCTTTTAACATTTCTTGGCCTCTGATCTCTCTCTTTTCCCCTTTGACTAGGTTTCTCACTCATGACATTCACTTTTTACTTGTTAGGTTCGCTTTACGACAATCAAACCAACATTTTAAAATGTTTATTCTCCTGTATAATTTTAAAATTTTATCTAATTTAGTTTACTTCATGAGTCAAATTGATTTTCTTGAAACATGTATAACAGAAAAAGTGAATAGAGGAGTATAAAATAGAGTGTCTTTGGTACGATAGAAAATATTTTTTTAAAATATATTTTTAATTTTTTTCATATTTAATTGGCTTAAATATTTTGAAAAATATTTGTCAAATAACTTATTCTCCTCAAACTGAAGGAATGTTTTTCCTTCAAAAAATAAAAAAAAAAAAAAATTTTAAAACTTTTCTTTAACCTCAATATATAACGTTTTTTCTTATCCCAAACCCCGTATCTAGACTCGCCCACCAAACCCACCCCCTTCAATTTTTTTTTTAAAACTTTTATCCTACCTCTGTCCCAGCTCACTACCCCAAATCAACCCTCCTCCCACAAATCCCTGTCCTAAACAAAAAATTAAAATGAGCCAGAGTGTGTATTATTGATGTTTTTAGTTTTTTTTTTTCTGTTAAACTTTTAAGGGTGGATTTCAAAAATGCCATTTTTTGTTTATGAAATTACAAGCCCTTACCAAGTTTATTTATATTACCAACTTTGTACCAACTTTTATTAAAAAGGAGGAAAGAGAGTATTTTTTTTTGTGATAAAGTTGATAAAAGTGTGATGTGATATGTGTTGAAAAGAAAGAATAAATTAATGATATTTAAAAGATTTAGAAGTTGGTGTTGGAAATGGGTTTCTTGTTTATTAAATTTTTTTTTTATTATAGTTGACAAAGAAGTAGTATGTCCTTCCCAATTGTATAATAAAATTTTCAAAGTATAAACGTAATAAAAAAGTGTTACGTATAATTTATATTGTTGTAATAGAAGAAAATTTACAATACAATAAATTTAATTGATGTTTTTTTTAAAAAAAAAAAAATGGAAGGAAATTGTAGTGAATTTCATGGGATTAAATATTTATTGATATGTTACTACATGTTTGTCTTATTGTACAAACTTAAAAAGGGTGATGTTTAAATTATGGTATTTTCAAATGAATTTATGAAAAATGTATTGAAAAGAGGTTTTGGAAGAAGACCCATCAAATCCATTTAATTGATTTGATTGGTTTATGACAACCTCAATGCCCCTATGATGCATTGCCCCAAGAATTCGGTACGGGTTGGGGACTTTGTCCCCCATTCTTTCCATGTATTTTTTTTACCCAGTGGATAAAGTGCATGTAATGTATTTTTGTGTATTTAATAATTTATTGAGCATGTGCTTATTCTCTTGGAACCAAAATGCTTGAAAAACAAAGGCTTTCCTTTGAACAAAAACCATGAATGCTGAAAGAGTGGTGTCAATTTTATTGAAGTATGATGGGAGGTGGGAGATAACAGGTATATTATTTAATTATATATCTACTATATTAATTGCAACGATATTGTATTATATTGAAGATGGTGTCGCACCTGGTCAGTTGTTGGTTTTCTTTTGTTCAGTGATGTTGCTGTTTTAAGAGATTCTGGTATATTTATTGGAAGAAGTTGGTGTTTAACAACGCTGTTGGTTGTGTATTATGTTGGTATTTAACATGGTATTTGTAGTTGGTTTAATGGTAGTTCCGTTGTAGTATTAAATGGTATACTAATGGGAACATGTTGGTTTTTTTCAAAGATGTTGCATTGGGTGTTCTTTTCTGGTGTGGACCATGGTGTTTATTTAATGGTTGGGACTTTATTGGTGTTGTTCATAATGAATTTGGTGTGAATGCAGGTGACTACACCAATTACAAAATGGAGGGAATATTATATGATACTTCATCAAATTATCATGGTTTACTGCAGGTAATATCTTCCCAGATAGGGTTGGACTTAAGAAGTGTTGAGTTGGTAATAAAATATGTCGTAGACGTGAAATTACCGCCGTTGAAAATACACAACGACATGGGGGTAAAGGTATATTTGGATCAAAGAAGGTTGGATCCTAATTTCTTCTCCAAATATCCATTGTGTGTGACATATAATACAAGAAATGTTGATCCCCCACCTCAGTTAAGAAATGATGAAATAGTGGTCCACAGAGAAGTAAATCCACCTATTGACAATTGGGATGAAAGTGATGATGAGAATATGGAATTCCAAGAAGAGAATGAGGATCACGTAGTAATAAAAAAGGGTTCAATAGATATTGTCGAGGAAGGACAAATCTACTTGAACAAGCATATACTCATTGATGTTATGCAGAGATATGCGTTGGTGCGGCAATTCCAATATAAAGTTGTACGTTCGTGTAAATCAAGGTATCTTATAATAAACAGACATACATAAAAATTCTTACTGTTTTGCATTATAGAATTCTTATATCTGCTTTGGTTTGTTGTTATTGTAGCTTTTCATTGAGGTGTGCAGATGAGAAATGCTCATGGTTGTTCAAGTCATCGTCCGTTGGTGTGACTGAATTGTTCAAGGTCCGCGTATTCAACGATGTGCATGTGTGCGCAGGGTTAGGGAGGTTGTACTCACGGAGACATTGTTACAGTTCTATGCTGGGGGACATGTTGGTGCCTAAATTCAGCGACCCAAGGAGAATTTACACCCCCGGGGACATAAGGGCAGACTTGCGTAGGAAACATGGTATTTCAGTGACATACATGCAAGCATGGAGGTGTAAACAGAAAGCAATGAAGATTTTGCGGGGGGACCCAATAGAATCTTACACAAGGCTGCCAATTTATTTGCATGTATTGTCCACCACGTACCCGGGCAGTGTTGTTAATCTTAAAAAAACAGATGAAGACAAGTTTCTGTACTCGTTCATAGCTCTTGAAGCAAGCATACGGGGATGGGAATACTGCCGTCCCATTGTTGTGGTGGATGGTACACACATCCGTTCAACGTTTGAAGGAACAATGTTAATCGCTACCACAATGGATCCCGGAGGTTGGTATTCTAACATAATTGCTTGGTTAAACTTATTCATAATTCATCGTGATTTTTTGTTATGGGTGGCCCCAAAAAAAATGATAAATTACAATATAACAATTGTATGTTTTGTTGAAGGCTCTAATTTTGATAACAATTTAGGACATATACTGCCACTGGCGTATGGTATCGCTGACTCCGAAAATGACAAGTCGTGGAGATGGTTCTTTGAAAATTTCAAGATAGCTTTTGGTGAACGGGAGGGTATGTGTTTTGTTTCTGACCGAAATCAGAGCATATGGAAGGCTACATCAACGGTGTATCCAGACATCAAACACTATGCTTGTGTCTACCATTTGTGGTCTAATTTGTTAAAGTTCACCCACAAACATATTGATGAAGTAAGGAAAGTCTTCTTTGGTTTGGCAAAGGCATATACAATGGATGAATTTAACACCCTTATGGATCAAATGGACGACATCCATCCAAAAATTCGTCCCTATCTAGAGAAGGCCGATTTTGAGAAGTGGTCACGCTGTCATACCATAGTAAAGAGAACATGGACATTGACAAGCAACATAGCTGAATCATTCAACTATGCAATATTGCCTGGGAGAAGACTTCCCGTTATACCAATGTTAGAATATGTGAGGCAAACAATACAACGTTGGAATGAAAAAAACAATGAAGAAGGCAGGACAACGACAACCATTTTGACCAAAAAATATAACAAGGTGTTGGTGGAGAATATGCAATTGTCGAATGGAATGACGGTTAGTGTAATAATATCAATTAAAATTTTTTAAATATTCATATTTATTTAACCTTTGCATTTGATACTCTCTAGTATTTAGTCAAATACATGCTAAACTGAACCCTATATCAAAATGAGCAATTTATATATTTATAAGTAATCATGTGTGTTGTTTGGGTATCCTGATTCTTTCTGTATTGAAAAGAAATAGATGAATCAGATATGAAAGGATTGGAGAGGCAGCTGATACTCTTTGCGTATTGATTTAACCTTGGCATATTAATTAATAGTTCTTGAATGAAGGTTAACCTTTGCATATTTATTTAACCCTGGCATATTAATTGATAATACTTGAATGAAGGTGCGGGCTTCAACTGAACATCTTCATACCGTACTCGATGGTGCAAAGAGATTCACCGTTTGTCTTAACACACATACGTGTAGTTGTGGGCGATTTCAACATGATGAAATGCCGTGTTCCCATGCAATAGCTGCAATTGAGTTTAGGAAATTGCGCGTCAATGACTTCTGCTCCATCTACTACAGTACCAAAAATTTCATGGACGCTTACGCAATACCAATTGAGCCACTGCCATGCGAAAGCACTTGGACAGTTCCCTCACATGTTGTTGATGAGGTAGTTCTCCCACCCACCACAAAAAGGGGACCGGGTCGTCCGTCAAACAAAGACCGGAAGAAGGGATTCTTTGAAAGGAAAGCAAAAAGAAGTAAGGGTAAGTGCAGTTTGAGTGAACAGGAAGGTGAGGAGAACAATCATTGCAACCCAAAAAATAAAAAAAAGGTTGCGTAACGCTGCATAATGTGGTGGGGACTGCATGAATTTGCTTTTTTTGAGGCTGGGCATATGGGGCAGTAAGGGTTCATCTTTTTTGTTTGTGCTGAAATTGTAGAATTATATTATTTGATTTGGGAAGGGGTGGCAGTGCTTTGGTGTTTTAACTGGTATGTATTATGATTTTTGTTATGTGGAGCACTTACTAGGAAGGAACATTAAGATTCCATTGCAAGTGTTATAATGTAAAAAAATTTAATTCCTTTTCATTGTTGAAGAAAACAATATCAGTTCTATGTTAATTTTTTTGTGGTGTACATCATGGGATCCTTCTTCGTTTCTGATTTGCTTTATTTTTTGGAGAGAACAAATGTCGGAATTAATTTTTATTTTTTATTTTTGGAGTACAGCATGGAATCCGTATTGGTTTCTGGTTTCTTCTCATTGTTGAAAAGAACAAAAATAGCAGATCTTTGATTCTTTATTGGTTTTGTGTACACCATGACATCCTTATTGGTTTTTATGTATATTTTTTCATGAAAAAATTTCATGGATTATTGATGGCACACGCTTGTATACCTATTATTACTAATTGTTTCGGGCGCCCAGTTTGAAGCTACCATAACACATAACACCCATGCATGCCATGCTTAGGAAACACATAAAAATACCTTCAACATAACCAAAACAGAGATATAACAGTCAGTGAATACCAATGTAAATACCATAATTATTACCAGTAACAGATATGAACACCAGTTTAAATACCATAATTATTACCAGAACCAGAGATATAACAGTCAGTGAATACCAACGTAGATACCATAATTATTACCAGTAACATGTATAAACACCATGTTAAATACCATAATTATTACCAAAAACAGAGATGTAACCGTCAGTGAATACCAATGTAAATACCATAATTATTACCAGTAACAGATATAAACACCAGTTTAAATACCATAATTATTACCAAAAACAGTGATATAACAGTCAGTGAATACCAATGTAGATACCATAGGTATTGCCACTAACATATATAAACACCATTTTAAATACCATAATTATTACCCAAGACATAGATATAACATTCAGTGAATACCAATGTAAAAATACCATAATTATTACCAGTAACATATATGAACACCAGTTTAAATACCATAATTATTACCAAAACCAGAGATATAACAGTCAGTGAATACCAACGTAGATACCATAGTTATTAGCAGTAACATATATAAACACCATTTTAAATACCATAATTATTACAAAAAACAGAGATATAACAGTCAGTGAATACCAATGTAAATACCATTATTATTACCAGTAACAGATATAAACACCAGTTTAAATACCATAATTATTACCAAAAACAGTGATATAACATTCAGTGAATACCAATGTAGATACCATAGTTATTACCACTAACATATGAAAACACCATTTTAACTACCATAATTATTACCAAAAACATAGATATAACATTCAGTGAATACCAATGTAAAAATACCATAATTATTACCAGTAACAGATATAAACACCAGTCTAAATACCATATTTATTACCAAAGACAGTGATATAACAGTCAGTGAATACCAATGTAGATACCATAATTATTACCAGTAACATATACAAACACCATTTTAAATACCATAATTATTACCAAAAACATAGATATAACATTCAGTGAATACCAATGTAAAAAACCATAATTATTACCAGTAACAGATATAAACAGTCATACAAACATTAAAATTTGGTTTTTTAGGACAAAGGTATTAATAGCATATATTTTAGTGTACGAAACAAAAACTGAAAATTTAAAATTACACAAACATGAAAGATATACACCATTGTCTACGAAATTCTGTCCGGGGGGTGGGGGGGGGGGGTTAGATCATGTCCAACAAATGCTATTGAAAACTATGATTTCCTCCTCGGCACATACTTCGATGCAGGTACTCTTTCGCTTTGTCCCACGTGCTCGACCTGCCTCCTAGGACCCCCAAACCGGCTGACCACCTTACCGGTCACCTCGCTTTCACTTATGGCACCATTTTCAATTTTTTTGGTGCCATAATCCCATAATAAGGATCCATAACGTAGACGACAGAATGCTGGGTCAAATGACTGTTTTCCAATCTGGACATAATCATGCCCATTGCATACAAGCTCCGCAAACACGCACGTAAATAGACCACAATCACTGTTACAAAAACAGTATATTCAAAATCTGCCGTATATAAAAAAAAAGAATATATAAAAAATTTGAGAAGATTAGTAAAAAAAGCTTACTTCGAATCAGCATCTTGCTGGGGGATATCATCACATGTTACAAAGGTGAGGCTGTCAGATAACGCGTACTCGGCATAGTCCACGGACTGCTGCCAAGCAATGTCATCCCTTTTTCCGTAAAATCCAGTGCTCACCAAAAACAATGGGATTATTTCTGCCACCTTTTTGACCCTCCGAATGACAGCCAAATTGTGCATCGAGCCGGCTTCACTCAGCGAGTCAAATATAAAAAGACACCTACTTTGAATATAAAAGACAACCAACACCCAGTGGCACTTCTCCGGCACATGAACGGGTATACATACATAATCAACTTTGTCCCATGGCGTGTTCGCCAATATCTTGTATCCCCGAATATACTGTGCAACATCGTGATCTTCTGTGATGAGTGTGCTGTCCCTGTTATTGGCAGTCCATATGTCATGAATTTGTTCCACCCAGTTCATGAAAAAAGTGTCCGTGGTGGTAACTCTACGCTGGGTTGCATCGCCGTATTTGCATTTCTTACGTAGGTAGTACATGAGTACATTAACATGCTGTGTTAAAAAGACATAAAGAAAAAAATTACCAAAATTATACCCAACTGGAAGAGTAGAGGTTGCACCAAAAATATAAAAAGAGCAACAGATACTACCAACTCAGGAAAACACCCAAGAACCAAACATGTTTAGCATCACACATACAGACAGCCAAAAAAAAAACCAATTTAAATACCACAATTAACACCAAAACAGAGATGTACAAAAAAACAAAATAAATACCATAATTATTGCCAAAATATAGATATACAGTCAGGCAAAAATACCATTATAAATACTGCAATTGTTACCAAAGATATATATAGGAAACAACTTTTTTTTTTTCCTTTTTTAATACTGCCACAGACCACAGATACTGCCAAATCAGAAAAACCACCAAAGAACCAAACATGTTGACTACCCATGTTCATACCTAACATGTATACAGCCAAACTAAAAAATTACCCATCATCAACAACAAATTCAAAACACCCCCCTAGAATATTTTGCAAAAAAAAAAAAATTAAAAGTGTTACCGAATCAGTCCAGGCGCTCCCCGTTGTAACCATGACATGAAACCAATCCATCAACCCAACAGAATCAACCCCAAAGTCGAACGGGGGATTGATCTTGTTTGAACTGATCGTGAAAGCACTCGCTCTCCTAATAAAACAAAAACAAAAAGATAACTGGAGACTGTTAAAAAAAAAAAACAGCGAAATAACAGAAAAAGTTTAAACGTACCTGCCCCGTTTTTTGGACAACCTATCTTTAAACCACTTGTTAAACAAGTCAACCAACACTTGATTAACCTCAAATTCACCATAGCCATCAAAAGGATGCTTCAATTGAAAATATACTGGCGGCTCTGATGACTTGCAAGCTGAACTGCTTAAATCAGTGTATGGTGACTTCCCAAACCTCCCCGGAGCCTTTGTTCGTTCACGCTGCGTTGGGGTTACATATGGAATTTTATTTTCCAGCGCAACGATCTGCGACTCCCTATATTCAGGTAACTCAAAATCGTCCAAAGTGGGAGTTTTTTTTGCAGATGATGTTCCTTCAGCTGGGGAATGTTATTCTGTGAGAACTAAATTTATAACAAAGTGCAATTATATTTATTATTGACCCACTTACCTCCGGGGGAAACAGTATTTTTTGGCGACTGACATGCGCCCTCAAAATCTTTGCCAACTTCATGAATTGGATTTTGAAAATCTCCAACATGTGCCTCAACATCAATTGGCTTATCACCATCGTCAACCTAAAAAAAAAATGAGAAGGTCAATTTGCATAATCAACAGAACAACAGAGAAATGCGAAAAATTTAGACCACTGGATTGAATACCAAAAAGATTGCACCAATGGAACACATGGCACTATGTGAAGGATACCAGTTCTGCAGCCATTCTCAATACCAGGCTTTGGAAAAAAAAACACCAATAAACCTAGGAAGCTACCACTGACTTAACACCCATGCATGGCATGTTATGAAACACATAAAAAACAACCCCATCCCTGGAAAAAATACCAACTATTTTACCAACCACAGAACTGATGAAACCCTTATGGAATACCATCTTAATAACCAATATGTCATGCATATATAACTACCAGACAGAATACCAACCCCACAAAAACAGACTGTAGGAAAAAATAAAAACCATTTTCAATACCAAAACACAAAATATTAAAAAATCAAACATGTATCTATCTTGAAAAAAGTTTCGTATTAACATCTAGTGAAGGATCACTTCTATGGTACCTCAAGACGTACTCCTTGAAAATCTCCCACATTAGCATCAACATCTACAGGATTATCACCATCATCAACCTAAATGCCAATGTGAATACCATAATTATTACCAAAAACAAATATATAACAGTCAGAGAATACCAGTATAAATACCATAATTATGGCCAACAGACAGATATAGCCCCCCACCAACCAGAATACCAAACATACAGTCGCACAATAACCCAATATAAATACCATAATTGTTACCATTCCCAGGTATAAAACATTCTTACCAAAAACCCATTATACATACCACAATTGTTACCATAAGATATATATATGAAACAGCCACACATATTAAAAAAACAGACATGTATTTATCTTCTGTGGTACCTCAACACCTACTCCTGGGAAATCACCCACATTTGCATCAACACCTACCGGATTATGACCATCATCAACCTAAATGATTGAGAAATGAAAAACCTTCAGACAACACATTATAATAGCCAAAAAATAAGCAGCAATAGCAGGCATAGAGGATGAAAAAGAAGAAACCAATTAACCAATCCTTGGAGTCAAGCATAACTCATAAAAAAAAAAAAAAAAATTATTGGATACCATGTTGAATACCTTCACCCTAACCAAAGCCTCCTACTTAGAAAACTACCAACCAGAACACCACACATACATACAGTCAATAAACCAATGTAAAAATACCACAATTATTACCAAACAGAGATATAACATTCAGACAATACCAGTAAAAAAATACCATAATTACTACCAACACACAGATATAAAAAAAAACACCAACCAGAATACCACACATGCAGTCTGCCAAAAAGAACCAAAAATAAATACCCTATCTATTACCAGCCCAAGATAAAAAGGACATGCAAAATACCAGTATAAAAACCACAACTGTTACCAGAGATATATGTAAGATACAGCAGCTTGATACCACACATGGACAAAAACCAAAAAATAATTATTTTAACCCTAAATTTGTATATTATTAAAAAAAAAAAAACAAAGTTCACATTAAGAAGTGTTGAGGATGGCTTATACTGTACCTCAATTCCTACTCCTCCTTGCTTATTAAATACTTCAGTCCGCAAAAACTTGAACTCGTTTACTATATTCTGAAAGCATTCTTGAATGTACGCCTTCAGTTGCCCAATTTGCGCTTCAACTTTCAATTCAAGATGTTTGAAGTCTTGGCGCACCTATGGAAAGAAAAAAGTGGCTGTAAAGATAAAAAAATGAATAAAGGATTCCGGAACTGAAAAGGGAAATAAACTACTTACCAACACAATGTCCTCGGATAACTTTTTGATGTTGCGTGAAACAACATCTTCAGCGGGGTGTGCAGAGGCTTGGGGGACATCGGGATCATCCATTTTTGATTCCTCCAACTGCTCATACTCGAAAGCAGCAACCTCTTCCGCATGAAATTGAATTCTTTGAAACTTGTACTTCAATTATAAAGAAGAGATCAAAAATATTAGTTAAGAAAAAACACGAATACACCAAAAAAAAAAAAAAAACCCAAAACCAGAAAAGGGGCCTACCTGACTGCCATAACGGCGAAACATCCCTCTCAACAGCCTGTCATAGTACAGCCTGGAATCAGGCGTAGTCCAATTAAAAACTCGCGGACTACGATTTCCCAATCTGACAGCAACCATGGGGTCGACCTTGTTTGAGCACTCATAAAGCCAAATTTGCAAAGCCAAGGGGAATCCGCAAAACTTGAAATAGTCGGGGTCCCCGGATAGCTGACGGACAATGCAGTCCCTCAAGTCAAAAAAGGACCGGCGACCCCATGGGTATGACTGGTACTGCCCCGATTCAACCAACAAAAAATGGTCTATCGGAATAAAGTGTTTTTTGGGTGGAGATGACAAGATGTAAGTACTGATAAAATAAATAATTGCAATATGAAAAACATCCTCCTCCTCAAACAACCCTTCCCGAAAAGCACTAATTAAAAAGTGCTTCTCCAGCCCCCTATCAGACACCATCGGGAAGTATCGCTCGATAAGCCTCGACCTCCCCGACAAGTTAATGGTATAGTCATCAACGGGTCCACACTTCAGGCCGGTGACGGCCCGAAATTCTCTTAACCCAAAGGTTAACTCTTCCCCATTCAAATTAAAAATAAAAAAATCGCCAATATTATCCTTGTTGGTCATGTAATGAATCATGGCTCGGATAACCTGAGGTTGGACTGACAACTGAGCCAAATCAAGCAAATTACCGAAAGGACCGGATTTAAAGCGATCGAGCATACCGAACTTGGTCAAAAATTCAGAAATTTCCTCAAAGACTTTCACATTAACATACGAGCACCATCGAGTAGCTTTTTGGGTGTCCTGAGAAATGTCCAAAGAAAAAAAAATTGTATTTACAAGAATTGTCCCCCCCAGAAAAATAAAAACAGCCACCATAAACATGGAGAATAAAAAAAATAATTTATAATTATACCTGCACTTCTTTTTTCTCTGCCTTCGTCCCCTTTGGTTGTTTACTTTTTTTGCTGGCAGACGGTGGCTGCTTGCTGTTCCGTACAGATTTCTTGTTATAAAAAAAAAAAAAAAGCATTAGAAGGAAAAATATTACATGGATTTGAATATTTGTACATACGCAAAAATACCAAAAATTGAATACCTTTGCCTTCGCAACAGGGGGCGAATTCTGCGCTTTGTGCAACTTAGCCCTCTTTGACAGAGGAACTTCGTCCTCGAAGTCGCTGTCGTGTGGCAAATCTACGTCTGCCATTTTACGCTTCCCCTTACTGTCAGAAGTTACTTTGCTAGAGGCCCTTTTGGGGGGTGATGGTGTGTACGCATTCAGGTCAAAGCTTGGCCTGGATGGCGAATGAATTGTGCTAGTAAAGCGTGGGCTCTTCCTGGGTGGTGTCACTTCCATGTTAATTTAGCCCTGTTAAACACAAAGAATAATAACACAAATAAGAAATCTAGGTAAAAACCAAACACACATAAAAAAATAGTCAAAGTCACATGCCCCAAAAAAATACCAATATGATCACCATGTACCAGCATCCCATGAAAAACACAAACACCATCCCACAACAGCATACCAAAATGCATACCAATTACAAGCCCTCAGAGTTGTACCAAATATCATACCAACATGGAATATCAAACAAAGCATCCCTGGACACAAAAAGGCCACCACCCCCCACCATCATACCAAATGAATACCAATTGAATGCCAATTGAATGCCAGGTGCATACCAATATAAAACATCATACCAAAAATGCATACCAAATCCGTGCCCCCAAGAAAAATATCAACTGCATACCAATATAAATACCAATCGCGTGCGAATTCCATGCCATCAAAAAAACCCAATGGAATACCAATATAAATACCAAAAAAAGCATACTAGCTGCATACCATGATGCATGCCATACAAAAATTGCATTCCCTCATAAAAAAACCCAAAAAGGCATACCAGTAGAAACCCCAACAACTGTCTACCACAAGCGCCAAAGATAATGCCATATGACAGTGAAGAAACCAAATACATCACCCATCCCCCCCATGTCCCCAATTGCAATCCATAAAAGAAAAAAAAAAACCCAAAGGAATACCTACATACATACCAAAAACAACAACCATGCAACAAGCCAATCCGTAGAAACTATAACATTCCAACATAAAAAATGACAAACCCATGATGCAACTCCACCAAAAATTGCATACTAGTTGCATACCATGATGCATACCATACAATTGCATGCCTCAAAAAAAAAAAACCCCAAATGCATACCAGTAGAAACCCCCAAATTTGCCTACGACAAAATCCAAAGATAATGCCATGATGACAATGAAGAAACCAAATACATCACCCATCCCCCCCATTTACCAGTAACCCCGCTGCAATAACAACAATATAAGAAAAAAAAAGCAAAAAAAATAACAAAAAAAATCACTTGTGGGAAAGGAAAACAACATTGGGGGCAAAAAATACCCAAATGGAAAGGGATGACATGATTCTTACAATACCGAATTCAAAACGAAAAAGGAAAATAAAAAAAGAAGAAATACATACCTTTAAATCGCGGGAATGGAGGAGATTTGTGAAGAAGAAGAACAATAATTTGTGCTAACCAAAACAAAAATCCGAAAAAGAAGAAGAAAAAATATACTTTTAATGAAGTGATTCAAAAAAAATCATTACTTCAATAAGAATTCAAACCGAAAAAAAAAATAAAAAGGAAGAAATACATACCTGTAAATGGCCGGAAAAGATGAGATTTGTGTAGAAGAAGAACTATAATTTGTGCTAAACAAAACAATATTACAGGAAAGAAGAAGAAAAAGTAAAACTTTATTGGAGTGATTAGACACGCCGGCTGACGGACCGGCGCGTCAATCACAGCAGTCGCGTCCGTCAGTGGCATTAATTGAGCCATTAATGACACCTCGGAAAATATGAAACGTGTGAGAGAAAAATATTACACTAATTAATGCTCTTGTATGTATAATATACCTTACCCGCTGTATAATACAAATATTCTTCCTTAAAAAAAAAAAAAAAAGAAGTTCCATTAAATGGCTCATTAATGAGCCGCCTGACCGCAATTAATGCGGGTCAGGTCACGCTCGGATTATACATAAAAAAATGAGGAAAGTTGGACTCGGCATTTAATGAGCCGCTGAGTATTTTTATTAAAAAAGTCAAAAAATATACTCGGTAAATATGTAAATAATTTGGTATATATGTAAATAAATTGGTAAACGTAATTTAATGGTGCAAAGTTGTATATTTTGTTAAAAGTTTACAACTTTTAATTGTTTGCTATGAATTTTGTTCGCTCCTTAAAAATAATTATTGAGAGATAAGTATTTTATCATAATATTAAAATTAATCAATATTTAAGTTTAAATTTTGAAAATAAACAATTAATATTAAGAATAAAATATTAACACACATATGTATATATATTTTATTTTGTATACAAAAGTGAATAAAATGAATTTGCAATATGATTTTAAAAAGTTAGAAGTATGAATAGTAATACTCTCTCGTCTGTGGTACGCTTTGACTTGATACGATGTTTAAGAAAAAAGAATTTTTTTTAAAATTTATAATTTAAAATTATTCTTAGATATTTGTATGACAGAAAATTTTTTCACTAAAGATAAAAGAAATTTTTTAAAAATAAATTATTTTTATTTAAAATAAAATAATATATTTTTTTTTAGACGAACTTAAAAAGAAAGGATACCACGAGACAGATCGCAGAGTGAGTACTAAATTATGAAGGTTGACCTTTTTTTTTCCAAGTGGAAAATGTACATTTACTTCATGTACTTAATTAATATTTTTCATCTTGCCCCGCTAACTAATTAATTTATACATCTTGCCCCACAAACTAATACAATTAATATTTTTCATCTTGCCCCGCTAACTAATTAATTTATACATCTCGCCCACAAACTAATGCTTTTTCCGAAAGTTCCCCGCGTCTTTTGTTTTGTCCATTACCCATGCACTCTCCTATTTTAGGCGTAATCCAAAAACTACCCCAAATTCTAGGGTTTCTTTCACTTCTCAGTCCCGTCGTCCTTTCTACTCAATTTCCGTCTCTATTCTCCTAAATTACAGGTCCAGGTAACTTTATCGTGCTCTGTTTACTCTCTTTTATCTCTTCATTTGTATAAATAACTGCAGAAAACTTGCAATTTTTTTTTGTTTTTGTTTTGCTGTCTTACATTGTCGGAAGTTCTGCTTGAAGAGAACCAACTTGCTGGGGCTGAATTATGCTTTTGAATTGTTTATGTTATATATTTGTATGGATAAAGTTTTAGTCTTGTGCTGTTTTATACAATCCAGGCATGATAAGAGTTGTTTCTATTAATCAGCTGAATGGTGAAATGCAGTGGAACTTGCTTGTAATTTATTCCTCTTGTAGTTGCATCATGAATCATTTTCAAGTTTCCATCTACTTAAAAGGAAAATGAAAAAAAAAAGAGTATAAAATTGTGATTGAATTACACTTCATTTGAGTTGATGGTGTACCGGGAACAATCTCTCTTTCCCACATAGGTAGAGACAATGTTTGCATACATCCTACATTCCCCCCGATTCCACTTGTGGGATTACATTTGGTATGTTGTTGTTTTTTATGATGATGTTGCTTTTCCTATAGGTTCTATATTGCAAAAAGTGAAATTTAAAGAGTTTAGATTCTCTATTACATATTCAACAAAAAAGAAAGGAGAGTAAATTTTCTACGATATCTTCTACGCGCGATAATTTTATAAGCTTGCCCTTTTTTAAAACTAATATTGTCCCTCTAAAGGAGCTAAAAAATTAAAGCATACATAACTTTCCACTGTTCATAGTTGTGCTTATGTTGGTGAACAAGATTTGAACTTTCTTCATACATAACTTTGGTTGCCCCTCTAAACACTTCTGTGCAGTTATGTGAGAAGCATATTTCTCTAGATACGGAGTAAAGTAAATATTGGAAGAATGTAAGATTGTGATTTTGCAACTGTTTTAATTGGAATGCCACTAAAGATTTGCTTAAAACTAAACATCCAGATCTACGTGTAGTTTTTCTAAAATTAGTTTCTATTAGAAGTGCCTGCATGCCAATTTCGACTCAATCTGATAGCCTACCTATTGGAAACCAATAAAAGAGAGAGTTTTCACATGGGCTCATCATCTGATGCAAATTGATGTGAGAGGAAGAATCAGGAATTGACCCTTCGGGGTGGCCCAGTGGTTTTTGGAGATCTCAAGTTCGAAACTCCTTGCCAGCGAAAGCAAGGGGTTTGCCTTCTAGGTCGAGCTCATCACACCCGCTTGTCTAGTGCGAGTTATCTCTCCTATGTGGTTTACGAGCTACTGCATATGAGCATGGGTTTACACTGTGCACACCCAAAGGGTAGCGGCTGCGGGTTCCCCTTGTTATCAAAAAAAGAAAAAGGAAGAATCGGGGATTGGTGAAAGTAGTCAATCTATTGGTGAGCCTTATCAGCAAAGAAGGGGATCCTATTGAAGTTTTCACTAAGGAATTGAGAATGACCTTAATACGCTAGAAAAAAAAAATTAGAATATCTTAGAAAACCTTGTGCCTGGGCTCCGAAACATTTGCAAACATTTCTTTTCAGCTTTCGCTGATTGAGTCACTCGAGGTTTCCATCAAATTTATTTTTCAATTAAGTACTTATTAAGGACCAATTTGGCCATAAAACTTATTCTCTTTTTTCCCATAATAATTTCACTTTATTTGAACTTCAGAATAATACTTGATGATAACATCACTGGGCTTATCGCTATTACGGAGCTGTACATGAGATTTTCACCTCATACAGCTTCTCAGAGGTCACAAATAAATCTAAGGGCCCTTTTCTATTCTTTATCTTGATAATTTGTCCGATAGAGTCGAAATTTATCCTAAGGTCTCAAATTAGGCCAATGAAGTTTTGTTTGCTATATTTGAAACTAATAAATTAGTGCCTCTTAATTGATCTCAACTCTTAATAATTTTAATTTTGCTTTGTTGATTAACAACAACAACATACCCAGTGAAATTCCACCAGTGGAGTGTGGGGAGGGTAAAATGTACGCAGACCTTACCACTACCTCATAGAGATAGAGAAGTTGTTTTCGAAAAACCCTCGTCTCAAAAATGTCAAACCCCAAAAGCAGAAGATACTAGATATGAGAAAACGAAACCAGCTAAAGTGGAAAACCAATGACAAAATATAGATACAATAAAAGTAACAAATATAAGTCAAACACTAATAATACAAGATATAAAGATACGACTAGTCCTACTAACCTACTATATCACAAGGTCACTCGTCATCCTACTCCTACAATCCTATTAACCTTCTATCCTAATACGTGACTTCCACTCCTTTCAATCTAAGGTCATGTCCTCGGTTAGATGAAGTTTCGCCATATCTTGTCTAACCACCTCCCCCCAATATTTTTTTGGTCTACTCTACCCCTCCATGTACCCCTAAATCCAACCTCTCGCACCTCCTAACAGGAGCGTTGGTACTTCTTCTCTGCACATGCCCAAACCATCACAGCCTCGCTTCCCTCATTTTTGTTTGCCATAAAGGCCACCCCTAACTTCTCTCGAATGGTCTCATTCCTAATCTTATCACCACCGGTATGTCCACGCATCCATCTCAATGTACTCATCTACACAACCAACACCTTTTGGATATGTGGGAGTTTTTGAAACAGAAATAAAAGAATTCTCACCAATGTTTGCATTACTCAAGCCGACATTCTCGCTTCCACTTCGTCCACCACCGCTCGCATGGAAGCTTTTCTCTAAGGCGGAATGCTTCCTTACCGATGTATTTTACATCCCACACCTTTGGTAGATTGCTTAGCCTCCTTCATTTTCGGTGCAAGAGCGCTTGATGGCCATGACAATTCCAAATTCCACTTGAAGTTGTATATCAAATTTGAGAAACAGCTTATCACTGTTTTCCAACTCTCTTTTTACTTGTTAAAGTACATTCAAGTATGAACATTTTTCAATTATTTTTTTCAAAAAGTATAACCAAACATAACTAGATCTTCAATTTCAATTTCATAAATTTTAAATAAAGTGAAAAATATTTGGAATATACGGCCAAACGCTTACCAAGAGTTTCTTGTGGTTTTTAACTGGTCCGTCAGTAGATGGTCTAGCATTGTCTAGTTTCCTTATTAGTATCGTTATTATTACTTCCCTACTTATATATTTTTTTAAAGTTCTAATATAACACGTTATTTCCTCTGCTTTAGTTTTCATATTACTTGTTGCTTCCAAGTTCCACTTGTTCTCTCTTAATTGTTTTCAGCGTGGCTTTTTCCCTACTATATTTGCTTTACATACTTGTTTTTTGACACTTTAGCCGAGAGTTTATTGTAAACAACCTCTCTATTTTTACAAGGTAGGGTTAAGGTTGTGTACGCCACCTTCCCTAGACCCCACTTGTGGCATCTCACACGCTGAAATGAAATAAGATAACTTTACTAGAGGAATATTGACAACTGGCTCATTTTTAAGTTTTTCTTTTCCTGACTTTTTTCCTGTTGGCCTTTGAAGATCTATGTCATGGTGAAGGGAAAGCTTATATTAATTTGTCAGTCTGGTGGTGAATTTGTGAATGATGCCGATGGTAACTTGTCATACAATGGAGGAGAGGCAAATGCTGTCAATATTAACCAAGATACTACATTTGATGATCTCAAGATAAAATTGGCAGAGATGTGTAATCTGGAGCTTATGACAGTGTCAATTAAGTATTTTCTTCCAAGAAATAGGAAAACTCTTATTAATTTAAGGAGTGAGAAGGACTTCAAAAGAATGGTTGAGTTTCATGCTAATTCTGTTACGGCTGAGATTTTTGTCAGTGGGAAGGAAGGTTTTGATCATGATGCATTGAACGTGGACACTGAGAGGTATTAACACTACCGTGATTTAATTATGTCTATACATTAGTTTTGCTTATTGATAAATGTGATTTGGTGACATGAGCCTGTTGCAGCCACTCTATATTACATCTAAAGCAAATTGGTTAGTCACCGGCACATCACTGGTAGTGCATGTATAATTGACATTCTGCTTTGTATCGCAATCAACTACACTTGCAGGACAATTGGCTTAAAACTGGCTGAGAATATAAATCATAATGGCACACCTGCAGGTGCTGCTGATTCTGGCGGACTGAGTACAACACCCTCTACGGCCATCCCACTAACGACTATTCAAACAACTGCTGCCTCTCCTATAACTATTCAAAGCGATTGTCTGGTTGATGTACATATCAGCTGCCAGGAACCAGCTATTAAGGTATCAGCTGAAAGCCCCAGTCAGGCCACTACTTCATCAAATCCTTCTTCTGGCCATGTTGCTGAGGATGATTCTGACTATGCTCCACGTTCACGTACTGCTGTTAATAGTACTGCCCAGAGCCGAATTAGCTTTGACTATGATGCTACCCCTGCTGATACCGTGAAGAAGCGCAGGCGCACTGCTTCCTGGAAAATTGGTGCCCACGGTCCAACCATTGTTGTGACCGATAATGATTCTAAGGAGAAATCGCGAAAGAAGAAAAGTCGAAGTTCAACTGGTGTGATGGTGGAAAATGACATGGTGAAGGATGAAGATGGTGTTCAATTGCCTGATAATTTTGACAGTTCCTCTCCAATTTCTTTGCGGGATGAAGATCTGCCAGAGAAGCTAGTTGCCACTTGGAAAGAAGGTATTACTGGTGTTGGTCAGGATTTTAGTAGTGTGAAAGAGTTTCGGGCTGCACTGCAAAAGTATGCTGTTGCTCATCGCTTTGTCTACAAGTTGAAGAAAAATGATGCTACTCGTGTAAGTGGCAGATGTGTGATAGAGGGTTGTTCTTGGAAAATTCATGCATCTAGGGTCCCTGATGCTCAAACATTTAGGATCAGAAAGTATAATGATTTGCATACATGTGAAGGCAAATCCTGGAAGTCTTCTCATCGTACAAGGAATTGGTTGGTAAGTATTATCAAGGAAAGGTTACGAGATTCTCCAAATGACAAACCCAGGGAAATCGCTAAAAGCATTTTGCGTGACTTTGGGATTAAATTGAGATATTCACAAGTGTGGCGAGGGATGGAAGATGCCAAGGAGCAACTTCAAGGTTCGTACACAAAGTCATATAACAGGTTGCCTTGGTTCTGCGAAAAGGTGGTAAATACTAATCCTGGAACTGTTGTTAAGCTAGTGCTAGACGACGAAAAAAGACTGCAACGCTTCTTTTTCTCACTTCATGCCTCAATTCACGGTTTCAAGCATGGTTGCCGACCCCTTATTTTCCTTGAAGCTACATCTCTAAGATCAAAGTACAAGGAGACTCTTATGACAGCAACCGCGATTGATGCAGATGATGGTTTCTTTCCGGTTGCTTTTGCAGTAATAGATATTGAAAATCATGATAGTTGGCATTGGTTTTTGGAGCAACTAAAATCTGCATTATCAACTTCTCATTCTATAACTTTTATTTCTGATCGAGAGAAGAATTTAAAGAAATCTGTGCTTGAGGTGTTCGAGAATGCTACTCATGGCTATTCCATTTTTCATCTTTTGGAAAGCTTCAAGAGAAATATGAAGGGTCCATTCCATGGTGATGGGAGAGCTGTTTTGCCTGAAATTTTCCTCGCTGCAGCTCATGCAGTCCGACTTAGTGGTTTTAAAAGTTCGACTGAGCAAATTAAACAGATTTGTTCGCGCGCATATGATTGGTTGAACCAGATTGAGCCCGAGTGTTGGACGAGTTTGTCTTTTAAGGGTCAGCACTATAATTATATCACAGAGAATGTTGCAGAACCATACTCCAAGTTGATTGAGGATTCTCGAGGATCAACAATAATGCAAAAGATAGAAGCCTTAATGTGTATGCTCGGTGATCTAATAGATAATCGTAAATTGGAGTCAAGTAATTGGTCCACTAAACTTACTCCATCAAAAGAGAGAAAGATACAGAAAGAAGCCGCTAAAGCCCATGGTCTGAAAGTTCTCATCTCTTCTGATGTCTTATATGAAGTTCATGATGAGATGACACACGTTGTGAATATTGAAAACCATGAGTGCACGTGCTTGGAGTGGAAACAAAGTGGGCTACCTTGCTGCCACGCGGTGGCTGTGTTTAACTCTATTGGTAAATGTGTGTATGATTACTGCTCGAGTTACTTCACAGTTGAAAGTTACCATTATACATATTCTGCATCTGTAAACCCAATACCTGGGATTGGAACTCCAGTTGAAGAAGATGGCGAGTCAGATACTGTGGATGTGCTACCCCCTTGCCCTCCAGAATCGCCGGTAGAGGAAAAAACAGAAGAAACCAAAACTGTAGACCCAGATAAGAGGACGGTAACTTGCAGCAAGTGTAAGGAACCAGGACATAATAAAGCTTCATGCAGGGCCACCTTATAGGTCCTTTGCTTTGATCTTGTACAGTTCTTATAGTTACATGTTAGTGACTTGTGATGTATTGCTCATCGTGGCGCTCTGCATTTCCACAGTAACATTATTAAGTTATTTCCATCTGAAAAACCATAATTTCTGGGTTTTGAGGTCAGAAAGCAAGGTGTAAAATGAAGGTAATATTGAGTCTCAAAAGGGTAGGAAGCTGTTCTTGTAGCTTGTCTTGCAAAAATGATTTTTGTATTCAGATGATGAACTTGTGAATTGTTATGTTATTGGCATGTGATAAATTCTCATTTTACCACAAGTGAGTTAATACTGATGATTTTCTCGGATTGAGCGGACGTTTTGAAGGTATTGCTTTGCTCCATTTACAACGAGGCCCTAGCATCTCATTCTTTTAAGTTATTTTCATCCAAAAAATTTGTGTTTTAATCATTTGATATTCGTGATTCACTAGCCAAATAGAAGAATTTCATCCATTCGGTCACATTCATCATTGGATGATCGAAATTTTTTATCCAAGTCCACTTTTATTTTAGCAGTTAATTTCAGTACGACAATTTTGTTACAATTCTTTATCTTTTTTTTCTTGAAAAGGTTTAAAAAAGAATTTTTTGGTTTGGCTGAATGACTAGACAAGAGATGAAAATGTTAATATTACTTGATTGTAAACTAATATATATGAATTCTCTATGACCATTACTATATTTACTATTTATTTTGATAAAATTATCATAATTAGACAATTTTTATCCAAAATTCAAGAAACAAGTCAAATAGTGGACTTGGGGATGCCAAGAAATGGAGGGACCATATAGTTGTTGTTACCTACCAACCCAAACTACCTAACAACACAGCCTTTACCTACCCACCCACTTTTATTATTAGAGTTGAAATAATAGGGTGTTATGCGGAAGCGATTGTAAAATAATTTTTTTTTAAAAATATGATATTATTATATGATTTAGTCGATTTATTTATATAAAAAAATAATTAAAAAAAAAATTAAACTATCAAGAGACATTACAGTGATGTTTTAATTTTTTGCCAGAAAAAATAAAAATCAAATGTGGTACATCTACTCTTCTCTCTACAAAAGCTAAAGTTTAAATTCTTCCTTCTTTTGATTTGAATACAAGTAGGAAGATTTCTAGAAAATGTCCCTTACTGATTCAGTGCAAAACAAAAAGCCTGGTGTCATCACCTGCAAAGGTTGCAACTTTGAATACCCTTTTTTTCTTTTTCACTTTCTTCTTCTCTCTTTACCACGAATTTGATTTTGAATGAACCTCATTTAATTTTACTTGTCTGTATCAATTTCATTCAGCTGCTGTGGCATGGGGACTGGGAGAACCAATGGTGATAGAGGAGGTGGAATTGAGTCCACCTCAGCCGATGGAGATTCGTGTTAAGGTTGTCTGTTCTTCTCTCTGTCGCAGCGATGTCAATGCTTGGTTGTCACAGGTTTGACCTTTGCTTTATCTCAAATTTTCTCTTTTAGGGTTGAAAATTTTCCCCAGCTGGTCAACTATCTGTCCCAATTTTAGGATTGCATATACTAGGTGTCACTTAAATGCGCAAAGAAAAATGCTGGATTGGGACTGTGTGAACACGCTGTTTCATTCTCTTATATAATGTAATGAGCCCCTTGAGGAGCTTGGGATCGTCGTGCCTGCTTCACAGGCAGACAAGTGATTATTGAGTTGCTTGGCTTGATGGTGACATCTTAAATCCAATGTTTCGAGATCAAGCCTTAATTTTGCGGTGGCTATTAAATCTACTTAATTTTTACTATGTCATTTCTTTTAATTTTTAATTATTTCTACATGTACTACAACTATGAAATTACACCCGTAATAAACTATTTCCCCGTGTAGGAGTAATGTGTATTATTTAAAGACTACTTAAAAATATTAAAAATTTAAATAATTAAAAGAAAGTTAAAAATATATTAAAATTATTGATTTACCAAATTTTATCTAGATCATAAAAATTTAAAAAATCTATTGGGCCCGTGCAAAGCACGGTCTTTAGAAACTAGTGTATACAGAAGGAAATTATGCCTATTGAAGTTTTAAAATTTTCTGATCATCATAAAGAGGAACCATTTCTGCTAATATAGTAATGGGTGCTCAATGTGGGGAATCTAGGACCCTTTTTGTGTGTGTTTGTTTGATGACCGTGGTGTCCGCGTGAGCTTTGGTGCACCTCGACTAGTTCCACCGGATACCTAGCCATCTCCCACGAGCAACAGGTACCAGGTAACTTTGTCCACCAAGGCTAGGATAGATGTGAAGAATAATCTACCGAGATGAGTATAGTGAGGTTTTTAGCTTAAAAACTAGCAAGCTTTATAAGATTGCAGTTTCATCTGAATCTCATTTAGATTTTATGAATAAATAATTCAATTCTATCTCATTTGACTTTCCCAAAGTAAAATCCTGAACTTTTAGGGGTGAGACATATCTAAGTGTACAAAAGGCTCAATCTTGGCCCCTTTTTTCAATGTCTTTTTTTCTCATTTGGGCAAGTTTTATTTTTCTTTTCAGAGGAATCTACCAGAATTACTTTATTATTCTTCAAATATTCACACCCATTTGTGAAATTTGTTGTCATTTTCCAGGCGCAGGCTTCTATATATCCTCGGATATTTGGTCATGAAGCATCAGGGTCAGTTTTATACCTCTTACTTCTTCTTGAGTGATAATGCCTCTTGTGTGTAGTTTAAGCATGTATCCTGCTTAAAGTACAAATGTTATTCTGTGTTGGAATTCTCAATTTGTCAAGCATGTAATGATTTAATTTCTCACGTGATGTATAATGGTTTCAACACCCAAACTGTCTAAGTTGACTTACTTATCAGATACTCTGTCCATGAGAAGAGCATTCCATCATAGACTGTGACATCACTTAGTGTACCCCGTAAAGTAAAATGAACATACTGCAAACTTCTATTGCCACCTTGGAATTTAATAGTTTGTCGTTTCTGAACAGAGAATCAAGCTTCATTCTTGTTATAATTTTGCAGGATTGTTGAGAGTGTCGGGGAAGGAGTGACTGAATTTGTAGAAGGAGACCATGTGCTTACCTTGTTTACTGGGGAATGCATGAGTTGCAGACACTGTACCTCAGAAAAAAGCAACATTTGCCAAGTTGTTGGATTGAAGCGAGATGGTGTTATGCATGGTGATGAAAAGACGCGGTTCTCTATAAAAGGAAAGCCAGTTTATCATTATTGTGCTGTTTCAAGTTTTAGTGAATACACAGTTGTACACTCTGGTTGTGCGGTCAAGGTTAGTCCGATTGCACCTTTGGAAAAAATCTGCCTCCTTAGTTGTGGAGCGGCAGCAGGTAATTTGTGGAATGCTCTTCAATTCAATTGTGACTGATCTTTTTATACTACTTTCGAGATTCTTTTGCTGTAAAAGTCTCTTGACCCGATGATTGAATTTGGCTATTGTTCTTATGGAAATAGTTTTCTCAATTCTTCGTCATACATATATGGTTTTACGTAACTGTGATGCTCAACCCATTCACATGGAAAGGGATAGGTTTGAGCTGAAAGACAACCCATTTACTTAACTCTGTCTATTGTTTGAAATGTTTTTTTCAAATGGTTAAGTCCTCCTTCAGCTCTCAGATGTTTTGTTCATTCTTTACGTATTTATCTCTGTATAGCTTAGCTATCCATAATGTTAACTTGTCATTCAGAACATTCCAAATGAAGCATTTTGGGGCCCTCATAATTGATATGCAATTATCAGGTCTCGGTGCTGCTTGGAAGGTTGCAAATATCTCTGAAGGATCAAAGGTGGTCATTTTTGGTCTTGGGACTGTAGGCCTTTCTGTAAGTGCATTGATCCAAGCTGAAGATTTAGCATAATATGGGCTAACTGTTTTCCTGGAAAAAATTGACAATGATAAATAATAAAATGCTTAGATATTGTGTTAATAGGTTGCACAAGGTGCCAAAATGCGGGGAGCATCTCAGATTATTGGCGTGGATATGATGCAAGAGAAATGTGAAAGAGGTATCACATGACAGACCTTTTACAACAGTTGGAAAGTTTCCTTACATTATTGATGTTCTTCCCTTCCTGTGCAGCAAAGGCTTTTGGAGTGACGGACTTTGTGAACCCAAACGATACTGATGAACCCATTCCACAGGTGTTTTACTTTTCATGAAGTGTACATCAAAAGCTTGTAAATTAGTTTCTTTCTTAATGCCAGCTAATTCATCACGATTCTTACCAATCATGTTAACTGTCTGAGGAGCATTACAACAACAATTACTACGTCTCAGTATCATGCTAGTTAGGCTGACAATATGAATGTTCAGTATCCATTTTTCTGTATTTGGATATGTTCCATTGAAATACGCAATGATTTGTGGATTATCTAGTGCTAGAAGTTTTCTGCATTTTCTAATTTCTATATGGTGTAAAGACCTTTAGCAAATACCAGACCTAATGTAAGTTTACCAATATGATTAATCTCTTATCCAACTAGTTGGTATCGCATATATGGGTCTTTTTCCTCCTTTATGTTAAGTACATTTGAGTAGTTGTTGGTCTATAAAGACAATTTCCTTCTATGTGGTCTTTAGGTCTGCTTCACGAGAAGAGAGAAATTAGTTCCATTATCAAGTGCAAGACGCCTCTCTCAAACCCAAAACGACCTATGCTAATTCCCTCCCTTTTTAACTTCTGGTATCATACTTACAAACTGGTATGCTAGAGGTCTACATAGTTCGTGATCAGATCATCCCAGACGACCTTCTCTTGTTTTGTCATCTGCATGTGCTACTTGCACATTCGTCGGATGTGATAATCTTTTATCTTGTCAATCTTGTATGACCACATATCCATATAAACATCCACTTTGTACAATACTCATTTTATGGAGAGTTGGACATTTGAGATCCAACATCCGCTCTTTTCTAAATTGCTCGTATTACAGATGTTCTGTAAAACTTGTCTCTTACTTTGAAAAGTAACTTTGCATTGCAGAACACGTCTCTAGTACTCAATTTCAACATCATACCTTATATCTTTGTCTATCATACTATTCACTAAAACCATTGAGCTTATGCACTGCAATCCCGTCTAACCTCACCTCAATTTCTTTCTTCTTATTCGGGATAAATTTGCATTTTATTCTGTAAATAGCAAAATGGACTAGTTTCATTCATGCTCAGGTTATGTGTTTCTTTTCATAAACTCCGAATATTTTTTCTCTCCAGGTTATAAAACACCTAACTGATGGAGGTGCAGACTATGCATTTGAATGTATTGGAGATACAGGAATGGTTACCACGGCTTTGCAGTCTTGTTGTGATGTAAGTATCAAGACCTTATTCCATGTAATCTTCAGTATTCTCGCAGACTGCTTTTCTCTCTTTCTACCACCAATTTTCTATCGTTTCCTTTTTGTGTTAGGGATGGGGCTTAACCGTCACACTTGGAGTACCTAAGCTGAAGCCGGAGATAACAGCTCATTTTGGACTTCTTCTTAACGGTAGAACATTGACAGGATCCCTATTTGGAGGATGGAAACCGAAGTCTGAAATTCCTTCTTTAGTTGAAATGTACCTAAGGAAGGTAGATTGTTACACTGTTTTCTACAACTTGACGAAAAATCTTAAAAGATTGCATTCATTTACTCCAAGACGACGACTTTCAACATTTGAATATTAAGCCATTGTGAGGTTTTGCTTGCAGGAAATCGAGTTAGATGGCTTGATCACACATAATCTGCCCTTCGAGGACATAAACACAGCTTTTGATCTGATGAAAAATGGGACTTGTTTACGCTGTGTCATACACATGCCTAAGATAGAAGGTTTTCCAATGGCTGGCAACTAGTTGAAATTGTTTCATGCTTTCTGTTAACCCAAAGTGGAAATTGCCAGAAATTTTGATGTTGTAGCATAGTGTATGAATTACCTTATGTTAGTTTTTTGAGAGGACAATTTGATATATCAAAATGCATTGACTGGTGATAATTACAACAACAACATACCCAGTGAAATCCCACAAGTGGGGTCTAGGGAGGGTAGAATGTACGCATACCTTGCCACTACCTCATATAGGTAAAGAGACTGTTTTCTGGGGCCCCTCGTCACAAATGACTGGTGAGAATTGAGATGCAATTATATGGTCTCGACGACCATATAGTATAACACTTTTTTTTCGGGTTCATAAAAGCTGATAATTTATTTCATTTTAAGGAAGAACTTCGGATGAAGAACTTTATAATCTGGTTAAGAATTGAAAAAAAAAAGAAGAAGAAGAATTGAATCGGCTACCTAAATTGATTTTATTTGGTTTTAAGTTAAAAGGGATTGATAATATTCTATATGATTATATCAAAAACAAATCGAATAAAAAATCGAACCAAACTGATAAGTTATATACATAAATTTTGTAATTATAAATTCAATGTATTTTTTTTATAAAAGATAAAACACACACTTGAAGTCTCTCAATATATTTATCAAAATGCAACTTAACTATCCAGGGTGTGTTTTGATAAATATTTGGTGACAGTTCAGGTATGAACTCAAACAATTGGATATTTTAGATATATTTTTGACCCTTATCTCTAAATAATTTTAAATATTTAAAAAATTTATTTATCTTTAATAGGCTAATGAGCTTTTTTTTTTTTTTCTTTTCTAAGCTCCTATTTTATTTCCGGTTTGCACAAGGAACTATTAATTTATTTTTTTAATAAGAAAAAACATTTGTTTCATCAAAATGAAAGCTAGTTTTTTGTTGAATAAAATAATATTTCTTTCCTTTTACAACAGTCAATAGAGAAAGCTCAATAATTTAGCCATTCTTTTTTTTTTCTTTCTTAGATTTGAAATTGTGAAAGAAAATTTAACCCACAAATTTAAAATTTAAAAGAACTGGAGGTTCCATTGTACAAGAAAAAAACTTCTCATCAAATGAATTTAACGAACCCATCAATAATTAAAACAATGAATCTTTTACATAAATATACAACTTTCTCCCATAAATTACACTTTAAAATTTATTTATCAAAATACCAAAAAAAGCACATTTTTTTTCATTTTCCAACACTATTATATCACACCACACACCACAATAATCACACTCAAAACACTCTCTCTCCTAAATTTGTAAATAAAGTTGGTATTTTACATGGTATTTTTCAATGAATTCGGTAGAGCATGTAATTTTATCCCCAAACTTGTATATTTGTGAAAACATCACACCCAAACAATTTTATACGTTTATTATAGTTCATCAAAAAATTACTCCCGTCATTTTATTTTATGTGCTACTTTTTTATTTAATATGGTTTTTAAGAAAAAAAATAAAGACTTTTAAAATTGAAAAGATTACGTAATTAGGCAAACATATGATATGTATTTACATTATATCACTATAGTTTGAAAAAATTACAATTTATCGCTATAGTTAGGGTTTTATTGCTATAGTTAGTATTTTGTTGTTATTTTCTCTTTCCGCTCTTCCTCTCTCTCGCCTCTCTCTTTATTCTCTGCAATTTCTTACCAGATATACAATTACATATGTATACTAGCTACATATATACAATTATTTTGACAGATATACATAGTCAATTCGAGAGATATACATATACAATGCACCTCTCTTCACTCTCTACCCTCTCTCGATCTCTCTTGTCGAATATACAAATATATATCTCTCTTCCCTCTCCCAATCTCGCTTGCCGAATATCAAATATATATATATGTGTGTGTGTATATATATATATGCCTATTAGTTACACATATACAATTATCTGACAGATATACACATTCAACTTGATAAATATACATATACAATTCATCTCTCTCCTCCCTCTCGCTCGCCTCTCTCCTCCCCTCTAGGTCATATAGTCGAAGTTATGCCGCGTAATTACGTAAAATATAGCTATTTGATCATATTGAGTTTCAAGTTTAAACTATTTATAAAAAAATTTCTTTAAAATTTGTGATATAAAATAATTTTAAATATTTATTTGGTTGAAAATCATTTTATTAAGAGTAAACAGAAAATTTTAAAATTACATTCTTTTTAAAATATTTTTTTTTGAAGACGGAGTAAAAAGGATATTTACACTTTAATCCAACAAGTTCTTCCTCTTCTACTCTTCCGTCTCTTTTACTCTGCCGAAGGAGCGAGCGTTCTTCATAGTGATTTTCAGTTCGAATTTGTATATATTGTCAATGTCGACGGAGGAGGAAAACGCCGTAGAGGCGGTGACGGCGGCAAGAAGGGAGAGGCTGAGAGCTCTCAGAGAAGCTCAACAACTTCTTCAAACCCCTGACGATAATACTAACAACACTAATGAAGAGGAAGAAGAAAAGTAAGAAGTGCTCGTTTTGTTTGTCCCTTTTTTTCTTGGTTAATTTGATGTTTATTGGAATGTTCAAAGATACTTTGCTTTGTAGCTTTGTAGTCCATGAGAGACAAATCCTTCGTATTGGAACGGAGTAGATCCGAGTAGGGGTTGAAGCCCTAGTGAGCTCCTCTGACTTCCACAGTTGAATTGGAAGGTTCAAACTTGTCAGTAGCGTAACATCTCTTTCTCCCAGATGTAATTGAAAAAACTGCCCTTAATAAAGCAGAATGGAGAGGTTTCAAGTCCCTCCTTCTGTTCCTCTCTTTGTATCTAGTGGTAACAGTTGCAGTGTATAATCTACTTTAGAGATAGGGGTGAGCAGCAAGAAGCCCCATTGTACAGATTACTAAACTTATCTGACTAATAAGAGGAAAGGGGCAAGCCAAAACTGAAACAGCCTCTCTGCCCCACAAAGGTAGGGGTAACGTCTATATACCTTCCTACAACCACCCTCCACAGACCCCACTTGTGAGCTCTCATTGGACATGTTGTTTGATGTTGTTGTTGTTGGTGTGTACTAGTGAATAGAAAGGTGAAGTGAGTTTACCCATAACTGATTCCGGACTAGTTTTGGCATAATATTGATTGGTTGATATATATTACAGTGATGTCCAAATGAAGTTCCGCAATTACCTGCCACATGACAAGCAGCTTCAAGAAGGCAAAGTTGCTCCGCCAGTACTCCCAAAGTTTGAAGATCCTATTGCAACTCTACCTCCTCCCGAAGAGAAGAAAGAGGTGCTTCAGTAACTGCACTATATATTTCTTTCTGTCTTCTTCGTCATTTTTAGATTCATATTAGTTGTTATCACTATCATGACTTTTCTTTGGTTAAATTTATCAGGATCCATTTCTAAATATTGTCCCCAAGAAGCCAAATTGGGACCTGCGACGGGATGTGCAAAAGAAACTTGACAAGCTTGAGAAACGTACCATGAAGGCACTCGCTCAACTTATGGGTACGTTATTTTTTTTATGATGTGTTTTTGTGATATTTGACTCTCAAGTATGTAATGGTCTTTTTTTCCTTAGCATTTGTTAAAAGTAATGTAAATAGAAAAAGAAAAATCGTGAAATTACATTTTGATGTATCGGTTGAAGTAAGTTTCAGCTGAGATTGTTCATTGTACTTCCGTTGTTTGTAAGTGTCAGAACATCTGACAGGATATGAGACAAATAGTTATTCCAAGATATAGCTTCCTTCATAAAAGCTCTCACTAATGGTCCCTTTGTACCCCCAGTAGTTTTACTTGCAGTGGTTGGGACTTTGCTATTGGTTGCACCACTTGGATGCTCCTTTGTGAGAAATTTCAGTAGCTCCTATACTGCTCTGTGAAATTGTTTTGACAGTATACTCTTAATGTTGTTGCTGCCATCTCATCTGGTCTGGTCTCATGAATGTGATTACACTCACTTTTTCATTTTAGAAGGAAGAAGGATAGTGATTGCCTTCTTTACTTTTGCGATGTATAAATATAGGCTATGTCAAGATGGCTCCCATTTTTAGGTTGAACAACGATTACTGCCACCACCACTCAATCCTGAACTTTGCAGGTTGACTACTGAAATCCTCCTTATCAAGTCCACTTCATGTTAAGATTGAAGTTCAATTTTAGTTCCGAGTAATGTTTTTTAAAGCAGAAAATGCCAAAAAAGTGATAAGGGCTCATTAGTAAAAGAGAAATATTACATACACAACAAAGAAAGAATAGGAGCAATATGCTCTTATAGCATAGGAATGTCATGACATATTTATGTGCATACCTTTGGTTATCAGCTTTTGTGCCAAAAGTCTTTTTGCCTTTTTTAAAACTACACACGATCAAAAACTCAAGCAGTATCCTCTTCTTCTTCTTCTTCTTCTTCTTTTTAATAAAAAGGTTTTAGAAATTCGGTATAGCTAAAAACTAACCCTGAAATTTAACAGTTGGTTCAAGTTAGTTCTTTTCGATAGGCTTGGTCAGTTTCTAAAGTTCTTCTAAATGTAACTATAAACAGAAACACTAATCTATTATACAAAAGAATAAAAAAAACCATAGATAAGTTATACACCTCAAATTATGTGGCAGAAAAACATTTTAATGTTTTGTTTAGATGCAACAATGTATTTTTGTGTTTTGGAGTAGTTCTCGTACATTTTGTTTTTGAGTTTTTATTCCTAATTACTGAAATTTATTCATACCGTTTTCTTAACCATTAATTTATCATTTTGTTTTATAATTAGTACATACTTGTGTGTTCTTAATGACAGAGACCATCAGTGAAGAAACAAAGAGATGCATGCTTTAGGTCAACCTAAACTTAGTGAGATTTATGGCCTAAGCCATGCTTTAAGCGGGCCTTCTAACAACAGTGTCTACAAATGACCCTGATGATAGCAAAAAGAATAGTATTGTGGGATTAATTTTGTACTCCACATTCTGCCAATATTTCTTATTGTTATTGCACCTGGGGAGGATTAAGCACCAATCATTTTAGGCAAGTCAGCTTTCTACTTAACGTCCAACAACATTTGGCCTAGATTGAAGTGATGTAAGTTGTATGAGATGACAGAGCATGTCCAGTTGGAGTCACATTGACTTTTAGAGATGCCATAACATAGTCTAAACCAAATAATTCTGGAATACTCTCCCTTTTCCTATTTTTTTTTTTTTATATTAGATGACTCTTATTGTGCATTATATATTCCCAATTGCTGAGAACCCAAGGATGTAGTCTTGGTCAATGAAGTGGATTGACAAACGTAGGCCTCAGGTTCAAAAGCTAGTGGAAGCGAAAATAGTAGGTGATTTCTTCGCATATGTCCAAGCATTGGTGGACACTGGACAGAGGAACCCGGTACTTGTGGTGTGAAAGTAGTAGGTACCCTTTGAAATTAGTCGAAGTGCACGCAAGCTGGCCTAATTATTTTTAAAAAGAAGAAATTGTGCAAAAGAAAAGTACAAGTATATTAAAATCATCTTCATCCGTAAGTCTTAATCAACAGATGGTCCAGTCGTCCAATCAAAGAATTGCCTTTGGAGGCTATTGTTACTCTGAGCCTTTCACACATCTTCCACCTTAAACCTTAAATATGAATAAGAGAATTTACTCACACGTGCCAATTTGCATAATTGTTTAGACAGTTATACTTGAAAATGAGGAATTCATGAACAGTAGAGGCATATATTTTATGACAATATATGTCTAGAAAGAACTGTTTGGATGTGTTTGATTTCCCTATCAAGAGTACCTTGTTGGTGAGGATTCGATCCCTACCTTGTAATCCCCTCCCCAATTTCCCTTTCCCCTTTCCCTTCCTCTATGTACTTATTTTTTATTTTGAAAGTGTGATCAAGAAAATGCGTCTTTGGCAGCTCATGGAATGGTTTTCTTGAGAACCTTACCTGGAATTCTTTTAATCTTATCTTGATCTTTTACATAGGTTTGAAGTTCTATTGTTTTTATTCTTTTTCAAACAAATAAAACTGAAGCATATTATATTATTGATTTGAGGCAATCTGTTTCATGAGTTACTTTTGTTCCAGCTACCCAACTTTGAAACTTTCTTGACTTGTCTACATTGATCTTTTGTAGAGGAAGAAGAAAAGAAAAGGAAATTGGCTGAAGAGGAGGATGCTGAAAATGGTGGAGATTAGTTGAATGTGCACTAGTAATTCAAAACATTGCGGTTTTGTAACTTGTATGAGTACATCTAGTCTTTTCCAACGTGAGACACTGTAATGAGTTTTGTGAAGATTATGAATACAGGTTAAATGTCCAGGATGCATTCGTAAACTTTTGTTAAATACGAGAATTATCAGATCTTTTTAACATACGGGCTATACTAAGTGAGTATAACTAGCCCTCTTAACATTTATAGTCGTCGGGAACATATTATGTCCTTTTCATTCACCTCAAAGAAACAGCCTATGTACATAGTGGCTATACTGACATTGACCAAACGATTTCTCTTTTGTTTAAGACTTGAGTTTCAGAAACTCTTTTTAGGGAACAAATTGACGATATCCTAAATAGGCAGATGAAGAAAATTTCTGGGCTTTGATGAAAACGGAAAACAAAAAAGGAGAGTCCGTCAGACAGACATGAGACCATCTCAAGCCCGATGACAGGTCTGAGAACGATCATCTACTGCACCACAGCTCGAGGAGAGGCATGGAAGGCTGTTAATCACGCTCTGGTCACATGGCCATGCTTCATCAACCAGACTTGGTTTCCTGTCTCCTTAGAATTCAAGGATACAGTGGTACGAGCCTATAGAACAGATCCTGTTCAAGTAAGGTCGTGACATTTGTTTGGTGCTCGAATCATTATAAAGCTACAGTTTATAGGTTGCATTACCGATGTGGGAACAATATGTTGGCGCGTGGCATAGTTTCTCTGACTATTACGCTCCAAGACTCAAGGTGCAATTAAAGCAATAACATTTGTGTCAGATTTCAGGTTATGATTCACTATAGAAAAAATAATATTTCTTCCGTGTAAAAACGTCCTAATTTAATTTAGCAAAAATAAAGATGATTTTTTAAATTAGTAGTCCTAAATTAAAATTATGTTAAATGTATAAAAATATTCTTTAATTTTGAAGTTTTAAGCTGAAAATAAAATATTATAAAAAAGAATTATTTCTTTTTCAACAGTTAAAATAAAAAAAAAACTCATTACTTTTTTTTTTGCAACGGAGGGAGCAATAACTATGCACTAATTTATTTAAGGTGTAGATAATTAATTTAGTAGAAACCGTCCCGATTCCCGATAGGAAGAACTTCGCCTTTTTTTTCAGTTGTCATAGTCCAAGACTATAATATACTAGGAGATTAACAGCTTGTTTGGATGGTGGTTTTCCGTGGTATGGTATGGTATGGTTATTAAGAGAACCACGTTTGTTTTGATTGTTTTATTAATTATATGGTATGGTATGGTTTTGTTTCATGGTTCTGTAACCATGAAAACCCTCACTTTTTGAAACCACCAATTTGGTGGTATCCCATGATTCCCTTATTTTTTTTCCAATTATACCCTTATTTAAATTTAAATAATTATAATTTATCCTTTATTCTTTATTAAACTTCACCTTAATATATGTATTATTTTTTTTATTACATTCTCCGCATCAACTTTTGAAACTTCTTTTCCACCTCCTGTCTTTTCTTTCACGTTTTAGTGTATTTTTTGAGGTTCGTTTATTTAAAAGTTCTTACTTTTTTATTTTCTTGTATTGTTTGTATAGAATAAAGATATATTAGCTTGTATGTTTCCCTACTCGATTCTATGTATTTATTTTTTAAAAAAGTTATTAAAAAACTATTGATAAATTTAATATTTATAATAATTAAGGATATTTTTGTAAATTTATAAGTTATGATACAGTACCATACAGTCAAATCAAACAACAAATTATTATTAAAACAATAGCAACCCGTACAGTCTATCCAAACATTGTATGGTATGGTACTGTACGATACCATACCATACCATACAGTACCATACATTATGAAACCATGGCAAACCACCATCCAAACAAGCTATAAAAATATATATAACCCAGTCAAGAAATACTTCCTTCGTTCATTATTAATTGTAAAAAAAAAATTAATTTACTTTTTACTTATCATTTTGACCAATAAAGATAGGACAAAACTTTTTTTTCCGAATATATTATAAATTTATTATCATTGAGTTAATATCTTTGAAATATATACTGGGTAAATATATTTAGAACCCTATCCATTAATGGGGTAAAATAGTAAATTTGATCTAAGTATACCAACAACCAAAAATGAACCGAGTAATATAAAAGTTGGAAATTCCTATTCCGAGTCATTCAAGGAAAACCAAAGAAATTAGGAAAACAATTCCCATTCCTAATAACCCAAGGAGACATAATTCTCTGCCTATAAATTCACTTGCAAATCTTTCAATGTTCCTCACTTTTCCATTCAATTGAATCAATCTTCACAATTACTCTCAGTATGGCCCGAATCAAAGTGACACAAACCAATTCAGAGCAACACCGCCAATCAAGAATGGAGATGCTCTCAGAGTCGATAAAATCAATGGCATTCAAGAGACAACAGATAACAAAAGTATTCCAAAACGGCGATGAAATTGAAGTGGCAAGTCAAGTCTATGGCTTCATAGGTTCTTACTACCCAGCAACTATTGTTGCTCCCGTTGGCGCTTATCATTACAGAATCAAGTATAAGACTCTGTTGACTGATGATGGATCTGCCCTACTGGAAGAGATGGTCGCTGCAGCCGAGATCCGCCCTGTTCCTCCTAATCAAGATGAAAAAATGTCAGAAAACGGATTCCGTCTTTACGATTTAGTTGATGTATTTGCCAACGATGGATGGTGGTTTGGGTTTATCAGTGGAATAATCGGAGATGAGTACTATGTCTATTTCCCTACAACTGCAGATAACATTGCATACCCTTCTAATGTGTTGAGATTTCATCAAGAATGGTCCAACGGAGAGTGGATATATCTTCCCAATACAAGGAATGATTGATTTTTTCTAAACCTATTTTTGATTGATTGTAGTGTGTAATAGGAATGTGACTTATTAATCCAAGTTTAACTGCAAAATTGTTACATATGCTAGATAAAGATTTTGGTTTCTAATGGTCGCAACTGTTTGATTTTTCTGTCCTTCCTTTCTTATGATCTGCTTTGCAAAAAATCAGATAAAAGAAGAGGAGTCTGTCAGACAGCCATGAGACCATCTTAGGCCTGATGACAGGTCTAAGAACGATCATCTACTGCACCACAGCTCGAGGAGCCATGGAAGGCTGTTAGTCACGCTCTGGTCACATGGCCATGTCTCATCAACCAGACTTGGTTTCCTGTCTCCTTAGAATTCAAGGATACAGTGGTACGAGCCTATAGAACAGATCCTGTTCAAGTAAGGTCGTGACAATGGATCGCGGTTCGAACTCTCATAAGGCTGGAGTTTAGGTGTTGCATATCCGATGTGGGAGTATACTCTTCATGTTCTTCAATTCTCCTGATGTGATTTCTTCAATATACCATCTTCACTTTGCTTAAAACCAGCTTCTTAATACTTGAAGATGCTGAAAATTGTATGCTTGGACCTGACACCCGACCCCATTGGGATATATTATGTCCTTCTGATTCACCTCAAAAAAACAACTACTTGCATCCGATATTTATACCAAATCAATAATAGCCATACAGTATGTATGTTTTGCATAATCTCTTATCATCCGATTAAAATTAATTAACGAGCATCGTTAATTAACCATGATAAATTTCAATGATTTGGGATTAAACAATCAGCTAGGAACACCAAGTTGACAAGTTGTGCAGCTGGTTTAGTTTCTTTAGACAAACCAATGCAGGGTCAAACACCATCAACCTCAGAGTTTTAATTAAACAAAATTCCAACCAATGTGCTATTTTTCTTATATAAAAGCACTAATCACATACATTCCTCACAAATTTTCACTATAATATGAATAAGGTATTGCTATTACTTCTTTTCTCTGTCTTTGCCATCTTCACAAGTTCCAATTCTGCACTTGAACCCGACCCCGTTCTTGACATAAACGGCAAAATCCTCCGAACACACACTATTTCGTAGTGCCAGTAAATCACAAACATGGTGGGATCTCTCCAGAACCCACTGGCAATGAGAAATGTCAACTTGGTGTCGTTCAAAACATGTTCGATGTGCACGGAAGCTCCGTGACATTATTCCCCGTGAACCCAAAGAAAGGCGTAATACGTGTGTCTACTGATTTAAAAATCTCGATTTTCAGCACCTATGGGTGTGGTGATCAATCCACAGTGTGGCAACTTGAGAATTATGATCCAAAAACAGGAAAGCATTTTATTAAAGATGGGGCAATCGAAGGAAATCCTGGTCCTAAGACTAAGGAATTGGTTCAAACTTGAGAAGCATGGGCGTGGTTACAAGTTTGTTTATTGTCCTTCAGTGTGCACTCACTGCAAAGTCATTTGCAAAGATGTTGGAGTTTTTATGGTCAATGGAGATAGACGTTTGGCACTCAGCAATGTACCTTTTATGTTCAATTTCAGGAAGGAAATCACTCCTTGAGATTGAATAAATAACAAAATAATTAGAATAAGGGCACAATAAGTTGTTCCATAGAAGAACAATAATGAGAGCCTATGCTATGATTTTTTTTTCTTTCTTTGTTGAATTTTATTGTCACTGAATAATACATGCATTTTGCGATCCCTTTTGCCTTTAATTTGAGCTAGATAGATTAAGAAATTTGTTAGATATACAAGCCTAAAATTTGACACTACTTAATACCTTTTTTATAATTTTTATACTTTTTTTTATATTAAGAAACGAGAATCTATAAGTTGTTACTCTATTTTAGCCATGAATTGTGCTATATAAAATGCAGTACTTTTCTGTCACAATAAATGAATCTCCAAATTCAGGTTGAACTTATATTTACAGAGCTGAACATATTCATCAGGGAACAAGAAAATTGAACCAATATATACTCTTCATGTTCTTGACAACAAAAAAGGAAGGAAGTCTGTCAGACAGCCATGAGACCATCTCAGGCCCAATGACAGGTCTAAGAACGATCATCTACTGCACCACAACTCGAGGAGCCATGGAAGGCTGTTAATCACGCTCTGGTCACATGGCCATGCCTCATCAACCAGACTTGGTTTCCTGTCTCCTTAGAATTCAAGGATACAGTGGTACGAGCCTATAGAACAGATCCTGTTCAAGTAAGGTCGTGACAATGAATCGCGGTTCGGACCCTCATAACGCTGGAGTTTATGTGTTGCATATCCGATGTGGGAGTAAGTAGTACAAAATTGGCTAACTATGCAAACTCCAATTCTCAGCTCGTCCTGCAACAAAAGCAGTGAGATTTGTATTAGATTTACTCCCAACTCAATTGAAAAAACAATTATAAATGGAGCTTACTTTTCTAGATTTTGTTTCTTTATAGGGAAAAAAAAAAGACGTACTGTATTATTTCCTCTCGTCCCAAATGAATAGTCAATTAAGCTTAAAAAAGTTGTCATTTTAGAAATTCAAGACTAAATTTGATAATTATTTCTTACTATTCCCTTAATGTGAATGAAAATGCAAGTATTTAAGAAGAAGAAGCCACTCTACTTTTATTAAATATACATTAATTAAGTAAACTATACCTTATAATTTCATTATATTTTTAATGGAAAAGGACCTAAAATGTTGTCGAACTATTGAAAATGGTATAAAAATGTTCTTTATCCACATATTGGGCTTAAATTGTCTCTGTCATATACCTTTGAATCCAAAAATGTCCTCGTTCACCTTTTTGGCTCACTTGTACCCTTGAAACTAACAATCCTCTTTTTTTAAAAAAAGTATTTATTATGTTTCATTTTCTTATGTAATAAAGTAAACCCCCTGTGATTTGTTTTTTAAGGTGGTAATGTATTTTAAGGTGAATACATTAAATTTCGTAGCAACCATTCCAATTCCCATTAGGAAGAACTTCATGACTTTTTGAGTTAATAACTCATATGGCCCCTCAACTGTAACAAATTATCTAGTAAAGTCATTCAAATTTATTTTCATATCAACAAAATCATTCAACTTAAAAGAGAAACCTCAAATTTGGTTTCATAATGCTTCCTTTATGGTTTATTATATGCTTCCCTTTCTCATTTTACTCTTTGTGTGACAATTTTATGTCCCATGTTAGGCATGTCAAACTACAATAAATTACATATATGTCAATTTAACATGCTTTTAGGCAATAATGTATATGAACAAATATGACCACAAAAGGTGTTATGTTTCAAAATAATTTAAATTAAAAAACAAAGCAATTTATAGGCGAATTAATCTTATGAATTGTTTGAATATGATCCACTTATTTTTCAATTAAAATGTACATACTTCACTTCTCATTTGCATTATATGTTTTTTATGTTAACACTAATTAGGTTAAAAGATTATCTTCAAAAAATCAAAATAGAAAGGTAAGTTGTAAGCATATACTAAACCATTAAAAAAAAAAAGAAGTATTCCAAAACCAAACTTGAGGGGTCATGTAATTATCTATTTAGCTTTAGTTTTTGGTCAAAGTGACTTTGTGGAAAACCCAAACTTGAGGGGTCATGTAATTGTTTCTTTAGTTTTTTGGTCAAATTGACTTCGTAGAAAAATTATCGTAAGTTGAATGATTTATTAATACGTAGTTTACGTTTAAAAAATGGTCAAAAATACTTAATTTATGTTTAAAAAATGATTAAAAATACTTAATTTACATTACCAGAAAATGGTCAAAAATACTTAATTTACATAATTTACGTTACAAAAAATGGTCAAAAATACTTAATTTACATAATTTACGTTACAAAAAATTGGTCAAAATTCTCTAAGATTAAGTGTAAGTTGAATAAAAATATCTTCAATTAATACTTAAGTCAAAACATATCTTCGTCATCTATAATTTGATCCAAAAGAATATCTTTCTCATCATTTAATGGGTTAAAAATTGCCCTTTTTCAAACTAAAGATATTATTCATTTTCTTTTTGAGTACTCTTTTTGTAATAGAATTTTTTCACTAGTAAATGTTTATGCTACTTCAATTATGAAAAAAGTAAAAAATACGAAAATCTCTTATTTTATTGAGTATATATTTTTTTTCATAGTTTATCTTGATCAATGACATTAAAAAGAAAAAAGTTCTTTAAAAGTAGAGTAATATTTGTACAATGAACAATATGTACTGAAAGAAAAAAATATTTACTCCAAATAGTGCATTTTTTCTACTCATTTAGTAATAATAAAAGCATTTTTGGATCAAACTATTAGCTATAAGGACATTTTGAGATCACATTATTGATAGCAAAGGTGTTTTTTTTATCAAATTATAAACAGAGAATATTTTTTCATTTCACATAGTTTAAGGACATTTAAAATGTTTTCTGTAAGTTGAATGACTTTATTGATAAAAAATAAATTTAAGCAATTTTAGTAGATAATTTGTAACTCCATCTTGTTTTACTTGCCATTGTTCAAATCCCTAATAAATTTGGAAATGTAATTAAAAAAGTTTGCCATAATTCAAGTCTCAAATAAATAAGGAAAGGTAATGAAGTAAAGAATCTGGTAAACACAACCAAAAGAAAATAGGAAAGCAATTACTCCCATTCCTAATCACTGAAAGGAAACAGAATTCTCTGCCCTATAAATTCACTTGCAAAAGCTTCATAGTTCCTCACAATTTTCATTCACACTCTCAAATTCCTCACAATTTTCATTATCACTCTCAAATTCCTTACAATTTTCATTATCACTCTCAAATTCCTCACAATTTTTATTATCACTCTCAAAATGGCACGAATGAAATTCACAGAAACTAATTCAGAGCAACATCCCAAATCAAGAATGGAGATGCTGTCAGAGGAAATCAAATCGATAGCATTCAAGAAACAGCAGCCAACAAAAGCATTCCCACCCGGTGATGAAGTTGAAGTGGCAAGTCAAGAGTATGGATTCATAGGCTCTTACTACGAAGCAACTATCGTTGATACTGTTGGCGCTGATCATTACAAGATCAAGTACAAGACTCTGTTCACTGATGATATGTCTGCCCCGCTAGAGGAAGTCGTCTCTGTAGGCGAGGTCCGCCCTGTTCCACCCCATCAACCCATAACAATGTCAAAAAACGAATTCCGTCTCTATACAATGGTTGATGTATTTGACAATGAGGGGTGGTGGTTTGGATTCATCTGTGGGATGATTGAAAAAGAGTACTGTGTCTACTTCCCCACAACAGGGGATTACATAGCTTACCCTCCTGATAAATTGAGATTTCATCAAGAGTGGTCTGATGGAAAGTGGATAACTCTGCACTGATATAATTGCAAGAAATTTTTTATTTACTGTAATGTGTAATGTGTGATGAAAATATAATGAAACCTTTCCTTTATGTTGAAAAAATTCAAGTTTAGTTGCAAAATTGCTATATATGCTGAATTGCTATAAAGATTTCTTTTACCTCGAGAAAAGAGAATCTATAGTTGTTACTCTGTTTTAGCCTTACTTGTGCTACATAAGATGCATTACTTTTCTGTCATAACAAATAAAAATCCCCCAAATTCAGTTTTAAGTTATATTTTTACAGAACTAAGGAGTCGTTTGGTGATCGCCTTGTCGCCAGTGACCCTTCATCGCCTTTTAGCTTTGTCGCGAGGCGATCTTCAAAAGGTGACGCTATAGCGACAATGGCAAGAAAGGCGAGAGGCGACAAAGGCAAGAAAGGCGTTGCCTTTTGTATTTACTTTAAAAACACACTAATTTAGGGTGTTTTAAAAGTTAAAAGGTAATTTTAGGGTCTTCTTTTCAAATTTGCACACTTGCACTCTTGGACTACGACTCCAACCAAATGACCCGACTAGACTTCTCTAGCGACCAACTAAACTTTTTTGGAGACCGCAAAGTCCAACCAATACGCATTTTTTCCATTTTTTCTTTTCTTCAGATCTCATTACCTTGTGTTTCTTTTTTCTCCTTCAGATTTTAGAGTTACTTCTACCTCTAATTTTTTTTCCTCACTATTGACTTTTGTTTTTTCTCATTCATGTTCTAGACTTATGGTATTTACTATCTATTTCAATTTTTTGAATTGAAATATTTGCTAATATGTTATTGAGATTTTGATGATTTATACATGCAATTAAATAATTCAAATTTTTGGTATTACTTGATGTTGTACTTCAAAAATGCGAGTGCCTTGGGCTCGCATCACCTTGTGGCGAGGCAGACTCTTGTCACCTTTCGCTGTCCAAAACACTAGTTATCCCATATATATGGTAGAATACATTATCCTAGAATATATTATCCTAGAATAGTTAATCCCAAGATAAGTTGCTCGGACTCTCCAAAAATATTGTCGTAACCCGTGTCGGATCCTCCAAAATTACACTATTTTTGGAGGACCCGACACGCACCTATCGACATTTTGGAAGAATCCGAGCTTCATAGATCCCACGCTAACCTACTCCCAAACAAATGACCCCCGAATATTCATTAGTAATTTTGAGATTTAGTATGTTATGTATAGATCTGTCGATAATGAGACAGCAATAGGAAACAAGAAAATTGGACCAATATAAACTCTTCATGTTCTTGAATTCTACTGATGTGATGTCTTCAATATACCATCTTGTTTTTGATATACTATTTAGCTACAATCAGAAACTGAAAGAAAAAAGGGAGGAAATTGAGAGCTGAAAATTGTACACAACTTTACTTGCACATAACTAGCCTCTCAAAACAGTTAAATACTGAAAACTGTATGCTTGGACCCGTTGGTCACATATTATGTCCTTTTTGTTTACCTCAAAGAATAACTACTTACCTGTGACCCAATATTTATACCAAACTAATATAGCATGTCTGTTTTGTATATTCTTATATCACCTGACTATAAAAGTAAACAACAATTGTAACTTAACTATGATAAACTTCAATGATTTGGGATTAAACAACCAGCTAGGAACACCAAGTTTGGTTTCCTTAGATAAATACCATTAATTAAAACAATCAGCTAAGAACACCAATTCAGGGTCAAACACCATCAACCTCCCTACTCTAGGCACCCAAAGTTTTAATCAAACTAAAGTCCAACCAATGTGCTAGTTTTCTTACATAAAAGCACTAATCACATATATCCAAACATCCATCCAAACAAAACAGAAAAAGAAACATTACTTACAAATTTTCACTAGAAGATGAATAAGGTATTGCTATAACTTCTTCTCTCTATATTGGCCATCTTCACAAGTTCCAATTCTGCGCCTGAACCTGACCCAGTTCTTGACATAAACTGAAAAAACCTCCGAACACACACTACATATTTCATAGTGCCAGTAAATCATGAACATGGCGGGATTTCTTTAGAAACCACTGGCAATGAAAAATGTCAACTTGGTGTTGTTCAAGAAATATACGATGTGCACGGAAGCTCCGTGGCCTTATTCCCAGTGAACCCAAAGAGAGGCGTAATACGTGTGTCTGCTGATTTAAACATCGCAATTTTCAGCACCCATGGGTGTGGTGATCAATCCACTGTGTGGCAACTTGAGAAGTATGATCCAAAAACAGGGAAATATTTTATTAAAGATGGGGGAGTTGAAGGAAATCCTGGTCCTAAGACTATAAGGAATTGGTTCAAAATTGAGAAGTATGGGCATGGTTACAAGTTTGTTTATTGCCCTTCAGTGTGCACTCACTGCAAAGGCATTTGCAAAGATGTTGGAGTTTACATGGTCAATGGACAGAGACGTTTGGCACTCAGCAATGTCCCTTTTGTGTTCAATTTCAGGAAGGAATTCACTTCTTGAGATTGAACAAATAACAGAATAATTAGAATAAGGGCACAATAAGTTGTTCCATAGAGAAGAACAGTAATATAATAATGAGTGCCTATGCTATGCTTTTATTTCTTCTTTGTTGCATTTATTGTTACTAAATATTAATATATGTATTTTGCAATCCCTTTTGCCCTTAATTTGAACTTAGAAACATTAAGAGCCTTGTTTGATGTACGGAGCTAAAATTTGAAACTAATTAATACCTCTTTTTTATATTTTCTTGTGATGAAATAGTTTTAAAAAAAATGGATCTTGGACCTACTTCGACCCTAAAAGCTTGCTTATGGGTAGATGATTGTCCAAGTCCAAGAAAACCATGTATATTTTTCTCATTTCACCGATGTGAGACTTAAATGAAAGTGTATTTAGATAGGTTATACACTTAAACTATATCTATATGTCCACGTCAATCACAAGTTCACAACATTTATAGAACCCTATTCATAAGAGATGATTCATTTTACAATAGTTCCATTAAACGCTTACTTTATCATTTTAAGTTTAAGTTATAATATACATCGTCGGTATAAGCATTTTTATAGTATTAAGATATCCTTAGGATATTCATACTAATGATGCATATGGCTTAAACTCTTTTAATTTTTAAACGATCACTCACATCGGAATTCTAAACTGTTCTCATTTTAAACTAAGGTTAATTACAATATACTCTCCCATAACATGACTCAATTCAAATACACCCCTGTATTTCAAAATCAAATACTTATACCTCCTATAATATAGAAATCACACCCTTACATCCCAGCTAATTGTTTGGATAGTTGTTACTTATTGTTTTATATTGTATTGTTAGTTTACATATAACGTTTCTTTTGGCTGTTATTTAAATTGTATGAGTATATCGTAGTATTAAATTCATCGTTAGGTAATATATTACGAAGTCTGGTTTTGTGATATGATAGATTTGGTGTGATTGCGTTGATATCTTAATTCTCTTCTCATCTTATCTTTGCTTGTAGTTTAATAATTCTATTCTTATTCTTTATGTTACCTTTTTATAACAACTCTACTTTGTATTCTACTTTTGTTGTATGTTTATTCTTCAAATTGTTGATGCGCTACACATTATACAATGACTAGGAATAATACAAATTGTTCAAATGTTATATTCATCAAAATATAATAACATAATATAACATAGTACAATACATTATGAAACAATATATTACAACAAAAAAAATTGACAAAAAAGAAGAAACAAAATGCCTTCATATTAGCAAAGGCCACTCCTTATTAGATCATTATTATCATTTGACGGACGAGTTATAATCATCCCCATTAGTATAGACTCGTACGGTTTTGGTAGAGCCAAATTAGAGCAAGTGAATACATTTCAACAATCAAAACGAATTTCCTTCTTAAAGTTAAGCACAAGAGGGACACTGTTAAGCAATAACAACTCCAACATCTTCATAGATACTTACGATAAGCAAATTTATAACCATGCCCAGACTTCTCAATCCCGAACCAATTCCTTCTAGCCTTCGAACTAACATAATAAAACCTCTCCTTCCATCGTATTTATCTAGTTGCCACATTGTTGAATGAAGACAATTTTATTTTACTTTTTTGAGAAAAAGGTAACTAAAATGAAGACAATTTTGGGTGTTGTAAAATGCAACATTTTAATTAATGGACACACGAATTACGAGAAAATGATCAAAATAGTCTTTAATGTACGGTCTTTTGTTCCATTTGGTCCTTAATATATGAACTTGATGGAAATAGTTCTTATGTATATTAAATGTGATTATTTTGGTCTTCAACTTATCATTAACTATATCATATTCCTTTTTGCCATCAAATAAATAGAGTATCTCAATCACAATTTTTTTTTAAAAATAGTAACCGTATAATCTAAAAGAGGTGCTAATTTAAGATTTGTTTCCTTCTTTTTAATGGCATTCAGTTTTTTCTCCTTCACCAGAAAGCGACTAATGGACAAACCTCAATTCTTATTGTTCATTCAATATTTTGATCTTTTCATACTCAATTGATTTGTCTCCATTTCCTCCTTCACTCTAATGAGTTGTTTCTCTTGACACTAGATATTCTTTAGATGTCCTCCTCCATTATATAGTATATAATATATATTATTATGTGTGATTTATTTAATTTTATGTGCTCTTTTTATGACTTTCTTATTGTTGACATCTTTGTTTTAGCTTGTTTTTTCATGAGTTGTAATTGAAACTCCCCACTGCATAAGATAGGAGTTAATTTGATGGCAAAAAAATTGGGCATTGTTAAATATAGGCTGAAGATCAAAATAATCACATTTTATGATTAAGGACTATTTCCATCGAGTTCATACATTAAGGACCAAATGGAACCACAGCTCATACATTAAAGACCATTTTAATCATTTTCTCTAAGAATTACGCCTTTTCATATTGATTGGGATTAATTCCAAGACGTGGCCATGTGGTTCAACGTAACATTTTTGGATGACGCTATCGACTGGGATTAATTACCAAACTATCGAACCCAAAATTTAGAAATCACGAATTGAATACCGAATGCCCACCCTATGTATATATAGATAAAAATTCAAAAATTAATAAGGAATATATTTATAAAATAATATCCCAAATTAATTTTTTTGAAGAATTGTGCAAAATTTTATTATGACAACTTAAAAAAGGAATTTATTATACTTTGGCATCTTGCTAAACAAGTATAAGAGCACCCGTGCTAAGCAAGGGCCCAACACTGCACGTTAGTTTTTTTCATCTTCTATAAATAAGATCAATTAAATATTTGACAATTCAAATAGAAAATAACAAAATTCTGATAGTTATAACTTTATAATAACTATATCCAATAACAACCAATACAATGGAAAACATGATTTGCCCAATGCTAGATTAACTCCAAAATCCAAATTTAGAGTTTAGTATCTTGGTCTCCAACAAATAGGATATATCAACTAGTTCTACACATTCTTCTTCTTTTTTGTTCTGCCAACCTTCCTAGTAGCTAAAAAGCTTAAATTGGTTTGACAAGTATAAGAAAGGTAGGCAAAACAATTAGGATAATATTTATCTGGTGAACTAAACAAGTTCCCTGTGCAAACAAGCAAACAATATCATTAAGAAAAAAAGTAAGAGGAGCTTTTAATCACATGTAAAAAAACAAACAGTGAACCTCCTCTTCTCCTCCCAATTTTCAATGTGAAGTGTGGCTACACATCAAAAGAAAACACGGTGCAACTTTTGTAAAAAGAAGCGAAAGAATAAGAAACAATATTTCAAATATCAGCCAATCACCTTCAATGCAAATAAATTTGCACTACGCAAGATTGATGGACAACTAAAATTGACAAAAGGGATAACTGAATAGGCTGCATAAAGAAGATTTTCTGAAAAGTTGTATCTAGCAATTTAATAAACTGCATACATAAAGCATTTTATTCTGAGCACTAATCAGAAGATCCTTGTTCTTAGTTCTTATTCAATTATGTACCTATCAGTGAGATAGATACAATTTAGTATCTTCGAAAATAAACATGCTTTTGTACTCTATTCTTTTTATGTCTATAAAGAATCGCAATCTTAACTTAATAGAACCACAACAATCAATAATGGTTAAGAAACTGCACGAATAATGGTTCTTTTCCCATCCATCTTCAAAACCTGCAATTTAAGAACCTGTTTGGATGGGCTAATAAGCTAAAAGCGATAAGTTAATATTTTTATGACTTTTGACTTATTTTTGTTAGTTTGCTTAAAAACAAGTGCTTAAAAACTTTTTAATTTTATTCAAACACCACAAATATGGTCAAAGCCACTTTAGCTTTAAAGCACCTAAAGTATGTCAATCCAAACATGCTCTAAAATCTAAATCACCACAATACGAATATGGTTTAGCATTTTCCTCATTAATAAGTTTGAACTGATGGCATTAAAGTCTGTGGCTTGACTGAGCATATAAGTTATATTTACTTGTCTTAAGTTAATTGTCAGACTTCTACAGTAAATAAATTTTGAATGTTCAAAATACCATTTTATTTGTAAGCACAACAATACATTTTGTACTGATGGAGAAAAGAAGGTGTGTGCACTGACCTATGTGGAAACCACAGGAGGCAAAAGGCCTCTCAAGTAATGAGCATCTATCTCTCTCAGCGAAGGCAAGCCCTTTGTTGTAACGCGAATCCCCCAACAGGTTGTAGCCACTGTTATTACAAGTCAAATAGGTAAGCATATATATTCAAGTTTACGATGACATTTTAATATAACAACATGATACAATACAACAGATAACAACCATCCAAATAACACACTCTTCACATACCAAATTTAGAAAGTAACCTCCCGAAAATTGCAAATTTTATTAATTCATGAATATCTCATTATCACCATTTAATCAGGAGTAAATTCTATTTCATCCAACAATAAATGGTATAAAAAACCAAAAAAAAAAAAAAGGAAAGCCCCTTTGCTTGACAGCATAATTAATATCTATCTACATATTCATTAGAACCACTAAGCACAAAAATATAATTTAACCTTAGCGAATTTCCCAGTAAAATACACTGTTTCTAACATTAGATTCACAGGCAGATCCAGTGTGTTGCGCAGTGGTTTATAGGAACTAACTTTTGCTTAAACCTTATATAAATATTTATAAATGTTTGAATATGAACCCAATTATTATTGTATATTAACTTTTAGTTGTTGTAGGAACTCATAAACTTTTAAAATCCTCTATCAGTAGAAACATTTTGATGTATGAAAAGCTGCAAATTGCAATCCAGCTTAAGATCATAAGAGGACAAACTTGAATCAAATCGACGATCAATAGCATCTAAAAAATTGAAGTGTAAAATACAATTAGAAATAAATCAATAATTAATGAGTCAAATTAAGCGAGTGGCTGAACAATTCAAACTTATATCAAACAAAATGAAGCTGAAACTTGAACTGTAAACTATCAGACAATAACCATTGAGCTTATTGGCAGAAATTCAGTACGTCCAGAAACCAAAATATTTGTAAACCCAGTTATCATCACTATATTAAGCTCCAGGTTGACCATAGATTTTGAAGTTAAAAATCTAAGTTTTATGTAATTCAATTTTATCTAAAATACAACATCCATAGCATCATTAAAAGGCAATTCGACCGTATCCACAACATGATAATCTTAAGATAAACAAATTAACCACAGCATGATGTCCAAAGATACTGTTGTTCTAGCCATATTGAAGAATAAGAACAAATTAACTTCAACCATCACCAACGAGACAATGAAAACATTTTGTCATACAGGACTTAGACACCCGGTGCAAATCAAAAAAAATATTTTGTAATACAGTTTATGCTCAACACTAAGCCAACAGGAGATCAGATTACGATGTGTACAATTAACACACTTTTTTAAAAAACTAAAAAAGCTAACAGGAAGAATAATTAAAAGGGTCCCGTGTAGAGCAACAACATTAAGAAGAAGAGATTGTGCTAAATGGGACTTAGAAAGAAGCAGTTGCAAGGCTGGTAAACACATTTCTCATCTGCAAGTTGCCAAGAACAATAGTAGTGTTACACCCCCCTCGTATACTCACATGTTACCAATGCAAAATGAGTGCCTTTGGAGTTAATTAGCACAATGGCTATACTATCATATCTTGCTAACCTAAGACACTCAGGATAAGCAAACAACATGCAAAAGCATCCAAAAAATTGACACACCAGCAATACACACATGCATAGAGATACAGACACAGTCTAGATGAAGAAATACACCTTTTATGTTGCTGAATGATAAATGCATATGTTTTCCCCCCGTGAAGATGATAGATATATATTCTATTGAATACTTGTAAAAGAATTGATTCTTTGAAGCATATCATCAAACATAGTGACTACAGAGGTGTCTGACTTAGTAAAAATTCACAACCAAATCATGTTAGCAACATTTTTCACGAGATATCATGTACGTCTTAACTCATTTTCATTTCCTCCATGTGCTTTTTCTTTGATTCTTTTACTTTAAAATTCAAAGAATCGTATTATTTGTTTTGATTTTCTAATAAATAAAAAAATCAAATCAAGTCGCACTAAGAACACCTCTCCGCAATAATTTCTAGAATCTTAGAATTGAAGAAGAAAGTAAGTATAACAAAGGGAATTTCTCCTACAAAAGAGATATTGAATGAAAGAGCTATTAACAATTGAAGGTCAAAAACAATTAATGTCTCAAACAGTTAGCTCTAAAAATGACCAATTATTTTTCTACCAGAAAACATGAAACAAGAAAAATTAAGCATTCAAGTTCATAAAGCACCCCATAGAAGGAGATAAGAGCAATTCCAGTAAAACTGAAAGCACTCAGATCTTGTGTAAAGACGTCTTTTTTTTCAACAAAATCTTCTATTGAAGAAAATGTTCAATCCAACAAAGACCCATGTGCTAAAACAAAGCAAAATGAAAAGGAAAGCTACCTAAAGATAGTACGGAAGTCACAAAGATGAAAACTTTGGGTGTTTTTGCTTCAGCGATGTAGAGAAGCTTTGAGAATGGAGAAAGATATTTAGGTTAGGGTTTAGGATGGTGGCGGCAGGAAATCTATTCCAAGCGATCCTGGCTTTAGCACAACAAATTCGATCTTATATTCCTTTTCTAAACTGAATAATTGCAGGAACAGTTTGAAATAGAAAGAGGTGACGAAGAATTGTGGAAGAACAAAAGTTAGGGGATTTTTCAGATAAAAGGGTTAGTTTTAACCTTAAAAATCAAACCAGTTTATTGTCTATGCAGGGGTACAAATATGCAAAAGTAAAAATCAATGTTGAAGGTCTTAAATGACCTTTGCAGCAGCCGGTTAAGATGGAAGATATATTTGGTACCTCTCTTTAACACTTTGTGTTGGACAGTGATTTGCCATGGTTTCATAACGTAATGTATAATATAATATAATATTTGCATAAATTATATGATTTGCTACTGTTTAATAATAATTTTATCGTCTCAATTCCTATTCGCCCAAGGTAGAGAGTTCGATTTCAAATCCAACGATTTATTGACCTATGAATTTGCTATTATGCAACTCAACCTTTCTCCGCAAACTCTTTCCCCTTTACGACGACTCAGTGACCTTTGACACATTACACCTGGTTGCACGTAATTATTACTTTCGCCTTTCACTCGTGCAGTTGGACTGACTAGTGACTTTAAATTCAACCTAGAGACTGAGCCCTGCCTCTCACCTTTCTGTTCATTGCAAGAAAATACTAAAAAGAAAAAAGGAAGCTTTCGGCGAACACAAGCCATCGGGACTTGACACTTGGACACCGGGAAGCTTGCCCCTGGGTCCGTTGCTTGGAACTGCTCTTTTCCTTTCCAAAGTGGTAAAGCCAATTTGAGATCATTTATCCAGGAAAGGCAACATCTGTCGCAAACCTTCAACTCGTGATTGAACTAAGAATAAAATAAGGTTTGAACCAAAATTTGCTAAAACCGAACCGAATGTCCACCCCCCATGAGATACCACCAAATTGATGATTTTGAAAAGTGAAAATTTTGGTGATTATAAAATCATGAAATTAAACCATAACATATAATTCATAAAACAATCAAAATAAACATAGTTCTCTCACTAAATGTATCACACCCTACCACGAAAAACCATCGTCCAAACAAGCAGAATGGAGGATTGGTATTTTTGAAATTTAAAATAAAGTAGTACCTAAAATCATCATGGTACAATTAACCATGTGTACATGAAAAACCAAAACTACCCCTAACTCTGGTTAAAAAAGGAGCTCAACTCTCCTTTCTATGTAAGGAAAAAAGAAAAGCAAAGTACTAATTTGTTGGTGAATGAGAAGAAAAGAACCTTCTTCAACCTTGTCAATTAAGAAATAGAGTTCTGTTAAGTCTTAAGTGTTAACCCAGCGAAGGAACCGAGGAAGAAAAATTGAAGAGTAAAAATGGCGTTGCAGTGGATGATATTGACGTACGTGGTAGCAGCAGAGGCAGCAGTAGCTATTCTGCTGACATTGCCATCTCCCAAAGCTCTCAAATCTCGTTTTGTTTCTCTAATTTCACTCGCCCTTCAACCTTCTCTTTTCATCCTCCCTTTCTCTGCTTTTCAGCTCCTGGGTATTCTCCCTCCTTCGTATTGTCTTGATTTTTATTTGCTACTTCGTTATTCTTACAATCGACTGATACTGGGACTTAATTTTTTTTTTCTCATCTTAGATATCTATTGGAAAAATGAGCATCGATTGATGTGTACGGGTGAGATTTGCACTGCTGCTGAAAGGGACCGCTACGAGAAAAGGGTAAATTTTTCTTCGCTTTTGGAACAATTTTGTGTAGTACTGTAATAGATTTTACGGGGTGAGTGTAAATTGTGTTGAATAAAATGTTTGTCATATATAAAAAGGAAAATTGGTCCTACAATGTCATTTCAACTTCATCCTGTGATTGATAACCAATTGGTTTCTACAATTTTGATGGGCAAGTATAGCTGATATTTGCTCGATAACCCTGTGTTACTTGTCGGCAAAGTTGAGTTTTTAAGGTGTCTGATTTGTTGCATACTTCAAATTTAGGATGAGGTATAACTAAAATGTTATATACGGGTGAGCAAAATGGCTAATAAGCATGATATTTAGGTGGCATATACATGATATTTAATTGTCATTTGTTAAAATTAGAATGAATTTTGGATTTTTCAAGTAAACTATTTGCAGTTTAAGCTGTTCTTCTTCTTTAAGTATGTTACTACTTCTACACTGCATCAAGTAAACTATTTGCAGTTAAACATTTCTTCTTCTTAAGTATAGTACTACTTCCATGCTGCATGAGATTAGCAATAGTCAAGGTATTGAAATCAGATTGACCACAATCCCACATACTGTACATATCTTATCCCGCTAGAGAAGGTGAAGTCAGATTGATATCTCTGTACATGTCTTAGATTATATGTGAAGTTAGTCTTCCGTGGTTTCTGTATATCTCGCCTATTCCTTGATAGTAGGTGATGGAACTAAAGGTAATGCAGTTGTATATAGAGCCAAGTTAGATGCTGGTGTCAGAAAAATGGGAGTAACGAGGTGTGTTTCGTTGTACTCCGGCCATGAACTTATCAGAGATGTAATAATACAGATCACAGAGGTCTGAAGATAAGTGTATGCACGATCTGATGATGAACTGGTGACTGTGAGATATCCGTAAGATATCAGTTCTAATAGGAAAGGGAAGTTTTCCATAGTTTAGGAAAACACAAATAAGTAAAATAAACAGAAAGTAAGATAAAATTCCTAACAAATCAAAGAATGAAGGTAGTGACCATAACTTGTTTCATTTAGGGGAAATGCTTATTGTTCATCAAATTATATAGTACCTTATATCAATGCACCAAGCCGGAAGGAAAAATTCAACTCAAAATCGGTCAATGAAGCACTTGACACAAGGATGTCAGGTCTTCGCTTGGGAAGATGTTTGTTTCTTACTTATCAGAGAGATTTCCTGTTCTTTTTGTTGAGATTTTAACTGAGACTTTGCAACAGTAAAGTACCACTTGAAAACTTAAGCAGCAGAAACAACAATTCTTATTAGTCTAGTTCTGTTGTCATTGCTGCCATATTGATAGGGATTTCATTGGTCATGGCCTCCCTCTTCCTCCCCGCTCCCTCCTTTAACATTATGAAAGTGTGGAAAACAAATTATTTCAGCTGCAGGTCCTACTACCCTTCCAGACCTTACTTGTGGGATTTCACTTGGTATATTGTTGGTGTAACTCAGTAGTGGAATTATGGTGAGACTGAGATCAATGCTCGGCTGCTAGTGCTAGTTGGACAAGGGATCAACCCACTTCTTTTGTTTGAGATTGTTATCGTTCATTTGTTTGCCAATCCATGGATCAAATTCATGTGATATATCAAACATTTTGAAAATACGAAATGGTCCTAATATTAAGTTCTTATCGAATATCCCAGAAAGGATAGTCCTCAGATTAAGTTCAGTCATGTGATATATAGAATCGCCTTGATCTGCAAACATCAGTCTAGTACATCAGATATTGTAGACTACAAAATATTTATGTTGGTAAACGCTGAAGACTGAGTTCCTGAGCCATATCCCAAAACAACTCTTGCATTTTCCAAATAATTGGTTGAAACATTCTGGTGTGCTGTGTGGTACATGCATTCCACTTGTTACCTATTCTTTTTTTCCCTTTGTTCTTGCACAGAAATAGAAACACATTGATGCATTGATGTTATATTATCTGGCTTATGGTTTCTTTTGCTTTCTGTTTGTATGTCCACTTATGTTATGCAGATCTACAAGGCTCAAAGAAATGTGATCCTATGTCTGGCAGCATGCCTTCTCTACTGGTACATCAATTGAACAATGTGATGTTATATGTGTATTTACTTTCGAGATGTCTCTCTTTTGTAATTTAATAACTAATACCTAAGCAATGTGCTCGTTATGTTTGAAGGTGTATCTATCGTGTTTGCAAGTACCACAAAGAGATTCAGAGCATGGAAGAAGTAGAAAAGAGATACAAAGACCAGTAGCTGTTCTACCTATGCAGGAGTCGTACTACTCAAGGCTATTATAGCTGAATCGAAACCTAGTAGTAACATTTAGACTTTGTAATGTAACATATTATGAGTCTTGTGTTTGCTTTATAAGTGCCATAGTTTGCTATGTCTTCCTCAATAAAACAGAACATACATGTAATTGGTCACTTTTGACACCTACATATTCAAAAGAGACGGCCAAAGGGAAGAAATTCCGACAATATATAGAAATTCCATTGTAATATTCACTTTACAAACACTTCTTTTTTCACAATCAGTACATGCCCAGTATCACAAGAGTGAAATATATAAGGCACAAGAAAAAGAGGAAAAAAAAATTAAAAGAAAAAAAAAGAGAACCCCCATGACATTTTTGCTACAGCAAGAATCAAGCAGTGTGTCTCTTCTTCTTCTTCTTAGTCTTCAACCTATCACATAGGAAAGTTTTCTCTAATTGATCCACCCTCTGCGCCAGCGAATTCAGCATACGCGTTTGTATTTCATTCCTTTGGCACAATTCACTCATCATTTTCATCATATTCTCATTCTTTTCCACCATTTTCTCCAACAACTCTCTGTTTCTTCTACTCTCCTCTCCCCCATCAAGCCTGTGTGAGCTTGTTTCAATCTCATCCTCAACTCCTTCAATCACATCCCCTACTTCACCACCCTCCATACATTCGCCCATCGGACAATCGGTTTCCTCCTTTACATCCTGCAACCCTTCATACTTCTCAACCGACGGTGCTACATCGTGTTCGCCCTCTATGGGTGTTTTCTCATCATTTGTCGTATGATTTGACGCCACTTGATTTCCTACATCCACATTCTGCTCTACCAGATCACAAGGTTCATTCTGATTTGTGGATTTTCCATCTTCGTCCAGATTTTCTGTAGAATCAGGGATGTCTCCGGTCTGATTAGCTGGTTCAGAGAGTTCATGGGAATCATCATGTTGATTCTCCTCTTCAGCTGCAATTTGATTGGTCGCGGAAACAATAGAGTCAACTTTCTCTTGCAAACAAATTGCCTTCCTAATCACAGCCTTTCTGCACTCCCTAACACCGGAATCAACTCCACGAATGGAATCCAACTTGAAAAGCAGAGACATCAGCGTCTCATTCACCCGCAACCTTTCCCTTTCGTCTCTGCGAATCAACTCTGCCATTTCACTGCACAAAAGCTTCCGCTCAACATCTTCCACCTCCTTTCGTATCGACATGATTTTCTTCATGCTTTTTCTCACCAGAAACCCTCTGAAAACCTTCTGGATCTTCAAGGCAGAAGCGGACCGGTCCGGCTGAGGTTTCTGCGTCGTGGAGGCCGAAACAGCCCGCTCGGGGTCTGAACTGACAAAGTGGACCGGAATCTGGACAACCTTACTGGCCGGCTTGATTCCGGCAGGTTTCTGGTGGATCGATTGTACTGGTATTCCTCTCGAGTTAGATGAATAGCGAGGACGAGTTGGGTGGGTCCAATAGCCTCCGTAGAATGGATTCTCCATTGTTGATTTTGATCGCTTTGTTGAGAAATTGATAGATAACGAAGTCTGCAGTTTTTGTTGTCTGTACAATGTGACAAGAGGTGAAGCCTTCTGGTATTTATACGGTTGAGAGGGAAACTGAAGTGAATATTCCAGAAGGTTCAGGATTTTTGGAAGGACATAAAAATATCTTAGCTTTCGCTAGAGTGATGTAGAATGTTCCTAAGGGGAAACGAAAAAAAGATGTGGTATTCCTTCGGTTCAGGTATTCCTCCGGTTCATATTAATTAAATAAATTAAAAAATATTTTTTTAATCAATAAATATTAAAAAATATTTTTTTAATCAATAAATATTAAAAAATATTTTTCTTCCTACTGACCATATTCTTAACTACAAAAATATTGATCTCAATTACTTATTTTCTGTTGATGCTTTTTCTCAAAGATATTTATATTTGATCAGTGATTGATTTGCAGTTGATTATCGAAACCTTAAATATGACCAACAGAAAAAGAAAACAAGATTATTGAGGAGCAATGAAGCATGGACTCGTTATTATTCAGTAACTAATAAGGGATCTATACTAATCATGGCCATGGGAGAGTTGAAATCTATAGTAATGCTGATTGGGGTGGGTCAGTAGAGGACAGAAGATTAACTTGAGGATGAGAAAAGATCGCTGAGAAAGCATCTTGGCGAAGATAAAAGAGTTTGACACTTGACCGAAACAAAGCCCGTATTCTTCCTAAACCCCCTATTCTTAGCATGACAGATATTGAATAAAGGGACGACCGAGGGGGTACTGATTTGAGGGAAGCATAAAGGAAGACGTCGAAAGGGTTATGTTAAAAGAGATGGCTATGAGACTAGTACAAATAATATGTTGAAACAGTCGATTTAGTAGTCTGCTTTCTTTCTCCGGGTATGAAAAAGGAAAGGATAGAGAGGAAGGCTCCTGTTGTGGCAATTCAACCCAGAGGGTATAGTTACTATAACTAATAAGAAGCATAGTAAAGTCGGTGTAGAATAATTGAATCTCTTATTAGCTTATGAAGGAAGGTAGCTAGTGTAGCTTTCCCGGATGTTGTCGGGGCACAACGAATAGATTTGATTGATTTTACATTCAAATTCGTATAATTAAATTTAAGTTCAAAATATAATACTTTATTTGTTTCAATTTATTTGCCCTTTTTTTTTAGTTCATATAAAAAAGAATGTCTTTTTTTTTTTTGAAAACTTCTAAAATTTAACTCTTCACGTGATATTGTTGCCCACAAGATCTAAAAATAGTTTTGATTGAGTCATATAATTTGACATATGTTATTATTTGTCTTGATTTATACGACATTGACAGATTTTTTTATATATTTTAAAAAAAATTTAAGCTATTATTATTACGACTTATAGTAATATGTTTTAAATTATTAATTATTGTGATTTATAGTATATTTTACATAAATTTCAAATAATGTATGTTACTCTTGTTGTTTCAATTTATATGGCACAAAATGACAAGTATTGTGACATATAGTATTTTTTACATCATTTCAAGTAATATACATAAATTTTTTGATTTATTTTATATTAGTAATTTTTTTGTAGTTATCATAATTTCTGTGTTGAGAGTCAAATGATATGAATCTCGATTAATATTTCAAGATTTATTTTTTTAGTCATATTGATATAAAAAATTAAAATTTGTATTACATTTTATGTAGTGTATGAATATTTAATTTTAAACAATTTGTATTACTTTTTTATATAATTTATGAATATTATTTAAAATATCAATTAATGTAATTTATATTTGGTTTTATTAATTAGTGGAATTGATTTTCTAAAATTTAGAATATGACAACTAAAGAAAAGGGGGAAAGCGTAACTTCCTTCGTATGTTAATTCTAACGTAATGTACCTCTGAATGCAGTAGCATAGCCTGCTCATTTGGTTGAATATACGTACTCCCTCTGTCCACTATACTAAAAGTATGTAAACTTTTACTTATCTGATTTAAGAAATCAACAGATAATTTATCACTTCATTTCTATGCATTCTTGTTTTATTAATAGTAATGAGTGTAGTCTTTGAGTTTGAAAATCAAAAAACCAAATCGAATTTAGCTTTATCTCATGAAATTATGCAGGGTGAAGCTGGTATTCCAAAATTGGCAACTCATGAAGGGGTGAAGATAGAGATTCGAGAACAGTGAGGCCGTCCATTTCTTGATTAATGAAGAGACATCCCAATGTAGCACCTTCTTGGAAATCAATCCACCATAAAGATATATTGCACTCTTTCTGTAGTTCCCAACGCTCTTTATATGTATATATATAGGAAACATATGTTCATTTTTTGCAAGCTGCTATAAATTATTTTTCTCTTCTTTTTTGCTTCACAAATATGACAGCTCCCAAGGTTACTATGAAGCTATTGATAGACAGCAAAATCCAAAAAGTTATGTTCGCCGAGGCAGGGAAAGAATGTATTGATTTCCTATTTCACATTCTGGCCTTGCCAATAGGCAGTGTGATTAGGCTTCTCATCACTAAAGGTATGGTTGGGTGCTTGGGGAACTTGTATGAGAGCCTTCAGAATCTTGATAACATGTACATTCAACCAAATCAGAAAAAGGACACTCTCTTGAAACCGAAATCAGCAGCCTGTGATACTTCAGTACCTCTGTTATTGATCACCAACTCCCCTGTTGAGAAAAAGTTTTACAAGTGCCCCAACCATAATGGCTATGTTACTGATGATCCTTGAACAGGCTGCCCTGGTCAAAGTGGATATGTATGTGGACGCGCTATGGACACAACTATGATCTACATTGCACCCCTTGCAGAAAATCATGTGGTAGCATCTGATGGAGGATTGGTAAAGGGGGTTATCACTTACATGGTGTTGGATGACTTGGTTATCAAGCCAATGTCCACTATTTCAAGCATCACTCTGCTCAACCAATTCAACATTAAAGATGTTGTTCTCAAAGAGAAAGTTGTTACTCTTGGAATGGATGAGGTATATATACTTGTTCCTTTCTTAGTATTTAATCATGTTGTTCTATTTTACTGAACATTGTTTGGAGAACTTTTAGTATTTAGTACAATAACAATCAGAATTCTACAGTTTCAGCTTGTTGTAAATGGTTATAGCAGAAACATTAATTTAGCAGACAGATCGCCCCAACTTTGTTAATAGAGTATTTACTTGTTCTTCAGGCTTTGAAGCTGCTGAAGACTTCTCTGCAGTCCAAGAATGTGTTGACTAGTGTCTTCATGGACTGTGTAAATGAATGAATGTCTTTGCTATTCCCCTGTTGGTTGTGGATTTTGTCTTTTCATTTACTTTCCTATGTGGTTCTAGATGGTGTCTTTTGCTCTACTCATTTTGCTTAATTTGTCTATCTATGAAGTGGAATTATGTACTTATATCAACTTCAATCTTGTCATTTGTTCAATAGTTCTGGATTCTTTGCTTATTATCTAAGTCTAATTTGTCATAACAAGGCTCAGCTCTATTTGTGTACTTGGAAGGAAGTTCACTGCAGCAACTCTGAATGGTTTAAAAGGATAAGAAAAGGAAAATCATGTGATTAACAAATAACCTTCAATTGAAATGTACTTTACTTGTTCAACATTTCAAAATAAGATTTCACTTATTAATAAAGACATTCTTCCCCTTTACCCAAATTTACTTTTATAAATGCCTGTTACCCTTGTATTATTAACATCTATCTTTTTTTTTTTTGTGGTTACTTCTTTTAAATTATGGTAATTATTTGTTTTTAATTTATGTAACAAGTTTTGTAAAGAAAAAAATTATTTTTAAGATAGAGAAAAGGTGAAAAATTCTAGTTAAATATATAAGGTAATGATCTTTAAAATGAGATAACTTAGTAGAATAATATTATACAATAATAATCAAAATTTCATAAAATTAAAATAGAATTAAAGAGAAAAAATGCAAATAATACTAGAAATTAGAAAAAAAGAATAGATTTAAGAGGGGTAAGAAAGGGGTCATCTTGGATATGCAAAAGTTTTTCATGAAAAAAGGAAAAAGAAAAATAAATAATAGACTATTTGAGAATATAAAAAAGTTTCTCTTGTTGTCAAATCTCAATAAATGTCATTAAGTATGCATGTCATATTTTTTAAAAGAAAAAAGGAAAAAAAACTTTAAAACGAATGTAAATACAAAACTTAAACTTACATATGTTTTATAATTTGTAATTCAAGCTTTTAAATTGTATACTCTTGCAATTTTTCCATATGGTATAATATGCAAATAAAATCTTTGGGTACAATAAATAAAAGATATTGTATTTATACTCCTATTTTATACTGCTTCTTAATTTTTGTTCCAAGTTAATAGTGGACTGTTATTGTTGGACGGAGGGAATATCAGGATTTAATTAAGTAAACCAATCCTCTTAAACCATGACTAAACTATCCTTGTCATCTAATTTAATTTTTTTTTTCTCATTGAGGATCAATTATGCCAAAAATATTGCTCAAAGATTTGACAAAATATTTTCTTACCATAAAAATCATGGAGAAATGCAGCAATTATCAACAAGAACAGAAGATTAAATCACTAATAGGGTACAACAACCAAAAATCACAAGAAAATAGAATAACAGTTGATGACAAATCATAAAGTTCGTTTGCGATCGTATGATTAAAATTAAATATTTTAATTTATTGATCGTTTATTTGTTATTTTAGGAGATTTTAATTTTATAGTACACTCTTTATATTCGTTTATCGTTTTTATTAGACAAGGCATTATCAGCATGAAACCCCATCATTACGAAAGCTGAGAAAATTGGTCATGTTCGTCCAAGATTTTCATGGTTCAGAAAAGCTTATAGGAATCAACAATGCTACGCAAAGAGATAACTCTTATTTTTTAAAAAAAAAATCATTACAAACAAAAGTATTATGAAAAAAAAGAGAGTAAAAGTTGCTCAAATTTACAGTGATTCAACGTTAAACATTTAATTTTGTATGCAATTTAGTATTCAAAAATAAGAGAGCTACTAAAAAATATCAAGAATATATAAAAAATCGAAGTTCTAAAATCATATAAATTAGTTTAATGTTTATAGAAGCAAGAAGATGTAAATATGAAAAATAAAATCAAATAGGAGTAGCAGATTCTCGCCTAAATTGGTGCTGTTAATATGAAAGGATCAAACTAAGAGTGTGTTTGGTACGGAGAAAAATATCTTTCGAAAAATATTTTTTAATTTTTTCATATTTAATTAGCTTAAATATTTTGAAAAATAAAAAATATGAAGGTATTAATAAGGTATTATAGATTATATTTGTGTTAAGTAGATCCTAACATTTCTATAAAAGTTGAAGTTCCTTCTATAAAATTACTTTGAAAATGATTAAAAACTCAATTATCTTCCTGCTATCACTCCTCATAGCTAATGAAAGACGGTTTATATAATTTATTTATTCGATCTGTTATTTCTACATTGAAAGAAATTTTACCTATACTAGGTTGCCACAATTCAATGCACTAAACTAAACTAAATATAGAGGCATACCAATTAAGATAAAATGTGCTATTAATGAAAGAGTTGTTTGAATGGCCAGTACAGAAAGTAGAGGATACGTGTCAATTTGGGAATTTACATACCAATTAAGATTAAAAGTGTTATTAGTGAAAACAAATATTAAGGATATGGATTTTTGCAAAGCAATTAAAGATAATACATACCAGGTTAATAAATGCATGCCATTTTTCTTAATTTGTGGTCTACATATCTATTTTTAAAAAATAAAATAATTTACTTTCCAAACAAAAAAAAAAACTTTTCCCTTAATATGGAAAATGGGAGTCATTGTTGAGATGGACGTTTTAATATGCATTCATATATTTCCTTTTGATTTGGACAGATAATATATGAAAGTCCAATTTTAATGACATTAATTTATATAACATGGGGGACCAAATTAAGTAGTAATTAATTTTGAAAAGGAAATTAAAGGCAATTGGATTATTAATCTCTTAATTTTGAACAATTGAGTCAAGATTTGGATTAATGTGAGGGAATTGTCTTCATAATATATCATTTCCTCTAGTTAATGCTTAAACACATAAATCCTTTTAAACCAAACTTCATTTTCAACATGTCCATTTTTATACTTCATATGCATAAGTAACGGGTTGGCGGCCCAAATGTGGAATTGCTTTCAACAAATTAAGAGAAACTTGCAAATGCATCCAACAAAATAATTGTATAACATGACATCGCAGCAAAATAATTATATCTTGAAGTTGCTTTTGGCATATAGAGTGTCCTACTATTCTTTGAAACGATATTAATTTTAAATTGGGAAATTTGAATTTTAATATGATATTTGAAGCAAATATACCAAATTCACGTGTGAAGCACGAGATACGTATACGTGACACACGAAATACACAAGTATAACATAGAAGATACACATTCCATGCACGGAATGCACTCGCAACGCACGGAATGCACGTACAGCGCACGAGGTACATGTAGGGTGTCATAATACCCTATATGCCAAAAACAACCATCAATTCTACCGTGATTGCGAAATCTTAAAGCGACATTAGTAAAAGTACACCAAATTTGCTTCAACTCTCAAAGCGACTGCTTGATACCCCTAGCTCCAGCATCATTCCGAAATGTTATGTCTTGGGCTACGAAGCTATTACTGATTACCCCTGCAAATAAAATAAAAACAAACGATTATAATTCATCAAAAACCATAAAATTCAAGCATATATATAGAGTGACTCTCACCCACTATCGTTGTGGCATAGGCTCTATTGCCGCCGACGAAACTTCTTTGCTCCTTGTGATTGTACTCACCATACATCCCTCGTTTGATTTTGATATAATATGGTTTGACACTCTTATTTCGGCATTGCAAATATCGCTCCAATTATTGTTTTAAAATCACCAATCCCGTCTTGAGAAACAACAATATTAAGTGCAACAGTCAACTGACTTTGACTGCGTAAAACTATGGCAGATAACATAGTTGCAGCAGTCAACAAGAGAACATAAATTATATTACATAGATGATTAATTAAATAATTGAGTTACTCTTCATTTAGAAGATGACCAAAGATCACGAATTATACAATCCTATTGTCACGTGGCTTTTGGCTTTTCAGCTAGAAGTGAAAGAAATCGAGAAGAAGGATGAATTTATCTCAACAATGGCACAAAAGATGTCGGCCTTGCACACCACGCATACAGTGACGGAGCCATGATTTCTATGAAGGGGTTTGAAGAATAAAAAAAGTAAAAACGTGAAAATTATAAGGTGAAAAATGAAGCGAGATAGGAGAGAAATATTAATCTTAACCCGCTAAATTTAACTTATTCTTTCTCATACTGTATTCAGGTTCTTCCTACTATCACCTTGCTATATCGAGTTTTAAAAAATATTTTTGTGCTTTTATTTCTTTTATTTTCCGGTTTTCTACTTTATTTGGAATTTAAAATTCTAAATCAATGTCTATTTAATCATATGTTACTTTAAAAATTACCAAGATTCTTTATAAATGTGTAGAAATTGAATTACTAATATTATAATGCATATTCATATTCATAAGATAAATAAATGACATCGTCAACTTTTTGGTTCATTTGATTAAATTTACTAGGTAAGTCATTTGTATTAAAAAAAAAATTAAATAATAAATAAGTCAAATAAGCTTAGCTTAGTTTTCATCTCTTTAGAATTGAATTGATAAAAATAAGAAAGAAATACTATGAAATTTAGAAAAAATTCAATTAAATAGATTTTGTTAAAAGGATAGATATTCAAGTTTTTTCAATTTCTTCATTCGTAATTTACTTTTTATTTTATATAATATTTTTCTAATTTAATTTTAATTTAATAATAATTTATCATTCTTAAAAGAATTTCTTCGTGTTAGTACATGAAAAGAGAGTTATGTAGAAGCAAAACAAACAACATAAATAAGAAGAACAAAAGACGAAAATATAAAAAAATGTGGCTAATAAATTAAAACAAAGACAAATTAAAAAACAGAAATTACAAAAAGAGAGAAATAATGAATACCAATAATAATAAAAAAACTTTATTGAACCCAGGAACAATAAAGCCTTTGATTGGGTTGGGTTTTTGAGCCCAAAATCTAGGTCCACCTGCCTTTTCAAGATAAAAAATAATAATAAAAGGATTGAATGTTGCATGGAAAGGTATTCGAATAGGCACAACAACGGTTAAAAGTGAACTCCTTTGCCATTGAGTACGTCCCTCTGAAGTTATTAAGGGGGTTAATTTTAATATATACAGTCATAAAATCAAAAATGAACCTTATATATACAGTGTAATTTTATGACAAATGGGGTCGAGGTGACCCTTTGAGCTCCACTTAGCTCTGCCCCTGCACGCATACTCCCAATTTTTTGGGGTTGCAACAAAATTCTGATTTTTAAAAGAATCCAACTATGGACAGGACGTGATTATCAAGGTTGTAGACTCGAGGATTAGACCAAACCATCCCTTTTTCCATGACAACAATATGTCTCCTCCACCTGCAAAATGGAAAGGAAAATGTAAGTTTACGGAAAACGTAACTTGCAACAATAAACTCATCGGTGCAAGAAACTTTTTGGGTGTCTCTACTAATCCACCATTTGATAAGGAAGGTCACGACATGTATACTTCAAGTACTGCTTCGGAAAACTTTGTTAATAAAGAAAATGTGTTTGGCAATGCCAATGGCATATCAACCGGCATGGCCCCTCTTGCCCATATTGCCATATATAAGGTGTATGCACTATTTGGCTGTCCAAATGATGTTGTATTGGCTGCGATGGGTGTTGCAATAGATGATGGAGTGGATGTGATTTCTGTTTCCTCTGGCTTTCCATCTTTAAAGTTTTATGATGACAACATTGTCATTGGTTCTTTCGTCGCAATGCAAAAGGGTGTTATTGTTGTCAACTTTGCTGGTAACAGTGGTCTAAGTAGTAGTACGTTACTTGGACTCTCATTGTTGGTGCTAGTAAACATGATAAAAAGTTAATAACAACACATGTGCTAGGATTGACAGTTGCTTTTGGCATGTAGGGTATCCTGATACCCTTGAAAATGACATCAATTTTAAATTGGAAATTTGAAGCAAATGTACCAAATACGCATGTGAAGCACGAGATACGTACGCGTGACACACGAAATGCACATGTATAACACAGAAGATACACATTTCATGCACAAGATGCACTCCTAACACACGGCATGCATGTACAGCGCACGAGATACACAGCATATAGAGTGTTCTGATACCCTATATGTCTAAAGATAAAATCAATTCTACCATGATTGCGAAATCTTGAAGCGACATTAGTAAAAAGACAACAAAATTGCTTCAACTCTTAAATCGACTACTTGATACCCCAGGTCCAGCATCATTATGAAATGTTATGTCTTGGGCTACGAAGCCATTACCGATTACCTCTGCAAATTAAATAAAAAAATGATTATAATTTATAAAAATTCATAAAATTATGTGTATATATAGAGTGACTCTCACCCACTGTCACTATGCATAAGTTCTATTGCCCGTTATTATTGTACTATCCACTCCTTCTCCAATCAGCACTATATTAGTCTTTTTCTTATCAAGTCGAACGTACTCGCGATACGTCCCTTGTTTGATTTTGATATGGTACGGTTGAAACTCTTATTCGGTGCCGCTAATATCGCTCCAGTTATTGTTTTAGAATCACTAGTCCCGTCTTGAGAAATGACGACATTAGGTGCAACAGTCAACTAACTTTGACTGCGTAAAACTATGGCTGATAACATAGTTGCAGCAACAAACAACGTCATTATATTACTGCACGAAGATAATAATCTTCCTATGTTGAACAATTAAAAAAATCTGATCAGTACGTTCATTGACAAGTCCTGATACCCTTCAAAACGACATCAATTTGCAGGTTGGTTGAAATTTAGAAATAGCTACCTTTTCTCTATGTCGCTCGGACTCTTCAAAATTACGACAAAACAACATTTTTGGAGGGTCCGAGCAACATAGTTTTTCTTTTTGTTTTACATTAAGTTTCTTATTTGCTCACTCTTTTTGTCCTTGCCCTGCATTTTTGAATTACAGAAACAGGAAAAATTGAAGGAAGTCTAACTGGAATTAGCGTTGGAACTGAAGTAACTGAAATGCAGAAAATTTGGAGAAGCTTTCAAGCTCTTGGAGCTATAACTTTTGCTTATTCTTATTCCCTAATCCTTAGAAATTCAGGTAAAAATATTAGCTAATAGTCTTGATACCCTTCATAATGACATCAATTTTGAAAAGGAACTTTGAATTTTAAAATGAAATTTGAAGCAAATGTAGCAAATACGCATGTGAAGTACGAGATATGTACACGTGACACACGAAATGCACATGTATAATGCGGAAGATACACATTACATGCACGGAACGCACTCATAACGAACAGAATGCACGTATAGCACACGAGATACACGACATATAGGGTATCAGGATACCCTATAGAACCAAAAGCAGTCGTCAATTCTACCACTCCTTCTCCAATCAGCACTATATTATTGTACTATCCACTCCTTCTCCAATCAACACTATATTAGTCTTTTTCTTATCAAGTCGAACGTACTCACGATACGTCCCTTATTTGATTTTGATATGGTACGGTTGAAACTCTTATTCGGTGATGCTAATATCGCTCTAGGTATTGTTTTAGAATCACTAGTCCCGTCTTGAGAAATGACGACATTAGGTGCAGCAGTAAACTAACTTTGACTGCGTAAAACTATGGCTGATAGCATAGTTGCAGCAACAAACAATGTTATTATATTACTGCACGAAGATAATAATCTTCCTATATTGAACAATTAAAAAAATCTGATCAGTACATTCATTGACAAGTCCTGATACCCTTCAAAACGACATTAATTTGCAGGTTGGTTGAAATTTAGAAATAGCTACCTTTTCTCTATGTCGCTCGGACTCTTCAAAATTACGACAAAACAACATTTTTGGAGGGTCCGAGCAACATAGTTTTTCTTTTTGTTTTACATTAAGTTTCTTATTTGCTCATCCTTTTTGTCCTTGCCCAGCATTTTTGAATTACAGAAACAGGAAAAATTGAAGGAAGTCTAAGTGGAATTAGCGTTGGAACCGAAGTAACTGAAATGCAGAAAATTTGGAGAAGCTTTTAAGCTCTTGGAGCTATAACTTTTGCTTATTCTTATTCCCTAATCCTTATAGAAATTCAGGTAAAAATATTAGCTAATAGTCTTGATACCCTTCATAACGACATCAATTTTAAAAAGGAAATTTGAATTTTAAAATGAAATTTGAAGCAAATGTAGCAAAATACGCATGTGAAGCACGAGATACGTACACGTGACATACGAAATGCACATGTATAATGGGGAAGATACACATTACATGCACGGAATGCACTCATAACGCACAGAATGCACGTATAGCGCACGAGATACACGACATATAGGGTATTAGGACACCCTATAGAACCAAAAGCAGTCGTCAATTCTACCACTCCTTCTCCAATCAGCACTATATTATTGTACTATCCACTCCTTCTCCAATCTCACTAGTCCCGTCTTGAGAAATGACAACATTAGGTGCAGCAGTAAACTAACTTTGACTGCGTAAAACTATGGCTGATAACATAGTTGCAGCAACAAACAACGTCATTATATTACTGCACGAAAATAATAATCTTCCTATATTGAACAATTAAAAAAATCTGATTTGTACGTTCATTGACAAGTCCTGATACCCTTCAAAACGACATCAATTTGCAGGTTGGTTGAAATTTAGAAATAGCTACCTTTTCTCTATGTCGCTCAGACTCTTCAAAATTACGACAAAACAACATTTTTGGAGGGTCCGAGCAACATAGTTTTTCTTTTTGTTTTACATTAAGTTTCTTTTTTGCTCACTCTTTTTGTTCTTACCCTGCATTTTTGAATTACAGAAACAGGAAAAATTGAAGGAAGTCTAACTGGAATTAGCGTTGGAACCGAAGTAACTGAAATGCAGAAAAATTGGAGAAGCTTTCAAGCTCTTGGAGCTATAGCCTTTGCTTATTCTTATTCTCTAATCCTTATCGAAATTCAGGTAAAAATATTAGCTAATAGTCTTTATACCCTTCATAACGACATCAATTTTAAAAAGGAAATTTGAATTTTAAAATGAAATTTGAAGCAAATGTAGCAAATACGCATGTGAAGCACGAGATACGTACACGTGACACACGAAATGCACATGTATAATGCAGAAGATACACATTACATGCACGGAATGCACTCATAACGCACAGAATGCACGTATAGCGCACGAGATACACAACATATAGGGTATCAGGACACCCTATATGCCAAAAGCAGCCGTCAATTCTACCACTCCTTCTCCAATCAGCACTATATTATTGTACTATCCACTCCTTCTCCAATTAGCACTATATTAGTCTTTTTCTTATCAAGTCGAACGTACTAACAATACGTCCCTTGTTTGATTTTGATATGGTACGGTTGAAACTCTTATTCGGTGCCGCTAATATTGCTTCGGTTATTAATTTAGAATTACTAGTCCCGTCTTGAGAAATGACGACATTAGGTGCAACAGTCAACTAACTTTGACTGCGTAAAACTGTGGCTAATAATATAGTTGCAGCAACAAACAACGTCATTATATTACTGCACGAAGATAATAATCTTCCTATATTGAACAATTAAAAAAATCTGATCAGTACGTTCATTGACAAGTCCTGATACCCTTCAAAACGACATCAATTTGCTGGTTGGTTGAAATTTAGAAATAGCTACCTTTTTTCTATGTCGCACGGACTCTTCAAAATTACGACAAAACAACATTTTTGGAGGGTCCGAGCAATATAGTTTTTCTTTTTGTTTTACATTAAGTTTCTTTTTTGCTCACACTTTTTGTCCTTACCCTGCATTTTTGAATTACAGAAACAGGAAAAATTGAAGGAAGTCTAACTGGAATTAGCGTTGGAACCGAAGTAACTGAAATGCAGAAAATTTGGAGAAGCTTTCAACCTCTTGGAGCTATAGCTCTTATTCCCTAATCCTTATCAAAATTCAGGTAAAAATATTAGCTAATAGTCTTGATACCCTTCATAAGGACATTAATTTTAAAAAGAAAATTTGAATTTTAAAATGAAATTTGAAGCAAATGTAGCAAATACGCATGTGAAGCACGAGATACGTACACGTGACACACGAAATACACATGTATAATGCAGAAGATATACATTACATGCACGGAATGCACTCATAACGCACAGAATGCACGTATAGCGCACGATATACACGACATATAGGGTATCAGGACACCCTATATGCCAAAAGCAGCCGTCAATTCTACCACTCCTCCAATCAGCACTATATTATTGTACTATCCACTCCTTCTCCAATTAGCACTATATTAGTCTTTTTCTTATCAAGTCGAACGTACTAACAAGACGTCCCTTGTTTGATTTTGATATGGTACGGTTGAAACTCTTATTCGGTGCCGCTAATATTGCTCCAGTTATTAACTTAGAATTACTAGTCCCGTCTTGAGAAATGACGACATTAGGTGGAGCAGTCAACTAACTTTGACTGCGTAAAACTGTGGCTAATAACATAGTTGCAGCAATAAACAACGTCATTATATTACTGCACGAAGATAATAATCTTCCTATATTGAACAATTAAAAAAATCTGATCAGTACGTTCATTGACAAGTCCTGATACCCTTCAAAACGACATCAATTTGCAGGTTGGTTGAAATTTAGAAATAGCTACCTTTTCTCTATGTCGCTCGGACTCTTCAAAATTACGACAAAACAACATTTTTGGAGGGTCCGAGCAACATAGTTTTTCTTTTTGTTTTATATTAAGTTTCTTTTTTGCTCACTCTTTTTGTTCTTACCCTGCATTTTTGAATTACAGAAACAGGAAAAATTGAAGGAAGTCTAAGTGGAATTAGCGTTGGAACCGAAGTAACTGAAATGCAGAAAATTTGGAGAAGCTTTCAAGCTCTTGGAGCTATAGCTTTTGCTTATTCTTATTCCCTAATCCTTATCAAAATTCAGGTAAAAATATTAGCTAATAGTCTTGATACCCTTCATAACGACATCAATTTTAAAAAGGAAATTTGAATTTTAAAATGAAATTTGAAGCAAATGTAGCAAATACGCATGTGAAGCACGAGATACGTATACGTGACACACGAAATGCACATGTATAATACAGAAGATACACATTACATGCACGGAATGCACTCATGACGCACAGAATGCACGTATAGCGCACGAGATACACGACATATAGGGTATCAGGACACCCTATATGCCAAAAGCAGCCGTCAATTCTACCACTCCTTCTCCAATCAGCACTATATTATTGTACTATCCACTCCTTCTCCAATCAGCACTATATTAGTCTTTTTCTTATCAAGTCGAACGTACTAACAATACGTCCCTTGTTTGATTTTGATATGGTACGGTTGAAACTCTTATTCGGTGCCGCTAATATTGCTCCAGTTATTAATTTAGAATTACTAGTCCCGTCTTGAGAAATGACTACATGATGTGCAGCAGTCAACTAACTTTGACTGCGTAAAACTGTGGCTAATAACATAGTTGCAGCAACAAACAACGTCATTATATTACTGCACGAAGATAATAATCTTCCTATATTGAACAACTAAAAAAATCTGATCAATACGTTCATTGACAAGTCTTGGTACCCTTCAAAACGACATCAATTTGCAGGTTGGCTGAAATTTAGAAATAGCTACCTTTTCTCTATGTCGCACGGACTCTTCAAAATTACGACAAAATAACATTTTTGGAGGGTCCGAGCAACATAGTTTTTCTTTTTGTTTTACATTAAGTTTCTTTTTTGCTCACTCTTTTTGTCCTTACCCTGCATTTTTGAATTACAGAAACAGGAAAAATTGAAGGAAGTCTAACTGGAATTAGCGTTGGAACCGAAGTAACTGAAATGCAGAAAATTTTGAGAAGCTTTCAAGCTCTTGGAGCTATAGCTTTTTCTTATTCTTATTCCCTAATCCTTATCAAAATTCAGGTAAAAATATTAGCTAATAGTCTTGATACCCTTCATAACGACATCAATTTTAAAAAGGAAATTTGAATTTTAAAATGAAATTTGAAGCAAATGTAGCAAATACGCATGTGAAGCACGAGATACGTACACGTGACACACGAAATGCACATGTATAATGTAGAAGATACACATTACATGCACGGAATGCACTCATGACGCATAGAATGCACGTATAACGCACGAGATACACGACATATAGGGTATCAGGACACCCTATATGCCAAAAGCAGCCGTCAATTCTACCACTCCTTCTCCAATCAGCACTATATTATTGTACTATCCACTCCTTCTCCAATTAGCACTATATTAGTCTTTTTCTTATCAAGTCGAACGTACTCACGATACGTCTCTTGTTTGATTTTGATATGGTACGGTTGAAACTCTTATTCGGTGCTACTAATATCGCTCCAGTTATTGTTTTAGAATCACTAGTCCCGTCTTGAGAAATGACGACATTAGGTGCAGTAGTCAACTAACTTTGACTGCGTAAAACTGTGGTTGATAACATAGTTGCAGCAACAAACAACGTCATTATATTACTGCACGAAGATAATAATCTTCCTATATTGAACAATTAAAAAAATTTGATCCGTACGTTCATTGACAAGTCCTGATACCCTTCAAAACGACATCAATTTGCAGGTTGGTTGAAATTTAGAAATAGCTACCTTTTCTCTATGTCGCTCGAACTGTTCAAAATTACGACAAAAAAACATTTTTGGAGGGTCCGAGCAACATAGTTTTTCTTTTTGTTTTACATTAAGTTTCTTATTTGCTCACTCTTTTTGTCCTTGCCCTGCATTTTTGAATTACAGAAACAGGAAAAATTGAAGGAAGTCTAACTGGAATTAGCGTTGGAACCGAAGTAACTGAAATGCAGAAAATTTTGAGAAGCTTTCAAGCTCTTGGAGCTATAGCTTTAACTTATTCTTATTCCCTAATCCTTATCGAAATTCAGGTAAAAATATTAGCTAATAGTCTTGATACCCTTCATAACGACATCAATTTTGAAAAGGAAATTTGAATTTTAAAATGAAATTTGAAGCAAATGTAGCAAATACGCATGTGAAGCACGAGATACGTACACGTGACACACGAAATGCATATGTATAATGCAGAAGATACACATTACATGCACGAAATGCACTCATAACGCACAGAATGCACGTATAACGCACGAGATACACGACATATAGGGTATCAGGACACCCTATATGCCAAAAGCAGCCGTCAATTCTAATGTGATTGTGACATCTTAAAGCGACATCGGTAAAAGGACACCAAATTTGTTTCAACTCTTAAAGTGACTGCTTGATACCCCTAGGTCCAGCATCATTTCAAAATGTTATGTCTTAGCTACGAAGCCATTACCGATTACCCCTACAAATTAAATAAAAATAATCGATTATAATTCATCAAAATACATAAAACTCATGCGTATATATAGAGTGACTCTCACCCATTATCGTTGTGGCTTGGATTCTATCGCTACCGGTGAAACTTTTACTGCCCGTTATGATTGTACTATCCATTCCTTCTCCGATTAGCACTATATTAGTCTTTTTCTCATCAATTCGCATGTACTCAAGATACGTCTCGTGTTTGATTTTAATATAGTATGGTTAAATCACCAGTCCTGTCTCGAGAAATGAGGACATTAGGTGTAGCAGTCAACTGACTTTGACTGCGTAAAACTATGGCTGATAACATAGTTGCAGCAACAAACAACGTCAGTATATTAGCACGAAGATAATAATCTCTATGTCGCTCGAACTGTTCAAAATTACGACAAAACAACATTTTTGGAGGGTCCGAGCAACATAGTTTTTCTTTTTGTTTTACATTAAGTTTCTTATTTGCTCACTCTTTTTGTCCTTGCCCTGCATTTTTGAATTACCGAAACAGGAAAAATTGAAGGAAGTCTAACTGGAATTAGCGTTGGAACCGAAGTAACTGAAATGCAGAAAATTTTGAGAAGCTTTCAAGCTCTTGGAGCTATAGCTTTTGCTTATTCTTATTCCCTAATCCTTATCGAAATTCAGGTAAAAATATTAGCTAATAGTCTTGATACCCTTCATAACGACATCAATTTTGAAAAGGAAATTTGAATTTTAAAATGAAATTTGAAGCAAATGTAGCAAATACGCATGTGAAGCACGAGATACGTATACGTGACACACGAAATGCATATGTATAATGCAGAAGATACACATTACATGCACGAAATGCACTCATAACGCACAGAATGCACGTATAACGCACGAGATACACGACATATAGGGTATCAGGACACCCTATATGCCAAAAGCAGCCGTCAATTCTAATGTGATTGTGACATCTTAAAGCGACATCGGTAAAAGGACACCAAATTTGCTTCAACTATTAAAGTGACTGCTTGATACCCCTAGGTCCAGCATCATTTCAAAATGTTATGTCTTAGCTACGAAGCCATTACCGATTACCCCTACAAATTAAATAAAAATAATCGATTATAATTCATCAAAATACATAAAACTCATGCGTATATATAGAGTGACTCTCACCCATTATCGTTGTGGCTTGGATTCTATCGCCACCGGTGAAACTTTTACTGCCCGTTATGATTGTACTATCCATTCCTTCTCCGATTAGCACTATATTAGTCTTTTTCTCATCAATTCGCATGTACTCAAGATACGTCTCGTGTTTGATTTTAATATAGTATGGTTAAATCACCAGTCCCGTCTCGAGAAATGAGGACATTAGGTGTAGCAGTCAACTGACTTTGACTGCGTAAAACTATGGCTGATAACATAGTTGCAGCAACAAACAACGTCAGTATATTACCGCACGAAGATAATAATCTTCCTACGTTGAAGAATTAAAAAAATCTGATCAGCACGTTCGTCGACAAGCTTGATACCCTTCAAAACGACATCAATTTTAAATTGGAAATTTGAATTTTAAAATAAAATTTGAAGCAAATGTACCAAATACGCATGTGAAACACGAGATATGTATGCGTGACACACGAAATACACATATATAATGTAGAAGATACACATTTCATGGACGGAATGCACTCATAACGCATAGAATGCATGTATAGTACACGAGATACACGACATATAGATACCCTATATGCCAAAAGCAAACGTCAATTCTACCCTGATTATGACATCTTAAAGCGATATGGGTAAAAGGACACCAAATTTACTTCAACTCTTAAAGTGACTGCTTGATACCCCTAGGTCCAGCATCATTTCGAAATGTTATGTCTTGGGCTATGAAGCCATTACTGATTGCCCCTACAAATTAAATAAAAACAAACGATTATAATTCATCAAAATACATAAAATTCATGTGTATATATAGAGCGACTCTCACTCATTGTCATTGTGGCATAGTTTCTATCGCCGTCGGTGAAACTTCTATTGCCCGTTATGGTTGTACTACCCATTCCTGCTTCGATTAGCACTATATTAGTCTTTTTCTCATCAATTCGAACGTACTCAAGATACGTCCCTTGTTTGATTTTGATATAGTATGGTTGACACTCTTATTCAGTACTGCTAATATCGCTCTAGTTATTGTTTTAAAATCACCTATCCCGACTTGAGAAATGACGACATTAGGTGCAACAGTCAACTCTCTTTGACTGCGTAAAATTGTGGCTAAACATAGTTGCAGCAACAAACAACGTCATTATATTACTGCACGAAGATAATAATCTTAATACATTGAAAAATTAAAAAAATCTTATTAGTACGTTCATCGACAAGTCCTGATACCCTTCAAAATGACATCAATTTTAAATTGAAAATTTGAATTTTAAAATGAAATTTGAAGCAAATGTACCAAATACGCATGTGAAGCACGAGATATGTACGCGTGACACACGAAATGCACATGTATAATGCAGAAGATACACATTCTATGCACGGAATACACTCATAACGCACAGAATGCACGTACAGCGCACGAGATACGCGACATATAGAGTTTGGCATATAGGTTATCAGGACACCCTATATGCCAAAAGCAACCGTCAATTATACCGTGATTATGACATCTTAAAGCAACATCGGTAAAAGGACACCAAATTTGCTTCAACTCTTAAAGCAAGTGTTTGATACCCCTGAGTCCAACATCATTTCGAAATATTATGTCTTGGGCTACGAAGCCATTACCGATTACCTCTGTAAATTAAATAAAAACAAACAATTATAATTCATCAGAATACATAAAATTCATGCGTATATATAAAACGACTTTCACCCATTGTCGTTGTGGCATAGGTTTAATCACCGCTGGTGAAACTTCTATTGCCTGTTATGATTGTACAATCCATTCCTTCTCCGATTAGCACTGTATTAGTCTTTTTCTCATCAATTCGAACGTACTCAAGATATGTCCCTAATTTGATTTTGATATAGTATGGTTTGACACTCTTATTCGGTGCTGCTAATGTCGCTCTAGTTATTGTTTTAAGAAACAACGACATTAGGTGCAACAGTCAACTGAAATTGATTGCATAAAACTATGGTTGATAGCATAATTGCAGCAACAAACACCGTTATTATATTACTGCACGGAGATAATAACTCCACTGCATTGAACAATTAAAAAAATCTGATCAAGACAAGAATATCGAAAAGTGATAGGTGGTAACTAGTATCATTGCATGTTCTTTAATAGTATGAATGATCAATTACCACAAGAAGCATCCGAGATAGCCATCAAAGGTGAAGAATAGTCTAGTGAAAAGAACTTAACATGTTAATAATTTGTATTTTGAATATCGTCACTATATAATTTTTGTGCTCTCTAAATAATTGAGTGTGTTGTAACACGTTTATTTCTTGTATTACTATATTTCTTATCTTGCAAATTATTTTTAATCACCAAAAGGTAACATTTTGTTTGAAATAAATTAATAGAGAAAATATGTCGAACAAAATGATTTCACAATTATATTTTCCTTATCTACTGATAAATTAGATATATGAAAGTTAAGTTAAATTTATGAGCAATTGTTGTAAAAACGTTTTAAATTTATGAGCAATTGTTGTAAAAACGTTTTATTTTTTAGAAATTTTATAGATATTTTTCATAATTTATCAGTTAGAATCATTTAGTTGATTTATGTGTCATATCATGCATAACTTGTTCTACGTTTGGTAACCTTTTTTTTTCTATGTATAAATTAGCACATAAAGGAGCCATTCTATAGGAGTGAATAAGGGAAATAACCCATAGGGGAATGGTATTAGTTAATACCATATTTGATAGAAATTTGGATCCAGTATAAATAATCTATATATTAATTAATACCTCATACATGATATTAATTACTATCTCTCATTTGCTGGTATTAACTAATACCTTACATTTAATATCATGAGATTATATATAAAGATGAAATATCCCTCAAATTCTTTTACACTTTTTTATTTTCTTGATTTTATCTTTTATATTTGTAGTTTTGTACTGGTAAATAAATAAATTATCTTACACATTTTATTTATTTACGGATTTATATTTTTATATTATAAAAATAAATAAATTTACCATGCCAAATTTTTAAATTTTATTTATTTGTGATTTCATATTTACATAAGAGACAAAAAAAAATATTTTGTCATGTCAATTTTTTTATAATTAATTTAGTTGAGTGATTTTATTGATGTTAAATATAATCTCAAAGTTGAGTGACCCTGTAAGATATAAACACTATTAAAACTACAACTATCAAATTTTTATGTGTACATATAGATTGTCTATTTTACAATTGTTTACCATATTTTTTTATGGTCTATCTTTATTAAATTAAAAATTAATATTTTATTAGTGTTGAATTTATTAAGATTATAATTATTTATTATCAAATAATTCAGGTGAGAAAATATCAAATATTATGACAAAATTATTGTTCTCCTAACTAGTTTAAAAAAAAAAAAAATTGCATATTGATAAGAAAATTCGAGGGAGTAATTTATTTAAATTTATTGTAAAGGCTACTGGCGCCTCCGCTTTGACGTCTATCAAATCGCCGCCTGATCACATCTGACGCCGTCGTTCTGTACCTATCTCAAGGAGCCAATTTCATCGATCAATTCTCTGCCATGGAAGGGACAATTCGGGAGATTAATCGACCTAATCTTTTCACCAACTGCTCTTTTGGGTATATTACTACTAACAATCAAGCTCAATTTCGTGGTATAAGCTCTGTAACAATATTGCTTCAAAAATGGCCGAATCCAATTTGACAATGAAACTTTTGATAGACACGAAAAGGAACAGAGTTATGTTCGCTGAGGCAGGGAAAGAATGTGTTGATTTCTTATTTCACATTCTTGCCTTGCCAATAGGCAGTGTGATTAGGCTTCTCACTTCTAAAGGAATGGTTGGATGCTTGGGGAACTTGTATGAGAGCCTTCAGAATCTGGATAATATGTACATTCAACCAAATCAGGAAAAGGACATCCTCTTGAAACCTAAATCAGCACAAGGCGCTGCTTCAGTCCCTCTATTGTCGCTCACCAACACTCCAGCTGTGAAGCAGTTCTATAAATGCCGTAATCACTGTAATTATGTGGCTGAGGATACTCAAGCGACTTGTCCTTCGTGTCATGAGTCTATGCGCTCACAACTAAACTATGTGGCACCCGCTGCAGGGGGTAATGTGGTAGCATCAAATGGAGGTTTGGTGAAGGAGGTTGTCACATATATGGTGTTGGATGACTTGGTTGTCAAGCCAATGTCCACTATTTCAAGCATCACTCTGCTCAATCAATTCAGCGTTAAGGATGTAGATGTTCTCAAAGAGAAAGTTGTTACGCTCGGAATGGATCAGGTATATAAACTTGGTATCCTTTTGAATATCCGTTTGGGCAAAAATTAGTTTAGACCAGTTTTTGGTACTTCAACTTATCAGATTTCAAATTTTTGTCCTAGTGAACCACGTTTACACTATTTTTCAAAATCTATGGCCAAATGGAGCTAAAATTTACCAATTGTTTTGTCAGGCTCTGAAGATGCTGAAAGCTTCACTGCAATCCAAGAATGTCTTGACCAGTGTCTTCATGGACAACATAAATGAATGAATGCCTTCCCTGTTCCCCTGTTTTGAGAATGGAACTTTCATAGTTTGTTCTGGTCTACTGGATGGTTTCTTTTGCTTTAGTTTCCTAAGTTTTTATATGGAATGGTGTCTGTAGCTCACTCCTTTTTGCGTTGCAAACTTGTTTTTGTTTGTCCATCTATGATATGGGTTAGTGTATATATTAATTTCAATCTTGTTTCCCTTTAAAGTGTTATTCGTACCTCTGATTCTTTGCATATTACGTAGTTTTAATTTGTCATTATCATGTATCTATGCTTGGAAGAAACTTCACACTTCTACCGTAGGAACGATCAAAATATCAATAACAACGACAACATAGGAATCGTGGGGTCTGGAGAGGTGGAATGTAAGTAGATCTTAATAAGAAAATCATGTCATTTAAAGCACCTGAGATTGAACATCTTCATTAGAATGTACAAAATAAACTGTCCAGAATTTTCAAGAGGCTCATGACTAGTCAAAAAACTACACTGATAATATAAGACGTTCTGTTGATACTAACTCCATTGTCCCTAAGCCTTCATAATTAGTTTTCTGAACTGATAAAATTTGTACGTATTGTTCAATTGTGCATAACTCTAATTAAATTCTTTTATATCCAAAGTTAGAATTTTAAACAGATAAAATTGGACTGGTACATTTATTGTCGTTTCTAAATGTTTTTGCAATCGGATTGCCCGTTTTCCAGATATATAACATGCTACAATAATAGACTTGGGTGGAAATTTTTTTATAAAACAATTGGTTTAATGGTTTGGCTCAAACATACATCGATGACATGGATCTGACTCGACAGACAACTTGGCATATGACTTTCTTAGCAAGGTGCAGATGCAAGATTGAGGTTTTTTGCCTAACAAAATGAAGTATCAGACAAGGTTAGAAATAAAGTTTTTTTCACATAGTCAATCAATAAAAAATTTGTGTTATAGCGCACGATTTTCTCATCAAATCAATTCACGAAAAAATGCAGGACAGAAAACAAATTTTCATTTAAATACTAAGGGATATTCTAATTTTTTCGTGTAAAATTATTTTTACTTTACACACTCAAATCAATGATGTCTAGAAATAGAGCTAATATGATATTCCTACCGTCCTAATACACCTGACCCGCGGATCTTTAATCTTTTCCGAAAAAGCGTATCATTTTTTTATGATTTAAAATAATTTAATCTTGAATTTTTTTTAATAAAATAATTTATAATTACATAAATATAAGATTGGATCATACATTTTTTTAAAAAAAATTAAAACTTTATAACTAATCAAATACTGTCACATAAATTGGAATAAACGAAATAACAAAAACACTAATAAAAAGTAGAAAAGATTTAGAATGCAAATGAAAACAAACTCAAAAAGAATCCAGTGTCTTTGATCAACTGGTTTGAGCTAGTAATGAATCCAAAAGGGTCATTCATACAAATGCCCCCAAAATAGGGTGATCTCTATTTGAAGGTGTCTCGAAAGTTAATAAATTTGAGAGTATAACTACTATGGTATCATATTGCGCACTCCCCCGTGTTTAGATTGGTTAAATGTGCTGGAATTTGGGTGGACCAGGCCCCATTTGACAGGTTTAGATAGCTATAGTGGATGGCAAAGAGTAGTACACCTGTCCAAGTTAACTCTCATATAGGAATGGAAAAATCAACCTTTTGCAACCTTTGGAGAAGGACAAGAAGTTTCTAGCAACATTTAGCTAACATTTTGACCATAAATTTTGAATCATACTGATATATTTTCAATGTCAGTTTTCCGAAGAAATTTTACTTTTACTCACAAAACTTCAAATAAAAAATCCCAAATTAGATACATGTCCAAATATACCTTTTAAAACCTTAAATTTTTAAGTTTCAAATGTCACAAATGGATCCAATATGTGAGCTGTGACCATTATCTTTAGACCTAACACACTTGAGGTTTAGGAAAATGGAGAGATCATACTTATTTTAATATGGGTACAATCTGTAAAACGACTTTTAATGTTGAATACTACTAGTATACTATCCAGCAACCAAATAGACCAAAAACTTGAGTCATTAGGAATGGGTATTTATCAATTCCAAGTCGTATGCACGCAAGCGTATCTATGCAAGTTGCAATGAAAATCTAATAGTAAAACACAGCCAGCTACATGTTGTGGCAATAATTGCATTTCTTATTCTTCTTTTTAAAGTGATAATGCCACTAACCATTCATATTTTAGGACACACTTGAAACAAGTAGACAAGAGAGACGATATGACTGCACTGATAAGGATAAGTCTAGATATTTCTCTAATTGGGATGTCAACCAATTAAATTTACTCCAAATCAAAATGCTCAATGTTGCTTTATGTCACAAATAGTGTTTTGTATCACCCAACTTTTTCGTACTCATTATTGATACAATCATATAAAGTAGTAAAATTTATCGGCACTTAGAATTAATATCAAATCATGTTAAAACTTATCATAGTTAAGTAAATACTCCCTTCGTTTAAAAAATGAAGATCTAATTTGATTAGGCATGGAGTTCAAGAAAATAAAAAGACTTTTCAATCTTGTGATCCTAAATCAAAGCTATGTTGAATGTATCAAAACGCTCTTTCATCTTGTGGCCTTAAACATGCCGCTTGAAAAATTGAAATTAAAGTTTTGCAAAAAAAAAAGAAAATGAGTCATTCTTTTTTAAACAAACCAAAAAGGAAAGTAGATCATTTTTTTTTTAAATGGAGAAAGAATATGTTAATCAATTATTTATTTTTATTATAGAAGTTTATTGGCAAAGACATACCATGCATCTATTAGTATAATATAAAAAATTTAACCTTTTCTTTTTTTTGTGCATTCATCTATATCAAGCCCTCACATCCCATTAACTTCTTCCTTTTTCTTTTGTTTTTCTTTTTAAATTGATGGAAATTGTCATAGTTCATCAACATAGAAGAAGGGTCATTTGGTCCAATGTTAGGTTATCCTCATTATAATTTTGGAATTATCATCCCATGACTATAATTTCACCTTTTATATAAGATAAATAATTTCAATCAGATGGTGTTCCACGAAATATCTAATATCTTCTATCCCCTATTATACATACACGACTTCACAACACACGCCAAAATTTCTATGTAAAAGCCCATCCTGCTAACATATTTGTTGATAATTTTCATTACTAATTTTTAACTGTTTCTTTAGGCAACCGTCACTGAGTAGCATTATTGTCTAGCAAATTATTAAGTATAAATTTGATAAATACCAAATTGATTAAAGGAAATATCCAAAATTACCGACTTTTATCAAAATTACTAATAATACCAACTTTTTTGCGAACTTTGATACACAAGCGTAGAACGACGATACCTAGAAAATTTCGATTAATACCTAAAAATTATAGGCGAATATGGAAACAGTTACGTATTTTTAGTAATTGTAACAGCTACTATAATTTGGTTCCTTAATCGTCGGAAAATTGGTGATTTGAATAAGATTCAATCCCAAAAAAATCTGAAACAGATTCGCTAATCATAAACCTTTTTTTTAGAAAAAAAAATTCTGTAATAATAATACAATTAATTGCATAATTAAAAAAATTTAATATGTATTAGGTATCGAAATTGTTATTTTCAGTTTATTTGTATGTCAATTTGTTAGTTTGGTCTGATACCTACAAGTGTGAGATGCTTGATACTCTTATCAGATACCCATATTGTGATACCTTGTATGATACCTTGTATGATACCTATATGTGCAAGAAAGGTCTTGAATAATAAACTAACAACGAAAGAATAACCTTTGTGAAATTATTTATTAGCATTCACTGGAATTATAATGTAGGGATGTAAATTGAATAACAATCATAAAGATGTATCCAAAAAATATTGTAAATAACTTTTAATTACACAAAAAGAAAAATGTTGTTTATGTGTCAAAAAGAAAAAAAAAATGCAGTTATATTAATAGGTTCTTCCTAATCTGATTCTGCTACGAAGGAATCACGACGTTGTCGCTATCTGCTGGACGAGATGAATCTCTCGGCCTTGGAGGGTCGTCGTTTTCACTTTCAAAGGAAGGAGATTCCATCGGAAAAAATGGCGGGAAAAAAAATGGTGATGCTGCGTATGAAGCAAGAAGAAGAGAGATTGAGGGAAGACGGAACAATAAAGAAAAAGTAAAAAAAGTAACTTTGAAAAGGGGACCTACGGTTTTGTGGGTTCCCAAATAAATTCAAAAAGGTAACTGCCAACAAATAAATCGGGAAAGGAAAAAAATAATGAACTGCTTGATTTTAATTGGACTGTTACCATAAAAAAAGGCATAGAAAAAGGAAGTGAACTTCTTATTAGTTTAGGCATCAAAAAAAAGATGGAAAATTATAAAAAAAGGGAATTTTAGTAATTAAATTAAATGGTAGGTAAAATTGGAGATTATGATAAAATTAGTCGTGTATTTCTGTAAATTTCCCAATTATTAATTATAATTCCTTCTTTATTTAAACAGCCACTAGCCACGAGGTAACATAAATTATGCCATCCCAAGGACAATGTGGATTGGTTGAGACGATTCAACCCATAATCGCTAAATAAATTTTAAAAAGTTGAAAGGAATGGGGTAATTATAAAAATAAGAACTTTCATAATCAAGTCTTATTGTAGGCCTGCATTCAACTTCTACTTAAGTAATAATTATAACAAAAATAAAAATCTCTCAATTGTCTTCTGCTAACTAATCCAAAAGGCATCTCGTTAACAGAATCCCTTGGTGGAACTTTCCACGTCCGATGTACAATAACACCAATATATTCAGCACACTCTCACTAGTGAAGTCTGAAGAGAAAAGTGTGTATGCATATCTTATATTTATATGGTAAAAAAACTGTTTCCAATAGATCCTCAGAAAGTTTTTGTACGTCCATTTTGTTATCAAATTAATCCATGATGTCATTTTCGTCAAATTAAACAATTATTCTGTGTTGTCAGAACAAATAACAAGAAAACAAGCTATGTTGTCCTATTAATACCGCATTTGTATTATCAAACTATTTCCTCCATTCATATTTGTGGCAGATATCAGCGAGTTTGTCTTCTTTAATTTATTTAATATAAGAAAAAAAAAAAGGATTAAAATTCTCTCCTCCAATAATATAGTTACTAAATGTGATGGTTAAGGATAAGCAATATCCATAGGCCTTCGTTACTTCTAGAGTTAGAAAAAGACAGATTATTATTATTTCAAAGTTCAACATTTTTAATCATCATGATTGGTCCATAATTCAAGTAAGCTTGGTGTAGCCAAAGCCAATCAACGTAAAACGGCCTGATTAATTTGTATTTATGTTAATATAATAATACCAAATGATTCGCTGAAATATGCATTAGTTAATTCTCTTAGTACGATTATGGAATTGACCAATTTGACACTTAGTTTTCTCTGTTCATCCAGAGACCCTACGATAAATAATAAATACTTATTTGCAGCGAGTGTTTATATCAAACTGATGTTACCTAACTATAGTTAAGTAACTTAACCATTGTTAAGTGATGTTATTGTATGTTGTAGACATGGCATGCACCTATCCATGAGGTCCTATTTAAGAAAAACACATTGAGGTCTCACTAGAATAAAATAAAAATCAGTAGTTAAAATGTTACCTCTCAAACAACTGTTATCTGAGTCTTCCTTGCTCTCCCATTAACTGTGTCTACAAAAAAGGAAGAAAAACTTTAGCCATGAAATAATTCAACTTTTAGTGACAATACATCCTCATGCACATCAACATCTTCATCCCAGTCACAGAGATTGATGGAATTCAGAAGAACGATTAGTACGTATAGCAAGATGTTGAACTGTTATTCATGTCCCTTTTCCTATTTAGCAAAATTTATTCATTCATGCACTTTCGGTGAATAAACAAAGCAAGAAAATAGTTTCTTACTAAACAAGTTGATTCTTGATTATAACGTAAATTACACCTAGACTAAACAACAGAAACATAAGGTAGAGAAGGAGCCTTTAATTGAAAAATCACATTTTTTGTTACAGTAGTGCAAATAGCAAAATAACATGCAATTTCCTTATTTCTCCAAATTGAAGTATCATTTCCCCAGAAAAAGGTCCAAAATAACTCATTCTAAGCTACCATAATCTTCTGAAGAAGAATTATTCAGCCATAAGAAACCAAAAGAGCTTTCAACTCGACTACAAAGCCAGGTGCATGTAACCTTCACAACCATCCTTGAATGTTACAAAATCATCATGTGATTAAAAGAATGAAAGTATTTCTTTGGTTTTCCAAATAAGAAAGTACTGGTTCAAAGTTAATAGAAGATCCTAATCCATCTTGCATCATTGCTCACATCACCTCCCTTATGATCTTGGCCTCCCAATATCGACTAAATATTTTACACTAATTGTCTGCTTCAATTTTAATGTCTTGTTTAATAATTCCTTTCTGTTAATTGGTGTTTTGTTGAGCCCACCATAGTATCATTTACACTCTCAACATCCAAAGGAAACCTAACATCTCTAGATCTCCCTTTTCAATAAATCAAAACTTTACCCTCCTTTCCCTTTATATAAAGATATACCTTCCTCTTTAACTTATTAGCTTCCATTGCCACTGCTCTCTCTCTCACTACCTCTCCCCACCCACAATCACATAAATGCACTCTGCCTACATGATGATGTAAATTCTGGTTTTCCTTGGTCTTCACTTCTGCCCTCTGTTCAAGGTTATGTAGCTAAGTTTGGCAGCAAACACCATTCTATAGAGCAGACTGGATGATGAAAATATGCTAGCTGACTCTGACACAACATCAGCACCCTCAACTGAGATACAAAGTTTTACGTATGCTAATTTAACAATAGTAAAATTTACTAATCTTCTATATACTTCTGTTTATCTCATACTTGTTGTTTTTTCCTTCTCAATAAGGTTATTTGTTAGCTCGTGGAATGTTGGAGGCATTGCACCACCAAACGACTTGAACATGGAGGATTTGCTTGATACTCGAAACAACTTGGCTGATATTTATGTTCTCGGGTAACCTTTTACTTCAGTATACTGCATGCTACTAAGATGTAAGAAAGCACCTGATGGCTGCATTTCACATATGCAGCCGCCCCTAGAGTAGCAGTGTCATGAAATGCATCATCATTCTGTGCCTATTTCAGCGGGGCAGAGCGGGGTGGGGGAAATACTAAACATGGCAGGGACGGGAAGCTCTAGTGCAGGGCAGTTAAAACAATTTTTTTGATCTTCAAAAGTGGGAGGAACAGGGTCGGGCAATTAAAATTAATAAGTTCTACACTTCTACTGTATTAGATAAACTTTTTTGAACCTATCTCTCCCAAAGTTGGACATAATCCATTTTCGCGGGACAGGGGGGTTGATAAGAGCTGGGTGAGTTAAAATAGAAAGAAAAATATGCTAAGCACAGACAGGCTGATACATGTTTCAACTTTTGTGAGGTAAAGCTTCACCCGTTCCTTGCCGCCCCACCCCCTTTGTAATCCCAAAGCATCTGGTATCAGGTGGCCTAATCAATGAAGTAGAGTGTGTGGTCTACTTTCTGAATGTACAACTCTTGAGCAAACTACTTTTATCAGGTTTCAAGAAATTGTACCTCTGAATGCTGGAAGTGTTATAGTGACAGAGAATACAACTATATGCATGCAATGGAATTCTCTTATTAGCACAGCTCTTAACAAGATAGCTGTCAACAACATAAACCTTCAGGAGGCAGAGGAACAAGAAAGTGTACAAGTGTACCCACTAAAGAAAGGGAGTTCCTTGAAGTTCAATGTAGAAAATTCAACACAATTTGAATGCATAATTAGCAAGCAAATGGTGGGAATATTTATTACCATATGGGCACGGTCTCCACTCCTTCCCTATATCAGTCATACAAGTGTCTCCTGCGTAGGCTGTGGTATTTTTGGCTACCTAGGAAACAAGGTATTAAGTTGATAACAAACTTCTATTTCTTGTTCATAATAACACATTTCGTAATCAAGAATAGTTACTGGCAAATTCAAGGAACAAGCAACGGGAGTTATTTACACACGTTGCCCTTCCCCCCACCCCCAAGGTGTTCACTCCAAGAAGCAGAGGAGCCTGTGGATACACAAATTGGATAGAGACACAATCATATATATCTAGTGTTCAGTTTACTAATTTTCAGTATTTGCTATACAGGGTTCAGTGTCGATTAGATTTTGGTTGCATGAAACAAGCTTCTGCTTTGTGTGTAGTCATTTGGCTTCCGGAGGAAAAGAAGGAGATGAGAGACAGAGAAACGCAGATGCCTCCCAAATACTATCACGCACAAGATTTCCTTGCGACTCATTTCAGTATCTCCCAAGAAAAATTCTACAGCATGAGTATGTATACCTTTTTATGATAATTATAAACAATCAGTCACCAAAGTAAAAAAAGCCAGAGGCTGTAGTTCCCTCATCCTAGCAATTTTCGTCAAAGTTACAGTTGTTAACTCTTGCTTCAACATTAGCTGCCAGTCTACTGATAAAGTAAACACTTTGATAATGCCTCCTAAAGTCAAGAAACTGACATTATTACTCTGTCCAAGACCATAGCAGCTGATTAATTGATAAGAAAAAGAAGAATAAAAGATAAGCAAGAGAGAAATCGTGCTTAATAATGCTTATGAAGCTTCATGTCAGCATTTGGACAAAAAAATTTACATCTGCACTTCTTTAGCACAAAAAAGAAGACTTGACTTAGTACATATTGATTATTATATACCAAGTGATGAATATCATAAAATATCTTCTAACAACCATAAGCTGATTAATCTCATACAGTAAGGTGATTTGGCTAGGCGACCTGAATTATAGGATATACTTACCTGAAGCCACAACAAGATCTTTAGTCAACGACGGGCAGTGGAGCATCTTACTACAAAAAGATCAGGTACTAAAAGCAAAAAAACATAATTTTGAAGTTCCAAAAAGTATCCTAACATGTAGTGAGTTTTGTATTCCTAGTATCACCACTATTTTGAAGTTCACATTGAAAACTTGGAAAAAAAATGAAGCTGAAGGCTCAGCTAAGAGAAGGTTGTATTTTCAATGGCTGGCAAGAGGAAGATATCGAGTTTGCACCAACATATAAATATTATCCAGATTCGGATGATTATTATGGCTGCAGTCAGAATGGGAAAAGAGGAAAGAGTCGAGCCCCAGCTTGGTAAGTTCTAAAAAAACATTTGAACGTTTTACCAAAGAATTATGCAACAGACATATCTTACACAGAAAAACATTACATAGGTGTGATCGGATAATATGGTTTGGCAAGGGACTGAAGCAAAGCCAGTATAATAGAGGTGAATTCAGATTGTCAGACCACAGACCAGTATGGGCAATTTTCAAGGCAGAGGTCAAGGTTCCATCACCATATATAAGAGGACTTAGAAAGCCTTATCAAACTGTTTAGACCATTCGTGGAGCAGTTCTAATAATGGCAATAGTTATTATTCAACAACATACCCGGTGCACTTCGACAAGTGGGTCTGGAGAGGGTAGTGCACCTACAAGGCTTACCCCTATCTTGGAACGTCAGGGGATTGTTTCTAATAGACCTTCGGCCCAAGAAGAAGCATATCAAAGCAGTTGGGGAATAATGATTATTGTGTGTGGTAAATACACTACAACACCAGAAGTATTCAAACAAAACCACCAGCTAGAAGAACACAATAATTGGAAAAAGGAACAGTGAGAAAAAGAAATTTAGAGCCTAGAATTTGGGTCCAAAAGGATGAGGTAAATCTGTACACTTACTAACAATTTCGTGTTTTTGGTCGCAAGAGTAAGGGCAGCAAGGGAATGATGAATTTCTGGCTGATTCATTTCAACCTTTTTATCTTTTTGCAAATAAGAGAAAGGAAAAGGGTTGTGGGAAGGTGAGGCAAGCTTATTTTGTTTAATTACCTGTTAGGAAATATGAAATCCATATTGATCCAGAAAGGGAATATAAGGTTATATTCAGAATACATGTGGCAACAGAAACTATAAAATGCACCAAACAGAAAAAGAAGCGAATGAGTGCATGTAGATTGTACAGTAACAAAAAAAAGTGACAAATGTTTTTGCTAGGACAGAGTTTGCATATTTGCATTCCCATTTACATAATAGCAAAAAGGGAAAGAACAAACTACTGGTAGTGGTTCAATTGTTGTAACAACAGAGAAGTTCATAAGATGCACCCACTCATACCACAACTAGCACCAATTACTATGCTGAGAGGCAATTCAAATAGAAAAACAAACAACATTCAGATTAATCAAAGTTCAGGTCATTGTATTAAGCAAAATGCTTAGCATGAATACAAATGAAAACAGATCAACATGCAGGTCATTGCATTAAGAAAATCTTTTTTGTTTCTTTTTGCTTTGCTTGAAAGAATAAAAATAAGCAAAAACTAGCTAATGTCATCATCAATACACTTTTAAGCTACTACTCCATATATCCCACATTGTCCAGCTTCGGGGCTCTTGTAGAAGAGGCTACTCAGTCATCTCAAAATGTTCCCACTCATGAGTCATCCCAAACCCCATCAATGGCTGAGGTCCTATCATTATCCCTCTTTCCACATAAAGCAACACTGTGCATCAAATCGGACCCATAAGATCCATGATACGTGTAGTGCCTTCAGCATTCAAGAGTTAACACACTGGCCAACTAGAGTTATCAAATGAACATTTAGGAAGAACCTTTAATTTCTTTAACCAAACCTTTATTATAGTACTCACTGTTGGAGGTGAATTAGAAATGTTCACGGCCTTTGGAGAGGAAACTCATTACTTGCTTGTGCCATAAGAATGCTGTATGCAAATACAGTTTCTTAATTAACCCTTAGTAGTGCACTATTATTCCAAGCAGCTTCGCATATAAGCATTTGAAACATTTGGAAGACATTCAGGTGACAGTCCACAATTAAACCAAATGATGTAATACAACACTAGCAATTGACTTGTTTTTTCTGGAAATTTTAAGCTGGATCAACATCAACAACAACATACCCACTGTACTTGCACTAGTACGTGCAAATCTTACCCCTGCATCTCAAGGTCGAGCATATTAAAGTAGATACAAATAAGCATTTGAAACATTTGGAAGACATTCAGGTGACAGTCCACAATTTTAAACCAAATGATGTAATACAACACTAGCAATTACCTATATGCTTAATTAATGTCCTGGTTTGACTTTTTTTTTCTGGGAATTTTAAGCTGGATCAACAACAACAACAACATACCTACTGTACTTGCACTAGTAGTGCAAATCTTACCCCTGCATCTCAAGGTCGAGCATATCAAAGTGGATACAAAAAAGCACGACAAAGCATTCTGGAAAAAAATAGAAGAAATACTATGAGTACTAGTAAGCAAGGATAAACAAGACAAAGCTCTAATACTTGCTAACCTTCTACCCTGACCTATGTCCTCCGCAACATCTTATCTAAGGTCATGCCTCATAAGCTGCTACCCATTCATTGTATACCATATTTCCCGGCACCTTCTGATAATCAAAATGTACGAGATTGAATAGCAAGGGAAGTAAATTATGACATCTAGCATTAAATTCTTCTGATTAATCTGTCAAGGCAGTGGAGAATGAAAATTACACGTTCGTTTTCTAAATAAACAGAACCATTTCACGAACCTGATGTGCGATCATCTTCTTAACTCCTTTTGTGCGACTGCATCCGCCTTCCTTCAGCGCGGAACATCTTTTTCCCTTCCCGGTTTCGCCTATCAAAACAATGGGTTTAAGGCGGGTTTATGCTTAACGTGACACGGGCAGTTCATTATGAATAAATTTTCAAAATTGAGGTAACTCAATTACTAAGTCTTTATGGATGAGAATTGTTGCAGAGTATTTCTCCCTGAATACCCCATTATTTTTTAAAAGAATTTAAATGACATAAAATTTATTTTAAAATTTGTGTGTTGATGTCTGCTATTATCATATATAATGTTAATAAGGTATTAATATATTGATCAAGTATAATATACCAATAATAGAGTATCATAAATAATACTGATAGGGTATTAATATATCGACGAAGTATCACAGAGGATACCAATCGATCAACACATGGATGAAATATCATAAAGAATTAAGCTCAGACCTACTTGATATCGATATAAGATATCAATATAGTAACAGAATATCACAAATAATATACTTTTTATTAATTTAGAGTCAAATAAATAATATCGTAACTTTAATAATTTTCTTTTAATTGTTTCTTATTTATTTCTTAATATATATATAGGGTATTAATATACAAATGAAATATACAGAGAAGGATATGAAAATGATATCAATATACCGGCCAAGCATCACAGAGGATTAATTCACAATAGTGATATTGACGTCATACGCATAATAAAAAAGAAAAAAATATGATAAGAGGATAAATAATTTGATTATCAATCTACTAAGAATAAGTAATTTGAATTAAATCTAATTTAAATAAATAATTTTATGATTAAATCTATCTTGCATAATTTTCCTTATATATACGAATATAAGAGCTCGTGCTCTATGTTATTTTTCATTCCAACTAATATGCGTACCAACACTTAAAATATTATTTTTAGTTATTGGAGATAGTAATGTCTTGTTTGGATATATTAAGATTCATATTATTTTTTAAATTAAAAAAATCAATTATCATATTGTCTTCGATGAATTGTACTTACCCTCACTTCACTTTTGCCCAATAATAAATCTATGTTAATAGAGATACACTAATTATGTAATTATCAAGTAATTTTTATGTTTATTTTTTTTACATCATTTGTTATATTAAATTATTAGATTGCTAATAATTTTTTATTACCTAATCATTTGACTTAATATAATTATCAAGCGCTCTTCATATTAATATAAAATAAATATATTTATTTTGTTCACGAGTCTTATATTTATAAATAAAATGATTTATTTAATATGTAAATGTAAATTTTTTAGATCGATCTCACTTTATGAGTTTATATTAAATTTATTATTATTGATAGTATTTAAATTCTAATCGTAAAAAAAATAAGAAAAAGAGAAACATTCTTTACTCTCTTTTACACCACCAAACTTGTACCAATGTCAATAAAATAATAAAAAGACATCATATACAGCTAAAATTATATTAAAACCAACAAATCAACGTGAAAATCTCACACGTAATGGACATTACTAGCAATTGGAAACATTGTAATGTTGGGGATATTCTAATCATGTTTAAGATTCATTTTAAAATACCCAAAAGAGAGCTTTTAAATAAATATCCACAATTATATTCATTGTTTTTTTTATTTTTTAAATAAATTCTATATTAACAAAATCACGAAAATACATTGTTGTACCGAATAGATAAAGAGGTAATCCATCATTATAATTAATTAACTAATAATAGACTTCATACTTTATTAAGAGTATTCATCTAAGCCATATTTTAATAGTAGCACTGTATTGCAATCATTGGATTTTAATCAATCAATATAAGATGTGACTAATGATCCAAAATAATGTCATAGCTTAGTTCATTATATGAATACTTTCTTTAGTTAATTATTCACCAAAACTCTAGCAAAAGTACTCAAGAAAATAAGCTAAAAGAAGAAGACATTTTATTAAATTGGACTTATAATTTGAATAGAGACTCATTCGCAAAAATGAGTGGTATTTAATTCCTTCCATGAAAATTGATGGCCGTTAATTTTTGCTTAATTTTTTAATATTAAAATTTTAAAAAATTATGATTAGGGATGTGCAAAAATCGAATCGACCGAGAAATCGGTCGATTAAAAAGTTATTATGTTATCGCGTTTTTAATGGTTTTGAATAAAAAATTATTGGGTTATTGGTTCGATAACGGTTTTTACTATCGGGTTATTGGGTAAACCGATAACCCAAAAAAATTACAATAATTTACTATTTTACCCCCTTGTAAATATTAAATATTAGTAATTAATAGTAATAGGATACTATAATAGTACTTTACCTATTTTAATCTTTACCGTACTTAAATAGTTGGTCTCCACTCTAGTATTTAGTCTTTAATCTTTACTCTGTTTGTACTTCATCTCTTTTTATTAATGTAAATTCTCATTATCATCCTCATCGGGTAAATCAAAAATCGAACTGTTAAGGACTTAAAATCGATAAACCGAATTAATAATATTTTTATACAAAGTAATTGAATCAATTTTTTCATCTTTACGCATTCATAATAGATTAAACTATTGCATCAAATTAATAATATTTGTTTAATTTTGTTTATATAAATACAACAATAACATACCCAATGGAATCCCACAAGTGGGTCTGGATATTTTTTTTATATGAATAATGTATTTATTTTAATAATAAATACTATTTATATATAATTTTTAGATTGACACGATACATACGTGCAATATGTAAACTAGTTTAGTGTCATAAATTTTTTTTTAAGTTATGAAGTAATACAGAAGAAGTAATGTTGCATTTGAATATCACAATAGAGTCTGAAAATACTAGATAACTTATATTATATAACTCAATTCCTAAATTTGTGTCAAACTCGAAGAAATTCACATGTCGAGTTAATTAGATTCAGACAAATAAGAAGTATTTTAGTTTTTGAATTTTATTAATCAAGCCACAAAGACAAAAGTATCAAAGGCAAAAATTAACGGGAAAACTACACAAAATAAATAGAATATAAAATTATTTATTCTTAATGGACTTAACACGAATTATTTATCTTTATGGACACGTGACTCAAACTATTTACCTTCTTACCCTACTTTTTTTTTTTATTTCGCTCATGATTTCATACTGATGCCAGCATGAATAATATGAAATAATCCTCCATATATTCCGACGGTATGTATATACACCATACTGGTATCATATAGAATGAGCTCAATTCACTGTGATACTTTGTTAGTATATCGTTGGTATGATATAAGATTATGTTTTAAAAAAAAATTAATTAATTTTTTTATTAAACTCTAAATTAGTCGAAAATATATTCGTTGTATATTGATACCACATCGGTGTTGTATAGGATTGGGGCTTAATTACTTGTGATATTTCATCGGTATATTAATACCCTGTCGGTATCATATAGTTTTTTGATTTTTTTTAAGAAATAGAGCGATTAAGAGAAAATTATTAAAGTCACAAAATTATTTATCAAACTCTAACTTAGTAGAAAAATATATTTTTGTGATACTCTATCGGTATATTGATATTCTATCGATATCATATAATTTTGAACTCTTTTTTAATAAATAAAATAATCAAGAGAAAATTATTAAGGTCACAAACTTATTTATTAAATTCTAAATTAGTAGAAAACATATTCTTTGTAATACTTTGTTGGTATATTGATACCATATTGGTATCATATAGGATTGAGCACAATCCTCTATGATACCTTATCAATATAGCTATACCCTATTGATATATAATACAAGGTGGATGCCGATGTTAGTATGCAAATTTTAATTTATATAGTTTTAATTCTAAAAAGGCCAAATACATAAAGAGACACCCAAATTTGTCCTCATTTTTCACTTAGACACCTAAACTAAGACAAGTTCCTAATAGACACCTCAACTGCTCAGATTTGATCCCATTAAACACTTTTATCCTACTTGGCACTCTCCGGTACTTTTTTTTAATTTTTCAGCCAAAAATAAATAGTTGCGGTCCAAAAATTTTTTTTTTCATAAAAGTAGGTTCTCAAAATTTTTTTTTGCATGTTAACCGGAGAATTTTGAGAACCTACTTTTATGAAAAAAAAAAAATTTTTTTTTTGCATATGGTTAACGGAGAATTTTGAGAACCTACTTTTATGAAAAAAAAAATTTTTTTTGGTTAACTGAGAATTTTGAGAACCTACTTTTATGAAAAAAAAAAAATTTGGACCGCAACTATTTATTTTTGGCTGAAAAATTAAAAAAACAGTACCGGAGAGTGCCAAGTAGGATAAAAGTGTTTAATGAGATCAAATCTGAGCAGTTGATGTGTCTATTAAGAACTTATCTTTAGTTTTGGTGTCTAAGTGAAAAATGAGGACAAGTTTAGATGTCTCTTTATGAGTTAAGCCAAATATTTTTGTCACATCATTAAAATGTTTTATGTATGCCCCCCCCCCCCCCCCCCCCCCATATTGTAAGTATCAAATTACAAAAAATGAAACATGAATTTACAGTTGAGTTGCACTATATTTTGTTTGGCTGGTTGTTATGTATTGTTCTATAATGTATGGTAGCGTATTCTATAGTATTGTATTATATTATATTATATTATTTTAATAAATATAATGTTTGAATAGATTATATAGTTCTTTGTCCTTACATAATATCACATATTTATGATTCGAATGATAAACTTACATGAGATTATTAGGTATATAGTAAAACTACTATGGAAAAGTAGGGTAAATGATAAAATAGAAGTATTAAATAATAAATAAAATTTAAAAATGAGAAGAAAATACTAAAGTAACGATGCGATCACATCAAATCAATTATTACGCAAAATGAGTCTTTTTGTTATTATCAAATGATGAATTTAAAATGACACAATATAATAAAATTTAAATAACAATTAAAACAAATATTAGATTTAAACTAATAAACATAATAGAACATAAATAGTAACAATCATTCAAATAAGTGTACGGGAAAAAGATAATTCTTATACATACATAAAATTTGTTTAAGAAATATTTTGTCTTGAGAAAATAAAAATTATTTTTCCTCTAAAAGTTGGACCAAACATTTTAGGATCGATTGGTTGAAAAAAGAAAAAGAGATATTACAATTTCGAGATGAAATATAAAATCATTTTATATTCTATATTTAATTATAAATTTATATTTATATTATCTTAAAAAATATAAACTTTAGAATTTTAAATGTTAAGATAAAGCTACTAATAACGTAATATGAATAAGATATGTAAGTGCAAAAAACGCAAACCAATACCAGTGATATAGTTTTTTCGTAAACACCATTTTTGTTAGACAGGGAAGATGCAGTGAAATTGAGTTGGGTAAAGTGAGTACCATTATTACTATTAACTAAACTCAGTAGTATATTACCCAAATGATCAGTCGACTAAGGGAGTGTGGTGTTTACCTTTATAGAAGTGGTCCGGTTATAAGTTAAAAGCCAAAAATGATTAGTTGGGAGCCCATAAATTTTGCTTTGGGCTTATTACGTGTTTTTTTAGCTTCAAAAAAGTGTTTATTTTTCGTATTGTCAAAACACCTCCAAAACTAAATAATGATTAAACACCAAAAGCCACTATAAATAAGCTAATCCAAATACTCACTAATTACAAAATCTGACCTCTTTTGGTGCGAAAGTAGCTAAGCATTTTTGCTCTTATCATACACTTTAATCAAATTAAGGAAGAACAAGTAATACACCCATTCACCAATTAAAGTATAGTTGGAAATTCATCTCCAAAATTTACCATATTAAAACCTTCTACTGTTGAAATTGTATCCCAAATATTCCGAGCAATCGAAAATAAAAACAAACAATGTTTGATAGTATTTGATTCTCATTTTCATCACTTGTGGATCATACAAACGTTTATGATTTTATTTTCCAGTTTTGCTAGACGTGTAAATTCTACCAGAAGCATTTAGCTGTAACATAATATTTCACTCTGCACAACCATGACTGCTACAAACCACTTTATAACATGCTAAATAATATCGACTATTTAAACTTTTTTGGTAGGTTGTGTTTCCTGTACAGAGTCCTATGGGGGAGATTGTTAAAGTAGTCAGTTGTGCGTACGCGACACACAATTAAACAAGACGTGTATTTTGGGAGAGAACAATCGAAAACTATTTGAAGCATTTGAGAGAGAATTAAAAATGCTTCAGTAACGCCAACTCCTATTTAGCAGGAATACATTTTCATAGTTGTACTACTCTCAAGACAAGGCATACACGTGCAACGCACGTGCGGTGAACATAGATACAAAAATATGAACTCTTAGAATATTAAATGTTAAATTATTAATTTACTCCTTTACTAAAATTTAATGTGCTGGTACTTATCAAAACCCTACGGCAACGCACACTACAATCTTCTAAGAATGAAACGTTACTTCCTCCGCAAGAGGTCGTCATTTCCAAGTTCCATCTCCTGCCCTTTGGACAGTGACCAATATCCAACTAATCGCACATAGAAGCTATTTGAAATTTATTAAATTTATGCAGGCCTTAAATGAAATCCATTGACAGCCTATCAAGGGTCCTTTGAAAATAAAAAGGTTGAAAGAAAATGCTAAAAATACTCAACAAAATATGTTAGACAGACACTTAATCTGGCGCAATGGAGTAGTATTTGGTGACCCGTCATTATACGATACAACTAATTATTTAGTTTATCAAGAATCAAAGCTAAAACTATACCACCTTTGCATATCAATACTTTGATAAAATATAGTACGGATACAAATTGGTAGTTATATGAATTTCAACACTAGACATATACGTGCAATACACGTGCGATAAATTTAATATTATCTAAAAATATGATATATTCTACGTTAAAATAATGAAGTTAACCATCTCATACAAATTATATATATAATAAAATAGATAATTTTCTTTAAGATATTTCAGTCTACAAAGTAATTTTTTTTCCTATTTTCATCACCATAACCAAACACCCTTTCTATCCAAAATGGGTAGAAGTATCTTTTAGATAAAGGAAATAAATACATTAACCCAAAAACTTGACCAAACAAAAAAAGTAATATTTCAACTTTTATTGGATAATAATATAATAAATTCCATAGATTGGATAATATTAAATATACTTAAATTTGTTCATACAAAGAAGAATAAGCCATAATTCTTTTATAAATCTTCCTTTATTTCCTCTCTCCCTTTTGTGTTTGTTCGGACAAAGCATTCAACAATTCTACTCTACTCTCCCCAACCCACCTACAAAGCCCTCAGGTTTCTTCCCAAAGAAGACACTTTACCTTTCTCTCTTCTTCTTCTTCGTCTTCCTGTTTTTCTAATTTCTATCGCTCTTCTGTAAATGCAGTACTATAATCACTCACTCGATTCGATGGCTTTTCAGAGCAAAAAACTCATCAACGACCCCAATGGTAACTGAAACCCTCAAAAATTGCTGTATCATTCTTCATTTGTTCTTCTTTCAATTCGATTGCATGTTGTATGTTGATGTGACTGATTGTCTATGTGCATTGCTTGTCATGTTCGTGAATTGAGAGGAAATTCTGTCTGTTGAAATTTTGAGAAAGGGTTTTTTTAATTAAACGAGTTGTTTGAGTATATAGGATCGGTTGTTGAAGTAGAAAAGAGAAAAATTGACATTAGTGCTTTGTCTTGCTTGAAATAAGGCAAGTCAAATATAGGAATTTAAATAAAAATAGTTTTAGGTATTAGGTAGAACTACTGATATATTTATCATAGCAAACCTATAGTAAGTTGATATGTGTAGAAGAGATGGAAATGAGAGAAGTGTTTTCTTTTGATAAATGTGGTGTCCGGTATCCCGGGTTCGAGCCAGCTTGCCCTCACATAGACTAATTCCACGGGTACCTCCTACCACAGATATCGGGTAACTCTGGCCACCGCAATTTGGACAGAGGGGAAGAAATCATCTAGTGTTTTTCCCTCGAGATTTGAACATGAGACTTCATGTTTCTCTATTCACTCCGGCTTATGCTTTTTGGCAGCTATTTAGCATTGGGAGTATTGGGATCTAGAAATATTTTGTGATGCACATGTAGTCCAACATTGATTCTTTCAAATGTGTCAATTGGGCAAATACGTCCAAAGTGACTAGATGGATATCTCGTATCCAAAAATTAGCAGTGTGACCTGTCAGTCCTCCTGGGCCCTTTGTCAACTACTAGGTCACACCGTCGGATGCGTCTTTTTCTGTTCTAGAAATCTAGAACATTTATGAATCGTGTTTTGGTGCTTAATATATGTTAAACGACAAACAAGTGTTGTAATGGGACAGGCCTGAATATGACAAAATGGATATTAACGTTCATGTAGTTGATCAGAACTAATTATTTTTGAGGCGTAGTTGAACGGCGTCGTATTCTGTTTCAATGGATATGTATGTACATTTTCTTTTTGAGAAGGTAAAAACTACATATGTATGTACATTTTTGTGTGTCATCTTTGTCGGCATAATTAAATGTTATAGAGCTTTGGTGAAGCTTTAATAGGTAATGCAGGTCTTACGTTATGTATGGAAAGCTTAAATATTTATCTGCTGTAGATACTGAAGTACAATGATTTGCAGATGTTGTGACAGAGTTCATTGAGGGTCTTATTGAGAACTATCCAGGGTTGCAATATCTGGATGGTTTCCCTGAGGTGACCTGCCTTTAGTTACTTTGTTCACTTCTTTGTTTACATGTTTCTCTACTTAGATAATAGGCATCGCAAGTTGGTTGTGACATGTTATCTTCTGTGCTGAAATCCAGGTTAAGGTAGTCTTGCGTGCTGATGTTTCTGGTGCAAAATATGACAAAGTTGCCGTCATATCAGGTCTTTAATTTGGACTGTGCTTCGTATCTATATTTCAACACTGGAGTTTGCGTTTCATTAGTAGCAATAATAAGTTTGCATTTGGAGCGTTATACACAAGTTGGAAATCAATCAAGCTTGACAGACTAATCTAATCTGTATAATAGTGATTCCGAGGAGCTTCTTATAACGAGTTAGACTATAGGTCTTATATGCATTGCTTGCTCATCGCTTCTGAAAGAAAATATCAGTTGCTTATTAAATTCTTCTGCTGCAGTTTTGTTTAAAACTAAATACAGTTTTTGCCTTTTCGGTAGTTCCTTCATATGCAATGATCAATCATTGGTTGTTTCAAGGGGTAATGATTTTATCAATGTGGTTAAGAACTTCCCATAAAGAAGTATAGAACGTAAAAAAACAACAACTCATGGGTGCACCAAAACTTCACTAGAAATAAAAGACATGTTATACAAAATTGTTTTCCACACCTTCAAGTCTTTCTTGTTTATTTTCCTTCAAAGTACCCACACGATAGTCAAAGGGGTGGCATCCCATCCTCTGCATCTTCTTTTCCTTAGCTGGATAGAACAACCTTGACTAGCCACATACCACTAATTATATAGGAATATTTACAACTTATAGAGTTCTTGAGAATCTTAAACTTGGGATGTGTCTATGGAACTTCAGTGAAGCGAAGTGCAGTTTAATCTGGTATCTTGGTGCGTCTATAACTTAGGTGGTGGAAGTGGCCATGAACCTGCTCATGCTGGATTTGTTGGAGAAGGGATGCTGACTGCAGCTATCTGTGGGGATGTTTTTGCCTCTCCAAATGTTGACTCAATTCTTGCTGTATGATATACTTGTATTTACCCCCTTTGATTAGCATGTAGACGTATATAAGTTTTTCCTTAATGATGTCTGCCTACTGACCTGATTCAATTTAGGGTATACGAGCTGTCACAGGTCCCATGGGGTGCCTACTTATTGTCAAGGTACCACTGATCCAAGTTGTTAATTTAATTACTACCCTTATCTAGCTCTAGCAGTTAGGTTTAATGGGGTTGACAATGCACTTAAAGGATCACCAATTATCATCCTACTTTGGGTTATACTGGTACTTACTGCTGAAAGAAAGATGCTGTGGATCGCTGTTACATTCTTCATTTATGGTTATAACTCATAATGGAGCGATTTCATGATTTGATAACATTTGCTGATTACAATGCACTTTGTTTCGTTGCAGAACTATACTGGCGATCGACTGAATTTTGGTTTGGCTGCCGAACAAGCAAAATCTGAAGGTTATAAAGTAGAGGTATCATTATGATCAATATCCAGAATTAGTTTTTCGTTGTTATTATAAGTTTTATTATGATGACGACAATTGCAATAGCCAATTAATGGTCAAAAACTGGAAGATAGGTACACACTGATATACATGCATATTTTTATCTTTATCATCAGATGGTAATCGTTGGTGATGACTGTGCTTTACCACCTCCAAGGGGCATTGCTGGCCGAAGGGGGTTGGCAGGGACACTTCTTGTTCACAAGGTTCACAATCTCTATCTTTGTGCATGTCTTTAAATTTTATTTGAATGGGCATAGATATTTGACTTCAGTCATAACATATTGAAGCTTTGAAAAATTTATTCCTTGTGATACCACCTACAGAATATATTGGAGTTCTATGTGATGTGCTTATAGCAAGATAGATAGAGACAAACACATATTTATACCATGGCTATGCATTGTAATATATCCGATTCGTTTTCCTTTAGTTCCTACTGCATTCACACTAATGTGGCACACAACTTGAATGCTTGATAGAAAAATATACTTAATTTACTGCGGCACATTAGTAATGTGATACCACCTACAGAATATATTGGAGTTCTATGTGATGTGCTTATAGCAAGATAGATAGAGACAAACACATATTTATACCATGGCTATGCATTGTAATATATCCGATTCGTTTTCCTTTAGTTCCTACTGCATTCACACTAATGTGGCACACAACTTGAATGCTTGACAGAAAAATATACTTAATTTACTGTGGCACATTAGTAATGTTGTTCCATGGTCTTGAGATTCGCTAAACTCTGATGGACTTCAAGGAAAAACCAAACTCCAATAAAAAGAGATTAATAATGACATAGAGTGCCTTTTGGTGCGTTCTGGAAAAAATAAAAACTGTTAGCTTCCTTCTTTCAACTGCATTTTCTTCTCACGAGGGACAATAATATTAATTATCTCTTTGGCATTCTTTTCTTTTCAATGATGAGTAAGAGAACTATTAGTTACCAGTTACTATAAAAAGGGGAAAGAAGTAATTGGAACTATTGCAGAATCTCTGATCATTATGGTGACGAGAAAGCTGATATTTTCAATGCTTTGAGACAAATAGTACTTTACTAAAACCTCCAGCTCCTAAAAGCTGAAAAATCCTATTAAACTAGAATAACACTTACAGATATTTGTTAATGTATTGAAATTTCCATATTCTAATTTTGTACCTACCTGAAAATTTGCATCCACTGTGGCTCTCAACCCCTTTGGAATAATGTATCATGATTCATGAAGCCAACTTGATTCTGTGGAAAAAGAAGTTACAGCAACGAAAATAATTATTATCAAGGTGATTCTAGGTGTGGCATGTCCATCATCCTATGTGTTCACATGTTTCTTTATTTCTAATTCTGTTGTTTTCGTGTGTGCTTGGTTTTCGGGGTGGTGGGTGGTTGGGGTCAAATATCCTAGTTATCTGAAGGGCACCAGATTTTCATTTACCAAATTTTCGTGTTTTTTTGACAAATTGTTTCTTTGATGCTCTGTCAGCAGAGTACTTGGAATATTGCTATGCTTCTTATGCTGAAATATACATATTAAAAAAAAGACTCAACTGATCTCTTCTGCTTCTTTGTTGAATTCAATTTTATGCGACACTGGCTAATCTGGGTAGCAGTCACTTTACCTATGTGTCTCACTGTATTGAATTTCAGTTGAAGTTGCAAATATCATTGGTTTCAGCTGCTTTTCCATGCATCTTTTCTAAATATCACTTACCTCAGGTTGCTGGAGCAGCAGCAGCTTGTGGTCTTCCCCTTGCTGATGTTGCAGCTGAAGCCAAACGTGCATCAGAAATGGTTGGGACAATGGGTGTTGCATTATCTGTTTGCACATTGCCAGGACAGGTGACTTCAGACCGTTTAGGCCCAGGAAAGATGGAGCTTGGTCTTGGAATAGTAAGTTCCGCACAAGCGGACTCATGATTGATATTAGCAATGGGAAGAAGTTAACGAAGTCATGCTTTACTAGATGAAACACATCATATTGCATTCATGTTTTGGAGACATGATAATCCTGTACTTTACATTGGTTGGATGTCATTCATATCATTTCTGTTTATAGCACTTACATACTTGATATTACTTTTCAATGGTAGAAGCAGTTGGGTCTCTTTGAGTGTCTGCTAAGTCGAAACTTCCAATATCTAAGTGATGGTTAAGGGCTGACAATTTCTTAGAATTCTTTCATCTTCACTTCTGCATTATAAAATTGTTTGCACTGTTTTCCTTTTTTTTTCAGCATGGGGAACCAGGAGCTGCTGTAGCTGACCTTCAACCAGTCGATGTGGTGGTTTCTCATGTTCTGAAGGAGATCTTGTCACCGGTATGTGAATATTTGGAGTCTGAAAGTTTGACTTGATATGCATTAAAAATTTTCTGATTGCTTGAATCATTACTATGAATTGGAAAGGATGCAGTGGAATCACTTTTACTTTTTGACGAGATAAACTTTTGATCTTTTTTCTTTTTGTACTAAAACAAATGAGAAATGAGTGCAAAAAACTAGTAAAGATAGCCATTGATTAGTTATGTTAATTAGTAAAGGAAAAAAAGATCTAAAGAAAAAAGGCTACTAGTTTCAGTTTAGGAGTTTGATGCAATCAATCTATTCTTTTCATGTTTTCTTTCTTTCGGTGATGTAGTGGAGGATATTACAGTGGCAATTTTTCAAGTCCACCCCCCTCCCCCTCCCCCTCCACACCCCAAACAGAAAAGAAAAACAAAAAAAATGAGTTGCATACCACACTTAGCAATCCCCTAAAAGGAGTACTAATGAATCTAGAGTTATCAACTTTCCATGGACTGGAGGGGTTTAGTTTAATAAAGATGAAGTCATTTAGGAAGAGGCACTAAGAATGCACAACCACCACCTTGGTCTCATTCAGCTTTGTTAATGAACTTATTCTGCAGAAGGAAGTTTCACTGTCATTTAATGTCTTTGCAGGAGACCAATTATGTTCCAATCACACGTGGGAGTAGAGTTGTGCTCCTGATTAATGGGTAAGTTTCATCTCTACACCTGTCTATAGATGCCTCTGTCATCACTTTCCTCAAGTATTTGAGGTGGGTTAGTTATCCCATTCTGTTCTCATTTTTTTCCTTGCTCATCCTTTCCATTTCTCACCATTTTGGTTGCCGGAGCAGATTTGGTTTTACAGTGTTTAGAAAGATATCCTGGTAGCATGCTTACCCCGTATCTGTCCCTGGCCCCTGTATATTTTTCCTTGAATGTTCCATTCGATATTTATGGAATACTTCAATTAGACTCGTGAAATTTGAAAAGAAACTATTTTACATTATTTATGTTTTTTTTTTCAGTCATTCATTTTACAAAATATATCTTTTTAAAGTTTACTCTGCTACATTGATGTTGAAACTGCTTGCAAGTTCTTCATTTTCTCCAAAATCAGGATTTGCTTAAAACTTTTGTTCAATTCTTTAATGATAAATTCAGCAAATGATGATATCAATTACAAAATGCTCAAGATGGTTAACCCAAAATTCCAATTCAAATTGTAAGCATTTTACATCTCCAACCCTATGGAGCAAAAAGGTGGAAGCTCCTAGGGAGGGGTTAAAAGAAGTTGCATGAACTAGCATCATGGCATCTTATATCACTGTGTTGCTTGATTAGTACTCTTTAACAAGTTGCTTATGACAATTAGAACAGGTATCGAACTTGATCTTAGTCCAAAGTCTGAGTGAGGTGTGTAATATGTTTGTCGACGTACTATCTTTCCTCAGTGAATACATGGTAATATGTTTCCAGAAATAACATCACCATCATCATCATTATTTAATAATAGTATTAGGATTGGAAGAATAAATAAAAGAAATTAAAAAGAATACTTGAAGAAAATGAAGCATAAAGAAGTAAGCAACAAGTGTGGAAGCTGAGCTAGCGTTGGAGGACAAAGCAAGCTCTTGCTTGTAGTTTGCACTTTGCAGACAAAGGACCCGAGAGTATTCATTACTCAGTGAACAACAAAGAGAAAAGATTATGCAATTAGAGCAAACGATTAGGAAGGGACTTTGACTTTTTTGTGTTTTTTTAGTTTGAGAATTTACTGAGTCAACAATAAATAATTTTTGCTCCAATTTGAAAATTTCTTGTGGTTTACACCCCAAATAAATGCCCAAAACGTTGAGACTCACGCCTACCATCTGGAAGTTTGGGAGTACGGCATATGATACTTGCACCCCGCCGGTACATTTTTAGTGTGCCTTGCCCAGGATCGCCAGAAAACATGAGCTGTATGAGCAAAACAGTCAAATTTGTTTTTCATGCACTGAATTGCCATCAGTGCTTAAATTTTCTATGAATACAAGTTTTTGAAGGTTATATTCACGCTGTAAATTAGCAATGGATTAACTTTGTATTATGGCACATCATGACTTTGAACAGATGTTGATCGTGAATTGCACAGCAGGGCATTTGTGTACTCTGGCCATTTTTTCCTTTATTCTGCTATTATAACCAAAATGCCCTTGAGATCACAAACGAAGTTTCACAAGCTTGATATTAGTCTCTGGATTGATTGTGTTCTTTTATTTCTTTGACTTACTTTTCAAATCAATGCTAGCCCAAATTGATCTGGATCTGAAAAGATTCATAAGCTGAAAACATTCACATGGATTCTGCTTGCATTAATGGAGATTTGATATTTGCAGTGGATGGTAACCAATTTAAAAACAGCGATGGAGCTTGGCTTTGTGCTTGAAGCTTTTACTTAGGAGTATTTACTATACTCATTGTTTAGTCAATAGATTTTTTATTTGTGTTTTAAGAAATTTAACCTTATCAAAAAAAGAAAAAGAAAAAGAAAAGAAGATATTCGGGATTGTCACTATATCACCTAATTCGTTTTGCTACTTATTTAATCACCTCTCTCTTGAAAATACTTATTGTGAAAAACAAGAGACTTCCCATTTTTCATATTTTCTGTGTACTTCTTTTTACTTCCCTACTGCAGATTAGGAGCAACACCATTGATGGAATTGATGATTATAGCTGGCAAGGCTGTCCCAGGATTGCAGCTTGAACATGGTCTAGCTGTTGATAGAGTCTATACAGGGTCATTTATGACGTCACTTGATATGGCAGGTATATGAGGTTCATGAAGTCCTTTCCTTCACCCAAGAACATCCATTTTCTTACTTCAGTTGTATGCAGGCTTTTCAATTTCGGTAATGAAGGCTGATCAAACAATTTTAGACCGTTTAGATGCTCCAACTAAAGCTCCAAATTGGCCTGTTGGTGCTGAAGGTTAGTTTCTATATGTGTATTATTGCACTGGACTATGCATGGGTGGCACGTGCAAATTACTTTTTTACTTCTGGTTTCCTTGCACTATTTTTATTTCTAGACAAGGAAAAGCTCCCCCAACTATAGAGAATAGAGAGTGTTTCGAGACAACCTACTCCTACCCAATTCTCTACTTCTCTCTAAGAAAGGAATTTTTCTTTCTCCTCAATAAAATTATTATTTCTATTTTATTTTTATTTTCATATTTCATTATATAAATCTGTTCTTGTTTTTCCTGAATAATCACCCTATATAATTTTCATGTAATATAAAATTTTATTCTTTTTAATTTTTTTATTTAATATAAAATTATATTTAATTTTAAGTAACACAAATTGTAAGCAAATATTATATATTATATGTATTGCTGGACAATTCAGATAAAAGTGAAATTATTGATGAAATTATTTTACAAAATAAATATTATATCATCATAAAATTTATTTTAAACGACTAAATAAATAGTCAGCTTTCAAGATTATTATGTTGCTCCAATTAATGCTCTACTAATGCATTACGGAGCTCAAATGAGCATTTTTGTCCTTAATTTTCATGTCTAGCTGAAATTCAAATTGAAGATTTTCATCTACCACCATTTCTGTCGTTGGAGTTGGAGCTTTTAGAAAATCTTAAATTGATACATTAAGATCACGTTCATCCTCGATTATATGTTTGTTAAATAGAAAAATTGTTAATTCTGGATGGAAGTATCATACTTGTCAATAATATATTTTAGATGTTATATTATTAGGAAATAATTAAAAATATTAAAGACTTAATTAATTGTCTTGCATAATACTAACAATATTAAAATAATTTTAAATTACACATTTAAAGTGACAAAAATTTAAAATATTTGAAGTGACAAATTTAAAATAATCAAAACTGAAATAGAGAAGATGAATATTAGTTCTCCAAATTTATTTAGTTCTCTAAATTTGGAGAACTACTATTCACCCCTCTATAAATTGAGAATAGAGAACAATTTAGAATGTGGTTTGAGAGCTTACTCTCTATTTTACAAGATGGTCTTAGTAAAAGAACTAGAGTAACAGAGAGAATGTTCATATTGGATAATTAACTAGTATCCTCATATATTTGTGGGGTGATATAACTAGCACATAATCTGTGCGATTTTTGTAGCAATTTACCTGTCTAAGATAATAAATCTACTTCACTTACTGGAAGTTAAAAAATTCAGGCAATCGGCCTCCTGCAAAGATACCTGTTCCACTTCCTCCATCACATTCTATCCAGACTGACAAGGTATGTCAAATTTATGGGAAATAACTGCATTTCTTATTCTGTGGGTACTTCATATTATCGTTACTTTGAAAGCGCTGATGAACGCGTACGCCAATATGGGCTTGATGTCACTGATACTTGATAAATAGTCGATTGAACAGTCTCTGTCCCAGATTTCAAGTGTAGCTACTGCTTTCAATCTTCTGTGGATTTCTAGGATGAGAGAGACAGCAATCATGTTATAATTCTCTTGCAGATCAATAATATTTACAATCTTACTGTCTGTTTCTTCTTTTATCAGACATTGAGTCGGCCTGAAAAACTGAGCCCTCAGGGTCATATCCTTGAGGCAGCTATTGAAGCAGCAGCTACTGATGTTGTAAATCTCAGGGATAATTTGAATGAGTGGGACAGTAAAGTTGGTGATGGTGATTGTGGTTCAACTGTAGGTCTTCGGATGGCCTATGTGTTTCCCTTCATTTGTTCCCCATGTTATCTGCATTTAATAAGCTCCATTGTGAAATTGCAGATGTTCAGAGGTGCAGTGGCTATACTTGAGGACATGAAGAAGTAGTGAGTCTTCTTCACTTGATTCTTTCCCTAATATAGTTTCTCCAAGAAAGTAAAAAGGGAGGCAGATTAGTCTTCCCAAGATTATTGCATATAAGCAAGGCATCTTCTGCCTCTCCTTTTTATCTCTTGTAAGAGTGCTTAGAATTTAGAAGCAAGGTATTAGATACTTCTGAAATTATTAACTGCACTGGTAAATTGTTGCCTCTGCTTGTTTTCCCTCCTATTTCCTGCTTGCACCAGCTGTGGTGTGGTTATTTTAGAGTGTTCTGCTTGCAGCATTGTTTGCTTGTAGGATATCCTTATAGTTAATAATTGGGTATAGATAGATTTCATTTTTGAAACAGAGGAAGTAGAAGTTTCTTTATGAGTTAAAACACGTGAGATTTTGTGAAAGACAGCTTGATATGGAGAAGTTGTGTTTAATCTGCTTTAGTCAACTTAATGATACAATATGAAAAATCAGCTGCTAATGTATGCTTTTCATTTAGTTATTTTTATGTTTATTTCTTTTTCTTTATTATTTCCTTCTTTTATTATCTCTCTGTCATTTTTGTTCATTCCCCTCTTTCTTCAGTTTTAAAGGTTATAGAAACCTTGCTGTTGCTTTTTAGCAAGTTTGCTGTATGAATTTCAGATAGTTACGTAACAACTCTGTTAATTGAGGTATAGATTTCCATCTTTGGGAAAATTTACTCCTGCTATCTGATTTTTTTTTCCTGCAGCTATCCATTGAATGACCCTGCAGAAACAATCAATGAAATTGGATCTTCTATTGGAAGAGTAATGGGGGGAACCAGCGGTATCTTGTAATGCATTTTCCATGTCTCATCAACTATAGCAATTTTTTCTTTCAACCTAGATTTTCCTTACATTATTAATGTCACTAAACATCGTCATTATAACAGATACAGTATATTCTGTAAGGCAGCATATGCAAAGTTGAAAGCCAATACCGGCTCGGTTGTCACAGCTCTTCACTGTAAGTTGACTCCTCGGCAGTAAAGTTTGGACTTGATTGTTTGTTGCTTCCAACTATTTTTCTGTGTACCAATCTACTCTTTTGATTCAGGGGCTGATGCACTTGAAGCTGCAATCGCTGCTGTTAGTAAATATGGAGGAGCTAGTGCTGGTTATCGTACACTTTTAGATGCTCTTATACCAGCATTGTCAGCTCTTAAAGAGGTCAATATAATGCTTTTCTCATATATCATTGACAGTTCTTTTCCTGTAAATCTTTCTCATTAGAAATTTTATGCATTGGGATCAGAGGTTGAATGCTGGGGACGACCCTGTGGATGCTTTCATTATTTCTGCTGATGCAGCATCTGCTGGAGCCGAGTCAACCAAGCATATGCAGGCGCAGGTATCATCACTGTAATTACTTCTAATGCGTTGAGAAGAAAATAGCATAACACGGTGTTTCAATGGTATATTTCCGAAAATGTTACATAGTTTCGTAGTTAGTGGTAAAAAGGTTAATAAATATTTGACAGAACACCACAAAAATATATGGAGCTTAAACATCTTTAAAAAATGGAGCAACCGTTAAGTACCCTTATGCTTTGTCTTTCTTCTTCAGAGACTGTTACACCTTTAAAAATCTTCACCGATTCACCCAATTTGACTAAAGCAATAATCTAGAATGAAAATGTGTTTGTATCCTTAGTGACGGGATAAGTTGTCCCATATATGTGGTTGAATAACTTATCCCAGGATAACTTATCCTGGAAATTAATTGTCCCTAGATAACATGTTCCCAATTAAATGACCCCTTAGAATGTGACTTGGCCAAAGGGTTTTTAAATGACACCTCTGGAGGGGTTAAAGTAAGTACAAGATGTCATTTATTTAGGTATTCAAAACTTACTATTGAAGTCTTTGTTCTAATGGGTGAAAATTCAAATGAATCTGCCCTTTCTTGAAAGATAGCTTGGTAAATACCAGACTTCTGACATAAATAATAGATTGCAACCTTTTTTGTTAAAAAAAAAGATTTGAACTAGACTGCTTCGGGAATTGTCAATTAATTGTTTTATTGGAAGCCTTTGCCAAGAATTGTGATTAACAGTTTTCTTTACATGGCTTCCTTTGAATGGAGGCAATGGCCATCTTATTTTGAATGGAAATGCAAAGCTTATAACAGAAAAATTGTAAATTTGTCTTGATCAGTCTTGGTAACAGTTTTATCTGGCTGCCAATTTCTTAGTCCAATATGGCTCATAATCACTTTGTTTCTAGGCTGGCCGTTCAACCTATGTGCCCAGAGATGTTCTTGCATCAATTCCTGACCCAGGTGCCATGGCTGCAGCTGCGTGGTACAGAGCAGCTGCCTTAACTGTGAAGGAGAAGTATAGCACAGCATAAGCACATTTAAGGCCATACCTAATACTTCCTGCAGGATTTGATCTTTCTCTTTCTCGAGAAGAAATTAACCCAACAATTTTTTGCTCGTAAACCTTTCCGAGGAATTAGCTTTCCGCTTATGCAGTCCTGCATAAAGCCGAGAGAGTGTAGAAAATGTATGTTACAGTCCATCTATACTGTGTTGTAAGTGAGGGGGTGAAACAACGCCATGTAGAATGTCAATCTGTGAACGAGGTTCTAAACTTGATTTTCTGACGATGAATTTTCTAATTCAGCATCATGGATGCCTGCTGCTACTTTAAGGATCTGCGTCTGCGCGCACACATTTACAACATGTTCTGATTGTCTTTGTTTATTTGATACCTTTCCCTGCTTTTGTCAAAATTCTTCTTCATGTAGCTCTATAATCAGGTGGAGTCGAAAGTTTTCCTTTGCTTATCTAGAATCTTCTTGTGGGAATGGTGGAGCAATCTTCCTAGGAAGGTTATTTGATTTCTCCATTTATTAAGTGATGGACCTAGTTATGACATTGCCATTCTTCAGTCTGGTAAACTTTTTTAGCAAGCACAACTTAAAAATTCATTAATTGTGCTAAGTATAGTGTGGAGGACGGAGGTTAAAGAATAATGTTTGCCTAAGAATTTAATGTTACTATTACTTTTATATATAGTTGACACGGATTTGAAAAATTATAACTAGTTAGATACCACTAAAGATGGTCAACTTGACTAATAGGATGAATTTAGACCAATTAATTTTGAGAGACAGAGTATTTGACATTATGTTTTAAAAAAAAGGTTTTTTTATGCAACTTTTTCCCTGAAATTACACTCTCCATTTACTTTACAAAATTACAAAAAAAATTACAAAGCTATACCATACCATAGCTGCAAAATAGTCTGCCATTATGTAATTCAATAAATTAAATTGATTTGATTGCATGTGGTAAAAGAAAAAGGACTATAACTTTCATTTTTTTTAAACAAAACGGGAAAACACCAAAAGCAAATTTTTTTGGTATTCATTTGGTATCCACACGGATGGCTAATTTTTTGACCCTTTTATTTTTATTTTTCCTTTCCCAACATCAATCACATCATAATCCAATAAACATTAATTAATACAAATCATCATCTCCTACCTATTTTGTAATTAAATTTGGTATATTAATGGTAATTTTTGAAAGTTGGGTAAGACCTTGTAGTTTCATCAAAAAAATTGTATACATATGAAAATCACCCTTAAAAAAAATTGGGGGTAAGGGAAGGGGAAATGGGGAGGGAATTACAATGTGAAGAATCGAGTCCTCATCAATAAATTAGGGTATCGAATCCTCATCAATAACTTAGGATAACCAACCAATTGAGCTACTAAGATTTTTCAGATATTAGACATTAAGAAAAGAGGTTACTAGTTAATTTTTATCGACTATAAAAGTCTAAATGTCGAACTTCAACTGAAACCACAAACACAGATGTAACGCCACATAAAAATACTAATGGAGGGTATAGAGACAAAAACGAAAGGCACATTAGACTTGAAATAATAAGTAATTCTGGACTTTGATTCACCTTGAAATTCTAAAATTAGTATCCATAAAATGGGAGATGGACTAAAATAATTTTCACCCAACATATTAATCAAACCCTCTAATTCTACCAAATATATGTGTGGTTGATGCAAAAGGTGGTTCTAGCTGGTCAAGAATTTGCATGCCTAGAAGATGAAAGTAGCGAAAATGAAAATGTTGAGATAGATGTGTGGGCATACTATGAGAGGCATGATTAGATACGAAAACATTCCAAATAAGATCGTGAATTGGAATTGACCGCCAACTAAGTTAGACTGGAGCAAGATTTGGAGTGATCTTCATGATAAACAAAATGAGAAAGACGAGGCTGAGATGCATTCCAATAAAGAGGTGTGAGAGGTTGACCATAGTAGATACGTAAATAAATTGAAAAAGTATTGTGGAGATGTGATTATGGAAGACATGAACACCCTTGCAGCTTACAGAGAACATGATCCTAGAAATAAAGATACAAAGAATAAGGATTAGGATAAAATGTTAGTAATAATGATGTCTAGTTCTTTTATCAATATTTTTATTAGTACTCTCTTACCATCTTATTAGCGATATCGACGATGATGTCACACATTGCAATGGGGCAGCATGGACGAAATTGAGGCTTGTCTTTGGAGTATTGTGTGATAAGAAGATATCAGCTAAACTCTTAGCCAATCAAGAACTCACATGTTCAGAAGATGCAGGTCACGGAGATGAGGATGTTGAGATGGATGTGTGGACATACCGGGAGTGATAAGATTAGGAATGAGACAATTCAAGAGAAGCTAGAGGTGACCCCTGTGACTGACAAGATGTGGGAAGCGAGACTACGATGGTTTGGACATGTGCAGAGGAGAAGTATTGATTCTCCTGTTAGGAGGTGCGAGAGGTTAGATTTAGGAGTTACACGGAGGAGTAGAGGTAGACCGAAGAAGTATTGGGGGAGGTGATCAGATAAGATATGACGACACTTGATCTTACCGAGGACATGACTTTAGATAGAAAGGAATGAATGTCGCGCATTAGAATAGCAGGCTAATAGGTTAATAGAGTTAGGTTGATGTCTGACCTTGGGGTATAGTAGGGTAGTGGGATTAGTCGTGTCTTTATATCCTGTGTTGTTATTATCCATCTTATATATGTTAATTTTATCGTATTTACACAATATCATGTGCTTTTCGTTATTAGCCGTTCTTTCGGTTTCCTTTTCCTTGTCTTTTTTTCATATCTAGTGTATCTTGTCTATGAGTTTTTGAGAAGAAGGTTCCCAGGAAACAACCTCTCTACCTTTGTGAGGTAATGGTAAAGTCTGCGTACATTCTACCCTCGCCAGACCCCACTTGTGAGATTCCACTAGATATGTTGTTGTTGTTATACTTTCCTACTATCTTATTTTGTAATTTTATTATTACACATCGCTTACTTTGTTTGGGTTATCATATTATTTATTGTCGTGATCGATCTATTCTCCTATTATTTTTAGCATGTTTTCTTCAAAATTATATTTCTTTTAAATATTTGATTTTGATATACTTTACTTAAATATATAATCAATTAAAAACAACCTCAATAAAAAAATAAATTTATGTACACATCACATACTTTGACCCTACTTATAAAACTATATTGGATAATGGTTGTTGCAATAGGTGCTAGTTGAGGGTAATAGGACCAGAAAAATTAATGTGGGGAAGATTAAATTATATACATTATTATTATTTATTATATATTAACTCATGGTGTTTTTTTTAAACCTTCTTATTTTTATTTTCTGCAATTAATATATAGATAAATCAAATTGTATTCTTTGTAGGTAAATAAGAGCGTACCTTCCAAATTCCAGTAGAGGAGATTACAGTCCCAAACCCTAACCAGCCGACTTTCTCTTCCCGTGAGTACTCTTGGTTACTTACATTTACGAATTCTCGCATTTCCGTTTTTGAACTATTATATTCTCAATTTATGCCGAGATCTATATCAGAAATCTCGGTGACTGCTGAATTATATATGAAAGTTCAATTTGTTATGCAGCATTATCAAATTTTCTGCATTTTTTTTTGGCGATCGATAGGAGTTAATGGCTCATTTTCAGACGGTACTATCTTTGTAGTATTAGTGATTTTGTTTCATTCTAGAGCCTGGCATTTGATTTGGTGAGTGTTGTCTGTTTCATTGCCTAATTTGTTGTCCAGATTATGTGCGTTTATGCGTTTTGTGGCTTTTGATTGGATATTTTGGGTCGTTTTTTATTAGAATGGTGTTTGCAGTTTTGTTTCTTGCGGTGGTTTTTTCTAAGGTTTGATTTGGTCAACGTTATCCATTGTGGTTTTTGCAGGATTGAGAATGATGATGCTTGCATGCTGTGGCATTGGTGTTCTACTGAAATAAGCAGTTTTTAAGATCCTGGGGTTGTCAAAATACAGTCTTTATTGAAATTTCAAGTCCTTTACAGGCAGTCATGGATGGAAATGGCAGTATGAATATACGAAATTGGGGCTATTATGAGCCTACGCCAACAGTCCTGAAGGGCCATTTAGGCCTGCAACTCATGTCCCCAATGACTGAAAAGCCCCTGCATTTTGGTAACGTTCATGATAATCAACAATACCAACCTGACCATCCTACAGTAATGGCATCGACTAATGGTGGTGCGTTTCATCATCATCGGGTTTGTGGGCTCTCGGAGTCCCCCATGCCCATGGAGTACATGATGGATGCATGGGTTAATCCTAAAGACTATAGAGAGAAGTATCTCAATGTGTTATCTGCAAACCACCCTTATCTTACTGGTTATGGTTTTTTGCCTGAGACTTCTTCCACTCAGTCTATGCAGATGCACCAGCAGCCAAACTTGGTGAAAGTTGAAACTGCTCCTCTTGTGGAAGAGGTTTGCCAAGAAAAAGATATAGGTGGGCTTGCTAAGAAGAGGGGAGATGGTAAATCCCAAGTGCTGAAGTCCCCTAAACCTAAGAAGGCAAAGCTAGCTGCTATGGCTCCTAAAGGTGAGTCTACTCCATCTCTTCCACGGGCAAGAGCTCCCAGGAAAAGTGCAGAAGTCATCATTAATGGGATTAATATGGATATTTCGGTAATTCCCATACCAATCTGCTCATGCACTGGGGCTGCTCAGCAGTGTTATAGGTGGGGCTGTGGTGGGTGGCAATCAGCTTGCTGTACCACAAATTTGTCTTCTTATCCCTTGCCTATGAATGTAAAACGTCGTGGTTCAAGGATAGCAGGTCGGAAGATGAGTCTGGGAGCGTTTAAGAAGGTACTAGAGAAACTGGCTTCTGAAGGATATAACTTTTCTAATCCAATTGATCTGAAGCCACACTGGGCAAGGCATGGTACAAACAAGTTTGTCACTATCAGATAGATGTATGGTGGATATGCTAGCAGTTGTCCTTAAAATAGGTATGATGCATTTCTGATGTACATAGTTGACTTTGCCTTGGACTTAGACTTGTCAGGTAGTTCTAACCAGTGGAATTCAAGTATTGCAACATCCCTTCAGATTTTGTCCTGTGGGATTTTCTTTCAGTTTACCTTTGTAGTGGCAGATTATGAAAGTTGCAGAGGAGAGGAGGTATATTTGTTATGCAATTAGTACTGATGAATTTTGAATGGAAAATTTTTCATTCTTTCATTTGTTATTATCTGGATGTTGTCTTCCTATATGAGGGAATACTTTTTATTTGGTTAACCAAATGGATATGTCCTGCACTACTCTGGCTGAATGTTATTAAACCTGGGCTCTGACCCGTCATTTCAAGGATTGTTATCTTAATTGGTTGATGTTCTTTTCTAATGGGAAATTCCATTCCACATGATGCATCTCTGAATGCATGTGTCAAATTCATCCAGCAGAGTGACTTGTATAGTCATCTCTGCTGCCTGGGGTGTGGATTGTGATGGTAATTGCTTTTTGACAAGTTCTTATTGAGCCCTACAAATCTGATGATGCGTTTTGACTGATTGATAAATTAGCATGATTCATGTTCTTGTTTTGAGATTTCATATTACTTGGTTTCTCTTGAGCAATACAATGAAGATTAGCATAAGCCATTAGGCCTTGTCTACGGATGCCCACAATCTGAGAAATGGTCCAAGTTATTAGCTTTTAAGTTTATACCAATCACTAGTTGGGATTAAGTTCTAGTCATGTTACTGTTAGTATTTTATTTTATGCCAAATGTTCATTAGGAGTCTTTTAGTCTCATTAGAGATTTGTAAGCACAGATAAATGTAGAGGATTTCTAGTGAGTTCTTACAATATTGGAGTAAGACAGGTTCAAGTGCAGCAACATGGACATTGAGGATCCATTTAGAGGATTCCTCCAACTTACTTGTGATGGAGGTGTAGCTGAAATGCTGAATAATCCATTTGTGACCTTGCCATTTTATAGAATTCCTCATGTATCTCCCAAGTCTTGTAGCTTATTAGAATCCATCAAGAGATGGAATATACAGTCTACTTTCATGGTATAGAATATTTAAGAGAAGTATTAAAAACACCTCTAAACTTGGCACGAATTATTAGTTTTACCCCCGAACTATTGATAGTGTTGAAAACACCCCTTACTTGACTAACTGAACTTAAATACACCACTGATCTTGTAACAATAGTGAAATACATTCCTAAATTCTTGCCAAGTTAAGGGGTGTTTTTAACACTTGTGATAGTTCGAGGGTGTATTTTAGTTTAGTTAGTCAAGTAGAAGGGTATTTTTAAGACAGTCAATAGTTGAGGGATGACACTAATAACTAGCGCCAAGTTCAAAGGTGTTTTTAATATTTTTTCAATATTTAATTTATTAAATTAGACCCAAAAAAAAAGGATTTTGTTGATCTTCATTTGTAGATATTCCATTATGTATACACCTTAATAAGAGGATTAACAACAATAATATATCCAGGTGCAATCTAACTGGGGATTAACAACAATAATATATCCAAGTGCAATCTAACTAAGTGTAGTTCGGGGAGACTAGAGTGTATACATGCCTTACCAATACCTTGTGGATTCCGCACTTGCATGGAAGGCTATACCTACCTTAGACATGGTGCTGACTGCATTCTTGTTGGTTCAAACTTTACGTACATATTAAAGAAACAAATTTAAAATGTGTACATATGATAAGATTACATTAGTTCTGAACCCATTAATTCTTAAATCTTGAGTTGGCTTCTAACCTGAAAAAAGAAGATGAATATGGCAGTGTTTGGTTGTATTTAGGGTCAAGAGCTCAACTCAATGGTATTTTGGCATGCAGTTAGGAGATGAAGTAGAAATTGGTTAAAGGGAAAGGCCATTATTTTTAGGTGAACCCTCTATTTCTATGGGCCTATACTTGGAATTCTGTATAAGAAGCTGAAACATGAAAATTTGTCAAAAAAACGTGGTCATTTGAAATCTGATCAATGATTAAGTTATGTGGTGAGAAGTAAAACACAAGTTTTATAGAGTCCAATGATGTAATGATTGTTAATGGGAGGTAATAAAACAAGATATTACATAACTTTAGGTTATCGAGGACATGATCCTAGATAGGCGGGTGTGAAGAACTCGTATTAGAGTAGAAACGTAGTAGGTAGAGTAACATTATCTTACTTAAGGTGACTGGTGTTTGTGATGATATTAGTTGTATTATCATAGTTCTATTTTACTTTTTTAGTTTATTATTATTTGTAAATAATAATCTACTCTGGTATGTTGTTTGTGGCATTTGTTGCTTTGCATTGGTTCTTTGGTTTCGATTTCTCTTCATTTTCTTCCTCTATATACAAGGATTTATCGCACTTGAGCTGATGGTCTTTCGAAAATAGCCTCTCTACCTTCATGAGGTAGTGGTGAGGTCTACGTACATATTACCTTCCTCAAACCTCACTTGTGGAATTTCATTGGATATGTTATTGTCATTTAAATGCATCATTCTTCTCTCTACTTGATTATCTTTTCAAAGTATCCAATTGTAATATCATAATTAAACCAAATATCTATATTCAAATTTAATAGTAATAGAGGTTATAGCATATAGTTAATAATAAGTTCAAATCATCTCAATATTTCTAACATGGAATACAAAATAAATTAAAAAAAAATCATTTCGAACTTCTTAAGGATTCCATCAAATTTAAATTCTGAATCCACCTCCCTGTTAGGTAGAAATCTCTTTTTTTTTTTCTGTGCCCCTAGTGATGAGTGAGAATGTATCTGTGATTGTCTGATGTTTGGTGTGAGAGATGTATGGAATAATGACAATAAAAAAGAAGAAAAAAAATGGCAAATTTATTGAATAAACAAAGAGATAGCGTGAAAGAAAGAAAGTGAAGTGTATTTTATTATGTGCTGAAAGTATGGAGACATGAAAGTTCTCCCACACATGCAACATCTCAATATAGAATTTCTTCCTCCTTTTTAATTATTTTTCTACTCATTAAACTAATCACTTTTTTTAATTAATCATCTAATCAATGAATATCTTAGTACTGTCCCTCAGATGTGTGTATATATGTTGACACATCAAATGCCATTAAATTCGTGTTTTTTTTACAGGTTTTTAATTAGTTGTATATTTGTATTGTTTTATTTTAGATGAGGGTTTTCTGAAAATAATCTCTCTGTCTCTATGAGGAGTGGTGAGGTCTGCGTACATTTTTTCCTTTTCAGACCACACTTATGAGGTTCCACTGGGTATGTTGTTGTTGTTGCTGCAGTAGCATACTTGCATGGTTTTTTCTTATATAATTAGAAGAAATAAGAAGGGTCCTAATAAAATGGATTCTAATTTGATGATTAATTAGAAGTAATAAGCTAAGGTACAATTCTAATTTAACATAATAAAATACGTAGAAAGTAAACAAGGAGGAGCTCTCTATAAAGTACAAAGACTCAATGTGTTTACTACTTTACTGTATTTTTTTTCTCCTTTAGCACTTTCATTTTTGTTGCACATAATGATTATAACCATATTGGTGCACGTTGCTACAATGCTAGGAGCTAGTGTTGATCTATGTAATATCATTCCTTTTTCGAGTTCTGATTAATTTGAATTCGTATTGAGTTATTTCTAAAAGAGTTAAAATGAGAATTCTGAATATAATGAAAATTCATAATCAACGTGATAATTATGTAAAAGATAGGATAAACATATACAAATAATAGATTTATACAATTAGGAATAGAATTATACAAATTCTAAATTTATACAACTAGAATCTGCGAGTTATACAAATGGAATTTTTTTTCATTAAACGTTGATTGTGAATTATAATTATAAAAAAACTATAAGTATGCTAATTAATTCACTAGTTAATATTTATTTAGTCGCGTTATTTTGTCTAAATAAATCTATTTCATCAAATTGTATAGACTAGTAATGAGTGAAGTACACATGATATCCAACATGATTTGATATTTAATTTGTAATCTATCGATTGGACTAATTAATTGAATTTATCATATGTAGTTATTTAGTCCGTCTCAAAATTTTTCATTCATAGCTCGAACGAAAGATCACCTTGAGAAATTCATTATTGGATGAGATGGGGGGTGGGGGAGGGGGTTGAAGTGTGATATAAGTAGCTGTAATATTCCTAAATGAAGATAAATTTGTGTTGGGCATCACCATGCATGTCTAAGCTTTCAGCATCAATAAAACCCCACACCTTCAAAGATTTTTATACTTCAATGGCTAAAATCCAACTGCATGATTAATTTATTTAATTAAATAAACACGGAATGACACATATATAATTGATTTTTATACTTCAATTGCCAACAACAACAACAACATATCCAGTGTAATCCCACAAGTGGAGTTTGGAGAAGGTAAAATGTACGCAAACCTTACCACTACCTCATAAAAGTAGAGAGACTGTTTGAATGGCCAACATATTTAGATATTAATTTGGTTCCAAGAATATAATTGACTTACTTCAAGATTTGGCACCCACATTTTATGTGTAAAAGTTGAAAAAAAAAAACACATTCCTTCCGTCCCTATTGATATGACATATATATTTTTTTTTAAAAAAAATCTATTTCAGAAAATACCATAGATTCTTGTATAAAAATAATTTAAATGCAAAACTCACATTTTAACCTTAATATAATAATTTATGATGACATAAATATTTATAATTTTTTTAGACCATATTTTGTTAAGTACCTTTTATTCTTCTTGAATTCAATGCTCACACACCACATAAAGTGAGTCAAATAAAGTGTTATAGCAAGGTTTAGCTTTATTATATATGTATATTGACTAGCAAAGGTAAATAACAGGTGGGTAAATGTGTAACTTTTCCTTTAAAGATAATTAATTACTTATATATTAAGTTAAATTAATAACCTAAAAAATAAAAAAATTTATTCTGTAAAATTCCAATTCTAATTTTTAAAACTCAAAAGAGTTTGGTGATAATATGATATTTGTAGGGTGGACCAGACCCAACAGTAGCATAGCCAAAAGTTATGTGCAAAAGACAATTCTACTGTTAGCAATTCACTGTTCTATTGATGCTCATTATTTTTATTTTCATTTTCATTCTACTGTTGTCAACTTAGTTTTGACCAAACAGAGTCTTTCCCATCGTCTCAATTTACGCGATATAATTCAACAGTCATATTTCTTAAAATTGTATATACAGTTAAATTATATCATATAAATTGAGACGAGATAAAAGGGATTTGTGTACAGTGGACAGGTCTTCCATGAATAAGAGGGGTTGATTTGTAACTTCAAAAGGAAGTACTTCCAATTTATATACTGTAGGGATAATTAATTAGAGAATATGACTGACAAAAATAAAAAGACTTGTTGTTATGTATACATTATTGTATATGGATCTGCTGGTGGCACTGTTGCTGTGCATGTATTTATGCATGCAAATTTACTGTGTCTGCCCATGAATTTAAATAGTGAATTTGTGCTGTATTTTTGTCTTCTTTATTAAATTACTTTCAACTATATTTCTAAAACTAATTTATCTTTTTTTGAGATGAAGTGTGGGGATTTTGTCTATTGATTAAGAACCATCTCTACGAGGTAGTGGGAAGATCTGCGTACATTTCTATCCTCCCCAGACCCCACTTGTGGAATTCAATTAGGTATGTTGTTGTTGTTGATTAAGAACCATCTCAAACATCCTAATAAAGATAAATCAGAGAAGTTGGGGGTCTGATCGTGAAAATCAAATGTTATTAACTTTTTTTGTAATTGACCTTTGTAAATCAGAATTTGAATGTACTTTTTGTAAATATGATTTATATTTCAATTTTAAAAGTTAACAAAATAATATACCTTAACTAATTTATCCAAAAAATCAAATTTACACTAAAAAGTAATATCTCAAAATAGATAATTACATGATATCATAAGGTAAATCCTAAATACTACGAAATTTTGAGTGTTCTTCAAATTTCAAATACAATTTCATATTACACTTAAATTTTCATGATTAAATACTTATGCTTAAATAAAATAAGGAAAAAAAATCACAATTAAACAAATAATTCTTACGACCAAACAAGTCCTATATCGAGGAGATTCAAGCTTGTCAAAAATATGACATTAAATGAATTAGAATAATTCAAAATGATTTTTTTATGCACATATACAGTTTTTCATCCTTTTAATATCAGAGAAATATCAAATACCTACTCCCTCTGTCACATGGGCACTTTCCATTTTACACGACTATTAAGAAATTATTAATATACAAATGAACTTTACTACTTTACCCTTTATTTATATTTATATTAATGTACATTAAATCAAGTTAAAAAAATCATTAATACACTATTAATGATGGGGTAAAATGTGAAAAAATTAATTAATTTTGTCATAATTTAGTAAGTACTCATATAATATGGGACAAATATTTATAGAAAGATGCCCATATAATATGGGACGGAGGTAGTATATATTTAAATCTGTATTCTGAAATTTTGAATTTCCTTAAATTATTCCTTGTTGGTGTATTTATGACTTCTTTTTGAGACGAAAGTCTTTCGAAAACAGGCTCTCTATAGTAATGATAATTGATAAAGTCTGCATATATTTTAGCCTCTCTAGAATCCACTTGTTATTATTGTTGTAGTGTATTTATGACTCGGTCATTATACAGGTACCTAATGAAATAATAATAGAAATAAGCAAAAATTAGTCTGGACAAAAATCTTTTTCAAACTACTACTCCCCCATCCTACCCCCCACCCCACCCCCAAACCAAATTCCAGCAGAAAAGCAAAGTTTATAAAGAGAAATCATTTTAATTTTTCTGCCCAACCTAATCTTCTTCATTGATAAAGAAGTTTATCAGGGAGAAGCTAAAGGGGATACTCTTATGAGGAGAAAAGCTGAAAGTCTAAAAAGCTATCTGTAGAGATCAAAAAGCTTGCTTATGATACCTATAGAAACCCTCTTTGTCCTTTTTACTCCTTTTCACTAATTTCTATTACCAAAAAAAAAAACAAAAAAGGACACAATCAAGAATCCATTTAAGTCATGTTTAATTCTTCAACAGACCCCTTCATGACTTCCTCAGAGAATGGAAATAATTGTAATAACAACAATAAAAGAAAAAGAAGGCCAGCAGGTACCCCAGGTATAGTACAATTCAATTAAATTATCATATTTTTCACTATATATATTGATTTAATTTAATTATGTTTGTGTTTTTTTTTTATAGATCCAGATGCAGAAGTGGTATCCTTATCACCAAAAACTTTATTAGAATCAGATCAATACATATGTGAGATCTGTAATCAAGGTTTTCAAAGGGACCAAAATTTACAAATGCATAGAAGAAGGCATAAAGTACCATGGAAATTGCTAAAAAGAGAAAGCCCTATTGTTAAAAAAAGAGTTTTTGTATGTCCAGAACCAACTTGTCTACATCATGACCCTTGTCATGCTCTTGGTGATCTTGTTGGTATTAAAAAACACTTCAGAAGGAAACACAGTAATCACAAGCAATGGGTTTGTGAGAAATGTAACAAAGGATATGCTGTTCAGTCTGATTACAAGGCACATCTCAAAACATGTGGAACTCGTGGTCATTCTTGCGATTGCGGTCGCGTATTCTCCAGGTCAGTTAAAAGATAACTACATCTAACTCTACATAAACATACAGTTATCCATAGATTCATGACTATTTTTGTGGACTTTTGAGATTTCATAAAGAGTGTGTACTTCCATAGTAGTTATAACTGAGATATGATTTGGTACGTGGAATAATTGTAATAATTTCGATGATGACATTTACATTTGAGGTATCATTTGGTGCATACGTTGGATAAGGATAATAATTCTGACGGTGGTATTATCTAATTTGGGGATTATTTGTAATGATCAACGAGATTACTATTTCATAGAAGAACCCACAGATATCCCTGCTTATGACATCCCGCTTATCTAAACACACCCAGTGTTGTGAAAAGGAAAAACAAAGAGCGCAAAATGAGAAAGTTGTTTCCTTCCATGGGTATTTATTTTTATTTTTAATACTATGTGTGGCTCCCAAAATCCAGGTTTCAATATATGTCATTCTTGATACTTCCAAATTCTCTATTTGTTATACTTAGCATCACAATCCTATTTCTTTATTAACTAATTGATAAAATGTGTGTTGGGTTTCTTGCTCATGATTATTTTATTATTTCCATGCTTCTATAAAGAATGTCTTCATTGACTTCTCCAGAAAATATTCTGCTTGTAAATTGAAAAAGTATGAAGATCTTCGTTTCTGTCAATATACTTCAAATGCTATGTCTTTTCTTTTTTTTTGTTGTTGGAGGGGGTGGGGTAACCTTTTCATTTGTTAAATTAATTTAATCACTCATACTTATTAATTTTTTTGTTGACATATATATTCATCAATAAGAACTTTACACCTTTTTGGATCTTTATAGTGTTATGGTATACCCTATTGATCACTTGATATGTACGTTAGACCGTATATACTTTTATTTACTTAATTATATTTTCGATTTTGCGTTTGTTAATTTAGGGTGGAGAGCTTCATAGAGCATCAAGACGCATGTAGTTTTGGAAGACTCCGATCAGAATCACAATCTTTAATACAATTATCATCAGCACCTTGCCTTTCTCGTACAGCTTCAAGTCCAAGCCCCTCAAGTGATCACACAAATAATCTCATCACTAATACTACAATCCCATGGCCTAATTTTCTTATGAATACTCCAAATTCCATAATAAAGGAACACAATTTAGAGCTCCAACTCTTGACTACTACTGCTACAACAACATCTCCATCTAGCCACTTAGATGTCTCGGTATCGTCCAAATCGCGCGACGATCGTAATCTTCAACTATCCATTGGTTCATCGGATGTGAGTGAGAAAAATGACTCGGAGAATAATAATGACACACACAGATCGAGAAATGGTCTAGATGAATTCCAGCGGGAGCGGTTAAGGCAGGCCGTGGCCGAAAAGGCGTACGCGGACGAAGTGAGGAAAGAAGCCAAGAAGGAAATTGAATTAGCTGAGCAAGAATTGGAGAATGCAAGGAGAATAAGGAGACAAGCACAAGTGGAATTAGAAAAGGCACAAGCATTGAAGGAAGAAGCAATAAGGCAAATAAATTTTACTCTTTCACAAATCACATGTCATGCTTGCAAACAAAAGTTCCAAGCTAAAAGGATACTAACAACAACAACAACAAGTATAAATCCTAATTCTTATCAAGTTGAGAGGAATGATCATCATCATCATGACCAAACTATTCATCTCAAAGTATAGTTGGCCAACATGATCACATCACTATCTCTACTTTGGACTTTTTTATTGTTACATTTTTGGGCCCTTTTTAGTTTGTTGTATGAATATATAAGTCTAGTATGGATGCTGCATGCTACTATGATGCCTTTAGGTACTTGGATGAACAAGGATAAGATTGTTCATCAAGAGTTACTTGGTGTTGTTGTTGTCTTTCTCTAGTTCTTGCTTGATGAGAATCATAATGAAGTTTTCAACAACCTAATAATGTGATAGTGAAAACTCTTGTGTTATGAAAATTTGGTTATTTTTTCGATCCTAATTTATGTGTCATATTTTCCTTTAGAAATTGTTGTAATCACACAAATTTCTACAATATTTATAACTATAATTTGCATTACATAAACTTGAAACATACAAGTACTACTATTGAATATGGATCATTGATACTGTCTACAGTACTAACTATTTCATTGAATTGAGTGAGCTGTGTTTTCTTTTTCTTATTTCAAATAAATAAGGAGGAAAAAAAGAAGAAAAGGAACAGCTAGAAAACAGTGAATTAAATATATTATCTCAGCTTTTTGGTAGTGTTTGATTTTGCATTTGGAGTATTTGAAGATCTTTGTTGGCTAAGGTGGTCAGAATTAAGATGGAGATGAACCCGCCCTGTCCTGTCCTGCCAATAATAAAGAATGCTACTGTCATAATAATTATTGCATAAAATTAAGCAGTATATATGTGACTGACTAGTCAATCATGTATATGAGGCAAAAACAATATGTGGCTACATTTTAAATTTCATCAAAATCTAATTAGAGGGAACATTTATTTTGCAAGGTGGAATGTGAGGTTTATGAATTTTTAGTCTGTCATCAAGTAATAAAGCCTGTTTAGTTCTTAGGTTTTAATCAAATATTTATACAATACATGATTTGAGAAAAAATACTTTATTCAAATTCATGTCTAATATTATGCTTTGTTCCTACGCGACTTCAATCTTGTTCAACAAAATCATCAAGCAGAGTGCATGTGCCTAAACTAATATTTGGAACAAACACATGCAACCATTATTAAAGAAAATAACATTATCTCAATTTGATTTTATACCATATATATATATACACACACATCACACTCTCTTTGTTTCAATTTGTTCCAATACGATGGATAGCATCATTATCAATTTTTTCCTTTTTCCTTTTCGTAAAGTTGTCGCCATGTGATCAGGAGGTAAGAGGTTCAAACCTTGAAAACAATCTCTGATAGAAATGCAAGATAAGACTACGTACAATAGACCCTTGTGATCGAGTCATTCCCTAGATGGTTTCTTACGTTTTTTTACATATGTCTATGTTTGAGAAATCTTTAGTTTCAAATTTCACATGTTCCTTAATCACCTGCTCATATCCAATGCAAGAATAAAACATGAAACCAGTTAAACATGACTACATGAGTGTATAAATTATAAAAAAGAATAAAAGAATTAATAATAGTGATAATTGCAGAAAAATTAAAAAGATGTAACAGAGAGATGGAAAGAGAATAGTGGTCCTTTTTTTCAACTCTGTGCTACTGTTAGGGTGCAGAAAAGTGATAAATGTAAGAAAGGGTAGGAAGAAGAACATGATTTTCAGTGCCAATGGTATAATGACAGAAATGTCCCTCTCAAGCCAAAATTAGATAGAAACAAACTCCATTACTCTTTCCTAGTTTTCTAATTTCATTTTTATCAGAATCAGTAGCTAAATTGTGAGTACACAGTATTCCTATCAGAAAGACACTCTAGCATCTTTCCTTTCCTGCACAACTCTTAGTTCAATGGAACAAAATATACCATTCAAATCTAACTCTTCCTCTCATCTTTCTTTTGACCAAAATGCCCCTATCCCAATTACAACGTGTGAAATCGAATCTTTTCCAATAAATTAAAAAATTATGAGTAATAACCAACTGAGTTATTAAGATTTCGTCTATCCAAAAAGATTTACATCCATTTTTTAATTCCCCTCAATATTTGACTCCATATTTTTCAACTTAAACTTGTTCAATTTCTCATATATATCCTTCAATTAAACTCTTCCTTTTGTCTTATGCATTATCCATTTTATTTTTGGTATATAACATACATTTAATATTTCTTTATATTATATATAATTTATTTTTTAAAATAGGTATTTATAACTTTTTCTTTGAGTTTGACCTTTTAATATTATTTTTATAACCATGTGTATATGTATGTATACGCATATTTTTATTTTTCTCCACTCTCTTACTCAATGCATTCGATATTACTTAACCCTTTTTGATATGACATTTCTTTAAAAAATTTAATTAGAGATGTATTTTACTAAATTAACATTATTAATAATATTTTAAAACTTTAAATTTAACTACTACTACTTTATGCGGTTATTTAATACTAAGGGTAGAAATAAACAAAAACAAAAAAATTACTTTAAATATCATAAATTGAACAAGTAAATTAAAATAATTATTTTTAGAATGAGATTCAAGTGATATAAATGACGGTGTGTATTCTCTTCCATATAAACAGATAAGTTTTGATTGACATTGATGAAGCAGTACATAAATTACAGTCTAAGATAATTTAAATATAAATAAATACAATCTTAAAAATATGTGATTAATTAAATTAATTATATTGTATTTTCTACATTGTGATGTATTTACATGGTTATTATTCTTTGTTATTTTCAATTGTATAAATTAATATTAAAGTTTTAATTATTATTAATAAAATTGATTTTTTTATTATGCTAATTTACTTCATCATAGAACATCATTAGCTTGTATACTTAATTAGTATTTCTCACTTTTTTCATCTAAAAATAATATTTTATGAAAATTTTGTTACATAAATTAAATAAAGGAAATGAAAATATCATGATTTTTTAAAAAGTAAAAAAATTAATAATAAAGGATATAATAATCATTTTAAAGATTTAATTAAGGATAAATGAAGGAGTTTGATTATCGTTCAAAATTGGGGGATTGAAAATGATTTTCAACCTTCTTATAATCAATGTCTAAAACCGTACTCCAAAGATGATTAAAAACTTAAATTATATTATTTATACTTATAATGCACTGTGAAAATTTTGTATCATCTGTGTCATTTGACCTATCACATCAGGTCAACTATTATTTTTATCAAGCTATTAATTACTATTTATCATAAATTTTATTTATATTTACCTTATAAATCAACTATGGTGTAAATATTTCCTACACAATGTATAGTAGTAGTACTTGTTGTTACTGAATAGAGTACATGTTATTATTGAGTTTTTCCAAAGACAGAAAGGAGATTTTACTGGCAATAAAGAGAAAAGTATATAAAAATATTATAAAATGGTCAAAGCTAGGACGTGTCAACTCGTACACTTAACGCTGTGAATCTTTGTCTACTTTTCCATGCATTCATTACGTATTCACGTGTATGCACGATATATAGAATTTCTGGTGGTTTGATTGGAAATAATTTATTTTAAAATTAGTTATTTTGAAATTAACTATCGTGAAATAAGTGTATATAGGATAAATTATCTTATCACTATGATATGAATGATGAGATAAATTATTTCAAGCTTGACAACCAAACAAGATACCAAAATTTTATCCTTTCACTATTTTATTATTCCATGACTATTTATTTTTATCTCTCACACCAAATGGTCTCTATAGTATTACGCATTTGAGCTACCTGATTAAGTAATGAAGTTGCAATTTATATTATGGTTGATCATAAAGTAAAAATGTTATTAAATCGAGTGTCAAATTTACCAGAGAGGTAAAAAAAGGATTGATGAGAATATTTTTGGCTACGACCCGAGTCACCCGACCCACTATATATTATATCCAGTTAAAAAACATTGTCAGAATATTTGACTAGATTAGAAGTTTAATGAGATGATTAATAAGAAATTTTTGGTTAGTGTTGAGCAATGTTAACATCCTATTTATGGCAAAACTCATAATGGGGCTAGGATGGTCTAGGTTGGGTCATGATTGAATATGGCGCGCCAAATGTGTCTGAAGAAGAAGAGCAAAGCAAACGAAGCATGCCCAAAAGTAAATCAATCCCTTGGACTGCTATGAAATACACCATCAGATTTTAAAGTAGCACGATCTAATTCAAAAATTTCACCCAATTGAGCACGTCTAGCATATTTTCTCACAGCAGCAGATAACTATAACTGACGCCATTGAGTTCACCGCCTTAGAACTCAACAGTTATACCTACTTGTTCGACACTATACTTCGATTCTGCCCTTCTAAACGGAACATCGGCTCTAACAATTCCTTCGCCGACTACTAAAAGTGGTTGACTTGGTTAAGAAATAAAGTTGTGCATTTGCTATCAGCTATAACTTTTGGCATTATGATAAGCGTTTGATCCTAACTGTTGAAAAATGACAAACTTTAAGAGATGTAAGGAATATTGATCCATAGTATGAAGTTTAAAGGGTCCTACAATTTTCAGAGAAAGCATAATTTCCACTTGTTTCAGAAATGGCGACCCCATGTTTGTCTCTGTCTTAATAATTCCATTGTCACCCAAATAAATTAAAATAGAACAGTTTAATTTTTGCAAGCTGTTTCATTAGGTACATACGTGAAGGAAAAGAACTTTAGATAACAATAAATTTTCTGTCTGAATGAATCAAAGAAAAGAAAAATGTAATGTATTAAATAATATTTAATTTCCTAGTAATTGAGTTGTTACATTCTATAAAAAAAATTTAATATGACTCTTCATGCTAATTAATAACGTGTACAAGATCTTAAAGTCTATGATGTGCTTTATCTGGAATACACTATACACAACATTGGACATGTCTCATACAGATCTACATACGTGTGATAGATAATGAGTTGTCTCCATCTCAAACACTACGCAATTATAACACGTATATTTATTGAGATAGAGATCATGAGTAGCTCAGTGTAGCAGAACCAGATAGGGTTGACGGGTTCATCCAAGTCTTGTTTAGTGAAAAATTATATTATTTACTAGTCATATTCTGAACACCTTAATGAAAATTCTGACTCTATTACTGAACTCAATTGGTTGAATATTCCTACTTTAGGATCTCCTTCCCTTCCCCTCAATTTCTTTTCATAAAAACAAAAAAGATATACATTATTTTATACAGTAAATGGTTGGAGTTTACACCAAATATGCAGAGTATATAGGAAGTTGTGAGACCTTACCTTAACAAAAGGACATATATTCATCACAAATCGAAGTGCAGTTGCATTAATCAGTTAAAGAGAATTGGAGGGGATATGTTCCACAAGAACAATATAATAAGCTAGTGATTTGATGGAATTGTCTATATAGATATATACTTTCAAAAATGCCCAATTAATGTATGGCATCCTTTTCTTTGACACTATTTATCCATACTGTGCAATATTTTACATTACAAATCAATTAGAAAAGAACAAAAATTAGGCAAGACAATGGCCTCCTTCCTAATTCGTTTTCTTTGTGGAATATATGCATGCAATAGACACAACTTTGCATTATTCCAATTTCACCAAAGGGAGACAATATACAAGAATCCCCCGCTAGTAAATTGTTGGTCTTATCTGGCTAGCCTTGACGATGATACATATGCATGAATTGCGGGATTCAGTTTTGGGTGCGACATTCTCAATATTATTATTTTTTTAGTTTTAAGGCTTCAAACTCGAGTGTAATTCTAATTAAGAGTGTAGAAATCTCAATCATCTCGATACAGATTTAGAATTTAAAACTAGTGGATTATATAAATTCCTCTCTCGTATACACACATATAAGGTTCAAATTTAACGCAGTTGGTTTCCTTCATTTAACATTATCTTTATTTTATTGTCTGATGGACAAAACTATGTGAAGAATTTGGGAGTACAAAGATTTATTCCTCGTTATTCTATGTATTTATTAATTGATTTCCCATTGGTATTAGGATTTACTAACTTCCACTAATTAGATTTGCATCACGTAAGGTTTATTACGATAAGGTTTATCAAATTTTTTTAGCCAGCTACGATTTGAACTTAAAATATTTGATTAAAAAGAAGGAAATCACAATATTCAAGATACAAATCACTTGGTTTTTTCCCTCTTGTTGTAATGCATGCAGCTTTTAAAAAATTCAACTAAATAATGATAAATAATTTTTTTTTTAAAAAAACAAACAAATAAAAAAATCAGTGACCATACGTGAAGTTCATTATTCTATTGCCAGTTTATAAGTGGGTCGATTTGTTGGCTGATGTCTCATAAGAATTTCCAATTATTTCAGTCATTATTAATAAAAAACAAATGCAAAACTGGTACATAGAAAATTCCAAAAATATATTTTGTTTCCCTTAGATAATAAAGGACCAGCTGACAGCGGTTTGAGAAATGAGACATATCTTCCTAGACACCAGTGTAATATAATTGGCTTTTATATATATATATAAAATACTGCTAAATGAATTATGCAATATCTACCTTAATCACCCTCATGTTCGAGTTAAAATTATCTTCAAATGTTACATTTCAGCATTTTGAATTTGTTGTCATTGTGATTGTGAAATTTTGTTGATAAATTCTCAAAACATGTTTTTTTAACTTGATCTCAACTAATGTTTATGCTCTTTAATTTTAGATATGTACAAATAAACAGACGCATTCTGTATAAAAATTTGTATGTGATACATTTAAACTGGTCTATTTGTATATACTCGCCCAATTTTCATCCCTATCCAACCATCAAGAGATTATTAAGTTAATGAGATGTCAATCCTCTATAATCGTCACGGAATCTTTAAAGCGGATCTTGTCCCCAGGCTAACATTCCGACAAAGATCAAAATGTTCCTAGAGAATTGATAAATATATATATTTTTTTAAAGTATTGTAAAAAAAAAAAAAAAAAACTGGTGGGCAATAGATGCTCTTTTCTAGTGAGAATACTTACTATTATCAAAATATTTAGTTGTATCATATTTATTATTAATTATATTATTTCCACAAAATCATGTATTTGTGTTGTAGTGATACAAGAGACAAATCAACCATGTACGATGGAAAATTAGTAGAAACAACATAATGAAAGGAAGGAAAAGCGTGAGCTATATAATGTATAGGGATAAATACAAAATAAATAATTGTACTATAATAGGTAGGAGCTTGTGCAATTGGGGAGCTAATTAATTAATTAAGATGCTGATCAAAGTGTTATGATAATTACAAGTGTTTGTTCTTTTTTTATCACTGCACCTTGCGTATAATTGCACGTTTTGGTTCTTTTGTAAAGGAGCTTTCTGATGTTTTTATTTTTTAGGCTTTGACTATATTGAAATTTGCCCCAAGAAACTTCTCTTTTTGGATTTAAAGGTAAGTCACCCCACTCACATGGCCTGTTTCTTGATAAATCATCTCCTCTTTAAAGGCCTAAAAAGAAATACACAAAAGATTCCCACATTTAAATGGACCCCAGTTCTCTTCAATTTATGCAGTGATCATTAGGGTTTGTTGGCTTCATATAACTTTTTTTTGTCCTCATTAAAAATATTAATATGGTGGAAGAACAAGTTGAGGAGAGGGGTAAAATAAGTACACAACGATGTTCATTTCATCAAAATATCAGTGTCACGTGAGATTAGCTGTTCAATTCTAATCCTTGTTATTCGAATAGAAGTGTTTTTATAGTAAAAGAACAAATTTTGGACTATTTTTCCATTTTAATATGATAAATTAGATTTATTATTCATATTTATTAGCTGACCTAGAAATTATAATATTGCTCCTATGTTGATGTACTCATAAAACTAAGTTAAGATAGAAAAGGAAAAGGAAGACCAGCCAGCCTTTGCCCCATTCCTCACCTTTAGATCGATCCTTCCTCTCAAAGCATATGTCAATTCAAATTAATTAAGAAGCTGCTTTATTGGTTGTTAAAAAGAAACACACATAAATAAATCAATATACACTGCACCCTTTTTGTTATCTTTATTCTTTTTCCTGCGTTTGTGACATGTTACCACTTATGAAATCCTATTTGATTTCACTTTTTGTTTGTTCTTCCGTTATCTCTACCAGATCAATAGCTTTGATTCAAATTTCGTATGTCATAAAGAAATTCATCATATAAAATATTTACGAACATTAAATTTGAATCATGAACAAATTTATTAATATCTGAATTTAATTTTTTGTGTTGTAATTTTAAATCTATAAAATTTAAATTTTGAATTCGCGTTTAGCTGGCTGAGGTTGATGGAGGCACAATGAGGCTAAAAAGCCCCCTCCCAGGGAAAAGGTTAACTCATTTTTCAAACAAAAAAGATAAAGGAAAAGGGTATAGAAAGAAAGAGAAAAATAAAGAAAATTAAAGCAGATCAGCAGCCCATGCTCCCTGTCCTACTTGTAAGTAATTGTACTTCCAACTCTTAATTTTAGCTTTCATATATCTCGAGAACAATAAAATTATCATTCAACTTGTCTTTAACTCTTTTCTATAGCTTAGACTATATACATATATATTAGATCACTAATAAATATTTTATTGTGAATATAATTATCCATAGACAATTGATGAAATACAATCTACGAGATAATTTGATCTATAGATACTATCATGGTGGTAAAAACCACAATGCCAAGAGAAGTGATATATAAGCGTTTGTATCGTAAGATCAATTTTATACTAATTGGCTGGTGCAATGATTTACTTTACGAGCGATATCTCAGTTCAAGTCTAGGATGGCCTAGTTGCAATAGGTAAAAAGAAAAAAAAAAGTATCTGATTACTTCTTGCATGCTCCAATTGATATAAGTATTATATTATTAACTTGAATTTGATGTAAGAACTCATAAACTTCGAATATCAAATTTGTGTTAGGTCTAAAGTGACAAAATGCTTTAGGTTCAGTAGATTGACCATGTGAAACTAAGCACAACATTAATTGAAGTTAGGAAGAGAAAAAAAGAAGTTAAGTAGTAGTAGTTAGCTATTGCTTGCAAATGACAAACTCTACCTAAGTGACCTGACTGGAGCTGGCCTCTATCTGTCTTTTTCTTAGTTGGCTTATCTTCATAAAGACACTAAAGTTTGTCTGCGTGTACCTCAAGTTGTTACCCCATTTCTTCCATATATATAATTGATTCCTAACAAATGTTGAAGGAATTGTTCTAGGGGGTGCATGGTCGCATTCCTTAATTTGTGTCCTTTCCACCTTTTTTTTCCAGTTCTCCCGGAGGCGGATTCAGAATCTTAAAGTGATCACAAGTGTTACATTTCTTTTAATATATACATCGGCACCAACTATAGATCTAATTGTATAGGAATATGTATTTAATTTGATTTGGTTTGATTGTAGAATTATACTCGATTCGATATGTTTTTTATCTGCTAGGTAGGAGGGTTAAAAAATTGTACACATGTATCATTCTCTTCATGACTTCACTTATAATTATGAGATTACACTGAATATATTATTATTTTTATTAAAAATATAAAAATCCATCGTTTATCCAACTATTTTAAAGGGATAAGATTGTATATTATGTCAATTCATCTAATGGTTTGATGCATTACAACAAGAGCGCCAAATGTCCCTCTCAATTTTTAAGTATCCTAAAAGTTAAACATATTGATATGACATATATATGAATGCAATATTATCATAAATTGTATTACAAGTGCATCATTTTTTTAAAAAAAAAATTCTCCTTATTTAAATTGTTGGCTCCACCATTATCTCCAACTCCAAGTAAATAGATAGGTTCAATTACATTCTATTATCAATAATATTGCTCCATTTGTCCATCTAAAATCTCATATAAAGAAAAATTGGGTCCAAATAAGTTCACAGGTCCAACATGTAAACCAAGGCCCAAATTAAAGCAGCTGGGGTGAATGATTTTCTACAAATATTTTCCCAATTTAACAAAATAACATACCATCATTATAAACTCATTGTTACAACTTACAATATATAACTAACAGCAACAGTAGTAGATTTCCATCTCTTGACATTCATTGAGACAAGAGCACTCACTACACACATGTATTATTATTGCATCGTAAAATTCAATACATAAAAATTATTTAAAACGTAGACACGCGAATTAAGCAACAAGATTCGATGGAGGTTTATTTATTGTTGCATGCACCAAAAAGAAGTGTACGTCTTCATTTGCGCCAGAAGGAAGTAATAATGGTGAGAATAGCCATAGTACCAAGTCCAGCAAGAAGAGGAGTAGTTGCTAAATAACCCCTGTCGAAGAAGTGTATGCTCTTGGTCCTTAACTCTTCAAAAGTATCAATCCCAGCTGATGTTTCAATAGTGTCTACAAATCCATTTAAGTAACTTTTGAGTTCAGTACTCACACCATAACCAACACCAACTCCACTTGCTAGATAGAAACTCAACACCTGCATGCATGCCAGTTTAATTTCAGTAAATAAACATATATACTATATGACTTTGTACATGTACTGAAATTATTGTGTGATCATCTTATTTAAATGCGTTTAGGCACAACTGATCATCATCAAATGACTATCAATAATGTGTGAAATTGATGCACATTATTGATAGGCTGGGTAATACCTAGGATCGCCATTCATGATACTATGCGATTTGTGCGACCAGATATCCATACAATATGCATAGAATTAGTTGCTCCAATGGAATCTTTTATCCTAGTCGGAGGACAATTTTTTCTGGTTAAATAATCTTTTTCTAGTTGCTTTGGAACAATTAGGAGATTCTCTAGAATTCTAGCGGCAACATGGTTGGTCTCGCTTACCGGATCAAATCAATAAATTCTAAGATTGGAATATCAATGCCATTTAAATCATCAATATCATACCAAATTCCATCAATCAAATCATTTTTTCGAGAAATACGAAATATCTTAAAAGTAAAGAGATCTGTTCATTCGTTTGATGATGGAATGAATGCACATTATTGATAGTACTTAAACTAATATGTGATAATCTTATTTAAACTTTTGTAGGCACAAATAATTCTTTTTAATAGACAGTACGAGAAGACTCAAAGTCAAGGCTTTTCTAAAATCACAATATTGTATATATTAAAGCAGAAGTCTTATCCATTTAATTATATATATACCTTATCTACGAAGAAATCCAAGCGTCCAAAGAACTTGCGAAGGAAAGATTTCTTCCCTGTTACAGCATAATATAGTTCGAATGGAAGCTGAATCAATGAGTACGCAGTCACAACGATTGACGCTGCTAACACATACCTGTATTAATAATTCTTTTTTATTATAGCGTACAATTAAAAACAAAAAAAAATATACATTTTTAATATAATAAACAAGTAAAAATAGAATTTAACCAACCTATAAGCCTTAATGTCGCTGTATTTGGTTTTCTCTCCATTACTAAGTTCGAAGCTGTTGGAAATCATGATTGGTATGGTACCTGCGCACAACAACATAGTAATAAGTCTAAGAAAAAGGATTGCGAAAGCCCTTGGTGTTTCCATTTTACTATATTAATTCTTCTTTAATTTCACTCTCTTAATTTTAGCTAGTAAAGTAACTATATATTTTTGTTGCACATTTTTAGGTGGTAGAGAGAGCAACCTTTTATATATACAAACCTGTTGTCGTTAATTGTCTGAATTATATTCCGTCGTGTTTGTGTTATATGGTACTATAGATTAGGAAGTTTCCATGATCATTTCATAATTATGTTCTTTTCTCATATATACGTCATACCTATCCAATTATGTTAATGATTTTGGGAAATAATCATTGTGGGAAATTTCTCTTTTTGATATACTGGCTAGTTGGCTCCTGGTAACTCAAGCCTTTAGGTGTCAAATTAATGGAGGATTTGATTGAATTTAACGACTTAAAATGAATTGAGTCAATAAATGATTATTGATTAGTTAGAGAGTTACTTGAGTTGAATAGGCAATACAATACCGATTCATAATTGATAAATTCTTTTTTTTTTTATAGGATTTATGAGCGATTAATTTAAACTACGTATTAGACTCATTTTTTGATGGATTGAAGTGAATTAAACTAATAAATGAGTGAATTAAAAATTAATTATAATGAAAAAAAAAAAGAACATAGGAAGGAGCCCATATTTGATCATGAAGTATTCGAAAGAGACAAAGTATGTGTATTTTGTCTAGCTACAAATTTATTTATCTTAATATACGTGTTTTTGTGATATTCAGTTGTAAATATAATGGATCTAAAAATCTCAATATTCATTCTGATAAATAATATTGGTGAAATTACAACAATTCTATAGAATTTATTTTTCACTTTGCTAATCATATTCTTATTCGATAATATATACTTAAAACTTTTTTATTTCAGATATCTTATTTTTATTTTAATATATATCATCTTCATCTATAATCATTAACATTCTCCGCTAACGTCGATCCTAAATATATGTTATTTGAATTATCTACATTTGGACACCATAATCCCATATAATTTTACCATATTTTCACTCCTTTTTTTCGATATTCTTGCTAGTTTTGCCAACTGACAAAAGTCGTTTGCAAGTAGCAGGTATTATCAGAACCTATCGTATAAATTATTAGTTAGCTCAATTATAGTTAAAAAAAAAAAAAAGCACATCCCTCGTGTATAAAAATATGTAATTAAAAATAATTTTTTTCTCGAATACTCCATAAAATTACGCGGTTTCTTAGTTGAATAATTGTGCATATATTCTTCGTCTCTCCTATATTAAACTCGTTATTGTAAAAGAAAAGGCAGGAAAAATCACTTCTTTGCCTCATTGCACAACATTTTACTGCTTCCCCGAAGCATTTGTCAATTTATTAAACAACTGACTGATTTTGTGGTTTTCCAAAGAACACATATAAATGATATATACATAAATACAATATCCTTATTGTTATTTTTATCCATTCATTTCTGGTGGTGTAAACCTGTTGTCACTTATGAATCCTTCAACATCACTTTATATTAGTTGTTTTATGCTAGAAATGCATCATCGCAAATGAATTTAGAAATTTCGACTCTATATGCTCCAAATTGCTATCAAATCGACTAGGCTATATCAAGAAGCAACACAAAATTAAAGGCTTCAAAACTTCTCTGGCAGCTGGATGCACAAAGCATTTTGCGCTTACATAGCGTCCGAGAAGGATCGTGATGTAACCAATCTTGTCTAACACTAACATTAGTGGTTGCTTTCATAGCTCGAGTTCACATGGATATAACTTTATTGTACCTCTAAGGCTCTCCTCCAAAATTTCATTCTATATTTGGTGGTAAAATTGCCTTTTCTTTTCAGTATTTGTCATTTTGGCGAGAGATGGACGCTATCGTGGTTGAGGTTGATGGAGACAAAGAAGATCCTCTTCCCAAACAACGTAAATTCATCATCTCAACCAAAAATAAATAAATAAAGAACGAGCTGATGTAGGCTTCAACACACGGTTCAGTAGAATCTCATAATTTTAGCTCAAACTTTGTTTATGTATCACAATTCACTAAATATATACAAAAGGTAAATCTGGGCCTGCAACTCTTTTAGTTCAACTTTCCTCTGTTTTTACGAGAATAAACTGAAGTTGGGCCTCCAATTTTGTCCTCTGCTGCAACTTTTCTGTTTTTCTTTACTTTGAGAGTCATGAGGAGAACCTGTAAGGTGTAATACCAAAGAAGTTGTGAAAATGACTTATCCAATCAGATGACAATCATAAATAATGCTATAGTTTTTTCCTACAAAAAAGGCATGATATGATGGTGAGATGATGAAAGGGAACTGAATTTATAGGAATATTATTTCTCAGGGAGATGACTTGATTATTGCCAACAAATGAATTGTCCATGAATCTATTCAAGGTGAAAAAGATGAGAAGAATATGCAATATGATAAACTATCACTACAACTGTTACCAGTAGTGATGGGCAGAGAAAAATCGAATCAACAATGGGCATTAAGGGACGAATTAAAAAAAATAACTCGTTGCACTTGTGTGCAAATTAAAAAAATCATTAGATTTTGATAGTGCAAACAAGATTGACAATCATACAAAGAAAGAAAAAGTTAACACCGCAAAATGCATATTCATTGAAAGGAAGTCCAAAATGGATCTAAAAACATCAGAATGATCTATAAAATCATCTTAGTGACCTTGAACAAACAATTATCAGTGTTTGAGATGGAGAGAAATTAAATCATGTGGGTTCATGCTCAAGAAAAATAAAAAAATCTTTGTTCAAAATAAAGCAAAGGTACAACCTTCTGTGTTTTTCTCTACTGAGTGAAAGAAACAGAGTACAGCGGAATCGCTCATGCTCTGTTGCTCCAAAAACTTCTAAATATAAGGGAAACAAGTCTTTTTAAATGGACAGGTCTCGTAGAACTGAGATATATAACAATAACATACCCAGTGAAATCCCATAAGTGGAGTCTGGGAGAATAGAATATATTTCGTGGAACTGACATATGAATGGAATAAATATTCTTTGTTTGACTGGCTCTAAATATTCACTCATATTTACCCAACACACTTTAGCTTCATCTTATTGCATTAAGCATAATTGTCTAGGGTTGCTTTAGCATGTAATTGTCTAAACAGCCAAATTCTCCTACTTAATGGAACAACTGTTACTACTATTTGTACATGTCCGTATTAAAAATATTCGAAAACAAGAGGTACCAAGACATATTGTAGAAACCAAAATCAACATATATTAGGAAGCTCCAAATGTTGAGTTCTACATTGGTGGGTTAAGAGGCACTTCACATTTGATTTTTTCATCTTGGTCGATCCTCACCTCTTCAATTAACTTTTGGAGTCGAGCGCCAGCTCCCGGGTCCTTAAGGGAGGATCGAAGGGTAGAACAAACTTGAACATTCTACGTGTTCATAGCATCCTTATTCACTGAGTGTTGAGTTCTACTTTGGTGGGTTAAGAGGTATTTCACATTTAATTTTTTCATCTTGGTCGATCCTCACCTCTTGACCTAGCTTTTGGGTCGAGCCTCAGCTCCTGGATCTTTAAGGAAGGATCGGAGGGTAAAACAAACTTGAACGTTCATAGTATTCTTATTCAAGTTGAACACACCAACTAACAAGCTCATTAAGAGAGAAAATAATGCCATCAAGTTAATTAGTATCAAAGATTAACTAGGTGATTCAACTAATATTTTATTTCATAAAAAATCATTCAATTAAGATTTTTTTCCACTGAAAATCCTTCAAATAAAATAACTAAAATGAACATTTTATTTATTTATTTTAAAAGAAAAAGTTTAAAACAAAATTTTATTTCAATAAAATTTAATGCAAAAATTATTTAAATTGATTGAGTGATTTTTTAAGTGAAATACAATAATTCAATGACTTTGTAGGTAAAATATTTATAGATAAGTGATTTTGAGATTACAAAAGAAAGTTGAACAACTTTTTATAAGAAGATTTTTAATTGAATAACTTTTCATAAAAAGAATTATTAGTTAAATAGTTTTCTATAAACAAGTGACTGTATAAAATACTAACTCTCCACGTTAACAAACTAAAATGTCTACAGAAAATTAGTGGAGTAATTTAAGTGAAGATCATAATAGTCATAGTAATGGAGTAATTATTAGTATTATAATATAATAGATAGATCATGGGCATTGGGATTCCTTTTAGGATACCCTATTAACAATTTGGCACCTTAAATGTGGCCTCACACAGTCACACTTTGCTCTGTCAGCCACATAATATTATTATATAGTACTAATATAATATACTCTAATTTTTTATTTTGAAATTTAATTCCCTGTTGCTAATAAAAGAGCCACGTTTTTTTTTAAGTTTTATGTTCAGCATTTATTTTAGGGTTGGATTTATATTTCGTGAATTGATTAAAATTAAAAGAGAAGCATACAAGTTCGAAATTAATTAATTATGGGCGAGAGTGATCATATCATTTTAAAGTAAAAGTATCATCACATGCATATATTTTTTTAAGAATTTAAATTTTCATTACGTGAATTATTTCAAGATGAAATTATACCATTATATATTTATGTAATTTTACAAATGAAGTTTAGAAAAAGATAATGTGCATGTTGATCTTCTCTTCCCTGTCATTCATGGTTCAAACAACAAATATTAAAACCAGTATGAAACAAAAAATACAAAATCAATGAGGACATAGTAAATCACAAAGAAAACATTACATAATAACAAAAATTTAGAGAAAAAAACAATACCAACGACTAAATAATATAAGAATCAAAATGCAAGAAATAATAAATTATAATATGAATTTTAAGTCCGATCATAACTACAAGAGTAATGTTATTACTACTATTGCCAAGAAGGAGAAACATTTAATAGTGCGTCAAACTATCATCAAGTCAAATCCGAACTAAAGCAAGATAACTTATATTTATTTACTAATTTTTCTACCTTAATTAGTAACTTCCATATCCTTCGATCAAAGTTCATGTACTCAAAAAATTGAAAGATGATTCGTATGTTGTTTCCGATCTCACATAATTTAAAATTTTATTAAATACCATAAAACAATAAATTTTTATAAGAAAGGATTTTTTTAAAAAAAATATTAGGGATATGAATGAAATATTTAATTGGGGCAACCATGTCCCATCTGAGATATTTCCTCCGGCCGAACAGAAGAAGGGATTAAACCAAAAAGATTACTTCCCATTGTTGAACACCTAAGAACAGCGAAGAAAGAACAAAAAATTGAAGAAAAGTTCAAAATCAAATTGCTTCCATTTTGTTGTAATCTCAATCCGGAGCTCCATCTCAGTTGAATGTGATGTTTTGTTGACGATGTTATCAATTGGGTATTCTTTGTTTGCCAGCTATATATCTTATCCTATTTCTTCGATTTGTGAGTTGGCGTTTTTCACTCTATATGATTCTTTCCTTTTCAGATTCTTCCCCATTTTAACCCCTTTTCATTTATTTTTTTTCAATTTCTTTGTTAATGAGTAAAAGTTCTTTGAACAGTTTAAAGGTTGTTGTTTCAATTTTTCTAGGTTTGGAAAAAGTTGGGATCTTTGAATGGGTGTGTGCAAAATCTAGCTAGGGTTTTTTGGTTTTCAAGAAAATTTTGGAAATCTTTCAATTTCTTCATTGGAACTCTCGCCCGTGCACTATTCAGCTTTTACTCCTATAGTTGTTTCTTGTTACTGAACTTATGTTCAACTTACTGTTAAGGATTTTTCTCTTGAAATTTCTTGTGGTTCTCTGTTATCTGGGGCAAAATGTCATATAGCATAATATGGGTAGTTTGTATTTTTCAGTCAATCAACACCCAAATAGGTCCACATTTGGTATTGTATTTTCTGAGCTATGTATGTGTTGTCAACTTCAGGAATAGTGTTTTAAACTTACTATATTCACTTTTTGTTATTGGCTTCTCAATCTATTAATTTCTTTGTTCTTTATACAGGTTGGTTGAATATTATTTGTAGCAGTTGAGTACTGCAAGATTTTTGAGTTCTCCATTGTATGAATGGCAGACTCTACATCTTTAGATGTGATACTGGAATTTCTGCGAAAGAATAAATTTACAGGGGCAGAGGCTGCTTTGCGTGGTGAGATGAATAAATGTTCTGACCTGAATGGTGTAGTAGAGAAGCTTACTCTAGAGGATGAAGAGCTAAGCAGATCATTAGAAGCAAATGGGGGGAAAGCAACCATGGAGAATCCTGGAATGGCCTGTCGAAATGGTGGGAAGGTTTTCAAGGAGACAAGTTCGAGGAGCAGTGGTGAAGTTTCAAAGGAGCTTATCGTTAAGGAGATAGAGTGTGGGATTGAGAGAAATGGCTCAGATTGCAAATTGAAAAATGTTGCGTATGTCGGGAAGAAGGAACATAATGAATCTGTTGGGACATACAACAAAACCTTTAGCGCTTGCAACAGTGCTGAGGATACTATGATTGATATGTATTCGTGGAACTACAATCCTATTAATGGTTCTCTTGTGTCATATCAGAACAATGGTGGAACTAGTGCTGCCAAGGACTTTTCAGGCTTGGTACATAATCCTAGTAATGGTTCTCTTGTGTCCCATCAGAGCAATGGTGGAAGTAGTGATGCCAAGGATTTCTCAGGCTTGGTGCATAGTGGGAAGTTGAAGTTAAATCTGTCTGAGATCTTAGATAATGGAAAGTCTCATGCAAAATCTGGGGAAAATGTCAGTTCTTCTGGTGAAAAGAGACTGTTGCAGCCTGGAAATACCAGCAAAGACAATGTAGAATCAAAGCATGGAAGTCAAAATGGTGAACTCAAAGAGGCTAATCAGCAAATTAAATTAAACGGGACAGCCAAAGATGTAATTATTAGTAACCCTGGGTCAAAAAGTGATGAATCGACTAACCTTTCATCTGAGTCATGGAAAGTTTGCTCAGCGGAAACTGTTTCCCCATTTCCCAAAGGAAATGTGTTCACAAGTTACGATCACAACATTGGTATTGGTGGTAATGAAGTTGGTAAAAGGATAACAGAGGGTAATGATGTTAGGAGTACAATTAAAGAGCATGTGGATGAGGTAGGAAGAGCTTTATATCTGGGGAAGAAACCAGGAAGCGAACCAAAAGATTTCAGCAGCTTAGGCTTTCCGCTTATATCCGAGAGCCAGAAAGAAGAACTACCCAGGTTGCCACCTGTTAGAATCAAGTCGGAAGAGAAGTCCTTCAATATTCATTGGGAGGAAAAATTTGAACGAGATGGACCTGGTTCAAAGATTACAAATGGTGACAACACATATGTCATAGGTTCATATCTAGATGTTCCTATAGGACAAGAACTTACCAATTCAGGTTCGCTTGTCTACACACTAATTTTATCTTGTATTTTTTGGACAAAAAACTTGGCGTGTTCTTTGGACATGAGAAGATTGCTAAATGGCTCCAGAATTTCTCAAAGGGAATGCATCTCACAAATTGAATGAAGTGATACAAAATGAGGCCCTGAAAATGTTGTTTGGATAGGAAAAAAAATGCAATTTAGAGGGAATAAATGATATTTACTTCTGTTAATAAAATATGCTTCCTAGTCATCAACCTTTTTGTATTTTTTTGTTTAGTACTGAACAACAACAACAACATACCTAGTGAAATCCCACAGGTGGGATCTGGAAGGGTAAAATGTACGCAGACCTTACCACTACCTCATAAAGATAGAGAGGTTGTTTCCGGAAGAGCCTACCTATTAAATGATAGTTTGTTAAATTGCTTAATCATTGTCCTAGTGTAGTACTGTTTCCTATGTGTGGTGTGGGGGAAGGGTTTCGCCTTGTCTTGCTATTGATGGTAGATAGATGATTTGTATTGGTAATTAGCTGCTTGTCATGTGGACTGTGCAGCATCCTAAATCTTGCTTTTGATTGTCCTTACAATAAGGGAATAAAATATCTTGTTTGTGACTGTTCCAACGAGTTTTGAACCGTGCATCACTCAGGAGTTTCTCAGTTATCAAGAAGTATCTTGTCTGTGATTGTTGTCCTATAAAGAAAAAAGAAAGGGACTCTTGAATGTAAGTTACTCAGTACTTTTGACACAACACAAACTTAACTTTTTGCTCTTCCTCAGTTTTGGATTCTGAGGTAATTCTCTAAATTTTTTTAACCTGATGATGTTGTCTACTTATCCTTGTGTTATGTTTCTGCACTTATCTACGTCAGTTTAATCAATGTCTTGTGGAATAATCATCATTGTCTAAACTGATCATCAGGTGGAAAAAGGATTGGCGGAGGCAGTTGGTTGTCTGTGAGTCAAGGCATTGCTGAGGACACTTCTGAGCTTGTTTCTGGTTTTGCAACTATCGGTGATGGATTGAGTGAATGTGTCGACTTCCACAATGAATATTGGGATTCTGATGAATATGATGATGATGACGATGTTGGCTATACGAGACAACCTATTGAAGATGAATCCTGGTTTTTAGCTCATGAAATTGATTATCCTAGTGATAATGAAAAGGGAACAGGACACGGGAGTGTTCCAGATCCTCAAAGAGGGGAAAACAAAGAGGATGATGAGCAATCTTTCGCAGAGGAAGATTCTTACTTATCAGGTGAGAGATATTTCCAATCAAAGAATGTTGATGCAGTTGGCCCTTCAGATGATCCTGCAGTGCTTTGTGAAACTGAAATGTATCGGAGAACTAACATGGTTTCCCAATACGACAGACAGTTGATGGATGAAGAAGAACTAAATTTGATGTGTGTAGAGCCTGTTTGGCAGGGATTTGTTACTCAAACAAGTGAACTTGCCATGTTAGGGGATCATAGGGCCTTGAATGAGTGTGAAAGGCCCCAATTGGATGATATTTACGTGAACGTTGATCAGCATGGTTCAGTTAGGTCAATTGGTGTAGGTATTAACAGCGATACTGGTGATATCAGTAGTGAAGTGCACAGAAGTTTTGTTGGAGGGAGCAGTCAGGGGGATATAGGGTATTTCCATGATCATGATGCCAGTATTGGTGGGGCCAGACACATTCCCCCTGATTCAGATAAGCCTTATTCTGAGATGAGAAACAGAGATGAGAAAACAGCTAAGCAGAGATCTGACAAGTTTGTCTTGGGTACTGATAAAGGAGGATCTGTACAAACAAATCACTTACACGAAGGATTCTCATTTGCCCTTCCCAAAGATGGTCAGTTGATTCATACAAGCTCAAGTAAAGCTTTATGGTCAAGCAAGGGAAATGCTATTATCGCTGATGAATCTCATGGCAGTCTGATTGCAAATAATGACATGCTTGGTTCTTCAAGGCGCAAAAGCAACGAGTCATCACCTATCAAGAGCTCAAGAGATGAAAACAACAAAATTGCTGTAGGATCAGTAAATTCTAGCCCTTCATCTCTTTCAAATTATGGTTATGTAGAACGGGAGCATGTGAAGAAAGAAGAGGGCACACAAATAGCCAGTGCAAGAGTGGAAGATTTGGGGCAGTCATTGGAGGATGAGGAAGCAGTTGCTGTTCAGGAACAAGTCAAGCAGATCATGGCGCAGGAAGAGGAGTTTGAAACTTTCGAACTTAAGATTGTGCATAGGAAAAACAGGCATGTTCTATCTTTAGTTGCTTCTTTTGAATTAGGGTGGGCATAATGTCTGTTATTTGATTTTAATACCCGTGGTTTGATGTTATTCCAGACTGAAGAAACTTCTTCATACATGCCGTTACAGTCTTCATCTTTGGTGTACTCCATATGTTGCTTATTACGTGCTGCACTCATCATGAATAGATTTAAACTTTGTCAAGGGAGAGGTTGTTTGCTGAATACATTAGAAACATGTATTTTGATAGGGATGTGAAGATATAGTAAGTCAATGAAAAGCTCTCCCATAGCTCTGGGGCTCTTATCATTAACATATCTTGAGCTCTATGTAGAGAGAGAGACTTTTTAGCATGCTTCGACGACATAATAAATTTAAGCAGTCATCACTGAAACCAGTGCAAGTGAGGTCCCCCTAAGAGTAACTGCTGGCATGAGATTGAGATAGGTGTTTCTTTTCCCCGGGATAGAGGGAGGCTGATCATGTAGGGGAAGTAAGCCTATGCACCCTGAACCATCAGAATTAGCCAAAAAGTGACATTTTCACCTTTTTTGAGGTCTTATTTGTATGTATTGACTACAACAGTACATAGGTTGTACAAAAAACATATTTACAATCATAGCAAAATAGGAAAACCTGTCCAAAATCCTAACAAGAGCCTAGGATATCTGTGATAGAATCAAAGTCTTCTCGATATATTTGTGTGCACCAGGTGACGTTTTCCCTTTTGATTGTTACAATCCTTATTGGACCTCATTCTTAGCTGAATTTTTATGTTTAAGGTAGAAAAATAAAGTTTAAAATATCATAAAAAAAATTTGGGCACTTATGCTGAAAAAAGGGTGCAAGCGGATTTTATATGTTTTTATTTAGATAAACATTCAGTTATCATTAAATAGGGATCATGGCAAAGTTTTATTTAATGATCTTATAATCCTGTGGATCTGAAGGGGAAGGAATTCATTAGATGTCAGAGGGAGCTTATGTTTTGATAATTTCGTCATTAAATTCAATTACATGCTCATAACTAGGGGGTCATTTGTTTGATGGTTTGGAATAACTAATTTCAGCATAAAATCCCACATAAGATAATGTCTTTAAGAAAAAAATAATCACTGCATAATTATTGCAGCATTTAGTTGTGAATATTAAATAATATTGCATTAAACTATGCAGGATTCTGTGTATTATTTTATGTGGGATAAAATGCAGAATAAGAACGTGATTCTTCCAATCTGTCCAAGGCTCTAAGCCTTGTTGGATAGAGTTACCTTGTGCCCGTGTTCGTGGGAGGTTGTAGGTATCCCGTGAAATCAGTCAAGGTGCGAGCAAGCTGGTCTTGACACCACAATTATAAAAATTAAAAAATTATGGATTAAGAACACATGTATTAACAATGGATTTCACTGGGTCTATTGTTGATATTGTTGCATAACAATCCCTTCTTGATTAATTGTTGCATTGACAATCCCTGTCCTATAATCCCTTTATAACTAGAAGTTTTTTGCTAGTCTACAGTTGTCGATAATATTTTTAGTTGTGTTTGGATGTTAGGCAATAGTTGCCTGCTTAAAACTGTATTTCATGCATAACAAAAACAGGGTCTCTTAGTAATAAGTCTATGCAGTGTCTATTTAGGGTGCATGATAAGCTGTCTGTTGGTTTTTGAACGTAATGGTTTCTTGTATTAAAGCTAGATTCTTACGGATATGACATTCAATCATTCATACATTTACAAAACTGTTCTTCTCTCCTCTATATCCATGTACATCTCTGTAGCCAAATTTGTTACTTGATCTTGTTTAGGAGACTGGGTGATTCAGATCAATAACAGCTGTGAAGGGAGCTGTAGAAGTTTTGTGTGTTTGACTTGAACTTTATTTACTTGAAGGCATTCCACTGCAGTCTTCAAGGAAAGATGAGAGACTTTTGAAAATTCTTTGGGAACTGTGATCTTTAGGTCTGTAGCTTGAATCACTTCCATTTAACTACTAAGGACATCCAGATTTCATAATTTCCCACTTTCCTTATGCACTGGGTGTTGATGAAACTAGGCTAGAGACTTAAAATAGAGTTTGTCTATCTATTTGATTGTAGCTAGTCGATCTTTTTGACTTAAGCAAGACATGTTTTAACTTTGTAAATGTTTCCATTTATTTTCCGACTTATTTCTGTATTACCTTTGGAAAATATACCTTGGCAGGTATCTCCAGCTTAAGTAAGAAGCTTTCTTTCTGCAGTTGTCTCTTCATGAATGTTCTAAATTTCCCTTATAAAATGAACATGTTTGAATTTTATTTACCCCAATAAATTTTATTTTCAGCCTTTGAGGTTTTTCTTTTATTTTTTAACTCAGAACTGGGTTTGAGGAGGACAAAAGTTTCCAGGTGGTTTTAAATTCAGTTATAGCTGGGCGATATCAAGTAACTGAGTATCTTGGATCTGCTGCATTCAGCAAAGCAGTACAAGCACATGATCTTCATACAGGCATGGATGTCTGTGTTAAGATTATAAAGAACAACAAAGATTTTTTTGATCAGAGTCTTGATGAAATAAAGCTTCTCAAATTTGTCAATAAGCATGATCCTGCCGACAAGTACCACCTACTTCGGTTGTATGATTATTTTTATTATCGAGTAAGTTTAAATTTTGTATACAAATTTTGTATATCTTACTGTTTTATGCTAATGGAAATATTCTTGCTGCAAAACCTTCTGTGCAACTCTTGTGTAGGATTGTTGCTTTTTTACCCTAGCTTGCATACGACAGGATAGTGGTCAATGGAATCTTTGTTTTCAAAAATTATAAAGAGATGTGCTGTGCCACTATCGACTTCAAAAGTGCTGCTCTGCAAAGTACATCCATAAATATTGAATCTCTATTTGGTTTACATCGTCGAAAGGCGAAATGTCTTGGTGACGGAGAGAAATCTCCTGCCAGGATAGTTAGTTTGCAAGATAAAGCATGATTGTTCTTTGCACATGTGTAGATGTTGAGGAAGGCTGGTGAAATTTGCTTTTAGTTACTACAGTAGTTTTTAGAAAATAAGTTGTTTAGCTTATGATAAATTTTTTAATTTTGAATTTTGAATTTTAGTTGGGTTGTTTGAGTTGTAGAGATATCTTGGATTGTTTTAAATTTCAAATTATGCTGATTATGTTTTATGTTGGCTATTTAAAACCCCTCAATGCTTAATAAAATTATTGAAATCAATTGAGAGACATTTTAAACCCTTTTTGCCTCCCCATCTTTAAAAATCTAACAGAGGCAACCTTAAGTTCATAATTGTCTCAACAGACTAAAATGGTTAACCAGATCATCTTATTGACTTTCCCTTGTAAAACTAGATTGCTCTGAGCCATGGTAATAAACTTTGACAATGTGTAAGGATCAACCCTGATACAGTATGATTGCCCAAGAGAGGCGAGCATGTCTAAGCGGCTAGCTGACTTTGTGAGGTTTTATCAATAAATTGATAAAGACTTGATTAAATGAAAAGCTTGTACTGTATGCTTGATGCTACTGGATATTTGTGGCAGGCATCTTCGGCCAAACTTAATATGATATAGTTTGAAAACAACATTTTCTGTAATCCAATATGAAGAGGGAAAGAAATATTGATGTGCCTCTTGAGCTTATGCAATACTATTGTATACTTCACATTTATGTACTGTTCTGAATGTAAGCTAAAGAAGCTCTTGGTCACGAAAATTTGGCACTGATTTTCTGTCTGTTTTCAGGAGCATTTGTTAATTGTATGTGAACTACTGAAGGCCAATCTGTATGAATTCCAAAAATTCAATAGAGAATCTGGTGGAGAAGTCTACTTTACCATGCCGAGACTGCAGGTTTGTTGGATCAAAATATTTATAGATATTTGATGTTAATGGTATCTCGTGTGATGATTTTCATATAAACCTTTTGTGCAGTCCATCACTATTCAATGTTTAGAGGCTCTTCAGTTCTTGCATAACCTTGGGCTCATACATTGTGATTTGAAGCCCGAAAACATATTGGTGAAAAGCTACAGTAGATGTGAGGTGAAGGTAATTGATCTGGGTAGCAGTTGTTTTGAGACAGATCATCTTTGTTCTTATGTCCAATCGAGATCCTATCGTGCACCAGAAGTTATTTTGGGGCTTCCGTATGATAAAAAGATAGATATCTGGTCCCTTGGCTGCATCTTGGCAGAGCTTTGCACAGGCAATGTAAGCTTTTTTCTTCACACTCTCCGTATTGATTATTATCTCTATATATTTATTGTCAACGTGATTTTATATTGGAGTATGTTGTCCATAATGCATGCATTCTGGTAGTTCTTTGAGTGCCTATTCCCTTTCTTCATTTTTATCCCCTTTCCCGATCTCCCAGATTGATGAATTTGACAAACGCAAACATCATTATGTTTTGGAGTTAGTCCCTTGGACTTTTCTCTAGCAGTAAGAGCTATCATGTGAAGTGTGGGTTAGGTGCACACCATAAGTTCATATATTTCGAAAGACAAAAATCTGGAATTTAAGTGGAGAAGGATAAAGAAAATGACCTATTATCCACCGAGTTTCAAATCATGTGTTACTGACTTTCAGGGATCTTGGTTATGGAAAAAAAATTGTATCAGGAGTTACTATTGACACCAAATCTTTCGGAGCCCTAGTAATTGCTGGCATGTCATCCTAATATGAAATAAGTTTGTTTGGATGACATTGAGAGACCATTCTTCGATCTCGCTGCTTAGCCCTGTACTCCTGTCTTACGTTAGAATCAGAAGAAACCAATATCTGACTTGCAAGATCAATTGTTGCTCCTGATGAGTAGTCTTTAGCATTTTCTTTATCAGCTCTATTGTGTGGCATGTACGATTTTGGGTTTGATGCTGCTTTTTCTAACAAGAGAAAATCCTCGCAAGAACTAAGACCGTTTGAAGATTCAAAAACTGTCATATTATTATCGTGAAATAAGTAAGACCTATAACTTAAACCATTTCACACTAGCTTGACCTTTACTTTGTCAATGGCAGACTCTTAAACAATGTCAACCGGTGCGGGTCGGATTCTCTAAAAGTAGTATGTTTTGGGGAGAATCCGACATGGATGTGATCAAAAGTGAAGAGTCAACACAACTTAGATCGACAGGATTTTTTTGGTGAATAAGCTAAAATGTGTCAATTGGATTGTTAAAGAAATGGATTTTTGGCCTAATTCAACCCCAAAGATATTGGACCAAGAGTAAAATCATAGGAGATAAAGGAAAAGACGTGACATAAACTATAGCAACAACAACATACCTAGTGAAATCCCACAAAAAGTAGTGACATAAAAATTAATTTCGCTGTTATCTTTTGTTTTTATGACAAAAATCATTGAATCTGTTTGGAATTTCTCCGTTGATTTTGGTCAAAGTACTCAAATCATTTGACCAGATTGGGTATGGATCCAACGGCCACACCCATGTCGTGTCGAGATGGGTGCAGCATCAAAGGTGAAGAGTCCAAGCAAGAAGCTACTTTTCTTAAAATGAAGTTTGTATTATTTGATGTTCATATTTGAAATATCAACCGACTATAGTTTGATGTCTCTTTTGAATTTTATTATTGGATTTTATAGGTAATTTCCTCCATATTTGCAGGTCCTTTTCCAGAATGACTCTCCTGCCACGTTACTTGCTAGGGTAATTGGTATCACAGGTCCAATTGACCAAGAGATGCTCGTCAAAGGACGAGACACTTACAAATATTTCACCAAAAATCATATGCTATATGAACGAAATCAGGTAAAGTTTCCTCTCCTTTACCACTCCTTATTTCAAGTTCCTTTTTTTTCCTTTGTTGTTGGGGTGATCCCCTGTTTCCCCATGTCTCATCTTTAAGAGAACAATACGTCTAGTGACGTATTAAGAGCAATGTTTTCATGTATCAACGACTCGATCTCTTTGGGGGTTACTTAACATGGATCCGTTTTTCTTTACTTTTTTTTTTTTGGGGGGGGGGGGGACCAGTTTCAGAAAGGTTATTTAACATGGATCCTTTCTATACCTTGACATACCCATGTCCAATGGGTATGCCATGGTATGGATGTTCCATAAGGATACTTAAAATTTGGCTAAAAATTAGCCCCAAAAAAAAGTACCATAGATTTGCATCCTTAGAGGATATATGGACCTGTTCCCGAGTCCATGTACATAGTCTCGAGACAGCATATATTAATCTGTGAAAAAGGCCTTTGGTTTTGACAGTTCCGTATCTACTAAATATTTCCTTAAGTTGAGCTTCAACTGAGATTTAGAATCTGCAACCCTAGTAAACATCATTGCTGGAGGTCCTTTGGATGCTTTGTTTTATATATGAGTTGATTAATTATTTTGATGCAACTTTAGCCAGGAAATATGAAATTCAACATAATCAATTCCGCTTTCTTTCTTTGTTCTGTTTAGGAAACAAACAGAATGGAGTACTTAATACCCAAAAAGACATCCTTAAGGTATCGATTACCAATGGGAGATCAAGGTTTCGTTGATTTTGTGGCTCATCTTTTAGAAGTTAACCCAAAGAAGCGACCTTCTGCCTCGGAGGCTCTAAAACACCCATGGCTATCATATCCATATGAGCCAATATCGTCATAAATTATGTGAGATCTCTTGGCACTAAAGGTTTTCTGGTGCTTCGCTTCGGATTCTCCAGTGAAATGGCATAAGAAAGAAAGCTGTCCGAGCTGGGTTGTATTTCTAGCCAACGCAAATTGAGCGTTTGTAACATTAAGTTTCTCCCTTTCTTCCTCGTCTTTGTTTGGTCGCTGTGAATGCGATTCTGTTTGTACATGATATCTGCTAATTCTTTTTAGGTATTTAGTGATAGCTTGTGAAATAGGCACTTATCTAGTTTTGGCTGGCTTCTGCTCAGTTGCTGCTATGTATCAGAATGAAGTAAAAACAGAGACATTTCGTGGAGATATAATATGCAAAATACCACCTGTTGATGTATTTGATATGAGTTTTCTCTGGTTTTGTATGTGGTTGGTTCAAGCTAAGGGCAGTAGGTGGGGTGCACTGGTTCAAAATAGAACAGAAAAGAGGAAGATGCAACTCATTGTTGCAAAGCAGTCTGTAAATCACATGTGCAAAAGAATATTTCTGGTTGTATTACATGAAAATCGTGATACAAATTCATCTAGCTGTTGATAAAAATCACCTCTTCCTCGAATCAAAGATGTTCCTCCTCTTTTTCTCTGGAGAAGAGATCCTCCATTTTTTGTGTGTATCGACTATCATGAATTTCTTAAGAAATAAAAAAAAGAATTGTAAACAAAATACTATCTATTAGAATGCAGAATTAGCTCCCTTGGTTTTCCCTAACAACACGTCCTTGGCTTCATTAATCTTGGAAGCAAGATAATGGCTGCCACCGGCATCTGGATGGTTTGCTACCATTACTCTCCTGTGAGCCTCCTTGATCTTCTGCAGGACAGCGCTTTCCCTGGAGGAGAGAAACCATAGATAGAACATAAGATGACTGATACAGAGAGCTCACATTGATCGTGAGTTCTATACAAAAGCTAGCCATCTAAAGAGACATTTTTGTTTGGTCCATTGGTTTTCAGAACTTCAAGAAAAAAACTAAAAAAAATAAAAAAAATACATGTTGACATTACAAGAACAGAGCTTAAAACAGGGTAAGATCATCACACCTGACTCCGAGAATTAATGCTGCTTCTCGCCTTGTCATAACCCGATCAAAGCCACCAGGATAAAACCTGCGAACTCGAGGTGCTGCTTTGAATGTTTGCCATGCTCTTATCAAGTATCTAGCTCCCAAAGCAGCAGCACCAATGGTCGTTCCCACAACAATTGGAGTTGACTGAAAAGAGAGCACAAAAACGTTTGGTACTATATCTAAAAGATAAACCGAGTAAACTTCAAAAGGAATATGATTAAGAATAATAAGAAACGAACGTCCAGTTCCTTCCATTGCAAAAGCAACCTCTTTTCATGCTACATTATAAAGCATATTATGTATAGCACCATAGTTCTTGTGGTAGCTAAGCAGACCCTACCTAAAAGACATCCATGAACATAATCTTCAATGAAATAATTGACCTTTTTCTCTTATTTTGGGGTAGATTTTGAAAATTTATGTTCTAGCCATGAAAATTTGATTATTTCATACCAGTTTTTGGACTTCCCACTCGCAATATCTCAATTTTTTTCCAAATCAAATACAAATTCAAAAGACCACCTCGAATTTCCAAGTTTCAACTTCAAAATCCATCAAACAGGAGCTTAATTGCAAGTTTCAGACAAAATCTGGAAAAAATTAGAAGATTGAAACATTCACCAGTCAAAGTTCACAGAGCTGATTTCATTTAGAATTTTACCATGAATCCTAATTAAACTTAAAAAAGAACTTTTCTTGTCCCAGCAAAAACAATGAAATCCTAAAACAAACGAACAAATATCAAAAAATGAAATTCTTAAGGAAAGTGAAAGAAATAGAAGATTAATTACCATGAGAAAACTCGCAAGACTTGAGCAATGGTCGGGCTCAAAATATTCCTTCAGGATTTTCAATAAATCTGCAGTCAGTTAAGAAATCAATTCGCTAAAAATAGTACGGTTATATCGACGATGACGGAATTATATCGATGATGATGGAAGCAGGGGGTTATATAGATTGCCATGAAAAGGTGGCTTTGGCTTGGGCATCAAGAAATTTTAGATGGCGGTTCGTGTTTTTTTTAATTCTAGAGGATTCCACTTCATGATGCGTCCGGTTCACCCAATTTTAGCCGGTCCAATGTGTAACTATGGGGAAAAAAGATAAACGGGTCTATGCCCGGTAAAACTTAGCAGCACCTGGCGGGGTGTATATCAATCCAATACGTGCATATATCTTCAATATTGACTCACGAATCGCTGAAGAAAATTTTTATGTGAGATGGAGAGGACGGAAACTTTGTGACGAGGGTTTCCAAGAAACAACCTCTCTGTCTATGTGGTAGTGGTAAAGTCCGCGTACATCTTACCCTTCCCAGACCCCACTGGGTATGTTGTTGGAGAGGACGGAAACTAGACGGTAGTGAAAAGACAATGACAACAAGAGCAGGGAGCAAAGTTACCTCTCTGCTTTCACTGTCAAGATGAGAAGTTCAAATACATGAATGTTAATTCGAATGAGCTTTGGCTCATATAATTCAGCTTGCTATTGTCTATTATTTTGTCTTTTCTGTTAATTGCTGGCATTAGTTTCTGGAAACTTGTTAGAACTGTTAAAAAGGATGGAATTTCAGCTAATATGAAGGTTTGCAATGCTTGTATTGACAGTTTTATAACCTATTCAATCCGCCCAACTCGTTGAAAATTAACCTGTTAATTTATTAGTTCAATCCAACTCATTTCAATCCATTTAAAATTGGGTTGATATGCAACCCGAATTGACTCGAGAGAGATTTGTCAAAATATTTTTTTAATTTTTTTTTAATTTGATATATTTTATACAATCAGGATAAAGAAAAATAGAATTTAATTAAGTAGTAAAATATTAAAAAAAAAAAGAAATAAAATAAGTAAAATTTAGTAAAAATTGGGTCGGGTTAAGTCTTGATCCATTTTATAACTCATTACTCAGCTCATTTTGACCCATGCAATTTTGAGTTAGATTGAGTTTTGACCCATTATAATTCGCTCAAAATTGATCAAACCCGCCTAATTGTCATCGCCAGTGTTATTCATTTGGAATCTTTTAAGATGTCAGAATTTCATAGATGGACCAGTTGCTAAATTTTGTGGTGTTTTTGCCTCTTGCACAAATGGCCTTCTTTGAGGCCACTTTTTCAATTCTCTCTTGAAATCTCGTTAGCCGGACGAGCTAAATTTGTCTACAGATATATTCATCCAACTACTTTTAAAGGGAAAATTTAGCCCACTGGGCTAAAGGGGTACATATTACAAAGGCAAAACTTAGCCCACTGGGTCAAAAGGGTACATATTTTAAAGGGAGACCTAAAAGAGGGTCATACTATGCAAATGGTTGATCAAAGTATTCCCTAGGCATTTTTTTTATGACAATGAAAACTTACGATTGCTATTATTTGGGTGAGATAAATTTTCGCTCATATACAATAATTTATAAATCATATAGAGAGATAACCTGTACTAGACAAACCCCCATGTATTTTATGTTGAGACTTACCGCTTTGCTTCTCGTTCAAAGAGTGAACAACTTCAAATGACTAGGAGAAAAGACAAGCACAAACTATACGCAAAATAACTTTTTTGTTACCTTCGTCGATCGACATAGTCAAATTGAACGATGATCTCATTTGAGACGGATCTAACATTTTCAAGTTTATAGATTCAGTATGATAATAATTGGATATGCAATCAAATATTTTTAGGGTTTGAACAAAAATTGTTGGGTTCTCATGGATCCGCAACAAATACTTTAGATCTACTACACCAGTTTGAGTTTGTCATCTTACACAACAATATATCACCTTTGTGTGTTTTATTAATTAGTTGAGACGTATGTAAGCTGACTCAAACACCATGGTTAACAGTGTATACATATATAGGAGCACACTAGTCCTAGTGTGTTTATGAATGATAGTATTAATTTGATTTGGTGAAAATTAAAGATAGATTATAAGCACCAGCTAGCAACGACGCTTCTTCTCAGAGTCGATGATTAAATGAGTGTGGTGGAAATTCTACAAAACATTGTTATGGAGTTATTTCATAAAACCTTAATAAAGACAGACAAGCTACCTCTTCCTTGGTTGGACAGAGATGTTACACATGGACATAAAATATATGTATAGTCATTTTTATACATGACCCCCCCCCCCCCCCCTACCCCAAAAAAAAATGTTGAAGTTCAAATTTCAAAATGAAACTAATTACGTGCAGAAATCTTTGAGACACCGAATATTTTAGTGTTAAAGGGCGAGTTCCATGAAATTTGGATCGATCAAAATAAGCTTGGATAAATTAAATCGAGATGAACAAAATAAGTATGTCATTACTAGACCGGCTAATTCTTACCAATTGGTAATTATTTTTTTCTTCTAATTTACTTGTACCTAATAAAAATTAGTAATTTATTTCATTACAACTATATATAACATATTTAACGAAAAATAAATAAACTTTCTTTTTAACTGTTTTCACAAAGTTTCTCATTGTCAATTGGGGTTACTTGCCTATTTAATCTTAACAATCCCGCTTTTAGATGTGAAATAGACGGAACAAGATGAACTGAATTAATAAATTAACTCAATCTTAAGCAAGTGATATTAATTTTGCGCAATATTGATGTAACAAAAGTATTACTCTCTCTCTTCATTTTTATTTTTCTATTATATTATTTTGGGATGTCCAACAATACAAAGATAATTTTACACCTTGTTCTTAATTTACCCTTATCATTAATTATAGTTATTTCGCTATTATATTTTTTAAGACATTATATTTATTATATTCAGAAGGTGATTACTAAAATTATTCATATCATTTGTTGCTTCTTAATCCCTTAACCAAGTGAATAGCGGACAACTCTGTATTTAAATGACTTATATTTAATAAAAGTGATTTGATAAAATTACTCCATCATTCACGGCTCGAAGTCGGTACTAGGAATTTTCTCTTTTTCTGATTCCTGGGTACATGCAGAGGGAGAGTTGAAGAGGCAAATTGAAAGAGAGTAGATATGTAGACAGCTATAAATTGGAAGCCGTAATAATAATAAATACTCTTACTTATATATTGTCGATCTATAATCTATATGATGTTGGGGAAGAATTAAGTTGCAGCAGCTCCTGTATTTAAATGTTAGGTTTGAGCTGGACTCTAAGGTTTGGTGAACTTCTTTAGCCAACATATGTATTTATTACTCCCTCCCTTTCATAATAAATTTGAATTTAGGATGGTGGGAACACATTCTCGAGAACTCGAAAATTTCATTTGTTTCATTTTAGTTGTCATTTTTAGAAGGCTTAACTCATAAAGAGACACCTAAACTTGTCCTCATTTTTCACTTAAACACCTAAATTAAGACAAGTTCTTAATAGACACCTCAACTGCTCAGATTTGATCCCATTAAACACTTTTATCCTACTTGGCACTCTCCGGTACTATTTTTTTAATTTTTCAACCAAAAATAAATAGTTGCGGTCCAAAAAAAAAAAAATTTCATAAAAGTAGGTTCTCAAAATTCTCAGTTATCCAAAAAAAAAAAATTCCATAAAAGTAAGTTCTCAAAATTCTCCGTTAACCATATGCGGAAAAAAATTATTACAATTTTAAATAAAAAAATTTTGCACATGGTTAACTGAGAATTTTGAGAATCTACTTTTATGAAAAAAAAAAATTTTGGACCGCAACTATTTATTTTTAGCTGAAAAATTAAAAAAAAGTACCGGAGAGTGCCAAGTAGGACAAAAGTGGTTAATGGGATCAAATCTGAGCAGTTGAGGTGTCTATTAGGAACTTGTCTTAGTTTAGGTGTCTAAGTGAAAAATGAGGACAAATTTAGGTGTCTCTTTATGTATTTGGCCTTTTTAGAATTAAAACTATATAAATTTTGACTAACATTTTAAGATGTATTTTTTTCATCATATTAATATGAAAAAATTGAAGGGCGGTCTTGGAATAACTGATAAAGTTGTTGTCATGTGATTAGGAGATCATGGGTTCAAGTCTTGAAACCAGCCTTTGACAGAAATGTTGCGTACAATAGACCCTTGTGCTTGGCCTTTCCTTAGACCATGCGCATGGCGGAAACTTTAGTACACCAAGCTTGTTTATCCATTTTTATTAATATGAAAAAATTACGATCAATAATATTTTTCTTAGAGCTTTTAAATATCTAAATTTTTATTTTGATTATTTAATTTAATCTGACTTATCTTTAAAAATTAATCATGTTAACTTTTGAAAAATGCAACATGATAACTAAAATCACACGAAGGATATACAAAATAATTCCTTGGCTATTAGCAATAGAAAAGAAACTTGCTTTGATGTCTTCCTTGACGAGGGATCATCGGAAATCATATTTCCAAATTTTAAATCATCCATTTTCATTTCTATTTAAAATAATTGTGGTTCATGTACTTTCTCCGTTCATTTTTACTTGTCGTTAATTATAGTCATTTCCTTATTTATTGACTTGAGTCATCGATAGATATCTAAACTTGTCCGCATTTTTCACTTAGACACCTCAAATAAGACTAATTCTTATTGAACACTTAAACTATTCAAAATATGTACATATTAAGCACAAAATACTAATTTGACAAAAAATATAAAGTGTGTGTAATTCACTTACGCTGATGTGGCAAAGTGACAAATTAAAGAATGACATTTGGCATGTGAATAAGAAAAAAATTTAACATAATAAACAAGTAAAGATGAACGGAGGAAGTAATCAAGAAGGTATTATTTGTTTTCTTACGAATTTATGAACTCGATTTAAATGAGTGGTTTTCTATGTAACATAACCAAAAAAAAATATTAAATATATACTCATCGCACTTCAAATTATTTTACTTTTATTTATGTTTAAAAATATAATATCTTTTTATTAAATATTTACTCTATGGAGTGTCTGTAGTCTTCGGGAACAATTATTTACTAAGGATAAAATGAAAAACAATAATAATTAACTTTATTATGACCTTCATAAATGACAAATAATTTGAAATGAGTATTTTTAAAATAAACATCGATAACATATTCAGCGAAAATCTCACAAGTGGAAAATAAAAAATATACTCAAATCTTACCACTACCACATAAAGATAAAAAGGTTACTTTCAAAAAAATCACGATAAATAATTTAATACATGTCTAAACTAAAAACACCAGCAATATGAAAAATAAGAATACATTTCCTCCCCCCCCCCCCCCCCCCCCCCGCGTGTTTTCTCTAATGTTTGGCAAGAAATTAGTACTCCCTTGTTCCCCATCTTAAAAGCTAAGTTGAAGTTTGAACAATCACTTTGTAGACCATTAAACTCGGTTGTCACATATTATTTTATTATATAGTCTCTCTGTTCATTTTTACTGGTTATTGTTATGCTTTTTGAAGTCAATTTGATCAAATTTTAAAGCTAAATTTGATATTTGAATATAAAAAATTTAGATGGTTGAAAATTATACGAAAAATATTGTAAAAGTTACAATCTTTCTCATATTAATATGATAAAAAAAATACATCATAAAATATTGGTCAAAGTTCATATAGCTTGACCTCGACAAGTGAAACAATGACAAATAAAAGCCAACGGAGGGAGTATCATGTTATATTATAGTAAAAATATTAATATATTTTTTAATTTTGTGGTTTAGGATTAAATATATTCTCGTTATAAAAGTGGCTAACATATATATTTTTATCATTAGAAAAGTGACTCACATATATTCTTATCAATACAAAAGTGACTAACAAATACTTTTTTCATCTAACGGAAGTGAAAAATTATTTTTTTTAAAAAAAAATCATTTAGTGACTAATCCTTCTAAGTTGAGGGGTATATTTGATCCTTCTCACAAATATTTTTTTTATTGACTTCTTTAATTCACTTGTTGGTTTGCTTATAATTATTTGTATTTCTTACTCTTATTTCATTTTTCTTTCTTTGGTGTAAAAATATGAGAAATTTTAAAAAAAAAGTGCCAATGAGAAAAATTAAAAAGTAAGATAAAGAAAAGAAAATGATCAAAACTATCACTTTTTGATATTACTTTGATGAATACAATATTTTTAGGTAGATACAATAATTTCCTATCGTTACATAATATATCACGCATCAACAATTTAAAGGATAAATCAATAAGAAAAATAGTGTACGGAATAGAACTAATACTATAGAAAAGATAAAATAATAAATAAAATATATTTATTAAATTATAAACAAAGACAAATTAAAAACATGATCATACTAAATCGATCATTATATTTTAATAGGCAATATAATACAATAAACTTAAATATCAATTAAAACTAAGCATTCTATTTGAATTAATTAACCACCCAATACAATAGTTACAACCATCCACACAAGCATAATAGCCGATATGTTCGATATTCCCTCAGGTCAATAATATTCATATAAAAAATTTTGGATTTGAGTTTCTCGGGAAAAAAAGAAAAAAATTCAGTTGAAAGTGTTACTTTTTAAAATGAGTTTAAGTTACGCAAATACAAGTTTAATTAAATTTCTGAATATCAAATACAGAGTGAAAAACCTTTGAAAATTTAAGAGTCCAAATATATATCCTATATACAACTATTATTAGAGTCAGATTTTATGTACATATTTTAAAAGTTTTGATTTAACATTAATATATATCATTGATATCCAAGTTGTACACCTTAATTATGCTATATAAGATCATACGACTTGCTTGGTTTATGTCATTTCTCAATACGTAGAGATCGATAAATGTTATTTTTCATATCAAACATAAGCTAATATTGAAAGACCAATTAATTTTAAAGTTTGAACAATAAAAACTTAAAACATTTCAAAATAAATATTTTGACAATGATAGTATTGATGTATCCTTATAATTCTGTTTTCATTAAACCAATATAATAAACCATGCATGAAATCTATAATTGGAGCTTTTAAGGCCATTTATAATTCTTCAATATTAAAGTTATTAAAATACAAATCACTTATAAATTATGATTTTATTGGCTAATACTATGAAGATCTACTAGATATTGAAGTTACAATTCTCTATAAAATCTTGTTATTAATTGCAGCAATTATCTTTTTAAGTATATACGAGTGAGTTAATTAATATATAAGATTAATTGTATTTGAATTCTTCAAACCCTTTCTAAAAAAATTCTTCTTTATTCTTTTGTAGTTTGACCATTTTTAAAATAAATTAAGAGAAAATGTAGAAGAAAAAGTCTCACTCAAAGGATACCAAGCTTTTTGACTTTCCAAGAAGGACCTTTTCATTCTTGAAATGTCAATATAAATTGTTGGAAAATTATATGAAAGTGACATATATTTTGCCATTTAATCTGTAATCTCGCCGGAAAAATCACGTCAAAATGCTAGCATATATATATATATACATGCGCGCAGAGTCGAAATGTATATCAAACTAAAATAATGTAATATAGAAACTATGTACACATATCGTAAATAACAAAAGTTATATATTAGTTGATGCAAATATTGAGTACGAAATTAAAAAAATCACATCGAAAAATAGGATGAATGACATTGTTTAATTTGGTGTTATATTTAAGGACCTGCACTGCTGGTTTTTAGGAAGCGTGAAAGTAAAAATTTAGAGCTCATTTGGATTGGCATTTGACTTGTGACTTATAAGTCAAAAGTCATAAGTTAGAATTTCTAACGTATGTTTTTTTATTTACCTTAAAATAAGTGCTTATAAAAACTTTTTTATTTTATCCAAATACTTTAAAATTGCTTAAAAACTATTTTAACTTTAAAACATTTAAAATAAGTCAATCCAAATGGACACTTATGATCCCTCGATATTTTTCTTTGGGTGAATAAAAATATTGAGGATTGTGACTTAATTAATGACATTATTAATTTTTCTCTTAAAATGCTTATAAATAAAAAGCTCATATAAGAATACTCGGGTTTAAGTCTATTCTGTTCATTTCTTTTGTATTGAATATACTACACTAACTATAACATTTGGTGTGACCAATAAATTAGTTTGCATTAGGAAATAAGGAAATATGGAGTACCAGATTGAAATTTAAGAAAATGTACAAGTTAAAAAATAATAAAATAATTAAAACAAAATTGAAAAGGGGAAATGTTTTAAATTTGGACCTGTTGCCACCTAAATATTCATATCTACTAAAGCAATGGTGAAGTCACAGATAATTTTGACTTTGAGGTTGGATTGGAAATGGTGAAGTCACAGATAATTTTGACTTCGATCTTAGCTGCTTCATTGTCCACTTGTAACTTAGAGAATTTGTATGCTATATAATCTTTTTAAGTATAACAAAATGTTTTACTATATCTATTTCTATTTCCTTAAACGCCTCACTTTTCACTAATTATTGTAGTAGTAAGGGTGGATTAGAAAAAACAATAAAGAGTATCATTTTTGAAAAAATGTCAAATATTTAAACATAAATTTTATTCGACCAACAAGACTAATATTAAATGCTTTGTTTTTTATGTTTATTTTCTTACAAGATATTTAAAGTATTTTAGCGAGATAAATTCAAATTTAAAATTCATCAATTTTGAAGAGTTAGCAGTTACAAGTTTTATATTTGTATATATTAACTAATTCTTTTTAATAAATAAAAAATTTAAATTAAACTTTCTAAATTTTATCGAATTGGTTGTGATTAAAATGTCTAATTGTCATGAATCGTCTTTTTTTCAAATGAAATTTCATAAGTCAGGCTGAGGATGAAAGTGGCATAGCACAAGCCAATGATATGGCCATTACCTCAAGTTTAATTATGATTATAAAATATTTTATAAAGTCAAAATAAGATTTAATTATCGATCATAACTCAATATATTCGACTCTTATTAAATTTTAATTTTTTTATAATTTGTGTAATTATTTAATAATTTTTTTTATATTATGACTATATGTAATATAACAAATAAAAATATATATTTAAAAAAATTTAGACAAAGTTTTTTATGAAATAATCTAAATTGCATAATCAAAATTATGGACTGAATTAAGCTAGTTCAAATGATTTGACTTAGTAAAATAAGAGTTTCTTTTTTTAATAAGAGATCATTTGCACAAATATCCATATTTGGGATGCTCTTCATTTTTTACCTTCAATACTATAAGTAAAAAATAAACGATCAAATATATTTTTGATACTAAAATAATAAATATTTTTTTGCAAAGTATGCATTTATATTTGCATTAATTATAACATAACACCTATGGGTTATGCCCCTAAACACTAAAATAACAAATTATTTTTATGCGATATAATTTTAGATATTTGTATCATAAAATTTCATATATCTTATAAGGCATAATAAGTCATGATATATGCTCCAAAAAGCATACTACAATTTCTGAATACTACAACAAATTGTGAAAAACCTACACAACTTATGTTGCATAAGTTAATTTTTATTGAACTTTTACAACAAAATTAAATCATGATAAACAGGGATACTTTTGGTTCATAATTTTTTATTAAATAAACAGTAAGGACGAAAATTAAACATCTAAAATACGAAGAGTTATAATTCAATATCAACTTGTTTGAGGCCTAATTCATGAAATTCTTTTAAAAATAAATGCGAGTGAGCGAGTCATTAACCCATTCACATAAACAAACTAGATGAATGATGAATTAATAAATCAACTAAATTAATTTACTCCATTAATTATTTTTTTAGACTTTCGCTCAACTTCTTTCCCACATAAAACTAACCTACAAAATTTACACAAATTATGAACTTTTCTAATAAATCAACTATGAATTTCTTCAACTAACTATTAATTCAATAATATATATTATTAGTATCATTTAATTCAACCATCTACTTAATCTAATTTTTAAAAATAAATCTCTAAAAAAATCATCTGCTTTTGTCCTCCCCTAAGGGAGTCAGAATTTCAATTAAGGGGTTCAAAATCTTAAAAAGTAAGCACACAAATTAACTTAAGGGGGTTCGACATCTACTATATATAGATAAAAAAATAATTTAAATTATATATAAATAGTATAATCTTTCGATACGACTTCCTAGCTAAAGAGTGGCTCCGTCACTGCCTTCTCCCACCCCCACCCCCAGCCTGTTGCTATACATTCATTTTCCCACATTTTTCCATTTTCCATCATTAATTACTTCCCACCTTCCCCTCCCCCCTCTATCTATTTTCTCTCCATCCGTTTCTCACTTTCTAATTTTCTCCACCAAATCCTCTCTTTCAATTTATTTATGTTCATTATATTTCATATTTATTATTTATTTTTTATATATATATGTCTGATTTTTCGTCCGTTACCTATTCCAATATATTCTCTCCCTTAATTTTCTTACAACATTAACCATAATTCTTGCCTTGTACTACGTTATTCCTATACCATCTCATTTTTTCCTTTATAACATCGTCCATTCTTATTACTAATATTATACTCATTACAACATGTATTTAATTACTCAAAACCATGTATATGTTTGATTAATTATCATTGAATTAATTTTATTTGTCCAAATATAAATATTGTTGAGATCAATGGAATTCAGCGCCGGTGGAGGCGGTGGTGCTGCTTCCTCAAGTGGCGGCGACGCCTCAGATGCTCATCGGAAGAAGAAACGATTCCATCGACACACAGCTCATCAAATTCAAAGCCTTGAAGCGTAAGAAATAAGTACTATAGTTCTTTCCAGTATTATATATTCATCGTACCAATAATAATAGTAATAGTGATTTTTTAAAATTATACAATACTTTTAGCTAGTCATGTGTAAAAAAATCGTATGTTTAACTAGTTGTAACGAGTAATATGTCGCGAATCGAGTAGTTTTTGCTCAAACCTAGAATATTTGTGTTAAGAAATTCAAATTAAATATGTTGATATATGATAATCCAATTATTAGCGTTGTTCTAAAATTCAAAATGCATAAAGATGAAATTTTAGATATTAGTGTCAAAATTCAGTTGCACGAGAAGTTAAATTGTATTGGAAAATATTGTCATGAGTTTGAATTTCCTTTACTTGATTTACTACTATGTAGTTCTAACTAATATTTTGGTGTTTATACATTCGTAGTGTGTTCAAAGAATGTCCGCATCCAGATGAGAAGATCAGATTGCAGTTAAGTAGAGATTTGGGTTTGGCTCCTCGTCAAATAAAGTTTTGGTTCCAAAATAGGAGGACTCAGTTGAAGGTTTTTCATCTTTTTATCTGATTTGTTTTGTTTATATATTTAAGTACTATTTCGTGTATTGTTGAATGAAGTGGTAATAAAGATAACCTTCATTGTGTTTGGATTTTAGAGTCAACATGAACGAGCTGATAATAGTGCACTTAGATCAGAAAATGATAGAATTCGATGTGAAAACATCGCGATAAGGGAAGCTATCAAGAATGTGATATGTCCATCTTGTGGAGGTCCTCCAGAAGACACTTATTTTGATGAACAAAAGTTGAGAATGGAGAATTTGCAACTAAAAGAAGAGGTCCATATCAATCCTTTCATATAATTTCTTGTCTATGTTGATTTATTTCTCTGTTTCTTTATCTTTATTCCCTTTTCCTGGCATATGCAGCTTGACAAAATTTCAAGTATTGCTGCAAAGTGTATGGGGAGGCCTATTTCACAACTCCCACCTGTGCAACCTATTCATCTCTCCTCACTTAACTTAATGTCCATGTCTAATTTTGGGCTAACTGGCCCTTCCCTTGATCTCGATCTTGATCTTATCCCTACAAGTACAACGAATACTTTTCCAAGTTTACCATGTCCTACATTGAAAATATCAGACATGGATAAGTCCCTTATGGCTGATATTGCTGGCAATGCCATGGAGGAACTGATTAGGCTTTTACAAACTAGTGAACCTTTGTGGACAAAGTCCACGACTGATGGCAGAGATGTATTTGACATCGATAGCTATCACCAGATTTTTCCAAAGGCTAATAGTTCGTTGAAAAATCCAAATGTCCGCGTTGAGGCTTCCAGGCAATCAGGTGTTGTGATCATGAATGCTGTGGCATTAGTTGACATGTTCATGGATGTGGTTAGTCTATCTTCTCGCTCACATTAGCTTCTGAATAACCTGATAGTGAAAATGTTGATCTGTTCTCATAATTTTGTAGAACAAATGGGTGGAATTTTTTCCTACAATTGTTTCAAAGGCAAGAACACTTGAAGTAATATCATGTGGCGTAATGGGCAGTCGGAGTAGTGCGTTACAATTGGTAAAGAAATAATGCATTTACTTCATTTTTCCCTTGAAATTATATTCATAGTGTTGTAGAGGCTAAAATTAGTCCTGCTACTTGCAGTTGTATGAAGAACAGCAAGTACTTTCTCCATTAGTTCCAACACGACAATTGTATTTCCTACGGTTTTGCCAGCAGATTGAGCCGGGCTCGTGGGCAATTGTTGATGTTTCCTATGATGTTACTCAAGAAAATCTGTCCCCTCCCTCTTCAAGCAAGGTTCATAAGCTCCCATCTGGATGCTTGATACAAGACATGCCTAATGGTTATTCCAAGGTTATCGAAATGACTCTTAGTATAATAATTTTGTGATTAAGCTCTATATCCGTATTTGTAGTAGTACTATATCTAATTGGTTAATTCTATTATGGAATAGGTAACTTGGTTGGAACATGTTGAAGTGGAAGAGAAAAGTTCAATTCATAGGCTATTTAGAGATCTTATATATAGTGGTATGGCATTTGGAGCAGATAGATGGCTTGGTTCTCTTCAGAGATTGTGTGAGAGATATGCTTGTCTAATGGTTAGCGGCAACTCTTCTCGTGAACTTGGAGGAGGTATACTCAATGGGGCATGTGTTTTTCACTAATTAATATCATTGCATCCAATACAAGTTCATCAATCCATCTCTATGCGTAATTTCCAATTAGTATGGTTCGGTTAGTAGACTAATTGTACATACAACCGCCCGCTAATACTCAAGCTTGAGATTAACAAACAATGATTTGCTTGAAACTAATTCGCGTGTGATGCAATGGTGGCAGTGATTCCATCACCAGAAGGGAAGAAGAGCATGATGAAATTGGCTCAAAGAATGGTGAGCAGTTTCTGTGCCAGTATAAATCTGTCTAATGGACACCAGTGGAACAACATTTCTACACTGGATGAGTTTGAAGTCAGAGCCACCCTTCAGAAGTGCACTGATCCTGGCCAGCCCAATGGCGTAGTCATCAGTGCAGCTTCCACCATTTGGCTTCCAGTTCCGCCGCAACATGTCTTTAATTTCCTTAGGGATGAAGGGACTCGACCTCAGGTGTGCATAAATTTACTAAGCTTCTAGAATTTGGACGGAGGTCATTATTCATTCATTTTGTAGTACATCTTAGATTGTTTCTTTCCCCATTTAGGAGAGTTGTGTATATTTTGCATAAGTATATTTTGTATTGTTCTAATTCAATTTTTTTTCCTTTGACACAGTGGGATGTTCTTTCCAACCAAAATCCAGTACAAGAGGTAGCTCACATTGCAAATGGCTCTCATCCAGGGAATTCCATTTCTGTGCTGAGGGTAAATTTCCATAATCCAAATATATATTCCCTCCGTTTCAATTTGTTTGTCATACTTTCGTTTTTAGTCTGTTTAAAAAGAAATGTCTCCTTTTTTGTAACTCTTTAGTTCTTACTTTCTATCTGGCATGTTTACGACTACAAGATTTAATTTTTAAATTTTTTTTTTACTTTCTTAAACTCAGTGTCAAATCAAAACCAGACAAACAAATTGAAACAATGGAGTAGAAAATAACAAATAGTGGAATGATTTGATTTCCTATTATTAAATCATTTTTTTCTGTCTTAAAATTACTCAATTTGACAAGGACAATGTTACATTCTTGCAGGCCTATAACACTAGCCAGAATAACATGTTGATACTTCAAGAAAGTTGCATAGACTCATCAGGTTCACTAGTAGTCTACAGCCCTGTGGATTTACAATCCATCAACATTGCAATGAGTGGTGAAGACACCACCTACATCCCTCTACTCCCCTCAGGCTTCACTATATTGCCGGACGGTCGAAAAGAATCATCCATGAATAATGGTACCCTGGGGACAGGGGGAGGGGGTTCACTAGTGACAGTAGTGTTCCAGATATTGGTGAGCAGTTTGTCATCATCAGCCAAAATGAGCCCAGAATCAGTAAACACAGTTAATAACCTTATAGGCAACACTGTCCACCAAATTAAAGCTGCCTTGAATTGCTCCACTTCCTGATCCAAAATTTTGAATTTAATTCTGCTACTGCTACTGCTACTGCTTTAAATACAAGAGTACAGATGAGAAGTTGGATAATGAATTCAATGAGGAGAAAAAAAGGGGGAAGAGATCTTATTTGGAGTTAGTTGAGAATTATGAATGCTATGCTTATTTTCTTTCATCAATTCATAGTCCTGAAACTGACACAATGCTTAATACATCCATATGCCCCTCTGCTCCTTCTGCTCCCTGCCAAAAGCTTTATTACAAGTTTAACAACTCACACCCAATTTCCCCCCTTCTTTTTGAAATTGTGGTTTAGAACTCATGCATAAATGCTTTGTGCATCGAATTGTTCCCTTTTTCTATTGTCAGGAAGTCAAGAACGCACCACACGTGTTTTCCTTGTCTAGAATTGTTTCCCTTTGTTAGGAAGTGACTTGAGGTTTACTCTATTCAGGCAAGAAATTTGTATGGTTCGGGTATTGACTTCTCCTACACATGAATTTTGTTTGGTTAATCTGACTATGATGTATCATTTTCTCTATATGTCTACATTTATGCAACATGTTTTTGTACAGTAAATAAAATGTGCATGCATGCCCAAAATGTGGTCCAATGTGGTAGAAAAATGACAACCATGGGCGGGGACCAAAATAAAGACATGTTGAGAAAACTTTATTTGCTAACGTCAAACAAGACCTCAATTCTCACCTATTCTAAATAAGTTTAATTGGTGGTCAGAAATTGTACTACATAAACTCATAAACCAAGATATATATGATGTACAACACCATTTTTATTTGTTTAGATTTCTAGCTAGATTATTATTCCCTCTGTTCTATTTTAGAACGACACTTATTAATATTCCGTTTGTCCATTAAGTATATTTTATTTACTGCTCGTTAAGGGATGTGTCAAGTCAATACTGATCAATTAAAGATGAACAGGGAGAGTATATTTATAATTATAATGATAAATGTAAGCTAACTAGAGGCTAATTAAGGCGAGTTAGGTAAATTCAAGAGAAAATACATAAAATCCCCCTTCAACTTGTCCATTGAACTCAGGTGAGCATTGAAACTTTACGGATAATTATTTAATTACCCCCTAATTTAGTTTCAATTGAATTTAATATCCCCATATTTTTGAACTTGTCCACTATCTATTTCACATAAGGTATAATTAAGCACTGATTAGAGACAAGCAGCTTAATTAGTGTGAACAATTAAGTCTTTGATGTTCTTCCCAAGCTCCTTTAGTGGCCGCTTAATTCTCGTGGTGGATTTTCACCAAGTTTGAAAAATTTACTTGCTGCATTGTTACCTGCCTCTTCTTTGGATATATATATAAGTATTAATTTATTAATGGGCTTGTGGAAGAACTAGTTAAGAAGTGTTAAACAGTCGATATCCATTTCAGAAACCTAATATTTATAGGAAAAGGAAATACTAGTTCAACAAGGTTTAGGCTTGCATTATAGTTCTTTGGCATAGATTTCTAATATGCAGAATATTTTGTATGACTTACCTGAATCACGTAGTATAAAGAGTTAATTATCATTTATTCTTTTTCAATTTATAAAAATCCCTCAAAAACATGACAATCTGAATAAATTAATTAGTAATTTGAATACATTGATTTAATCCGGGACGCAAAAATTACTTACAAACTAGGGTTTTTAAGTATCAACAGGTAATATTTAAAACGTAGTACATATAAAAGAATCAGAATTTATATATACAGATTACTGAATTAATGTGTCTAAATGGAAAGAATAAATTTTTGAAACTTTTGAGAATGCGCGGAAATAATGGATAATACCATAAATACAAGAGTATAATTAGGTGATTTTTTCAAATATTTTCTTAGGTTCTAAGTACTTCTTTTCTTTACTCATACCAGTGATCTTATTATTAGCCAAAAAATGGCAGTATACTCTTCTGCCAATAATTGGCAATATGTCCATTTCCCCGTTACTGGGTATGGGACCAATGTCCATTGTGTTCAATCATTAGTCAGACAGAGATGCCCCATTAGTTGGTCATTCCGTCTGTCCTTATTCATTAAGATCAAGGGAAGATGGGTAGGAGAATTCATCAGGGAGACTAGGTGTGGTAGCGACGTCGTGCACAGGATTATGGGCCATACACGGTAGATTGATCTTTTGCGAAGAACTACAACTTGAAGAATGTCAATCATCCAGACTGATTCAAGTAATGCCTATTGTCGACATCTCTTGTCCAGGCTTGGAATCTCCATGATGCATACTTTGAGGCATGGAAATAGTTGTATGAAGATCACCTGCTGAAACTGGGAAGAATGCAGCAAAATGAAGACCTGAAGATACTACACCATCTGCCAAATTCAATCTACTTCTTCTTTTTTTCTAGTTTCTTTTATTCCCATACTATACATAAAGATATGATGTTTGCTATCAATAATTCGTTTCTGACAGAATTCGCATGAATTTGGCTCGTTAGTAATGTTTTGAGCAAATTCTTCATCAAATTCCTTACGATGGCTATGAGCTAAATTCTATCAAAATTCAGAGATTTTTTATCCAACAGTATATTTTTGTTAAAGCTACTGGATTCATCGAACATGTAAGCTATACTCTATAGTGAAGAAATCAGAGCAATAAAGTGAATATCTCAGCTGGCTGATGCACCGAGGGGATAAACTTCATCACAGTAGCTCCTTGGAAAACTTTTTCGCGCACAAAATGGCAGTCATGAATATTTGCTGTTATGTACGAGCATGTAAAACTGGATTAGCAGTGAGGTGAAGGGCAGTGATGTTGTCCATGAAGAGAAGTGGAGGACGAGGAAAGTTGGAGGTGCCAATTTTGTTTTAGCTGTTATAGTAAAATATTATTATAAAGAATATAAATATATATAGTATTTGTTCAGAAGAAATTTGATCGTTACCGTGAAATATTATTTGAGATCCGACTGGGGCAATTAGAGAGACCAGCAGCTTAGTGTGAAATGGCTTAATTTCCCCTGTTTTAGCCACTTAATTCACGAGGCAAAAACAGAGTAGCCTGTCTCTTCTTTCCATATATTACTTCCTTCGTTCACTTTTAGTCGTCAAATTTTGACTTGACATATTTATTAAGAAAATAATTATTGATATAGTAATTTTACCATTTTGTCAAAAATGACAAGTAAAAATGAAAATCAAATTAGAAAATTTTTGACAACGAGAGAGTAATATATTAGCTTAAAGAGTTTGTGGAAGTGTTAAACAGTAGTGTCAAAGAAGACACAAGAGTAGTAGTGCTTGAGAGAAAGGTTTTATGAGTTATTAGAACAAGGGGCAATATAATGTGCTTTCAACTATTTCTATATACATATATGAACTTGACATTATTACTTAAAATGATCTTTACAAACGTGAGCCTTGGCAATTAGCAGGTTTCATTCTAACTCCTTTCTTCCTCTTCCTGTTTTTCTTCTTCTAATTTTGCTGAAATGTATCTTCCAAGTGAAAACATCATCATCAAAAATGGAGGTTGAATATATGTGTACCTTATTGATATCGATCAATTGCTAAAACCAATCGAAATATATATAATCTAGCTTAACAGAACTAATAGCTTTAACCCAAATCTTAAATGTGTGAGAAACATACTAGTAAATATTCTAATAAACTGCAAATCCAGTAGCATATCTAAATTGAGGGAGGGGGGGAGGGGAGGGTTAGGTGGCTAATGAGCAATTCTCAAGAACTCATAAATTTTAAATTATGAATCGTTTGCTTATTATATGTATATATATGTAGGACTGAGTAGTTGGGGACTGTGGATGGGTTATGACATTACACATTCTTTCTAGCTTGAAAATGTGTAATGTCGTTCTGGAAAATGATTAATTAACTCACCTAAAAGTCCTCAAGAATCATTGGTTTCTTCTTTATTCACTACGTATATATAATAACAATTCATTCTTTCATTATTTTTTTTGTTTTCCTTGTTCTGGTGAGAGAAATTATTTTTTGCCTAGTAGAGATCCAGAATGGTATTTTTGGGCCTAGGGTAGAACATACCCAAATGAATTCAGAACAATAGCGCAAATTTGTTGTGGAAATCGGCGTGAAATCGCGCAATTGAGATGAAGAAGTAATCAATTTTACTATGAGAAGCCAAAGGCAGAGCTAAAAAAATCGATCGCTTTTTCGTAGATCCTGCATTTTTATTACAAAATATATGCTTTATAATATTTTTCTCCTTTATTCAACTCTCCAAACTCCTAATTCTGACTCCACCTTTACAATATATAAATAACTTAAATTTTACGAGAAACTTGATCACAATCATAATTTGCTCATCTTTTTTTTTCTTCTTTTTAGAATCAAAGATTCTTCCTTGCAAAAAATGAAATGATATAAGAAGGTGTCGGTTGGTTGCTTTTTCAGTTTATTCCAATTTTTAACCTTAATATAGATGGTCACCATATAATATTAATTAGCCGTCCATGCCTTTGTCTATGACTCTTGTTTTTTATCACCTTAATTAAGCATATGCTAAATTGTCCATATATTTTCTTCTAGATTCCCACGGAATTTCCTAAATAAGTACAGTGAACAAGAATAGTACTTACTAATTATGTAGCGTATAAAAATATTACTTAATTAATCATATGCAAGTTGCATGTAAGGGCTTGTAGTTAGGGGCGGGCGGTTGATAGAGCGTACGACATAATTTTTTTGTTTTCGTTTTGGTCAGTAGATTTTTTTTTATTTTTAGAGTCAGATTATATAAATTTTGACTAACATTTTAAGATATATGTTTTGTCATATTAATATTGAAAAAGTTAATGCTTTTGTTATAGTTTTTTGAATATATAAATTTTATTTTTTAAATATCAAATTAATTTAATCTAATTTAGCTAGAACATGACAACGGAAAAGAAAAGAAAGAAGAACTAAATAGTGTGTATTAATTAATAATGATTGAACTATTTGTTATCTACTTTTTAATTTGGTGTATTAGAGTAGTTCCATCGTTATCCCATACTAATCCACGTATTAATAGCTCATATGTTATCAATATTATGATTTATTACTTATTAATCATCCAATATATGTCTTATATTAGTAATACATAGAAACAAAATGTTACCAAATAAAAATTTAAATAATATTAAAATTAATACAAATTAAATTTTTTAGTACGTCATAACAAACGAACCTTGTTATTTTTTTGGTGATACATCTATTTAACCGATATGGTTGTGGCCGGCCTCGTTTGCAGATTCTGATTTTGACCTTTTTCTTGGGGTTATTATATAGAGCTACTTGTGAAATAAAGGACAAATGACCTTTGGATTTTGGGAAGTAAAAACCCTCATGGAAAGCAGTAAAAATAATTTTCTTTTAGGATTTTGTTTCTTTTAATCACACGTTGATCAAGACTTTTCATCACAGAGGAAATTTGACATTGATTTTTTCCTTATTTATGTTAAAAAATCAAGAAATAGAGTACAAACAATAGGAGGGATATAAAAATCAACAGTTGCGGAGTCAAAATTTCATTCAAGGAGATTCAAAATCTGAAAAAGCAAGAACAGAAGAATTAAGAAAAGGAGATTCGACGTCTATTATATATAAATAAAAAATAATTTTAACTATATATAAATAGTATAATTTTTCTTCAAAATAGGTGCGGATGAACCTCCAAGTCATAAATGGCACCACCACTGCCTCCCAACCATCAAAGCAAAATATTAGATAATTATCTTTGGCCAAAAACATCATAATTAAGGTATCGTATGACCCTAAAAATTTTGAAAATTAAACAAAATAAAAAACTTAGAAAGTGATGTTTGGCTATAAAACTTGACAAATATATTTGAAGAATTTTCAAGTTCCCAAGTACTAGGAAAAAAAAACTAATATTTGGGTACTTGAGATAGTATTTGGAAAGATTTACGATATATTCAATAATTACTTCAAACTTTTATATTTTACCAAAAAAATTATCATTTATTTATTTCAATTAATATTTATCTACATTCTTTGGAAAAGTTTGAATTACAGTTTGAGTGATAAGATTGAGAAAAATGAACAATTTGCTTTTAATGTATTATAATTTCAACTAAGTAACAAGTTTAAGTATGTGATTAATGTATTAATCTTGTTTATATTGTTATTTTGTTATTGCTAATTGTTATTAATTATGTTATAAGATAATTTTTTAACGGAATATGCTCATTGTAGAATGATAAAACAAATTTATGGGTATTTTTAATAATTTTTAAAATTTAATGATATAAATTATATGTTTTTGAAATAGTCAAATATTCTTGAAAAATTTGAGATCAGATGCATGATAAAATTTTACCGAAACTTATCAAAAATATTTACCAAGAATAACTTGCCAATAAGATTTAGAAATTTCAGGGCAAACATTGGCCAAGAGTTGTTCCAATATTCGTTTGTCCATTACTTATTCTTTGATATGTAAATTGAGAGCAAATCTCTCGTAGAGTCACATCAAATACATAAAAGTACTAACATTTCCTATTAACGAAAAAATAATATGACTTAATTATATGTTTTTTTTCAGTTTAAAATTGTTTGAACTGTTGGCTTCTTTCCACCAAACAACATTTTTGTAGAATAGATTATCATATGAGTAGATATTAATGTATATGATTTCGATAAGTCATGAATTAAGAGAGAAGAAACTCATGGAAAATATGATCCGAGCCTTTTAAATAATTTGGACGAGTTAATAATTTTCTTTATTTATCATATTAGTTGATATTAACTAACTCAACTCAAAATATCTGAAAGTTAATATATTAAATAGTCCGAATTGATCCACGAAAAAAGCTTAAACTTTTTCTTTATTTATCACATATAAGAGTATTTGACAATTTTAAAAACTATAAGAAAATAAATAACGAAAGAATTAGACATATTAAATTACGATCATTGTACCCATTTTGATTACTCATGTTGTTGTTAATATGCACTTAGTGCCAAAAGTTAAGAAAAAGCTACACAACTAGGCAAATATTTATATATATATATATATATATATATATATATATATATATATATATATATATATATATATATATATATATGTCTGAAATATATCTATATATAGTTTAAAAAATTATAATTTATCATATTGTTTTGATTTTTATGATAAATTTCATATTTACACTCAACCTCCTACGATATAGACAAATTCCACTCCAACTCCATCCTCTTTCTACCTCTTATTTCCCTCTACATCCTCTTTCTTCGATTCTCTCTCTCTATGCTTTTTTAGTTTTTTTTTTCAATTTTTAAATTTATTTTGATCTAAGAGTCACACGAAACAAGTTCTCTACCTCTATGAGATATTCAGACTCCATTTGTGAGATTTTACTGAGGTGGTTGTTATTGTCAAATTTATTTTGATTTTCAAAATTAGAATCCCATTATTTTGTAGCTTATTTTCTCTTACATCTTCTAATGGTGATGACCAAAGCTATGGCCTTCCCACCGATGTTCCAGCCCGACACTGCAGGTAAAGAATTCAAAATCACATTAGTGATAGAGTGCCGACGCTCAGGTTGATGTACAGTGACACCTGTAGGTAACATTATGTTCATCTCTCTTTCTCTTCCTTAATTGCTGCAATTAATGGAGAAAAATATTAATGAGAGTGAAATCGGCCGGTCGCCCATGATATTAGCCCGTTCAGCTGCTTTTGACCGTTTTATGGTGATTTCAATAGTGCTTGGGATCGCTTAAGTTTTATTGTTGAATTTGTATTCACACACTCATTTGTATTTTTTTTCATTGTTTTTATTTTTGTATTTTGTAGTTAATTGTATCGTTTATGTTTTTAAATAATGATATAATTACAGTTACAGAATTAATGCATTTGAATACAAATACATTATTGTAAATTAAAATTTCATTTGTTTACTCTCCTACCCCACCTCCAAACCCACCAGCTTCGGCCCCCTCCCCAAATTTTTTTTTTTTAAAGAATATATCTTTTTTTAAATTGAATGGTCTAAAGTTAAGTGTGGTTAAATTACGATTTGAAAATCGAGATGGAGTCTAAATTAGAAAGTCGAATCTTTGAATAGAAATCAAGTTAGATCCGCATCAGATATATAGGTTAGATCCCAAATCTATTACTGGAGATCATTTTTACGTTAGAAACTATTTTCCTAAAAAAATATTTTCTATTCTTTACCAAAAACTAGAATATCCAAAAATATTTTCTAGGAAACATTTATCTTCATACCAGACCCACTCCTAATGTTTGCTTTTTATGAAAATTCTCGAAACTTCCACAGGAGCATCAAAAGCATTATATTATATATATTATTAATAATTGGTCCTACAAAATATTTAATGCATATCTTAGAAAAATGATTAATATTCTTATAATCTCATTACTCCGACGACATTTTCTATTTTAAGAAGAAAGAATATCTCATTGACGTTGTTATCCACTCATTAATGACAAAATTATTGCATTACACAACAAAAGTCTGTCTAAAATAATTTTGATTGTATATTCCCCTTACTAGATACAAAGAATTCAACACGAACTCAATGTATATTATTTTATTTATCTCAATTTATATGAAATAAATAAAAATAATGAAGTCAGTCATATTTTTAAATAATTTTAAAATACGAAGTTATTGATTGTTGATGTTTATATTACTTTTTAAGTAATTTTTAAATAATATATGTTACTTTCTTTGTTTCAATTTATGTGTCATAGGTTAAATTTCGAGAATTAGTCAAATTTTTTATATTCTTTTTGATTTTTTTAATTTATTCATTATTGTGATTTACAGTGGTATGAAATTTTTAAATATAACATACTAAAAAAGAAAGCGAGACAAATAAATTGAAATAGAGTAAATATTAAATATAAAACAAATTAAAATATTCAAGTTTTTTATATATCGTTTAAATATTGTAAGTTGTTAATTATAGTAATTTAAAATATTAATTTTTCATATTTTTTAAATATACAACATACTAAAATAAAAAGTAAGATAAATAAATTGTAACAGAAAAAATACCAAATGTAAAGCAAATTAAAATATTTACATTTTTTATGCATTTTTAAATTTTAAGTTATTAATTGTCGTGATCTGCAGTACTATGTAAATTTAGAAAATGTAAAGCAAATTAAAATATCTGAAATTTTAACATATCTTTAAATATTTCCGGTTGTTAATTTATTATATTTTTCATCATTTTTAAATATATAACATATTAAAAAAAATTAAAAAAATAAAATGAAATGCACAATATAAGAGCCCTGACATGTTTATATTTCCTCCGTCCCATTTTAATTGAACTTGTGAGGTAACGTACGCACATTAAGAAAAAAACGTTTAAAGGAAAAATTTACACCATACTTTTCACTATTTTCTTTTGTAAAATTATAAATATATGTGTAATATATCTCCTACAAAATATAAAATTTCGATAAATAAAAGGGTAATATAAAATAAAATTAAAACATTCACGTGAACTTTGAACAATTCAAATATTTTAAACATTAAAAAAAATAAAAAATTTAATTCACTTGTGACAAAGGAAATATTACAGGAAATATATATAATATCATAATATCATTATTTATATTCTCAGCATTTCGCACATAAAGTACGAGGGCTTTCCGGCAAATTAACAATAACGAATAGTTCCTCCATTCACTTTTTTATACATGTGTGCTTTCCCTAATTGTTTAAATTAAGTAGTACTTTTCTTTTATTTTTATTTTTTGGAAAATATTTATGTTATAATAAACACATTCAACTTTAGTCATGAAACAGAGGTCATTACAAATATAATCCGTTTTTTAAAGTTTAAAACAATCCCATAATGAACTAACTTTTAATTTTTGTTAAATAATTTTAATAAGTGTAAAAGCTTAAGCGATTTCGAACGAGTAAAAGATAAAATTTGTATGCTATTTATCGTGAATTAATCAATAAAGAACTGATGATAAATAATAAAATAAATAAAAGAGTATTTAATCAGTAATAAGATTGGGAAAATGATTCTTTTAATCATTTAATTGAACTAATGATGTACTTTTTTTAAAAAGAAAGAAAGTTGAGAATAGGGAGAGGAAAAATTAAGTAGGAGGGTGAGTTAGAAATTAAACTTTTACTAACAATATAGAAATTCAAATCGTTAATCAATTGAGTTACTAATATTTTTACCTTTTAATTTTTATAATTATGAATATGAATAATTTTATAGAATTAAATTACTTTCCCAGGTGCACTTTGAGTCTCAATCCAACCAACTCACAAACATGATTATAGCATAGTGGAATCACCCTTGATTTCAACCCTTCGAATCAAAACAACTAGTTTTTTATTATTTAAGAGTTAGCGTCCAACTAAAATTTCCATTTGAATTTGGACGAATCATGACTCAATCTATTTTTAATTTACTTTAATTTAAATAATTTTTGAATTAACCTTAATTTTATCTATTTATAAATTTAATTCATTTTACTTTATTCAAATTCGGTCCTACCTACTAATTTGATATTTATATTTTCCATTAAAACTATTTCCTTTATTGTTAACAAAAAATAGACACTTTGGAGATGAGATAAGTTCCATAACAATTCAAGTACGTTTTATTCAATTTTCGATCTCATCTTAAGATAATATGAAGATAATAAAACTTTTAGCACTCTTGACTCTTGAGCGCCTGTCCATAAAACATAATGAGACTTGCATTAGATAAAACTTATCTAGCGTGTTCTGCTGATGGGTTTTTGTGACGAGGGTTTCCAGGAAACAGCCTCTCTACCTATGTGGTAGTGGTAAGGTCTGCGTACATCTTACCCTCCCCAGACCCCACTTGTGGGATTTCACTGGGATTGTTGTTGTTGTTGTTGTATTAGATAAAACTTGTATTAATATTTTCACAAGAACATTAGGATTTTTTTAAAAAAAAAAAAATATAAAATTGGTTTCTGGGATTTTCTTCTTAAGAAGGTAATTTTTATATTTTTAAATGATAAATGTGAGTTATTTACGAATATATTTACGATGGTTTAGTTGGTGGATGCGACGACCATGAATGCAAAACCCTAGCTTGACGTTAATGGAAGATGTGAAGTTGGTGAATGAGACAATTAATAGTTTTTATGAGTATTATTTAATGGTGAACTTCTATGACTCAAATGAATGTATTAACGATTTTGTTGGTATCATTTAAATGATTAATCAATACATCACCTAAATGAGGGGATATGAAAAAAATTCAAAATATAAACTTAATTGTGAAATGCTTGGTTGGTTGAATTGATATTGTTGTGAGATGTTGTTGATAGGTAGTGAATTTATTGATTAAAACAATCGAAATGACTCTTCGCTAAATTAAATAGATTTTAAGGAGTCCGAAAATTAAAAATTTATTAAAATTTAAGAATTCGAGAATTTTTAGCAGCTTGATTTGATTTGAATTTTATCTTATTGGTGAGAGTGCGATTTTTCATCTTACAATTGTCAATTTTATTTTTCACTCTCCTCACCACATTATTTAAATTTTTATATAAAACGATTATGAGGTAGATGAGACGGTAAAAATTCATTCTATCCAAGTAGGGGAATATTGAAGCCTACTCCCTTACTTTTCTCAAGTATTTTATTGTAAATGATAAAATATTGTCATATATAATAATTAATTTATAAATATCTTAAATAGTTGTAATCTGAATTTTAAGATGGTTTATTTTTATAAATTTTTTATTTATGTATTTGTCCACCTAACAAGTGAAATAAGTGAAATCTATATTCAAAGTGGACATTCGATCATACATATTTTTTATTTTTATTTGAAGTTGAATTATGAAAACCACATTTGATAAAAAATCTCAAAATTCAACTTATTCAAATAATTATTTTCACTTCAAAATACTAATAAAAATTCAAAAATAATTTTAATTTATATTAAAAGCTAAATTCAACTCTAATTTTCAGTTTGCTTCCAAATACTCACAGCTTTTGTCTCCTGTAAATGATAAAAACAAGAACCAACAATTTAGGACAAAAGAAAACTTGCAATATACGTTCATATCTGGCCACAAAAATCCAAAAAAATCTATAAAAAAATTGAAAGTTAGAAGTTAGAACAAATTTACCTCACATTAATTAGGTAATACATGAATTAAAATGCTCAAGTGACCAAATTAACTTTATAACATTGATTCTTAAAATTTTTAATATAAGAAACGGTGGTTGAAATCATACTCCACTCATTTTATATCATTTGATATTTGTTGATTTGATATATTTTTTTAAAAATTAATCTAAAATATATTTTATTAAACCAATCTTATTAATGATATTTTAAAATTCTATATTTGACTACTAATATTTTATATAGTTACTTAATATAAAAAACAATACAATTTTTTTTTTAAAAAAAACTTTCTTAATTTGCTAAGATACACAAGTAAAATAAAATATTTATTTCAGTACAAAGACCAAAAAAATGAAACAAAAAAGGGTAGGCGTATTGTAACTAATATACAATACATAAAACCAATTTCAATAAAAATTAATTTTATATTATTAATTTCTAGTAGAATATTTTAATTTTATATTATTAATTTCTACGTATAACTTTTTTTAAATTAAACCAAATGGCTCATTAATATTGTTAGCACCTAATTTTTGACCAAACTTAGGTTATTTACTTTTTAATATTTAAATATTTAGTTTTGAGTCTAAATTAGATATTTTTATCTTATTTAGAATAATTTGAAAACAACAAAAACATAGTTATATTTTAATGTAAGTTTTGTTTAATAAAGAGAAAATTTATAAAAAAATATATGTTTTTTCTAGTTAACTTCTATATTTATTTTTAAATTGGAAAGAGTTTTCTAACATATTTATTTTTTCTTTCTTTCTTTTTTTTCTTTTCAAGACAAAATAAAATAAATAAACTTAAAAAAAAAAATACCCATTATTTCCAACTCCTCCCCCACTACTCCCTCATTTTCCACATCTTCACATCCCTCACTCTTTCATAAAAGGAGACACACGACAACACAAGAAAAAAAAATTTTCATCCATCTTCTTTTCTTTCTTCACATCTACAAAGCAAAAAAAAATAAGACAACAAAAACACTGATAAAAAAAATCATCATACACCAGATTCTTTCCTTTTTCCCATATACACAAACACAGTAGAAAAAATACTGCATTTTTTCTTCACACATCTTATCACATTTAGGAAAAACCCAGCAAAAAATTTGCACAAGAAACATACAGAAAAAAAATAATTAGAGAAAAACAAAAGTTGAGTTCAAGATTTGCTTTCGAGATTTCGGATTCGTGGTCCTAGATGTGGTCTTTTCTTCTTGTGAGTTAATTTTCACAAAAGGTATCCCCTGAATTTCATCATATGACTTTATTTCATGATTATATAATACTTGATTCAAGTATTACGAAGTTATTCAAATTCTATGCATGTTTAACTTTTATGTTATGATATTGAAATATGTTTAAACTTTTTATACTGTTACATTTAAAATAACATTTGGTATAACATGTGGTTATATGTTACATGCTTAAACATTTTTTTTTTTAAACTTATTCTTGATTAAAATCCAAAAAATATCCATGTTCTAAGAGATATAATTAATTGACATTTAAATGAAGTTTAATTATAATGAATTAAATTTTTTTTTTCTAAAAAATAAAAATGAAACCAGAAATAAAATATTAAATAAATAATTTTTTTTGGATCTTGTATTTAGGAGTATGATTAGGTGGATAAAAAATGATAGGCAAATATTAGGACTCAAATAATAAAACTTTCTTTTGAAAACTATAAAATAATAATTCGTGGCAAGGTTGGAAAGCGCTGCTACCAACACACCACACTAATAAAATAAGACAATTTCAGACGAGTTCAAAATAAATTAAAGATGACGGATAAACGACCTTTTTGAAAACATATAAATACAATATGTGCAAAAATAAGTTAAGTCATAAACTAGTCAATAAAGCGACCGTGCTAAAACCACGGGATTCGAGGGGTGCCTAACACCTTCCTCTCGGTCAACAGAATTCCTTATCCAATCTTTGTTTCGCAGACCAAAAAATAAAGAGTCATTTCCTTTTGATTAGGGACTTAAATTAGGTGACTTGGAACACCAAAACTCAATTCCAAGTGGCGACTCTGAATAAATAAAATATCCCTTTTTCAAAATGTCACTTTAATTGGAAAAACTCTATTTTCCAAACCACCACGCGCGGGGGAAAAATAGGGGTGTGACAGGTGGCGACTCCGCTGGGGATAACCAGAATTCGAGCTTGTTAATGTTGACTTGTATATGGCTTGTTATTTGAAATATTGTATTCAATTTGATGTTTGCTCGCTTATTTACGCATTGATATTATCTATACTGTGATATAAACTATCTTCTCCCAAGCACCTATCTGAGTCTTCTGAAAGATACATTTTTCGGAGATGCGATATACGCTCCCGAACCTTTCTTTGAGATACCAGAGATGCGATTACACTCCTGGGAAGGATTTTAGTCACACATGTTTTAGGATGGGAAGGTCCAAACAGTGAGGCCGGAAAGCCCTGCTACCAGTAAGCTGTTCCTTCCCAACTCGAGTTGTCCACTCGTTTTATCGCCGGTCTAGACACCAACCCTATAAGAACTTCAAATTTAGTAAAACAAGCCTTACAACCAGTGTTCCTCTTATGATATACTTTATCTACGTAATTTGTGTTTGATTTTATATGGCTAAACACAGGTGTTAGGATCATATAAAACATAAAACATCTTTTAGACTAGCATGTTCACGACTATGTGTTACTTGTCACATTTTGAATATTGTCGTTGAATATTTTCTTTTTGGGTCAAATCCCAAATAATTCGGTCCTAGCATATTTACAATATGATATCCTAAAAAAGGAAGGTTTTCAGAAAGGCAACATTTTTATGAAAAGTTGGTCGAACTACGCTCACCTGATTCTTATCTCGATAAGATACGTAGGCAGCCCTCCTTGGGTTCGGTGATATTTATTGATAAAATTGAAAAATAATATATTTCCTATTAAATATGAAAAAAAATATTTTTTTCCTTCTTATTCATAAAAGAAAAAGAAAATATTTATTTCTTATTCCAAAAATGAACACAAATATTTTTTTCGGCCGAACTACGCTCACCTGATTCTTATCTCGATAAGATACGTAGGCAGCCCTCCTTGGGTTCGGTGATATTTATTAATAAAATTGAAAAAAAAGAATATATTTCTTATTAAATGTAAAAAATACTTTTTTTCTTCTTATTCATAAAAGCAAAAGAAAAATATTTATTTCTTATTCCAAAAATAAATACGAATATTTCTTTGGTTTGAGAACTACGCTCACCTGATTCTCATCTAAATGAGATACGTAGGCAACCCTCCTCGGGTTCGGTGATTCTTTTACAAAAAATAAAATAAAAGGATAAAAAAGAATTCTTATTAAAAAAATTATTAATCTTTATTCAGAAAATCAAATTCAAAAAGGAAATTTTGTTTATTCTAAAGGAAACACAAAATTTTTATTTTTAAGAACTACGCTCACTTGATTCTCATCTAAATGAGATACGTGGGCATCCCTTCTTGGGTTCAGTGATTTTTATTGATAAAATTGTAAAAGAAAATATTTCTTATTACATGTAAAAAAAAAAGGTACAAAATTTTGTATTCCTTGTTCATACAAGCAAAAAATATTTATTTTTATAGCAAAAAATAAAAACGAGCTTTGCTTATGATCATTGAGAACTACGCTCACCTGATTCTCATCTAAATGAGATACATAGGCAACCTCCTCGGGTTCGGTGATTCTTCTTCAAAAAATAAAAGAAAAGAATAAAAAAGAAATTTGTATTTAAAAAATTATTAATCTTTATTTTGAAAATAAAATTCAAAAAGAAAGATTTTGTTTCCCTATTTATAAAAGTTGAACAAAAAAAAAGAGGTTTATTTACTCAAAAGGGAAAAAAAGAATTTCTTCTATATATATATTTTCAAGAACTACGCGCACCTGATTCTCACCTTGATGAGATACGTAGGCAACCCTCCTCGGGTTCGGTGATTCTTATTAAAAAAAAAATTAATAATAATTCTTTTTCCAAAAAATAATGATAATAAAAAAGAGTTTACTCTTTTAAAAAAAAAAGGGAACCTCATTCAAGAAATTCAAAAAAGGAAGATCTTATTTCTTTGTGTAGAAAAGAAAAATATTTTTTTTTTATTCTTATTCAAAAAAATGAATTAATTATTTTTATCCCTCTTCGAAAAAAAAAGGTACTTCTTGTCTTGATCGGTACCAACATACTTAGAAGTATGCATGAAAAAGTGTTAACTATTTGGTATAATAGAGCGGACCAACTTTGTTGTGACCCATATAGATTCTTTTGGCACCTCTTGATTATACTTATGTCCCACTTGAAAAATTCTCTTGCTCAAAGTTAAGGGTTAAAAAAAAAATCTACCTCATTGTTTCATGTGCATTGTGTGGTGAGTTTTAGATATAAAGTTCAATGGCATGACTTGTTGATCTAGAACTTGACCCGAATGTTTGTTGATGCGAAATTTTGTGCAACATCTAATTTGAAAAAGGATTGTAGGCCTTTTTTGATCCAACTGTGCCTTGTAAGCCTACCAAATAACACTTGATCCCTAGTGGTTCTCTTTATGAGCCTAAAATATTTTTTCCATAACCATATTTTCGCCCATATCCTTTTGATTGCACAAATGCACCATTTTTTTATTCTCTCATCTCCAAGAATGCACTGACAAAGTGCTAAGTCGAATGGCAAGGTGAAAGTGAAAATATGATAGTAAAAAAAAAAAAAACTCCAATAAAAAGAGAAAAACTCAAAAAAAAAAAAGAGAGGAGAAAGTCCGAAAAAAAGAAAGAAAAGCAACCAAAAAAAAAAGATCAAATGTGAAAATGAAGAAAATAAATTGAGTGCATAGTCCAATGTTTTGGGAGGAAACAGTCGTTTTATCAAAAAAAAAAAAAGTATCTTACCCATTCCAAGCCTACATTATAAGCCGAATACAAGTGCTACTTGATTTCATTTTCGATGTTCTCACATTAGTAGATACTTACATGAGGGTCAAGCATATTGTATCTCAATCTCATGCATTGAACATCTTTCTGAGTGTGAGTGACTCTCAAAATGTCGCACGATCTCAACTCTTCTATTTTGTGTGAATTGGGATTTTGTTTCGGTAAGGCACTTGAAACATGAGGACATGAATAATTTTAACCTCATATTTGATGCAAGATGAATAGATCTTGTTAATACTTAAGTATGCTTGAGGTATCATTTGAAACTACAGAAATTACTTCAAAGTTGGCCTCAAATTCGCCTCAAAGTACTCAAAGGTGATTTATATGCATAAGTCTAATTGTTGGTACCATTTAAAGCAAGATATGATCAATCAAAAGTCAATTTCTTTCTATCCAACAATCCTTTCAAAAGATATTAATTTGCAAAAAAAAATTAAAAATTGAGCCGTATGAACTACGTTAGACCTGATTCTTGCTATGGTGAGATACGTAGGCAGTCCTACAAAAGGGTTCGGTCTCAAATAAAAAGAATATTTTTCCTCTCTCATACTTTTGAAAAAAAAAATCAAACAGAGGCATTTTTCTTTTCTAAATAAAAAATAATAATAAATAAAAAAGAAATCACCAATAAAAAGATTTAAAAAAAAAAAGTTTCAAATTTTTCAGTTTCAAAACTGGGGTATATTTTATTTTATCTTATTTTTAAAAATTAAAAAAAGTAAAATAAAAATAATTCATTCTTCTAGGGCGCGAACCCTCATAATATTCGCTTAGGGAGCGAACCCTCATAATATTCGCTTATGGAGCGAACCCTCATAATATTCGCTTAGGGAGCAAACCCTCATAATATTCGCTTAGGGCGCGAACCCTCTTAATATTCGCTTAGGGCGCGAACCCTCTTAATATTCGCTTAGGGCGCGAACCCTCATAATATTCGCTTAGGGCGCGAACCCTCATAATATTCGCTTAGGGCGCGAACCCTCATAATATTCGCTTAGGGCGCGAACCCTCATAATATTCGCTTAGGGCGCGAACCCTCATAATATTCGCTTAGGGAGCGAACCCTCATAATATTCGCTTAGGGCGCGAACCTTCATAATATTCGCTTAGGGAGCGAACCCTCATAATATTCGCTTAGGGCGCGAACCCTCATAATATTCGCTTAGGGCGCGAACCCTCATAATATTCGCTTAGGGAGCGAACCCTCATAATATTCGCTTAGGGCGCGAACCCTCATAATATTCGCTTAGGGCGCGAACCCTCATAATATTCGCTTAGGGAGCGAACCCTCATAATATTCGCTTAGGGAGCGAACCCTCATAATATTCGCTTAGGGCGCGAACCCTCATAATATTCGCTTAGGGAGCGAACCCTCATAATATTCGCTTAGGGAGCGAACCCTCATAATATTCGCTTAGGGAGCGAACCCTCATAATATTCGCTTAGGGCGCGAACCCTCATAATATTTGCTTAGGGAGCGAACCCTCATAATATTCGCTTAGGGTGCGAACCCTCATAATATTCGCTTAGGGAGCGAACCCTCATAATATTCGCCTAGGGAGCGAACCCTCATAATATTCGCCTAGGGAGCGAACCCTCATAATATTCGCTTAGGGAGCGAACCCTCATAATATTCGCTTAGGGCACGAACCCTCATAATATTCGCCTAGGGCACGAACCCTCATAATATTCGTTCATATCTTCATAGGGCATGATAGCCCCCATTTTTATTTTCCATAAAGCATAAAATAGTTCATCCAATAATAGAGTATTTGTTTTTTTTTTCATTTTAATCACTGTATTATTTTTATTTAATATTATGTTCAAATCAAGCAAAATAACCCACAAAATTTTTCTTAGCACAAACTGGAGCAGAAAAATTTTGTTTTGTTTTTTTCTTTGATTGCAGGCAGGTTCCTCTGTGACCACAAGTTTGGACATCAATAACGGAGTAACATTTGTCCGATTTGTGAAGTGAAGAATGACATTAAAAGTTGATTCGGACCCATGTAGCAGCTCAACATATCAAGATTCTGCTTCCCAACTTCAATTCAGGAAACAAGTGTACACGAATAGTGTACTAACTTTCTTCTGGAGAGCCATCGGTAACTCAATTGAGATTTCAAGTTCAAGCCTCAAACTCAAACTTCAAGATTAGATTTTGATATCAAGGTACCCGCCTGAAAAAGGCAAGGTGATAACTGAAGATGCAAAGGAAGACTTGAAAGAAAAGAGGGTCGAGACAAGTAAAATTGAATAGATCTTGTATTGTTTCCTTTCAGTTTTATTATCTTCAATGTAACAATAGGAGCCACGGACCAGGATCTCGACAGGACAAGACTCAACTCTCTAATCCATCCATCCATCCATCCATCGTTGCACCTATTTGAACTACACGTGACCTGATTCTCTTATGACCCGAGATATGTAGGCTGCCCAAAGCCAGGGCTCGGTCACTCTTGCTTACTCTTTTTTTGCCCCCTTCTTTTTCCTTACCTTTTAATAATGGTTAGGCCAAAAATTAGGCACGTTAACTTCTTTGCTTGAAAACTCTTCATGTTATCAAGCAAAGAGGGGCATTAATATTGTTAGCACCTAATTTTTGACCAAACTTAGGTTATTTACTTTTTAATATTTAAATATTTAGTTTTGAGTCTAAATTAGATATTTTTATCTTATTTAGAATAATTTGAAAACAACAAAAACATAGTTATATTTTAATGTAAGTTTTGTTTAATAAAGAGAAAATTTATAAAAAAATATATGTTTTTTCTAGTTAACTTCTATATTTATTTTTAAATTGGAAAGAGTTTTCTAACATATTTATTTTTTCTTTCTTTCTTTTTTTTCTTTTCAAGACAAAATAAAATAAATAAACTTAAAAAAAAAAATACCCATTATTTCCAACTCCTCCCCCACTACTCCCTCATTTTCCACATCTTCACATCCCTCACTCTTTCATAAAAGGAGACACACGACAACACAAGAAAAAAAATTTTTCATCCATCTTCTTTTCTTTCTTCACATCTACAAAGCAAAAAAAAATAAGACAACAAAAACACTGATAAAAAAAATCATCATACACCAGATTCTTTCCTTTTTCCCATATACACAAACACAGTAGAAAAAATACTGCATTTTTTCTTCACACATCTTATCACATTTAGGAAAAACCCAGCAAAAAATTTGCACAAGAAACATACAGAAAAAAATAATTAGAGAAAAACAAAAGTTGAGTTCAAGATTTGCTTTCGAGATTTCGGATTCGTGGTCCTAGATGTGGTCTTTTCTTCTTGTGAGTTAATTTTCACAAAAGGTATCCCCTGAATTTCATCATATGACTTTATTTCATGATTATATAATACTTGATTCAAGTATTACGAAGTTATTCAAATTCTATGCATGTTTAACTTTTATGTTATGATATTGAAATATGTTTAAACTTTTTATACTGTTACATTTAAAATAACATTTGGTATAACATGTGGTTATATGTTACATGCTTAAACATTTTTTTTTTAAACTTATTCTTGATTAAAATCCAAAAAATATCCATGTTCTAAGAGATATAATTAATTGACATTTAAATGAAGTTTAATTATAATGAATTAAATTTTTTTTTTCTAAAAAATAAAAATGAAACCAGAAATAAAATATTAAATAAATAATTTTTTTTGGATCTTGTATTTAGGAGTATGATTAGGTGGATAAAAAATGATAGGCAAATATTAGGACTCAAATAATAAAACTTTCTTTTGAAAACTATAAAATAATAATTCGTGGCAAGGTTGGAAAGCGCTACTACCAACACACCACACTAATAAAATAAGACAATTTCAGACGAGTTCAAAATAAATTAAAGATGACGGATAAACGACCTTTTTGAAAACATATAAATACAATATGTGCAAAAATAAGTTAAGTCATAAACTAGTCAATAAAGCGACCGTGCTAAAACCACGGGATTCGAGGGGTGCCTAACACCTTCCTCTCGGTCAACAGAATTCCTTATCCAATCTTTGTTTCGCAGACCAAAAAATAAAGAGTCATTTCCTTTTGATTAGGGACTTAAATTAGGTGACTTGGAACACCAAAACTCAATTCCAAGTGGCGACTCTGAATAAATAAAATATCCCTTTTTCAAAATGTCACTTTAATTGGAAAAACTCTATTTTCCAAACCACCACGCGCGGGGGAAAAATAGGGGTGTGACAAATATAATTTGTACTAAAACAAACTAACACCATGTTTGGATACTTATTACATATCTTTTCATAATAATAAATATAAAATTTTGATAGATTTTTTTCTATTGCTTTAACAAATTAACACTATGTTTGGATACTTATTACGCATCTTTTCATAATAGCAAATAGAAAATTTTGATAAATTATATTACTTTTTATCCATGAATAATATTTTATATTAACTATATGTTAAATGATAAATCTAAAAAAAAGAAGCTATAACAAAAAGTAGAATAAAAAATAAAATGAGAGAACTTATAAGAAATTATACAATCTTATTAAATCAATCAACAGATAAAATATTTTTTTTTATTATTACTGAATACTATACTAAATTTAACTCTAGGATATAACAAAAGTAACCATGTAACCAGATATAGTAGTACTATTGTTGTAATAGAAAATGTGATTCTAATTCCAATATTGACCTTTGCAACAATACATCGAAATGCAACAGAGTAGGGACTAAATCGTCATCTTAAATGACCAACTCTGGCTTTAAAATGAGGGAGAGAATCTGTAAGTGATGCCCTTCTTTCTCTTTTGTTATCTACACAACATTTTTTCTCTCTCTACAGATCACTCTCCACTGACAACTCTTTCTCTCTCTAAATTATATAGTAGTAGTTGTTTCTCTCTCTCTGTCTCTTTGCGTTTTGTAGGTTACGGCGGTGGTTGGTGGAGAAGGGCGGGAAGCGGTGTACCGGCGGCGGGTTTGAGGTATACATTTCTATGTTGTTCGTCTATGATTTTAATGACTGGCTGTTAGTTTAGCATTTTAGATCTAGCTGGTTTGTTCGATCTAGGGTTTTTACTTTACATTGTTTCTCTGATTGTTCAAGTGTTAGGTGAGTTCAGTGGATGATCAGATCTGATTGACTGTTGCTTTGGTTATGAGTTTTTCTCATTTATGTTTTTCTCCGCCTTGTTTGACTTTTGTGTGCTTTTTCTAGTGCTTGTTAGCTTATTTTTGTGGTGTTGTGAAGCTATGATGGGTTTATCCGTTTTCTTCTATGTATACAAGCAGTGTGTGTCAACTGAATGCTATGTGTTTGAGGGGCTTATCACTTGTATGTTCTTTTCTGGATATTTTTTATGGACTGCTGTAAGGAAGTGAAATTTGGGTTTCTTTCCTATTTCATTTTCTGGACTCTATTTGAGTCTGTTTCAATTTGATTGACCTGTTTTGACTAGGCACAGAATTTAGGTCAGTAAGGAAGACTTAATTTAGAGACGCCTAAAATGTACCAAAATGTCTTTTAATCATGTCATGTGTAAAGTTGCAAAAACAGTTGCTAAAAAGGCAGAAAGGCTTTTTCTTGGGAAATGGATTCCAAAGGAAAGTAGGTCAAACAAAGTGAGAAGGAAGGGGTATGCGATTTATGTTTTCTCTTTTGAAATCATTACCAGGTTTCCATTTGCTATATTGCATATGACACTCTTAAGTAGTGTTCCTGCTGTACTATGGAGTATGTGGCTGTGAGAACATGTTCTTTATATTTTCCTGTATGTTTTTGGTCAGTGAAGTTTTGTTCTTTGTTAAATTCTCACTTGTATTTGTAACCTCATTTGTCCTGTTACCTCTATATCACTTGGATTTATTCTTTTGTTCTATTTGTTTTCCATGTTTTGAGCCATCTGTTTGAGCATGAATTATCTTTTGGGCTTTGGGAAGAGTCGAATGTTTCTGTAAATCCTTCTCTTTGATTCAGAAAAGAAACTGAAAATGTAGTGTCCTTTTTCAAGCAGAAAAGTATTCTTGTCTTATTTGAATTTTGAATTCAATTAAGGCATACTTGTTTGTGGATTTATTCTCTGTCATTTTGAGAAATGGAAATGGTAGGAGCTTTTACTGTTTTGTTGTCCTATAGTATATTCCCTTTGAGCATCCATGGGGGTGACCTAGTGGTCAATGAAGTGGGTCGAAGAATCGTCCAAACCTTGGTGGATCGAGTTATCCATTACCTGTGCTGGTGGGAGGTAGTGACCGACCTTAGAATTAGTCTAGGTGTGGGTAAGTTGGTCCGAACAACCACTATTATAACAAATACATTCTCTTTGATTGCCAAATATTATGTCTAATAAGCTTGGATGTGTTCTTCTGTGAATCACAACTGAAACTAGTGAATCCTATTATTTAGGGGGTTTTGCTGCATGAGTTCATACAGTGGGTCTTTTGTTTCCATTTGCTATAGAAGTTGCTTGAATGTGTATGATTGAGGTTTAGTTAGTGATTTATGGGGGTTTGGAGCCTGTGAGTTGTCATCAGGGCTCATAGATTGGTACTGTATTAGCTTTTTGATGAGTTCATTAGTTGTGTCTCAAGGACAATGTGGCTGATCTCCCCTTGGAACATTTTTTAAGTGATAAATTTCCTCTTTTTTGGGTAGTTGCTACCATGGTGCGGAAGAGGAGAACTGATGTTCCTGGTGGTGCTGAGAGCTCTGAGTCCCATGAAACTGGAGGGGGACGAGGTGGTGTCCCACGTCCATCACAACAGCAGCAACATGGTGGAGGAAGAGGCTCGGGGCCTCAGCGTGGAGGATATGGTGGCCGTGGTGGTGGTGGGGCTTCTCGTGGTGGAATGGCACCTCAACAGTCCTATGGTGGACCCCCTGAATACTATCAACAGGGCAGGGGAACTCAGCAGTATCAACGAGGTGGAGGACAACCCCCCCGCCGTGGTGGCATAGGTGGCCGTGGGGCACCATTTGGCGGCCCTTCTAGGCAACCAGTTCCCGAGCAGCACCAAGCTACTGAGACTCCACATCAGCCTGTACCATATGGAAGACCATCAGAAACATACTCAGAGGCTGGCTCCTCATCCCAGCCACCTGAACTTACGACGCATCAAGTTACTCAGCAGTTCCAACAACTTGCTGTGCAACCAGAAACAGCTGCAACCCAAGCAATACAACCTACGTCGAGCAAGTCGATGAGGTTTCCACTTCGGCCTGGAAAGGGTAGTAATGGCACTAGATGCATTGTTAAGGCTAATCATTTCTTTGCTGAGTTACCTGACAAAGACTTGCACCAGTATGATGTGAGTGCACAAGCATTGCTAGTTCTTCTAGTTATGATCTTCCTTATATTATCTATTGAGGGTCTTATCCTGATATTGTTTTCATCCTTTCTAATGGCTTTAAGGTTTCAATTACCCCAGAAGTAGCTTCCCGTGGTGTCAACCGTGCTGTCATGGAGCAGCTGGTAAAGCTTTATAGAGAGTCCCATCTTGGGAAGAGGCTTCCAGCCTATGATGGAAGAAAAAGTCTGTACACTGCAGGCCCCCTTCCTTTTGTTCAAAAAGATTTTAAAATTACACTTATTGATGATGATGACGGGCCTGGTGGTGCTAGGTATGTTCCTATGGCCTTGATAAGTCAGATGCATTTATAGGAGTTTTTAATGTATCCTTTTTATTTGTCGGGGCAGGCGAGAAAGGGAGTTTAAAGTTGTGATCAAGCTGGCTGCTCGTGCTGATCTTCATCATTTGGGGATGTTCTTACAAGGGAGGCAGGCGGATGCACCCCAGGAAGCCCTACAGGTTCTGGATATTGTTCTGCGTGAGTTGCCAACAAGTAGGTATGGTTAAAGACTGGCTATAATATGTTCGTCCCTAGTTTTGGTTCCTTGTGAATTGTGGTCCATGTATTTATCATTTCCCCTTAATTCGTTGTCAACTGCAGGTATTGTCCTGTGAGCCGTTCTTTCTATTCCCCTGATTTAGGACGAAGACAACCACTAGGTGAAGGTTTAGAGAGCTGGCGTGGCTTCTATCAAAGTATTCGTCCTACACAGATGGGATTATCCCTGAATATTGGTCAGCACAATTTTATGACTAAAAAATTTTGATTTTGTGGCTTGATTTTGTTGAACTTGTCACTGATTATCAGTCAAGCACAGTACTTTTAAAATAGTGTATGCCTGTATGGGGTACATGATTCTCATCATTGTGCCCTTCTACAGATATGTCTTCCACGGCTTTCATTGAGCCACTGCCGGTCATTGACTTTGTGAGCCAGCTTCTGAATCGGGATGTCTCTTCTAGACCATTGTCTGATGCTGATCGGGTTAAGGTTGGTTTGGCATATGGCGATCTTATTCATGATAGTCTCATAGTCTACCTGATCTTTTTACTGCTCCCAGCAATTGATGGGAAATGTACAAAAGAGAACACCTTTATCAAATATATAAAATTCTTCTCCTGTAGTTCCTTTTAGATTTCATTTCATCCAAATAGGGATTTATCTTCTAACAGTATCTACAAAGGTACATTCACATATTAGGCCATTTACTTTTTTTCATATAGCAGGATGTTTGGCTAAATTTGTTTTTAAACCTTATTGAATTGTAGATAAAGAAGGCCCTGAGAGGTGTAAAGGTGGAGGTCACTCATCGTGGGAATATGAGGAGGAAGTACCGCATATCTGGTTTGACATCTCAAGCAACAAGAGAATTGACGTATGTATTTCGTTTTAGTCTGTAATTATGATGAAATAATTTTCTCTGTATCATGGCTTGGCCATAATTTCTTACAGTTGGATCCTCTATTGCTGCAGTTAGTGGTGTGCCATCTGATCTTTAATGTTCTTTTGCCTATAGGGATTAACTCATCGTTCTAATCCTTGTTTGTTTGTTTGGGTAGTTTCCCTGTAGATGAAAGAGGTACAATGAAAGCTGTTGTGGAATATTTTCGAGAAACCTATGGTTTCGTCATTCAGCATACTCAGTTGCCTTGTCTTCAAGTTGGAAATACACAAAGGCCAAATTATTTGCCTATGGAGGTAGGTGTCTTTTTCTTATTTCTAATAAGTTATATTCCAAGTATATTTTGTATCTTATGTGCTTACTTATCTTGGGTCCAGGTCTGCAAGATTGTGGAGGGGCAGAGGTATTCCAAGCGCTTGAATGAGAGGCAGATAACGGCACTTCTGAAAGTGACCTGCCAGCGTCCTCAAGAGAGAGAGAATGATATTCTTCAGGTTGGATATTGCTTCCAGAACTGTTTTGAATTCGCTTTTCCAAATAATTGGGTTCATGTATACTGCTGTCTGCTTTATATCCATGTTAGTAGGTTTATGCAGACCTTGAAGCAATTACCTTTCTTTCTTATGCTTTCTGCGCCTAATTAATGTGATACACTTTGACTGGGGTAAGGATGAGAGACTTTTAAAACTTCGGTCTAACAAGCCATATATTAAGGGATCATTTGGTTGGGAACATGTTATCTTGTGATGATTAATCGCAGGATAAGTTATTCCACCATATATGTGCATAACTTATCCCATTACTAAGGCAAAAATGGTGGGATAAATAATCGAAGGACTATCTAATACCTCCAACCAAATATGAGATAAAATAATCGTACATTTTATCCTTGAATTATTATACCTTATACCTCACACCAAACAACATCTAAGAGTAAAATCAGTCGATGAACTAAATTTTAAGTGATTTGGAATTGTGGAGAAAATTCTAGAATTAAAGGAGGTTGTAGTTTTGATACTCTGAAGAAATTTTAAGTGTGTCTTGTTGAGTTAGATTGAATTCGTGCTCAAAAGATATTGGATTTTGGTAGCTAGCTTGGAGGGATGCTACTCTTGAAATTTGAGGTGATTCTGGTAAAATTAAAGAAGTTAAAAATTTGGAGTTTTTTGGTGTTCTTCATATATTATTGAAGTTAAAGGAGCAAAAAGAGTACATTTGATAAAAAAAATCTCTAATTGAAATGTGTTAGAAATTGTTTGGGTGGTTTTGCAAAAGCGGAAGTAAGAAATAATGGCATAGATGAGCCTTTTCTCAATCACCAATTGCATAGATAAGCCTAATTTTTAATAGATGGCATAAATGAGCCTTTTCTTAAAGATCGATGGCATGTTTGATCCTTTTCCCTTTTAAATATGCAAGGCATAATTTTTTTTTTCGGGACAGTAAAAAAGAAGTGCATTATATTGGGATAGAAGGAGTAAGTTTTATTGCCTAGCCATTGTATTTGCTTGTGAATGAATCTTTTGTCTATATAAGTTTTTCTATCACGAGGAGGAATACAATGATTGTATGGTAGTAACTTTCCACGTGCTTTCTAGTTTTTAAATGTAGAACTGTGGGGATGAACGAGTAAGGATTCATATTTGTTTTTATGAGTATTAAGAGGTGTGGTTCATGGTGATACAGACGAAGGCCTGTAATCTCCATAATATCAGTGCTGTTTCTAGCCAGCTAGTTTGCTGTGAATTAAAATAGGTTTTGTTGACTACTGCCTTTCACTATTCATCTCTGCTGTTTGTGCATCATAGAATAACTAATGTTTTTGAGGATAGATTTCAGGCCTTTTTGCAATATTATTTGTATTTACCACTAACTAATCCTTTCTTTTGTTAGACTGTTCGGCACAATGCTTACGCTGATGACCCATATGCGAGGGAATTTGGTATTAAGATTAGTGAGAAGCTTGCTCAAGTTGAGGCTCGCATTTTGCCTGCACCCTGGGTAAGTTATAACTCTCCTTTTCTTTGTCGTTATTGTGTCATTGAGGGTGATGGTATCCCTTATCCTTCAGGATTTAGATGCTGTTGCTTCAATTCTTTGCTTTGCGGAGTGAATTAAGTTTATTTTAGGATTGTAAAATTATGTTTATTGTTTCTGCAGCTTAAATACCATGATACAGGTCGAGAAAAAGACTGTCTGCCACAAGTGGGCCAGTGGAATATGATGAATAAGGTACTGATATTAGCATGATTGAGATTTATATTGCCAGTTTGACTGTCATTTTCGTGCAGTTAAATGCCATCTATTGGCATGTGCTCTCACAAGATTAGTCTCTGAACACTATTTTTAGGTCCCCAGTGAAGTATCAGTTTGGTTGGTCTTGCCTTATTTATACCTATTTTTACTACATATAGCTTATGATAGAATAACTAACCTTAAGGGAACCCCCCCCCCCCCCCCCCCCCCCACACACACACACACACACACACACACACACAAAAAAAAAAAAAAAAAAAAAACCTTAAGGAACTTCAAAGTGTGCTTTGTTTTGTCCATTCCCTTTTTAATCTTGTAGATATCCTCTAGCATTTCATCATGGTATTGGTGGTCAAAAATAGTTTGGTTACTCTTTATTACCCATTCCAGACACTATGTATGTTATGTTGTATCCAGACACTATGTATGTTATGTTGTACCCTTGGTGATTCAGTAATTCCAGTTTTTCTGATCCCACAGTTTGATCAACATCAATAAGATCCATCTCCTTAGCTGCGGCTTAGGATGATGTAGCCATAAAAGTGTATAGAAGGGTTTGTATCAATGGAACAGTTGGGAGATGCATACAGTTCTGGATGAATTCCACTTCCCATTCATAGTTTTCTTTTTCTCTGAAGTACATCTTTTTTTTTTTGGGCTCTATTCTGTGTCAGATTTTCAGTCAATGTTGGAGCTAAACATAAGAAAGATGTTAGTTTTGTATATCAAATAAGCTGCCTTTCTGTTGATTTTCAGTCAGTGTTGGATGCTTCATTAATTTACTCTACTCTATTGTTGTTGACAGAAAATGGTCAATGGAGGAACAGTGAACAACTGGATCTGTATAAACTTTTCTCGAAATGTGCAAGACAGTGTTGCACGTGGATTCTGTTCCGAGCTTGCACAAATGTGCATGATATCGGGCATGGTAATTTAGAAGTTAAAGGTTTTTCTATTGTTATTGCTGCATCTTTTCTGGTGGTCCTGTGACATTAACTTTTGAGATACTATTATGTCTCTGTAGATCTTCAACCCCAATCCTGTTCTACCACCAGTGAGTGCTCGCCCTGATCAAGTTGAGAGGGTCTTGAAAACTCGATTTCATGATGCTATGACGAAGTTGCAGCCCAATGGGAGGGAGCTCGATCTGTTGATTGTCATATTGCCTGACAATAATGGCTCCCTTTATGGTACACGCCAAAAATTTGAAATTCATATGGTGCTTCTTTGCGGACTCCTGGACTATGCTACAGCTGAAATATTTTTTTCTTCTAGGTGATCTAAAACGGATTTGTGAAACTGATCTTGGCATTGTCTCGCAATGCTGCTTGACAAAACATGTATTTAAGATGAGCAAACAGTATTTAGCCAATGTGTCCCTTAAGATAAATGTGAAGGTTGGAGGAAGAAACACCGTGCTTGTTGATGCGATCTCTAGACGAATTCCCCTTGTCAGCGACCGCCCAACTATAATTTTTGGTGCAGATGTCACCCATCCCCACCCTGGGGAGGATTCTAGCCCATCCATTGCTGCGGTAGGTTATTGTATACTTCATTCTTTTGGTTTCATTCATCTGCTTGGTAATCTATATCTCCAAATCAAATTTACTGCTGACTTCTCATATCTTTTAGGTGGTTGCTTCTCAAGATTGGCCTGAGATTACCAAGTATGCTGGTCTGGTTTCTGCTCAAGCTCATAGGCAGGAGCTTATACAAGATCTGTACAAGACTTGGCAAGATCCAACTAGAGGAACCGTGACTGGTGGCATGATAAAGTCTGTGTCCTTTTCCCTTCCTTTTTTTGAAAGAACATGCCTGATGTTCGGGTTTTTTCACTACTGGACTTAATTTGCTTTTGATTGATGCTCTTATCTTATCTATAACTCAGGGAATTGCTTATTTCCTTCCGTCGAGCGACTGGACAGAAGCCTCAGAGAATAATATTCTACCGGTACTGATTAATAACCCTTCTATGCCTAAATTTTGCAAATTTCTTTTTTCCTCTTGGTCTGAAATTAATTGTCTTTCCTGCCTCAGAGATGGTGTTAGTGAAGGACAATTTTATCAAGTTCTTCTTTTTGAACTTGATGCAATCCGCAAGGTATTTTCCTTTTTGCTGTATCTCAGTTTACCTCTTTATTATCAACTCAGAATTTCTTTCTATATTTTGGATGATGAGGATGGGTAGAAAACAAGCTTGCCCTTTTACTCTTTAGAAGTTCTGGACTGACTTAAATCCAATTCAGGCCTGTGCATCTTTAGAACCCAACTATCAGCCCCCAGTTACATTTGTTGTGGTTCAGAAACGTCATCACACAAGGTTGTTTGCCAACAACCACCGTGATAGAAATGCTGTTGATCGGAGTGGGAACATTTTGCCTGGTGAGTGTTATTCTCAGTAATTCTTATGATTCTATAATAGCTGCAAATGATCCTAAAACCTTGTTAAAATGTATTTGTGAAGGTACTGTTGTCGATTCAAAGATATGCCACCCTACTGAGTTTGATTTCTATCTCTGTAGCCATGCCGGCATACAGGTAATAAGATAGATATTCTATAAAAATATGATAGTCATATATATAGGACTCGGTTGTAAGTTTCCAGATGTTGTGGTACTGCAGGGTACTAGCCGCCCAGCTCATTATCATGTCCTGTGGGATGAGAACAATTTTTCTGCTGACGGGCTGCAGTCTTTGACTAACAACCTCTGTTATACGTAAGTTGATTTCAGAGCTTCCATACTTCTTTAAAATATTCAGCATTCTGATGGACGTAAATTGTTTCTTGTTATTTTCAGATATGCTAGGTGTACTCGTTCTGTCTCCATTGGTATGTTTACTGCACTTGATAGTGGCTTTTCTTCCGCATCTATTTTTGGTGCCAATTCTAACCCCTCTCCCCCAATTTTTTCGTAGAATGTCTTTGTATGTAACTTGTTCATCAAAGCATGTTAGTGAAATTGAGTTCATTGATGTTGTTTGCAGTTCCTCCAGCCTATTATGCACATTTGGCAGCTTTCCGTGCTCGTTTTTACATGGAACCGGAGACATCTGACAGTGGATCTGTCACAAGTGCAGCTGCTCCCTACAGAGGTGGTGTAGGAGCTGTTGGAAGGAGCACACGAGCACCAGGTGCCGGTGCTGCTGTAAGGCCCCTTCCTGCTCTCAAGGAAAATGTCAAAAGGGTGATGTTCTATTGTTAGAAGTCCGGTCTAACCAGGCTTTATGATATGGACATTGGTTGACAGTGCTGCGAGTAATTTCTTTTAAAATTATATCTGTGATTTATCACACCTTGCTTGGCTTTCACACATTTGGTTTTGGTTCATGAAATTTCAGTTCTGTAAGGTGTCAGTTTTACAGTCGTGTATTTGCAAGTGGTGTTTGTGGAATTATGGTGTTGAACAGTTGTTTTCTGAAGAGCATGGCTATTTATCAGTGTCTATTTATTTGCCTAGTCGGTCTTTCTCTACATAGCATTAAAAAAGATCTTGAAAGTCAGGTGATTATGCCCCTTGTGTAGATGTCTATTTAAAGACTGCATGTTTCATAGGTAGCATGGGCTGTCAACTTAGCCCATGAAAGTACAACTCACTCAACTGTAGGAAGTGCATCTATAGCTGCATGGAGTAGAGGGGTGTGCAAAATGAACATGGTAAATGGATGGTATTTCTGCAAATTACTTCTATTACATGTTTTGCCTAAGTAGAATCTGTCAGTGTCAAGTTAATTTGCCTTCGTTGTAAACTACCAGGGACATGGTCGTGAACTACAGATTCTAGTACGCTAATCTTTAATAAGTGAATTACCATCAAGTTATATGGTTGCTTTGTTGTGCTCTAATGTCGACAATACTGACTTGTTGCTTGATAGTAACTATTAGCCGCTCAAAATACTTGTGCCATATGTCATCTTTATCCCGCTAATAGGGTAGAACTAGACATTCAGGGATCGTTTGTAGGATGTTCCACATTTAATACATGTAGTAGTTACAGTATTATTTCTATCTTTTGTTTGGTAAGAATATTCTGATAAATTTGAGTTGAGTCTTTCGGAAACAGCTTTTGTATCTTCATGAGGTAATGGTAAGATATACATATACTCTACCTTTTACATACCCCATTTGTTGGATTTCACTAGTATGTCATTGTTGTTTAGTGAAGGATTTTAGCCTATATATAATACATTCTGTATTATAGGATGTAATAGTAAACCACGGTACCAGTAATATACATGCTACTAATACATGAATAAGCACGAGTAAAAGACTGAATCTTCCTTTAATACATCAAACCAAGGAGAGCATAATTAATCCCCAGCATACTAATACACCCTAATTAATACTATTCGTATACGCTACCAAACGACCCCGCAAAGTACATCATGTGTTTCAGAACTTGGTGAGGTGATAGAGCTATCTTTTTCTTATGCAGCAAACTATAAGCTGAAGCACCCTCGTTTTCCCATATTAGCAATAGGTTTAAAATTCAATACTGTTCTTATACATTCTACTCCACCATCTCTCAAAGTATGACTTATGCTTTTCAGAACATTGTGGTGATAAAGCTATTTTTTTAATGCAGCAAACCATCTCATTTTAACATTAGGTTTAGTTGAATTCAGGTGCACAAAGGAAGACATCAAGCTTTTTAACCCTGTCCCAAAACTTAGGAACTTTCTTTCCTAATAAAGCACTAACATTTCTCTGCTGTTCACCCTTTTTCACATTGCCATCAACAGCCTCTTCAGGCACTTTGAAGCAACCCTTCAGCCTCATCTTGGACCTGCTCCTTTTCTCTTCTTCATGTTTCAGAAGCTGGTCATAATATTCATTGTTCCTCTTCTCCAATCCATATATTTGACCTTGAAGATCTTCGACTTTTCGACTAAGTATGCAAACTCTATGATCCTCCCTCCTGTTTAGCATGCACCTTGCAAGTTCAGCAACCTTCCTCTTCATGAACAAAGACTCTGAAGACAACCCCTTATTCTCTTCCATCAACGATGCTACCTTGTATCCCAATCTCGCATTCTCATTTAACAAGATTAACCTCTCCGACTCCAACAACTCCAATAAGCTTTCCTGCAACTCTATCTTCCTTGATGACTCATTGCAATGCTTGTCAACTTGACTAAGCTCGTGCAAGATGATTTCACAGTCGACATTTCTGATCACCAAGTCTGCAACAATCATGTCTGATTCAAATTTGGCTTGTGCGGGTGTAATTGGAGGCTGATACGATAATGAACTCTCAGCGTCAGAATCAATTATCTCTGATCCGTTGTTTTCTTCCTTGTCAAATTGTTCATCAGTATCATCAAAATGGAAGGATGGAATAGGAAAGGAGTTTCGACGACTATGGTTCTTGGCAAGTGCTTGGCAATAGCGATCTGCCAAAGAGAGATAGTTGTCATACAATTCTTGGAGTAAGGCCAGAAGCTGCGGCCGTTTCTGGTAATAGGCATCTGCGCGTTCTGTGAAACTGTCTGCACCGTCTTTATTTGGAATGTTCACTACCAATTTCTTCATCTTCTTGTCTAAATCTGAAGACACAACCACAATCCAAATACAATCAGATAGATGTATGATATTGACAAGTGAAGCATTTGAATTTTACATCTTTTAGATTGATGAAATCCAAGTTCAAAATTGGACCCTTTAGCCTTGCCTGGACCATGAGCAAACAGTGACAGATGCTGACATAGGTGACAATGAAATTAATAGTTTGAATTCGAAAAAAAAATGACTGCTACCTACTTATTAAGTTATCATTTTCATACATTCACAACATATCCATTGTAATTCCGTAATGGATGCAAGAAGGTAGAGCATACACAGACCTTATCCCTTGAGTTAAGAGCTTATTTTCAAATGTTTATTAAGCTCTATGCATGCTTGTTAGAGTGCATTAGATTATCTGTACCTAATTACTAATTTGTTGATTGTTTAATTTAAATTGTTTAGTTAGCTATTAACACACCCGATGTGGATAAGTATTTACCGATGTGGCAGTGTATCTAACCGGGCAGAAGGATTAAAGGTATTGTCATAACAACAGGTTCTGCTGAGAAAACAGACATTGTTTTCTTTCTGCAACACAGCAGAATGGTAAGATAGATCCATTTGAAAGGGAGGTCCCACTATTCAAATTTCAAAAAAGGAAGAGTTTTTTTGCTATTCTTATTAAAGCCTCAAACAGAAACGGCAAAAGTAGCAAAAGGACATAGCCTTTTTGAAATAAGCAGAAGTTCATCATATATGAGAAGAAAATGACACTTCATATCACATGATACCTTCTCCTCATACCCTCCAAATGAAAGAAGAAAACAGAATACTGGACCCCAGAAACACCCCCCCCCCCCCTCCAACCCCAACAACTAGACCAATATTTGGAAAAAGAGATTGAACTAGGATTTTTTAGTTTTTGAAAAGCAACTTACTGAGTTTCAACTAAAGCTGCTGAATGAAGAGGCAAAAAGAAAATTATAACATGTAGTTAATTACCAGCAATAGTGCAGAGAAGCCAAGAAGGTCTACTGAAGCTTCTTTTCCTCGAATGCTTTGAAGCAGCACCATTTTTCTCTGCTTTCAGTTTTGCTTCCATTTCAGCAGGCAAAACAGGTCCTACCCATCAAAACCATTTTTACTACGCCATGAATCATAAAGAAATGAAAGATGCAGGTTGTATTAATACAACTAATTATTATTAAACAAACATTTTTCTTCCCTTTCTTTAAGTGAGGGACACAAGGAGCTTACAAATGCAAGACGAAAACTACCACTTCTTTTTTTCCTTAAAGAAGAAATGATCACAAGCATGAACAGGAATAGAGGTATGGAAGCGGTTCATCCAAATCTCCTTAGTCGAAAAATCATTTTGTATGTACAAGATCATTTTTTGTAAGTACATATATAATAAATGATGAACTGCAGATAGTTAAAACGGGATGAACAAGAATTCACTAAACTGTTAAGAGCTTGATAAAGGAGATCTTAGTAGATTCAGTTGGTTGACTACTAAACTTTCACATTTCGATTCCTCACTCTGTAATATCCAACTCCCCCACCTGCTACGTAATAATAATAAAAAAAATAATTTTTTTAAAAAGTTGAAGAAGAAAACAGGAGCAGCATACCGTACTTCAAAATGTTGATCACTGAAAAGAACAATTGTCTGTCCAGCAGCTGCAAGTGCAACTTTACCAAAAGAGAGTGAAGTATTATAGAGTAGCAGCAGTTTGTTGTCTTTAAGCTCTCTGCTCCTTTACATATTTTGGCACTGGCACCAATATATACACACTCTTTCCTCATAAAAAAGTTACTCCTTACAAATGCTCAAAATTTGCCCCTAGTATTTACCACAAATATTATTTATATTAGAAAACTTATAGTGTTAACTTTTAATTTCTAACTGCTAAACTTATAGTGTTAAACTTTTAATTTCTAACTGCTCTTTTTAATGTTTAAATGAACTGAAAATTGTCTAAAAACCTGATAAGTATTTATAAATAAATACTGATTTAGTCATAAGAATATATTGATAGTAAATAATGGTTTGAAAGGCTGGTATTTTACAGATCTTAACTTTCTCAAAAAAATATTCAAGTAAAATAGTTATACCAAAACAATAACTTTCACAAATGTTTTAAATTTTAAACTTCAATATTATTAACTTGAATATTTTCAAAAGACAATCCTTTTTTCTCGACAATGGGTACCTTATGTGAGGTCTCTCAGGACGTACGGAGTATTTAAAGCAGCCAGACCCAGCTGCAGAGGTTCGAATTGACATTTCAATTATTGGCTTTTCTATATCTAATTTTTACCCCTTCTAGGGATAATATTTTCTCGTCACATTCACAAAAGCTCGAATTCAAGACTTTTAATTGGAGTGAAGAATCACATTGGAGTCTTGTGGACTCATTCTACAACAAGGATTTTAGTTGTTTCCCATGCGCCTTTGGTACATAGATGCATCATTGATGACTCTCATTACCGTTTGGTGAGAGACAAGAAATTTCTCTCCAAGATTTGCTTGTGAATTTGTAATGAGAACGTTGAGAATCAATCACATGTAAATTTAGTCGTGCATTCCTCATGCCAGCAACATGGGTGTCAACCAACGTTTTAGAGATTTGATTACCTCAACCCTAAAGCAAATTAGACATGAAAAATCCACACTAATACTAAAATTCTGAGTTTAGCACACTTCTTTATCTGTAACATAGAATTGTGAGAGAAACGGTGTCAAAAGGCTACTCTTCTTCACTGTATAAAAAGGTCAGAGCATAAAATGCTGATATACATACAGCAAAACATAAATGGAAGTTCAAACTCAATGATGTTCATCTAAGACATAAATGGACATGTTACAATAGTTGATTTTTGCTAGAAAATATCGCACTTCTTCCCAAGATCCACCTGACAAGAAATCATTTCCCCCTAAATAGAGAAAAAACAAATGAAAGTATCAGCTTACCCTGCCAAAGGAGAGGAAGAAAGGGGAGAAATTTCATCTTGGCGGCTATAAGCTATTTGTATAGAGTGATTAACTATTTGGCGGTTATAAGCTATTTGTTACGAGTAATTAACTATGTTTTCAGGAGTATCAGGAAAAGAGGTAAAATAATGAGTCAATAACATACGTGTTCATCATCAATGTGATATTATCTCCTTTCAGAAGAATCCGCCCTGCAGAGGAACAGACACATTTTAGAGACAAAAGGTGTTAAATATAATTTCTAAGGGAGAGAAAGGCTACGACTTGTGTTGAAACTTGAAAGTTATTTGCTACGCACCTAACTGCTTTCTGCTATTCTTCTTCACATTGACTTCCTCGGCATCATCTAGAACCAAATTCATGTACTCATCAAAACCCTAGACAATAAAAAGAAATTATCTCCCATTCCACAAATAATAGTGAGTTGAAATATGACATAAATCCAAAAGCCGAGAAAAAATCTAAAGGCCACACTAAGTGTTTGCGGCAATGTTATACTTCTACATTCTCCCAAGTGCACTGATGTAAGCCAAAAAAGGACACAGTGCATGTGTGTCATGCAAAAGCTTTAATTCAAGGGCATCCATCATAAATCATTTTATTATCAGCTGGCAGAGAACATGTGCAACCTTCATCAAAAACAAATTCATGCAATGATAGATACAGATTTTAAAAGACCGACATAATAAAAAGGGTACAACAATGAATATGTTAACACCAAATGAAGCTACTGCAAAGCTTATTCAGTCATATATGATAATGACACTACTTCCTGAACACTAAGCTTCTCAAGTCCCCAGTAAATCTTGACAACAATAGGTAATCCACATACCTAACCAAGAACAAAAGCTTGGGAAATTTTGCTACACAAGCAGCAAAATAGATCAATACCAGATAACAACTTTTCTAGGTACATCTTCACATAAAATCAGGCTTCTTTCAGAGCAATTTTGATGTTCCAAGGAAAGTGTAGTAAAAGGAACAGGAAAGAAGTGAGGATGGCTGTGTAGAAAGGTTACATAATAAGAATACCTATGAGAAACATATGGCTATGACTATATGCAAGACTATCGAGGTGTGTTTCTCAAACTAATAAATGACAGTTTAGGTGTGTTTTTAAAACTAATAAATGACAGTTTAGGTTACTTTAAGTGTGTTTTTAACACTTCAGTCAAAAAATAGAAAAATAAAATGAAGCAATTCCATCCATAGCAAAACCAAAAAGGGAGGTCATTGCCTCTAAATTCTATGCTGAATTTACTCTGGGAAACAACTTTAAACTATTCATTGCATGCGCTAAGAGAATATTAATCAGCAACTAAGAAAATGAACAAGAAAAAATATCTTAAGAAAAACATACAATAATACGTCCTTCAACCCTCAGATCCTTCTGCTCGAATAGCCATATCTGAATGCGAGCTTTCTGCAAAATGATTTTCACATGAATTATAACTCAAACAGTATTTGCAAATTAAAACTTTGCGTAAATCATTAAACTGATAAAAATAAAGTAAACTTAAACAAAGACGTATATAAGTAAACTTACACTCTGAAGAAATCTGAAGATCAGATTCTGTAAAAGAAAAAATAACAAAAATCCCAAAATTAGCGCAAAAAAGTGTTCAAATATAAAATTGCTCATATGAAGAACTGAGGAAGAAGGAAGATACTTACGATGGGCTGGGTCATAATCCTCTGTACTTTGGTACTAGCCATGGCTGCTGCTGCTGCTGCTACTCCTGTTCCTCCGACGAATTACTCTTTCCGCAAGCAAAACCCTAGTTCGAGTAAAACCTTGCTGCTTTATTTTTTGAATTGAAATCTCGTATTACGTTACCGGGGATGAATTCGGGTTTGGGCTTGTGGTGTCGTTTGATCTAAAATTTTGGGACTATTTTGCGTAAATAGAATCTTTTAAGACTACTATTTAAATTATGGCCAAAATTAAAAAATTAGGTCCATTTTACTATATTGTTGTTGGTACATAGTTACAATATACCAAAAAAAAAAAAAAAGGTTGAAGCATAATATTTGATCATGCATTTCTCTTTTCAAAAAAGTTAAAATTTTGTGTTATATATTATTTTTTTAAAAAAAATCACCCCCTTAATTACACCTTTTAATATTCTTAATTGCCACTTTTTTTATTTTAATTTATTAAACATTTAAAAGATTATTGGAACCTCTTAAAAAAAATTCCACAAAATTACATAGAATCCCACCAAATGTAGTGTGGTCTTGATCTTTTGCCCTCCACAAGAATAGTTTTACAAAAATATTTTTTTTTAATTTTAAGTTAAATTAAACTATATTTTTATAAAATATCTTTTATGAAAGGCAAAATATTAAGATCACCTATTATTGATTTTGAATGTAACCGAAGAATTTTTAAATGTAACCCAAGAATTTTCTCGATTTTGATAGCTCTTCATCTTTTCACTCTTCTCTATATTTTCTCTTCTTTTATTTGTCATAAAATAAATAGAGTACAGTAATTTTTTTGTGTGGATTTGAAAGGAAAAAAAAGAAGCGGCACGTTTCATCATTTAAAAAGAAAAAAGAAACGAAAAATAAGTTGGGCAAAAGTAACTTTACCCACCCAACCGGGTTTCCGGGTCTGAGTTTTCACCCCCGAATTCCAAATTCTCTTTGGCAGTGGCATGTGATTGATCGGACGTGTTGAGCGCTCTTTACGATCAATTAGGTATTTTGGTTCATTTTTGTCAATAATTTAACTGAATTGGAGCAAAAATTGGCACAAGAAGACGCAGTTTTGGATGAATTGAAGTGGTTTAATTACCTCTTCCAAACGGTTGAGGCTTTGGGCGGACCGCAAGTTTACTCTTTCTGAAGCCATTGTTCAATTGTTGGTTCCATAATAGCAATTGATATTCATACAAACCTCAGGTAAATATTTAATTTCAACTCCAACTTGATTTTTGCTAAAACATTGAAACAGTTATCGTTTTTTATGTTCATGCTGAGATCTCGTGAAGTGTAAAATTCGACTTGGTTTCTATGTTATATATGAACATTTGTCACTCGGAACGTCTAGCGTTTTATTTGTTAGAGGGAAGTGTTTTGGTCTAAGGTGAAATTCGAATTCAGTAAATTGTTGGATTTGCGCTCAGGCTTTGGTTATTTCTTCTTGAATTTTGGTTGGTTTGAGTAAGGAAAGGCATGAATGGGAAGTTAAAAAATCAGTTCTTCCAGCTGATCAGATCAAATTAATCTATCTGCTATGCTCGATCCTAATTCTTGCTTTGTTCTACAGACTTGTATACATTCTGGTGTTGCATGCAGTGTATGCTGAATTGGAATAATAGTTACTGATGAAAGCTTGTTATCAAACTAAGGGCGTGTTCCGGACAAAATGTTGTTTTGGGTGAATAAGTAGGGTTCTTAGTTATTTTGTTGTGTTCGGTATTTATGCAAAAAATATTATGTTAAATCATTTATATATAATCTAAACAAAGGTGAGGTTGTGGGGTGGTGGAGAATGGGGCCATAGGGCATGGGAGTGAAGCTGAGGTGCGTTGGGGTGGGGAAGACACAAACAATGTGGAATGCCACTTTTAAACTTGTTTTCTCTGCTTCCATTAAGGAAGTCATTTTTCTCATTTGTAAATAACTTACTTTTCCAGAGAAAAATATTTTCCAAAAGTTTTGACCAACCGATTGTGAGAAAATCAGAATTCATACCGGATACATCCTAAGATACTCCTTTGTTGATCAATGTGCCTTAGTATTTGGACTCAGTTGTTATTTTGGACCTTGTTTAGTTCTCAATAAATCGCAAGTTTTAACTATTTTATGTTGGGATTGTGAGTTTTTGTTTTTGTGTGCTTTCCCTGTTCACTCTGCAGTTGTTCTTGCTTGTCTATTCTACTTTACATTTCTGATTTAGGTGAGTTTGTACTAACAGCGAATGTGAGTGTTAATCGGCTTTTTTCTAGTGCTTCCGACCAACCTTGCTTTTTGAAATTTTGATTTGCAAGTTAACAGGCTGATGTGGAGGAGCCTTGAGGAGGAAGAGACAAAGAGTAGTCATTTGAATGATACAGTTGAGTTCTTGCTTATTTAAATGTTTGTCAGCATTCCTTGGCATCAACCATTTCAGATTTTGCGCCGAAGATGTCTTTGAGCTCAACTGCATTATCTACTGAAGCTAAGGAGTCCGATCAGGAGAATTTGGCCCTGGTATGCGAGAACCTATCCAACAACGGAAGTCCTCGAGAACAGGAGGCTGATGAAGAAAAGAGTGAACACCATTATGGTGATTGTAACAGGGGCGACAATGAGACTGAGTATGATGAAGATGAGGAAGAGGATATGGATTTTAATCCTTTGTTAAAAGAAACTGTCTCCCTAGATGCTTCTTCAAGCCTGAGCTCAGAAATCGAAGGTGTGGATGCCGATGTCGTTGACAGCGGAGAGAACATTGCTGAATCATCGAGAGTTTGTTGCAAAGAAAGATTGCCAGGTTTTTCACAGGACTGTCTCATTGGAGACAAAGAACTTGGTGAGGAAATTGTGATGCAAAATAGAGCTTCTTCTGAGGCTTGTCCAAAAGACTTGAAAAGAATTTCGTCTTCTGAACTTAAGGAGAGAGAATCCAGTCTAGATACTGAACCCGAAAGTGGAATGTCAAATAAAAAGAAGACCGTGTTGATTGGAGGGGATGATTACGTTGAGGATCTTTCAGTTGGAGAGTGTAACAATACAACAAATTCAGTTAGATCCATCATAGATATGGATAATGAGGATGCTATATGTAAGCGCACTAGAGCACGCTACTCACTTGCTAGCTTTACACTTGATGAACTTGAGACGTTTCTTCAGGAAACTGATGACGAGGATGATCTCCAGAATGTCAACGATGAAGAAGAATACCGGAAGTTTCTTGCAGCTGTTTTACATGGTGGAGATGGAAATTCTGGAAATACACAAGATAATGAAAATGTTGATGATGAAGATGAAGACAATGATGCAGATTTTGAGCTTGAAATTGAAGAGGCGTTGGAGAGTGACCTTGATGAACACGCGAAGGATGATATTGAAGAGTACGAGGCTGTTTGTCGAAGACCTAAGACTAGGCAAACCAGGCGCCAACGAGCTTCTCTTGAGAACCAGAATAAGATTTTTGGATTGTCAAATAGGCCACTGCGCCCTCTATTACCATATCTTCCGATTTCTCCTTACTCTGTACATGGTGCAAAAAGCATGATGCCAAGTCTGCCGCCTGCAAATGATGGCTTTGTGAATGGATTTACACCCCATCAGATAGGACAATTACATTGTTTGATACATGAGCATGTTCAACTTCTTATTCAGGTTTTTTCTGTTTGTGTTCTTGAGCCGGCCAAACGGCACATTGCTTCTAATGTTGGGGAGTTGATTTCCCAAATGCTTCGTAAACGTGATGAAGTATTAGCAAGCAGGAGTGTTCCATATCCCAGTTTTTGCTTCTTCTCCCCGTATGTTGGTCCTTCGGTATCTGATGAACCATTGCATACTTCGCATGTCCAAATTACCGACAAAATATCTTCAGCACATGATTTGCAGGGAGACTGCTCGTCTGGACTTAAGAAGGTGCAGCCTTCTGAGAGAATTTCTTCTTCAAGAGGAAGACACGAAGCTATTACAAATAATCAGATGGGATGCCCTTTAGGCTCCTGGGTACCTTATATAAGTGGTCCAATACTATCTGTTCTTGATGTGGCTCCAATCAAATTAGTTAAAGACTTCATGGATGACATTTCTCATGGTATATCATGTTAGAACACTAAATATCATTTGATTTTCTTATTCTTTTCAGTTTATGATACTTTAATTTATCACTGGTGATATTTATTGACAGCTGTGCAAGATTACCAATGTCGGCAAGTAGGAGGTTTGAATGACAGCTGTTTGGAGAAGAAACCCTTGTTTCCTGTGCAAAATATTCATTTTACCGCTGAACCTGATGGTCATGCTTCCTCGTATTCAAACATTGTACCTCCTTCATCAAGTTCTCGAAAAGCAAAGAAGACTCTGGCTGCTGTATTAGTAGAAAAAGCTAAAAAACAAGAAGTTGCCCCTGTTCCAAATGAGATTGCTAAGTTAGCTCAGCGCTTCTATCCTTTGTTTAATCCTGCTCTGTATCCCCATAAGCCACCCCCTGCAATGGTAGCAAACCGGGTGCTTTTTACTGATGCAGAGGATGAGTGAGTTTATGTTCTTTTATGTTTTTTGCAGCAGCAGCATTCTTATGAAATGAGTTGCTTTACTGACTAGGTCATGATCGTAAAATTGTGGAATTTTGGTGCCTTCTTGGTTTTCCTAGTTGGTAGTTCTCATCTTCTCCACAGTCAGGCAGTCTCTGCCACGGTGATAGGTGGTGTACAGAACTCCTTGCTATAGTAAGAAAATAGAAAGTAGTGATTTTAGTTAGGTTCGGAGTTTGGCAAGTTGTATTGTTGGAATTCACATATCATGAAAAGCTGATGCATTCTGAAAATTCTCCCAAACAAATGATCTCTTTTACAACAAATTTCTCAGCATGATAAATCAGAAAGTAGTGAATTTATTTAGGATTCAGAGTTGCAAAGTTGGAATTCACTTTTTATGAAAAAAATGCATTCTGAAGTTTCTCTCAAATAAATGATCTTTGCAACTTATTGCTCAGCATGACATAAAATAAGGTGTTGTCATAAAGTGGAATAGAATTCTGTTACATCTATTAAGTATGAAAACAACTGGATGAAGCTAATTACCTATATCTGTGAGAGCCTAGCAGTTGTCCTGAAATAAACATTCACTTGTCATTTCATTGTGCTTTTGTTAAATGCAGTGTATTATTCTTCTTCCACTTAAGCGCTTTCATCAATTCCCTACAGGGTTCTCAAAGTTGTAATATTATGGATGATCCCCATTTTACCCATATGTGGATGTTTTACTTTTACGTTTACTGATAAGTTTAGTAATATAACCTTCGCATCTGGTGCAGATTATTAGCAATGGGTTTGATGGAGTACAATACAGATTGGAAAGCAATTCAGCAGCGGTATCTTCCTTGCAAATCTAAGCATCAGGTGATTCTTATATGCACTTTTGATGGCAACAACTCTGTTGTCAGTTAATTATGCTCTTGATTTTATTGTAATTTTAGTGTTAAACTTGTGCTTAACATGGTGAAATACTTGACCCTTTTTGCAGATTTTTGTCCGGCAGAAGAATCGCTCATCATCTAAAGCACCTGACAATCCAATAAAGGTTTGTTACCAGCATCAGTAGTGCACATAGAACACTAAGAAACAATCATAGTGTATCATTATGGCTCCATTTTAACTGCCTCAAAAGTTCCACCAAAAGCTCTTCCCGAATCTGTTCATTCTATCAGTTGGGACTTGGGACCTGCTGGACATGTTGAAGCCAGCTTGAAATTGATTATCTCTCCTTCCACTCCTTCAACTGTTAGACTGTCAACTCTGCAATGGTTTCCCAATTCATCAAATCAAGTTACAATTGCAATCACAATGCATCCATGAATCATGATTTTTTCTTGCAGTTCACTCAGTATTTTCAAAATTTGTTGCTAGAAATGCATTTTTTGATTATTTTCAGTATCATTCAGATTTTTTGACTGATTTATCATGGTCATTGAACATGGTAAATAATGTTGTGATGAATGTTGTAGGCTGTTCGGAGGATGAAAAACTCTCCCTTGACAACAGAAGAGGTTGCACGTATAGAAGAGGTAAGTTTACATGGCAACATACATTTCCAGAGCATCATCATTTCCATAGTCGATGCTTCACTATTTACATGGTCATGATCCCGCAGGGCCTGAAGGTGTTCAAGCTCGACTGGATGTCCGTGTGGAAGTTTATTGTTCCTTATAGAGATCCTTCCTTGTTACCCCGGCAGTGGCGCACTGCTATTGGAACACAGAAATCATATATATCTGATGCTAGTAAGAAGGCAAAACGTCGGTTATATGAATCAGAGAGGAAAAAACTAAAATCTGGTGCTTTGGAAACTTGGCATATTTCTTCCAGAAAGAAGGTAAGATTGCGTCTTCCATTGATACTGTTGTTTCGCATCCACTGTCAATTTCAGAAAGGTGTACTTTGTCAAGAAATATCCGACTCGCCAGTATCTTCTGTTACAGTCGGATGAATAGTTTAATATCATCATTTCACTAATTGCGTTTTTCACTTGTGCAGTAGATGTATTTCTTCTTCTCTTATTACCATATCACTGTATCAGTAAATGTCATCTAGCCCATTGCTATTAATTACTATCAAATATGGAAACATTGAGCTGATAGAAACAGGGAGAAGTCTCTCATGCATGTGAGACTTAATTAGGTTTGTTCTGAAATATAGTCACGGTTGTGGAATCAGCTAAGAATCTTAGTTCTTTTTAGAAATTAGAAGCTAGATGAAAATTTATTACCTGAATCTTGGTTAATGATAGTTTGCTGATATTCGCACTAAATGGGTTTCTTGCTCTAGCATAACAACAACATACCCAATGGAATCCCACAAGTGGGGTTTGGGGAGGGTAAAATGTACGCAGACCTTACCACTACCTCAAAGGTAGAGAGGTTGTTTCCTGGGAACCCTCGTCTCAAAAAACCCATAAGCTTTCTTGCTCTAGCATGAACTGGTTTGTATATGGGTCATTTGATATGGTATTAAACCTGATCATGTAATGTGTCTAATTGTGTAGGCTAGCGACTGACTTCTTCTACCTTCAGACCATCGTAAAATCAAATTTTTGTTTATACAATCTCTAGTTGACCCTAGTCTAAGGTTTTCTTGAAGGGATTTAATTTACTATTTGTATATCCAAATATTTTCTTTAGTAAGCCACTATTACAAAGTTGACCAGACTTGCTTGCAGTTACTATTGATTAGTCCAGTTTGCTGCAGCTGCGTTAGACTTGCATTGACTGCGATTATTGGTTCCCTGCTGGATTTATGATCTTGAAATTCTTCTGTTTTGAAGCTGTGAGCTGGAGCCAGAATTGGAGCCGGAAGAATTAGATTGGACTAGGAGTGATCTAATTTATCTAACAAGTACAAATACTCACAGATGTTATGACGAAGATATTGTTTAATGCTTGTTTTACTAAAGTTAGGTGTTGATAGATTGTACTATAGCCTACTTGAAAATCTTTTTGCAGAAGATATTACTCAAGGAAAAACAAAGTTCTATAAAGAAGGATGGAGATTGTCCTTAAACTGATTAATTATGGCCTTTTATTGAACTGGCAAACAAGGAGAGAGCATGATGTCTTTGGGGTGTGGGCCAAGCAACAAGGATCTGGGGGTACGATAGTGTGAACAGTGGCTGACTGGAGGAGAAAGAAAAACAATAACTATTGACTGCTGGTGATTGGAGGAAGAAAAAAACTAAATTTTGATTCTCAGAAAAATTAAGAGAGTTATCAAAGTCTTATGTTTTATTATGATTAAATTACCGTTCCCCTAAAAGCAGGTTCCACTTACCTATGGCCCAACCAACTATGTTTCATTACTGCTGATTGGTTGAATCGAGTTAATTGAATGATTGATGAGTGCATTTTTTGGTTCCTACACTTTTGAGAATTTTCTATAACTTCAATGCTCTGTAATTTTCAATGCATCCACTGGATGCAGTTATATATAAACATGTGTTTGCTCTTGAAAAAATTTGCAGGATGATGTTGCTGATAGCGCTATCCAAGAAAATTGTGGTGCAGATAATTGTACAGACAGAAATGAGGAAGCTTATGTTCACGAGGCTTTTTTGGCAGATTGGAGGCCTGCTGTATCCAGCATCCAAGTGAATCATTCTATGTCAAACCTGGCAGAGAAAATTCCTCCAGTCCAGCTATTGGGTGTGGAGGGTCCTCAAGTTGCTGAAAAGATGAATAAAAGTGGATCTAGAAATTGGCAATCCAACATCTCTAATGAGTTCCCTGTTTCTCTGAGGTACTTATTGTATCGTTGTACTCTTGTTTTTGCTCCTTTGTTCATGTGTGTGTTTTTGCGGTTGCAGACATTCTGCATTCTAAGTTGTTCTGACTCACTGTGCTTATCATCTGACTTGAAGGTCGTCAGAAACTGAGTCCTTTTTGCGGCGAAACGGAGCCCGTAAATTTAACAATGGGCAGTTAGTTAAATTAGCTCCAGGTCTGCCTCCTGTTAATCTTCCACCATCTGTTCGAGTAATGTCTCAGTCGGCTTTCAAAAGCTATCATGTTGGAACATATCCGAAGGCTTTAGGTGGAGATGCTTCTACTGGTGATGGTGCGAGAGACAATGCAGTCCCCAAAAATGCGAATTCTGCAAAGCCATATAGTAATTATTTTGTGAAAGATGGACCTTTTAGCAATGGTGCAGGGAGGAACAATATACGTAATCAGAATCTGCAAGAAACCAGTGTGTCGAAGGATAATAAGAATGTTTCAGAAGAAAAAGATGAGTCAGGTCTAAAGATGCATCCTTTACTCTTCCGGACCCCGGAAGATGGCCCTTTGCCGTATTATCAGTCTAACTCTAGTTTTAGTACACCCAGTTCGTTCAATTTCTTTTCAGGTTGTCAACCTAATCTTAGCCTCTTTCATCATCCACGCCAATCAGCCCATACTGTTAACTTTCTTGACAAGTCTTCTAATCCCGGGGATGGAGCTTCAATATCATCTGGTTTTGACTTTCATCCGCTTCTGCAAAGAACTGATGATGCAAATTGTGACTTGGAAGTTGCATCTGCTGTTGCACGACCCTCTTGTACCTCAGAAACATCAAGAGGATGGTGCACTCAAGTTCAGAATGCTGTCAATAGTAGTTCAAATGTTGCATGTTCTTCTATACGCTCTAGCTCTGTGGAAAAAAACAATGAAGTTGATTTGGAGATGCACTTGAGTTTCACGTCCAGTAAACAGAAAGACATTGGGAGCAGAGGGGCGGGTGACCATTTTATGGGAAGATCACCTACTAGTGCTTCTGGAGATCAAAATCCTGTAAACAATGGAACTTCGAATAGAACCACTCAGCATAGTGATTCAGGTACCACTCCAAGGATTTTGTCCAGCGATGAAGAAACTGGAAATGGCGTTGATGATTTAGAAAACCAGTCTCTTGGAGAAATTGTGATGGAGCAGGAAGAGCTAAGCGACTCAGAGGAAGAAATTGGAGAAAGTGTAGAGTTTGAGTGTGAGGAGATGGAGGACTCAGAAGGAGAGGAGATATTTGAATCTGAGGAGATAACCAATGATGAAAATGAGGTATCTCATGAAAATAACTCTCTGCTAAAACTTTCTAGGAGGATTTCCATTAAGACAGTCCAGTTATTGCTAACCACATTAGTTATTCTGTTTATCATGTTTGTTTGGTTTTAACTAAAGAATATCAGGAACTTCCTGGCGTTTCTGTTATTAGATGGTAAAGTGCCCATCTTTCTTATTACTCCACAAGCTTGATAATTTTGTTTTTCATCTGTCCCCAAGAAATAGTTTTATGTATGTTGTTAGTACTTTAGGAAACATAGCGCACCCAAAAACTACTGCATAACACTAAATTACAAGTATAATAAGCTTCATTCTATATTTTCTCATCAAAAAGAAAAGAAAAGAAAGACAAGCTTCAGGATTTGCAGTCTTACGGTGACTTGTACCTACTATCTGCTTACTTTTATTTTGCTCAATAACTTTGTTTTCGCCAGGAAATGGATAAAGCTGCATTGGACGACTCTTTTGATCAACATGTACCTAATACAGATGGTACTTCGAAAGGAAATTCCTGTAGCATTACCGAAGGCAATGCTACTAGGTTTGACAAAACAACGGATGATCAGCCCAGTTCTCTGTGCTTGAATTCGAATCCCTCCAGGCCAGTTTCTCCCCAAGTCAAGTCAAAGTCCAAGTCTAGACATTTCAGTAGTTCTGCCGGCAAACCCCAAGATCCTACTTGTTCTAAGAGGTCTAGAAAGAAATCAAGAAGGGACAGAGATCACCCCACAGTACAGAAGTCTGCTTCTGACATGCCACAACAGGCCAACCAATCTTCTGTTGTTTCTTCACACAGGAATAAAAGGAAACGTGCACGTAGAACAGTTTCAAGGAACACAGACACAGGCTTGATTGCTGACACAAATGTGGAAAGTCCGAACAGCACTAAGAAAGATGAAGTAGGTTAATTTTACTCTCATGATTGGAAACAAAAACTTGGCTGATTTAGCTTTTGTAGCCTCCAAGTCTCAGGGTTGGTATGGTTTTTGAATTGTTAATTTCACATAACATATTTGGGCTGGGAGGGTACATTGCCCCATTTTTGAGAGTTCTCTTGCTGCTCTGGTAAGGTTTAAGCTTTGCAAGTGCAGCTGTAATATTCTATTCCGGAAAAAGAAAATGAATGCATTATGTATATAACATTAATTGTTAACTGATTGTTGAATTCAACAAGTGAAATTGAATCAAATTCCTCAAAACCAAAACAAAAATGATCTTTTCTGATATGAACAGCTTAATAGCAGTGAATTAATTTTGATACCAGATGGAGTTAAATATGAAAGAACACAATGATACTCACAAAATTTTAAAGTTAGATTCATTAATAAAGTAGGTTATGTTAACCTGGACAAGCATAAAGGTAGATACAGTGATACACTCCCTCCATATTTTAGATATATATATCTTAATATGATGATACAATATCTCATTCTTTATCCAGATTCATTGATTCAATATTTTCAAAGACTGATTTTGAACCTTTCTTGTTTTTACCCTTTTTTTTTCCAAAGATTATTGCATGATTTTCTTCTTAATCATGATGCATGTATTATTGATACATGCTTGACAAATTGCCAATACACTGTATCACGTGTCATTTATTAATTTACTCTCCTAAGCTTGTCAAGGGAAGTTCTCATCTATTTAGAAAATTCTAATTTTGAATTTTTTTTTAAAAAGATACTAGATAGGTGATTAGACGTGCAATTTATGGTAAATAAGATTTGAGATTTCAAATTGTAATTTCATTTTAAAAAATGTAAAAATGTGTGCCACAAGCATGAAGAAATTGTTTGATTAGTGAATTTTTTGAAAATTATATATATTTATAAGCTTTTAATCATAAATATTTATTTATAAATGAAACATAAAAATATGTAATTTATTAATGCGACATTTAAAGAATTAGGGGGTTGGGGTTTGGCACAAGATATTAATACCATTTGGCATTCGTTGTTTTTGGAATACCAAACTATTTACTTAATGAAGGGCATATATTAACATGCCCATCAATACAAGTTTAAAAAAAATTAAAAAAAAATAAAGACTAATTATAAACAACTCAAAATATATATGTAGACTATAGTATTTCTTAATTACTACTACTTATTACTCCATATCATTACAGTTGATTACAAAATATTAGAATCTCAAAAGATTAGACACATGAGTTTCAGTAACAAGTGGTGTTTCATTTGTGTTTGGGTGCATATATTGATTTCGAATTCGTTGTGTAAGTTTATTTTCTTTAATGTCTTATTACTCGTTGATTCTTTGTTATTTCGTGTCTTCATATTGAAAACAAAAATAGTAAGAATAATAATATTATTTTGTAATATACAATCGACTCCAACTTCACTTACAATATTATCAAACAACGTATCATACTCAAATTTGATTTACTGATTAACATTATTGAATTTAAATTTAAAATTATGATATGTAATATCTACTTTTAATTACTTATTATCAAATGCAAAATTCAAAAGTTCGTTATTTAATATCTATGCTTTAATTATCAACTACCAAATCACTAAATTCAAAATTTGAGAATCTCGAATCAAATCAAACATCCTCCCTACTTTTCATATTTATATATAAAAATTATAACTTAAAAAAGTCTAAATTAAATAGTCAAATAAAATTTCACGTTCAATCAATTTTATTTTAGATAAACAATGTCCACAAGGAAAAATCTTTTATTATGGTAAAAGCACTACAAATAAAAATTCTATGAGGCTTCACTACTTTTTTAATAGTAGGTATAGTGGATCCATTCTTAAACTTTATTGAGGAATTTTCGCATATAGCTATTCAAAAATATTTTAATTATGCTCTATAGTTATAGTTGGGGTAATTACATTTTGTAATTATAATTATAGTGGCGTTTGTATAATTTGCGGGACATTTGTATACGTTTGTTTAATTCATTATAGAATTCGTGCATAACGTTTGTGTAATTCGTTATACAATTCACAGTATTTGTATATTTCGCTATACAATTTGATTCGCATACAACTTTTGTATAATCGCGCACAACGTTTGTATAAATTGCGCGAATTATACAAATCTCAAATTATAATTAGAACTATATATTTGCACGAGCCGTAATTAGTTCGAACCGTAGCTATGTTAGCTAATTAACTGGTATATGTTTGTTTATCCATGTAATTTTTCTAACTTTCTTTTTTAAAAGGGTCGTTTTGTTTGAATTGATGAGATAAATTATATTAAAATTAATAATGACGAAAAAAGTTATGATGAGATTATTTTTTACTGACTATTTGGTTTGTTGTATTAAAAATAGTATACATATACATGAATATAAAAAGTAAGGTATAAAAAGATCTATTTGTTATTTTTTTTTCCCGAAATTAGTGTACCATCTAAGAGGAGAGATCACTTATCTCAGTACTGATTATTAATTCGGAATAAGTTATCCTAGGCTTGGCAACCAAATAACAAAGTGCCACTATAATTAATCCCAAGATTGAAAAAACTAGTAAATGCAAATTATATAGTCCTTTAATGAAGCATAAAATCAATATTTTTAAGGACTTTCATAATTTAAAGTAATATAGATACAAAACAATGGTCAAAAAAATTCAACATTTGAATTAGTATTGATTCATTTATCTTATTTGATTTTTAACAAATGAAAAATTAAGCGAAGATTGAGTATAAAATATAGAAGAACATTGGAGAAAAGAAAAGAAAAAAGAACACAAACAAAAAATGCGACCCACAAATACACCCATTAAAAGAAAACTATATTTTTACACAATTATTGTTGCCTGTGCCTTAACTATCATAGAATTTGTAGAGAAGTTTATATTTGTTAGAACTAATTCTTAGTCCTAGAAAGGTTGTAGCATTATTAAGTCGATATGTTTGGTTGAATAAAAACTTTATTTTTAACCAAAATAAAATTATTATAATTTTATCCTCATTAAATTTTTTAAAGATATTTATTACCTCACCACAAACTTGCAAAATTGTTGGTGATGTGTGTGATCACAAATAGAAAAAAAAACTTTTTATGGGTTTATATTTTAATATAAGAGTACAACAAACAATAATAATATACCCAGTGGGGTCTGGGAAGGGTAGAACGTACGCCGATCTTATCATTACCTCACAGAAGTAGAGAAGTTGTTTCCTGGGAAACCTCGTCTCAACAACCCATAAGCAGAATAATAATATAAGAGTACAAACACCAAAAAAAAAAAATACAACAACAACAACCCAGTGGGGTCTGGGGAGGGTAGAAATGTACGCAGACCTTCCCACTACCTCGTAAGAAGTAGAGAGGCTGTTTCCTGGGGAAACTCGACTCAACAACCCATAAGCAGAATAAACTGGATATAACAAAGGGCAGGAAAGGGAAATAAAATAATGAACACTTTATTTATTTTCATTATTGTTCTAGTGAACAAAAGGATCCATGTTCATATAGTTCCACCAAGAACAATACAATAGATCTATGTATTTGATGGAATAAATTTCATTTGCCTTGGTAATTCTTTCTGAAGTAAGGCTTGGCAGCACTCAGGGTTCCGACCACAACAAAATGGCACACCATAACCACTTTCCACCATAGCCAAAATCACCATAACCACAAAAATCACCATAATCATCTTACCAAAAATCACCATGATCACTATAAAAAATAATTTTCTTTTCTTCAAGTGATTTTGATATATAGAAGAGGGAGTGGGTATTTATATACATACAATATGTGTCCATTAGAAAATCTTAAAAGATTAATCAAATCTTCATTGATTATAAAAAATCATAACATTAATTATTAGATATTCCTATTTATAGTCTATGTCTAGGTTCACTTTTAAATCTTTATTCTAAAGATCGAGTTGGGCTGGACATTCCTTTTATAAAACTTTTCTTAACATCATAAATAAAATTAAAAAAAAATAAAGATGAATGAATTGTACTTATGAGTGAAATATGAATCTATGATTTGTACATTAGAGTCAAGTTAGATAAGGCCATGGACCCAACTCAAACAACTTTTGGGCTGGTTTTTCCCAACTCACTTATTAACTCGGCCATTTGACCTGCTTAGATATATTCCAACGTGCTCATTTGACACTCCTAATAATAACAAAGATTATTCAGCTGATTAAAATAAATAATATCATTTGTAATCGCTTATAAAATGTGGATGACTGCAAATCCTAACATCTGACTTACATAAGCCAAAAGTCAATCCAAACAAACTCTAAATCTTTATAAGGCGACCACTACCCACGTTGTTGATGGAGAAGCTCAATGAATTTCCCTTCATTCATTATTTCACCGGTTCAAATCTCCGATTCAGCCCGTGCAAAGAATCCGCACTTGCCAAATTAAAATTATGGCTTCTTAAATATTAGTTATTACGGTTTGGACTTGATGATTGGGAAACCAACATATAAAATTAACATTCTATAATTGATTCCTTTATGTTGAAAATTATATTGTGTAAATAAAGAAAAACGATTGTTTTGTATTTATACAAATTTATTAATTCCCTTTAAAACAGGGAAAAGTTATAGTATATCAGGAAGGCAGCTTAAAATTAAAGTTGCTATAAATTGCATGTACATGTTTGATGTTCTTTTTGAAAAGAGGGAAATACAGGCATGGAACATAAATCAAGACTGAGTGCAATGCTAGTTACAATATTGGTTCTAGCAATATTAAATGTCTCATTAAAACAAATAAATGGTCTAGACTGATTGGTTAATCTGAGTATGTTAACCTGATGAATGGCAAACAGCGCTAGATCTATCGAAGAATCAAGTTGCACTGGAATGTTTATGCTCCCATATTAAAGACGACCTAAAAAAAACAAAGAGAGAATTCCCAAACAACAAAACTAAATGAAAATTAGTTTTCACTCTTAATTCATCACTTAGTGGTACACGAAGTAACTTCAAGCTTATGGACAGTTCTTAACAATATTGTTTACATATGTTTTTACTTTTAATGTAACTTGTTTGATTTATCATTGATTTGTTTTAATTCAAAACGTAAATTGAAAGAGAAGATAATTGATGTAAGAGACACTTTGACTGAGATTTAACAATGAAGGTCTGTTGGTGAAAATTTCAGAGCTGAAGACACCGAGTATTTTTCATTCTATCCTAAGTCTTGATTGCGAGATTTGTGTGAGAGATTTTATCTTACGTTTAATCCAATTCGAGAATCAAGCATCAAAATATCCAGAAGGATTCGCTTATAGTTATTCAAGCAATTAGGGATAAAATATACATAACCCGATAGTATAACAAAGGATAAAGTTAACTAATAAAGATTTGACCCCTTTGCCTTTATTTAATCACTATCATTAAGAGATCCATTTATTAACTAAAGTACTATTTGATACTTTTATCATAAGATGGAACTGCCAATGATAAATGAACACAATTTCAACGATATAAAAAAATAAAATATTCAACCACTGATCAACTCCAGAAGGGGGCAAATACACACTGTCGAAAAGCAACCTCCAACTGGAAGAAAAAAAAAGTCATATGTAAAAGAACAATGAACTATAGAATGTCTTGTTTACTCTTGAACAAAACTTAAAAATTATATTCAGGTCTCACAAAACTGTCGCAGAATCTTTAAACAATCTGCCGAATGTCTTTATCAGAATATTTTTGCATCTCATTTCGGTCAATAAGTAACAATTTTAGCTCCTTGTGCTGAACTTCTGTTCAAAATATATAAATCAACCCGAAGATATCTTACTAAGGGATCAAAACCGATCTTTTCTTTTACGTGCAGTGTATCTGCTATCTGGAGGAACAACGTTCCCCTTTTTCCTCATCTGTTCTTTCTTCCTCAGAACCCAGTCCCTCCCTTTGCCTTTCTTGTTCACCTTTTGCTTTTTTCTAGGTCTGCGCCTGTCAGACATACAAACCTGCACAGTTGGGGAAATGAAAGTGGCACAATCAAAGTAGTAACAGAAGAGAATAGGAAGATTGGAGTAAAAACAGAAAGAAGAAATGGTTTTGGGATGAGGAAAGCCACTGGTTAGTTTCAGCACGGTTAATTCAGTGCCCTTGAATTACTTACTGTCTGGTTTTCTTCATCCTCACTACTGTCTTCATCAGAACAACTCTCTCCATCTTCACCCTTTCCTTCAGGAGTAGTGGTACTGAGAGACGGCGGACCACAAGTGAGAACTAAGTATTCCTTCCTCCTTTTAGAACTGTGACAACAAAAGAACATACAATCTTGTGTCAGGACTGCAACCAGATCAATACAAAATGAACCTTCACTTGATAGTGCATTATAATCATATCCTGGGGGAGCAGCTAACATACATCTCAAGCATCAGCAAATCCAGGTTCCTTGGATCTACTTTGTGGTTGAGCTTACACAACCAGTCTCATGTAACGTTTTGCAGCTACATAAAAAGGGATAAAATCTTTTGCACTTGCTGCGCCTTTATTTCAGTTACTTTGCTTGCTTCAGTCATTTCATTTTTGTGTTTGATGTATTAAACTTTTACTTTCCAAAAACAACCTAGTTTCGTCATAGTAATAGAATCGACCAAATTAGAAGAAATTTTACGAAATACAGGTTGACCCTTTATTTGCTAAACCTCATCTTAGCCACCTCAAACTGTTAATATGTATACACCAACCCACTCTCAAGTCTTAACAGGTTGATTGGAGGGAGATTAGTAAAATTAATATAAGACTTCCCTTTGTACATGCCAGGTAAATTTAGTTCCAGAATTGAGGAATGAGCTGCACTCAGGTCAACTGCTAATTTCAAACTATTTCCCCAAAAAATTGGAAAAAAAAAATGACGGTAAATTAAGTCTATAAGCTTCCTAACCTGTGAGGGTAGTCAACAACTATGCCTCCAGAAAATCCAGCTCGCATAGCAAAACCCAGAATCAGCTCTCTCTGAGCGAGATTTTCAGGATAGACCTGGAGTACTGCTCTTGCTCCCCTTCCCAAACATTTATACAAGGAATTAAAGAAAGCCCTGCAGAGTTACAAACAAAATTCACACTATTTAGATGGCTAGAAGGAGAATGAGATTATTCTACTCCAATGACATCATAAATGAATCTTGAGAAGATTAACATACACAATTGACCAACTAACTATAAGAAAAGAATTTTTCTACTTACTTCAATCTTATCCGAGGTTCATGACAAGATTTGTCAGCATTGCACAACCACTGCTTAGGAAAATTAAGTACATCAGATAAGCACTATCCCTTGAGAGGCTATACAACTCGGTGTGTATTGATAATTCACAAAAACCATCTAACGAAGATGATGAGATTATGAAGACTATGGCAAGACGTGCCTCTTGAAACTTGAAAGTAGTGCGCAGGCTAATTGTTTCATATCAAAAGCACAAAATTGATTATGAAAAAACAAGAGATAATATTTCACACATAATTCTAAATTGTCAAGGCTCCCCTGATAACTATCATCATTATCAGCTCAGAAAACTGAAAAAGAAGAGGGGAAAAAAAATACCTGCACAGCTGAGATACTGATGGCACCATCCAGAATACCAGGTCGAAGCCCTAAGCCCTACAATAGATGCAACCAATTACTTATGCCATTCTATAAAAGAACAGATAGCAAGAAAAAAGAGCATGTACAAATTAGAACTACCCATTATTTGAAAACTTGTAACATCTCTATCAACAGAGAAGTTTTATAAAGAGCATTGAGCAAAATAATTATTGGCACAACTCAGTTGATAAGTAATCTCAATTGTCTGCACAATCAACCAAGATAGACAGCCACATTTCATGATCTTTCGTCTTCTCCAGTCAATTAGCGCGCGCGCACACATTAAAAAAGAAAAGTAGACGTTGGCGACAAAGCATGTTGGAAAACCATATCCAAATGACTAAGACCATACCTTTGCCTTGAAAATCCCAAAAATAGACAATAGTTATAGGCAGATCATCTTTGAAATAAATATATCTATATTCATAGTATATAAGAGGGCTGAAATGTAAATGGGGTGGTATTGATGCAAAACTCCACCTAATATATAGATGACCAGCCTACAAAATTACATGAGATATGGAATTGTGGGTAAAGCTGAAGATTGCTTCCATGAAATGATACTTTCTCGTATTTTCTTGATAGGTTCATTAGTATGCTTATGTTTTTACGAGAAGCTAGCATGTTTAAGTCAAGAGTTATGTGCAGTATTTTCCTTTCCTTTTTGTGCAATTCGAGATTTCTCAACTGATGAGATACATACTCTGGATGGTGGTTTATGAACGAGTCTGGACAACTTCAAAAAAATTACAGCCCAATCAACAGGATGAAAGAATAATAACAAGGTGTATCTGGCATTTTAAATCACATTTGAGAGTAGGATGAAGCAATCAGAAGAAACTAAGTAACCTACCTGACCCATGTCACCCAGCATCAGATCACCCTCAACCTCACGCTCCAATGCAATATCTGATAATGATCATGGAAAGATCAAATTTCATTTTTTCTTCTTTTTTTGGAAAATTTCGTAGCAAGATCAAGCTTTAAAAAAAACAAAAATTCACAGCAAGATCAATCTTTTTCTAATCCATATAAAGAAGAAATTACACACCAAGCATTGATTCTGATATATCCAAACCAAGCCACTGGTGTCCATGCTCAGTGAGTGTTTCCCCGCTTAGACCTGATCCGCAACCTTTGGAAAACAAGAAAGAATGAAAGATAATTTTTCATTTGCATATTTGTTTTAACTGAATATGGTGAAGTGTGAAAATCAAAACTAAACAATTGAAAATGCAGAAACAAGCGTCTTTATTTTGAAAATACAGCAGTTGGATCCATGTGTACAACAATTCCAGAGGTTACAGTTATTCAGTTTTACATGATGACCTCTACATGGGCTGTTCGAGACCGAACCAAAACCGATAACCTGAACTGAAAAAAAGTTATTGGTTTTTCAGTAATGGGTTATCAGTTTAGCAGTTGCAATAACGTTTTTTATTTTCTTTTAATTATTGATTTATTGATTCTTAACGATTTTAGGTTCCTTCTTAACGGGTTAACCGATAACCCGATAGTAAATTATATAATTTGGTATATAAACTCCTTAACTTAGAGTTTAGTTTCGTACTTTTATTTCTGGTTGTCTCAAACTCTTTGGTATTCTACAATATGATAATGTTTACTTTTGAGCAAGATACAATCTATCAACTCATATACGTTGTTAATTTAGTTTGTCACATTGTTTCTAAATGATTTTTTTGTGTGTGTCAAATCTTAACAGTTGCCCAACTGAACCGATAACAATACAATATCTGATAAGTCAATATCTTAATGGTTCTAGTTTAAAATGCCTAAAACCGAGAACCAAACCGACAGATACACAGCTCTAACCTCTTCTACCCAACTGAATTCAGAATCACAAGTAAACTTGGCTAAATTGCATAATTCTACACCAATAAACACTGAGGCACTTCCCCAATCCACAGTATAAAAGGCCAATCAAACACTTCATTCTACTATGATTGTTCAACAATTTAAGAGGGCTAAACATTTGGTTTTTTCCTGTTTAAATAAAACATATAAAACTTTCACCACATAGGAAAAGTCAATGCCTTGTAAATATGAAGATTCCTTTCTTCTTCTTCCCTATGAACTAGAGCATATGCACTTAAGAAGCTTGACTATAAACCTTATGGACCAACCATACTTAGACATGTATAGGAAACAAGGAGATTTCGCAGCTTGGCTGCCTTCTCTTTTTACTACAATATCAATATGGATCATCCGGCTTAAAAGAGGACATGGTCTAGTCCTTTCAACCCATCTTTAGATGCAACATGAAGCACAGCATGCTCGTTCTATATATTTCGCAACTTAGCAATTGATAAGAAATCAAATAAATAACTTGTCAAACATGCTTCAAAAATCTTTCATTCACAAGTATCAACTTAATTCTAAATCTAGTCCGTCAAATTCTCCTTTTTACAACATTTATAGAACTTAACAGGTAATACTGATAAGCATATACACTTACCAATATCAAGAAGCAATCTTGGGACGCCATCATCTGGCAAAGCAAGAAGCTCCAGTGCTCTCTCGGAAAGTTTTGTCTTTCAATGAATACAAACAGACGTGAGAAGCATTATCTTTTATAGCTTAAAAAGCTGTCTCAACCTATAGCATTGCGAAAATATCATCAAACAGAACAAAGAAAAAAAGTCATCACAATAGGATATATACCTGTATGTCAATTATACGAGAAGATGAGGTATATTTTCGAGCTTCATCGTCGTTGTAGAAAATTTCCGGCGGTGCTAGCAGTTCCGGCCTCGACATTTTTCTGAGCTCCGGTAAGCTAATTTGCTTTCCCCTTTTCCGTTCCAAGAAGAAAGGCCTACGATTTCTCTCTCTCTTAAACCCTAGCAAAGCCCCGCGAATTTGATAGATAATTTCTCGTTGGACCCCTTATTTCTGAATTATGTGACAATCAGTCCCATGATTCTAGTTATGTCTAGTTGCCCCATCAATACATAGAACATTTTCTTTTTTCGTCCCTCAAGAGTCAAGAGTGGGGTGGCAATTGAGCGGGTTGTATCAAATTTGGATAGATCATAATGGATTAAAATAACAAATAGGTCAAGATTCAATCCTACTCGAATTTGCTTAGGTTAAAATGGATTAGATCAAAACAGTGAGTAATGGATTATGGAACGGGTCAAGATCCACTCCAACCCAACTCAAATTTTACTATTTTATTTATTCTTTTATAATATTTTAGTACCTAATAGAATTATATTTTTCTTTATTATGGCTATATATAACCTATCAAATTAAAAAAAATTCTGATAAGATTTCTCTCGAATCAATTTGAGTGGTATATATTGACTGAATTTTTAATGGGTTGAAATAAATTGACAGGTTATTAATCCTTCCAAACTTTAACGAATTAGACGAGTTGAGTTCGATTTTACCACCTTCATTAAGTAATGGAGGTACGTTGAAAAACACTATAAAATGGTTAACTTGAGGCATCAGGGTTAATTTTTACATAAACGATTAGTAATATTGTTAACATGATCTTGAACTGTATAGACGGCAAGGATAGTTTTGATCCCAAAAATAGTTGAAGGGTAAATATGAGCTATTGCAAATAGTTCGAGGGTAATTTTGACCCTTTTCCATTTTAATTATTATGTTTCTTTAATGTATAATTTGTGTTTAAAGGCTTGTTAGATAGTATTATGACTTGATCTCGATCCAATGTAGATATCTACATGGATAATACACAACTAGTTATTGGAAAGAGAAGAAGCAATAAAACTGAAAGACTTTCACGAGGAATTTTAGTCTCAACTAATAACTAGCTAAAAGGATGACATACGAATAAAAGAATTTATGCACATTGTTGAGAAGACTATTGAATCCTTTCACCTCTTAGACTATAACATTATCTTCTTCCATGGTTCTCTTTGTTTTACCAGTCTATTGTTATTTTGCAATTTCTTTATTAGTTGCATTTTCCTATTCTATTTTTGAGTTTAGTAACTATAATATTCAATTATTTCTATTGTGAAATTAAAGTTGTTACATATGACAATTATTTGAAAACAATATTCAAATTTTAATTACCTCAAAAGCATCTCTTTTCCCATTTCGAAGTGACTTATGTGTAAAATATTATTATCAATTAAGGAGATTAAGCCAAGTTAAAAAAACAAAATATTTATTATTTATTACAAAATAAAGCTCATAAAATCAAAAAGTCTTCTTGAACATGACCTTATATGAAGTGTCACCAAGAGCCAATAACCTGACTCCATCCTTAGTGATGAAAATCCCAACATCTTTACAAATAACTTTACAAAACTTACACACACTTGGACAGTACACAATCTTATAATCCGACCCGAATTTCTCAATCTTAAACCAATTACCCACGGTTTCCGGACCCGGGTTCCCTTCAACTCCACCAGTCACCACAAAATACTGTTTCAACTTATCATCGTACTCTCCAATTTTCCAAATAGTTTCTCTAGCACAAATTGTCGGAGTATAAAACCTGACATTAACATCCGTAGAGACATGAACGACGCCTTTTTTAGCGTCGATTTGCGTAAACACCACAGGCAATCCTTCTTGTTCCTCGTCTTCCCATTGCATGATGTCCCTAGGACAAGTGTTGTTTCGTTTAACGTTGAATGGAGTAAGCCCCCCACCGCCTTTTCCTCGGATCACTGGTAAGATGAAGTAGTTGAGACCCGCTTGGACTTTGTCACCATTGCTGTCGAGAACTGGAGATGTTGATGATGCTAAGGTAATTACTGGGATAATTGAAAGTAACAAAAGGATGTTCATATCTTATTTTTTAGATGAATTTCTTAGTGTGTTGAATGATCAGAAGTAGATGTCAATTTATAGGTACGTCAATTTCTGCTGATGATGAAGAAAAAGTAGTAGTGGCGGTCCCTGAAATTTCAAATTAACTTGATATACTTTTTTTAAAAAAATGTTTAGTTAAAAATATTTATTTAATATAAAAAACAAGGAAAATAAAAGGAAAACTAAGCCCTATTTACATTCATGTACATTTATGCTCCTTTAATTAATTACAATTAATACTTCCCTTATATCAGTATTAATATACCGACGGAATATCATATAGGATTAAACTTAGTCTTATATGATACATCAATAGATTGATTGAATATCACAAAGAATGTATTTTCTACTAATCTAGAGTTTAATATGTAAATAATTATCTCTTAATTATATTATTTTCTATTTATTTCTTAAAAAGAAGAGCTCAGTCCTATATGATACTGATGAAGTATCATAGAGGATTAAGTTCGATCTTATATAATATCGATATACATATGATTAATTCATAGCAATGATAGAAATTGAGTCACTAGTCAAGAAATAAGAAAAATGACTTCGGATAAATATATTGAGGGTAAAAGTCCAATTCGAATAAATAAATTAAAACATATCTAATTTGATAAATACTTTGCCTCATTTAGTAACGTTGGACTTCAAAAGTAATAGAAGCATGAATGTTCATACTGAGCTTGACATATGATATGTTGGTCAATAATGAAGGCATATCTTGATGGGATTGCAGAAATCTTCTAGAAGTTGACTTTAATGCATCTAATAATACTTGACACATCGAAATAATGCTATCGCCTATTAAGTGTTGATTTTACTCACTGCCCACTTTTACTTGTTTGCCATTTTAAAATACATATTAATTTTCATTTATTTAATTTGAAAAATAAGAAATAATTTATTACTAATTTTTTACTTATTAATTATAATTATTCTTGACATACTTTTAAAATGTTAAATTTATTATATTTCAAATATAATGTAATATTTTATTTACCATTTTTTTAAAAATATGTCAAGTTAATAATCAACAAATAAAGAGGAAGCAAAAATAGAGTATATAACTACCATGAGTACCATCCAATGACCTGGAATTTTTATCACATACTTTGTAATGGTAGATTTGTGTCAAGCTAAAATCTGTTTATAGCAAAAGAATTAAAGCTAATATGAGCTTTCTCTTTAATTATGAAGATATTGATTCATATCGTCTAGAAAAAATGGAAATGATCGATCCCTAAATTAATATTGTATGTTAATGAAAAGGTTAAATTGTCAAATTCTACTCTAATGTTCAAGTTATGATTAGCCATAAACAGTTCTCAGTTTCACTTTAGAATGAAAGTTTTAAAAAAGATATTTCTTTAATTTACGGTTCAGTCAAAGATTTTTATATTGAAATGTAAATTTACTATTTTGGTACAAAATAAGATAGATCCAATATATGTTTTAAATTTTAATGAGTATTTTGGTAACTCCACTTTCTATTTTGCCAGGAGGAATAACAACAGCCGAATAGGAAAAAATTGACTATTGGAGTTCATTTAGATTGATTTATTTTAAATCAAAATAATAAAAATAAGTTAAAAAAATAAAATATTTTAATTGATGATTGCAGGTACCTATTAACCAAGATAAGAAGGGTGTCAATCAAGCATATTTTTAAAGAAGCTAATGGAGTAGCGGGTCAATCAATAAAGAAAGGGTGTGAATTAGAAGTTTCGAGAAGCTTGATGATATATTCCAAGCCTCCTACGTGCTTTTATTATTTCTGTGTTTGATTGAAATAGGATGAGCAACATGTTGCTTAGACTTGATTTTCTTTGTAATGACTCTGAAATTTGTTAAAAAAAGAATAACATTCCCCAATAAAAGATGAAATTCAAGATTAATTAACGAGCATAAAGCAAGATTACAGCAGAAATAAGCATAATATTATTACAAACCAAATCTCCCAATATATTAAATGGAGAAATTAAAATATTACAGAATCAAAAAGTCTTTTTGAACATGACTTTAAATGGAGTGTCACTAAGAGCCAAAAACCTCACCCCATCCTTAGTAAAAATCCCAACATCTCTACAAATAACCTTACAAAACTTACACACACTCGGACAAAACACAAACTTATAATCCGACCCGAATTTCTCAATCTTAAACCAATTACCCACTGTTTTCGGACCGGGGTTTCCTTCAACTCCGCCAGTCACCACAAAGTACTGTTTCAACTTATCATCATACTCTCCAAGTCTCCAAATAGTTTCTCTAGCACATATTGTCGGAGTAAAAAATCTAACGTTAACATCAGTGGATACACGTATGACGCCTTTTTTGGCGTCGACACGTGTAAACACCACAGGCAATCCTTCCTGTACCTCGTCGGACTCTTGAATAATGTCGCGAGGACACGTGTTGTTTTGTTTAACGTTGGATGGGTATAGCCCGCCGCCTCTTCCTCGGATCACGGGTAAGATGAAGTAGTTTGGGCCCGCTTGAACTTTGTCACCATTGATGTCCAGAACTGGTGACGATGATAGGAGAATTCTTGAGGGATTGGGTACACATAATGTAAGTGGAATAATTGAAATTGAAAGTGAAAGTAGTAGAAGAAGGGTGTTCATGTTTTTCTTGTGTAGTTTGATTTTGATACGAGTGTTTGTGGCACCAAGTGGATGTCAATTTATAGAGAAATAAAGGTGGTGATTTTTGGAAGTTAGCTAATATTCCTTGCTCCTTTATTTAAAGAAAGAAGGCGTGCTATAGTGGTGGGTCTAAAATTTTAATAATACATAGTGAAACCAAAATAATACACTCGCTTCCTCTCAATTTACGTATTATCGCTTTAACGTTTATTATCTGAGCAATTTTTTTATTTATTTTATGTATTGTTTTAATTTATGTTGTATTTTTTCTTAGTTTATTCCAAGAAAAGGTCATTGTAGTACAATTAAAAATAACTCAACTAACTCTCATTTTACCTTTAATTGAATGATTTATAATTATACAAATATTTAAGAATTATTTTACATTATAAATTTCAAAAGTCACTTTTTCTTAAATGTCATGTCAAATTAACTATTGTCATATAAAATAGGATAGAAAGAATAATATTTTATATTTGTCATCATTTTCTAAACGTATGAATTTTTAAAATAACGTATACTCCTTAGGAAAGATCTGAATAGTTATTTTTTATTCGAATTGTAAGTCTTGTTATGTTAATATAATGATAAAATGTTGATTATGGTGTGAACCTCGAAAATGGAAAAAGTAAATTGAGGAGAAGAAGTGTATATACAACTATATACTATAAATATATAATTGACCAATTCAAAATGATATAATTTGGCACCGACAGGTATTAAAGGGACAAGACGCGGCTTTCATTCATTAATTAACTAATCATTTTTTAAATGGAATGCATTCTAAGGTTAGAACGACATTTTTGAAATTTGGTTTTATCATTTATGTATTTGGGTAAGTTTTTCAAATAATAATAAGTATTTAGTAATCTCAACTTAATTACAGTTACTTCTTGTTTTTGAAAAAAATATTCTAACGTGACATATCAAAAATTGAAATTTATTATTTAATATTTACTGAAATCATGGGCTAAAATTGGATGGGAGATAGCTAGATAATATTGTTACTAAAATTGGATGGGAGATAGCTAGAAAATATTGTTTAATTTTTCAAGTAATACGAACGTGTTATATAAGAAAAAGTAACAGAAGATATAATTTTTTTTTATGACACAACTTGCTAGTAGAATAACGAGAAAGAGACACTATGAGGTGACTGCAGCATATGGTCTATCTTATCACGAATTTGAGTTAATTAATGGAAAAAATAAAACAGTTAAATTATTTTAAAAAAATTCACAAAGTTCATATTTACTGTCCTATTAATTACTTTGTATAAATAATCATCTTTCCGCAAATTTCATATTTTAATTATTTTATTTTTTATTAAAACAGAAATTGATACTGAGTTGACCGTCTACACACGCGTGTTGTCAATTAATTGTATGTTTTAATATAAAAAAGAGTGATGATTCAAATATTAAAGAAAATAATTAATAATTAAAATAAAATTCATGAAAAAATATTAATTTAAATGTAGTCAGACATCATTAATTTCCATGCATTCATATTCTGTTCCGTGGCCAATATTTGTATAATCTATTAATATTTAAATGCCCAAATTATTTTTAATTCGATGTCCCATACCCCTATTATATATTATCAACTTGCCATGCGTTTTCACCTTTTCCTTTTCCAGTGATAAACAATATGCATATTAATTTATACACTATCCGTTCTAATTTATGTGTTAATTAAAAAATAACTTATTTTTTATGAGAGATTTTTGAATTTCATACCGGCCGACTAGACTATAAAATCACTACAATAATGACACTTATGTATTATAAAATAATTTTCAAGCAATTATAGTATTAATTTTTTATGTGACTTATTTTGTCACCTTATTTATATTTTGATGATTTATATAAACTCATAATATTAGTAGGATTTTATCTTTTTCTTTCCCGTTTCACTATTTTTATTCATTTGTTATTAAATATTGTAAAATCTCTCAAATGTTCTGCATTATGCAAAATTTATTTGTTTCCATTTTTAAATTTGCTTTCTGGTGTTTTCTTTAAATTTAAGCACTACAACAAGTCAATTAATTTTAATATTAGTATATCAACTTGTCAAATTCTTGACCAAAATTTATTATTTTAACTTTATATTATATTTTTACATTGAAGATTTGCATTGTTCGCAATCTTACTTCGGAAGGTTTGTATACTACTTACCCTCTCCAAACCGTATTTGTAGAATTATATTAAATTATCATTGGTCAATTCAAATATGCCCTCTAAAAAAAGTTAAGGTCTTTTTTTTATAAAATTTAGTTTTGGACTCCTAATCTTGTTAAAAAGGCCTAATGTCATATTTAGTGACACTTACTTTTAATCTTTATCTTATCTCTTAAAGAGAAACTAAATGACTAGGCTAGCCTAAAAATATTATCCATCAAACCAAAACTATCAGCTAACTAAAACTCCCAAAACTGCTCATTCAATTAGGAAACAAAAGAATTACATAGGGTCAAACAATTAGACACGTCCCCAAGTTTTAAACAAAAATCCACAACCAATGTGCTATCTTCTTTATAAAAAAAAAACATATCTTACATCTCTAATTGTCCATGCAAAATTCACAAAACAAAAACATCACTACTCACAAAATTTCAAAAAATGAAGAATCTATTGCTACTAATAATATTACTTGCCACCTTCACCAATTCTTGGCTTAGTGAAGCATCCTCCGCACCTGAACCAGTGCTAGACATAAATGGCAAAATACTCCGAACACAGACGATGTATTATATAGTGCCGATAAATCGCGAAAATGGCGGCCTTGCTGTAGAAACCATCGGCAATGAGACATGTCAACTTGGCGTTGTAAAAGAGAAATACGACAAACAAGGCGATTTTTTAGAATTTATTCCGGTGGACAAAAAGAAAGGTGTAATACGTGTATCGACTGATTTAAATGTTGCAATTTTCAGCACGTATGAATGTCGTCAATCGACGGTTTGGCAACTTGACAAGTATGATCCATTGACCGGGAAGTATTTTGTTAACGTAGGTGGATTTGATGGACATCCTGGTCCGGAAACAATAAGGTATTGGTTTAAAATTGAGAAGTATGGACATGGTTACAAGTTTGTGTATTGCCCTTCAGTGTGCACTTACTGCAAAGTCATTTGCAAAGATGTTGGAGTTTATATGGTCAATGGACAGAATCGTTTGGCATTAAGCGAGGTTCCTCTTGTGTTCAATTTTAAGAAAGTATATACTTCTTGAAACGAAAAGACAGTCTGGTGCACTAAGCTTCCGTTATGAACAGGATCTAAAGAAGAATTGGACCACAAGTATTATATGTATTGTAGTAATTGAATAAATTATTTAAATAAGCTGAATCTACCAAAATAATATTAATAATGAAGAAAATAAAATAGTAAGTGATTTTACTAAATAGGTTTACTAATTTGATTGATCATTTGAGAAATTTACTCGTATTATTGCTTTTTACCCCCTAACATATAATTTTTGCATTACTCTTTATATTATTTATTTTTTAATTTATCATATTCTTTCACAATACCTTATTTATGACTATCATATAAAGGATATAATAGTAGTAAAATCAGGGAAAAAAGATGAAGAAGAGGCAAATACACGTATTTAAAGTCTAAACTATGATAAGAAGCATAATATTGCTAATTAGCGTGAATCTAAGTAATAAGCACCTAAATAGTGTGATTATGTTTAATTAGCTTCAATATCTCTCAAGAATATGATCACATTCTCATTAATAGAAGAATTAGAAGAAAAGTCCCAACACATAATTACACAAATTAAAGAACTTTAATTTACAAAACAATATTTGGCAAATTAAAAATTAAAGATTGCGGCCGGACTTATTTTACAAAACAATATTTGGCAAAACTTTAGGAGAAAAAAAATTCTATGCACTACAAAATACTACCCAAGGCAATAATTTAAAAAATATATATATGTAGAAAATACATAATATAGATATAAAATTGTGGGATATATATAAAGTAGTAATTGATTATTTTTAATCATGATTAGAACTTTGCTCTAGTTAATTAAATTTTCACTGTTAATTTAAAATTAGGACATGTGTCTCCAATTCAAGCAAAGACATTTGGATTAAAAAAAGAAGAAGAAGAAGAAGAAACGAGCCAAATCTTAATTATTTGACAATTGACACTAATTAAGTGCCATACTGTTTGAATCATATCCAATTTCTTGCACAAAACATTAGGCTAAAAATTTAGAGAAATTTTCGCATATAGTCACTCAAAAATATTTTAATAATACTTCATAGCTATAGTTTGGGTAATTACATTTTTTAACTATAGTTATAGCTACATTTGTATAATTCACGCAACATTTGTATACATTTGTATAATTTGCTATATAATTTGCAGTTTTTGTATAGTGTTTGTATATTTTGCTATACAATTTGTGCACAATGTTTGTATAATTCGCTATACAATTCAGTGTTTGTGTATGTTGATATACAATTTGATTTGCGCACAAACATTTGTATAAATTACACGAATTATACAAAATTCAAACTATAATTACAACTAGATATTTGCTGCAAGTTATAATTTATTCAAACTATAGCTATATTAGGTATAATTAACAAACATATGTTTATTTATCCGCGTAATTATTTCAAAAATTTATGTATAATATTCCAATTGTATCCATCATAAGAGGGTAAAAAGTGAGATATTTATCGTTTACAAAGAAGGGAAACTATAAAAAAAAAAAAAAGGATAAAATGCAAGTGATAAAAGAATAAATACTAGAGATGCAAAATGCAAAATTGAACTTTCTTTTTATCAATTGGTAGAGATTATAAGGATGAAGGATGATTGTTTATTGGATCCTGAAAATCTTTAATTAATCAGACCACTTTATAACATTATTAATTTCAATATTTCTTTTATTGTTATAGTAAAACATTTTTATAGAAAATGTATAATACAATTATATAACAGAAAATATTATAATTATTATAATGAAATGTTATTACATAAAATTTGATTGTATATAGAAATATCATCTTTAAAAAAGGGCATGATGTGGTATAGCAAATTATCATACTAAAGTCAAAATTTGTAACATCGCATCACGATATTATTGATATTCGATATGGCGATATTTAGTATGTATGAAGAACAATAATTGAAATACCAAATATTATATTGAGGTATACAATTATATATACAACTCATACATGTTAATGTGATACTAACAACTTTATCAATGAGTATTAGTACGGAAAAAAAAAATTTATATGTTGAAATTTTGACTACTCTATCTTGATTGAAATGTCTTTTTTATATAATTAATTAACGAAAGAAATTAAATATACTTTCTTTTAATTATTTCTATGTTTAAGATGTTAGTATAATATAAGAAAGTCGTTTCTTGAAAAATCAAAGTCATAATCATCTATTATACGATTATATATAAATCATTGCTTTTGGTACCAAAGTTAAACTTGAACATAGCAAATTATATGTATTTAATATTAATAATATAATATTAAAAAAATTTACAAATTGAAGTTTTCCAATACCATTGATACCATGCACACCATGTGAAATATTATCCATCAAACCCCCCAAAATTGCTCATTGAATTAGAGAAAAGAAAGTCAAATAAAAGCTACGCACAAATATCTAATTTAATGTCAAAGTCAACTTACACAGTCAACCTTTTTAGGTACGTGCCCAAGTTTTAAACAAAGTCCTTATCCAATGTGCTATATTTTCTTTATAAAAAGAACACAATTTACACCTCTAAAGTCCATACAAAATTCCACATCACAAAAATCAAAATAAAAAAAATATATATCGATCATATTACAAAGTTAGAGAAAATAATGAAGAAGGTATTCCTATTCCTATTTCTTTCTATCTTTGCCATCTTCACAAACTCTTGGCTTTGTGAAGCATCTTCGGCACCTGATCCAGTTCTTGACATAAATGGTAAAATTCTTCGAACAGAAAAGACATATTTTATAGTTCCAGTAAACGGCAAAAAATATGGTGGCGTTGCCGTGGAAACCATCGGCAATAATGAGGCATGTCAACTTAGCGTCATCCCAAAACGTTACGTTGAACCACATGGCCACGGCTTGGAATTAATCCCAGTGAATAAGAAGAAAGGTGTAATTCGTGTGTCTACTGATTTAAACGTTGCAATTTACAGCACCTACGATTGTCTAAATTCGACAATGTGGCAACTAGAGAAATACGATGGAGGGAGGTATTTTATTAATGTTGGTCCTAAGGCTAAAAAGAATTGGTTCAGAATTGAGAAATATGGACATGGTTATAAATTTGTTTACTGTAAGGGTATTTGTAAAGATGTTGGAGTTGTTAGGGTCAAAGGTCAGAGGCGTTTAGGTCTTAATGGAGCCCCGCTTGTGTTCAACTTTGAGAAGGAAATTCTTTTTGGTCGCTAAAGCGTATTCACTTGCTCTAATTTCACTCTACCAAAATCACACTAGTCTATACTAATGAGGATGATTATAACTCGTCCCTCATGGAATAATAATAATGATGTAATAAGGAGTGCCCTTTGCTAATATGAAGGCATTTTGTTTCTTCTTCTTTTTTGTCAATTTTGTTTGGATCGTCAGGTATTATTTCATAATGTATTGCATTATGTTACATTATATTGTAATATTTTGATAAATATAATATTTGAATAGATTGTATCGTTTGCACACCACATCAACATTTTGAAGAATAAAGATACAAGAAAAGTTAGGGTATAAAATAGAGTCGTTTTAAAAAGTCCGACAAAGAATAAAATAGAATTATTAAATAATAGACAAAGATAAAATGAGGAAAAAAGATAATTACACAATCACACTAAATCGATCATCGCACAAAACAAGACTTTTCGTCATTACCCAACAATGAATTTAACAATATGATATAATAACTAAATTTAAATAACTATCAAAATAAACATATATTTAAATTAAAAATACAACTTAATATAATACAATATAACAAAAATAGAATAAGTAACAACCATCCAAGCAATTAGCTAGGATGTGAGGGTAGGGTTTCAATATTAAATAGTGTTGATTATAATAAACCCTATGTTTAAAATGAGAATAGTTTAGATTTTCGATGTCAATGGTCATTTAAAAATTAAAAGAGTTTAAATCACATAAATGGTTAAAATGAATATCCTTAGAATAACTTAATACTATTAAAATTATTTATACTTACAATATATATTATAATTAATTACTTAAAACTCAAAATGATAAAGGTAGCATTAAATGAACTATTGTAAAATGAAGCGTATCTCTTGACTCTTTAAGTATAGGATTCTATAAATGTTGCGAACTTGTGATTGATAGACCATGGGCGTGTAGATATAGTTTAAGTCCTATCTAAATACACTTTTATTTAAGTCCCACGTCGGTGGGATGAGAAAAATATACATGGTCTTCTTGGACTTGGACAATCATTCAGTCATAAACGAAATTTAGGGATTGAATTAGGTTCAAAATTCATTTTTTTTTACCTATTTCATCACAAAAAGGTATTAATTAATTTCAAAGCCTTATACATCAAAACAAAGCTCTTAATCCATCTAGATCAAATTAAAGGCAAAAGGGATTGCAAAATGCATGTATTATTCAGTGACAATAAAAAGCAACAAAGAAGAAATAAAAGCATAGGATAGGCACTCATTATTGTTCTTCTATGGAACAACTTATTGTGCCCTTATTCTAATTATTTTGTTATTTATTCAATCTCAAGGAGTGATTTCCTTCCTGAAATTGAACACAAAAGGTACATTGCTGAGTGCCAAACGTCTATCTCCATTGACCATAAAAACTCCAACATCTTTGCAAATGACTTTGCAGTGAGTGCACACTGAAGGACAATAAACAAACTTGTAACCACGCTCATACTTCTCAATTTTGAACCAATTCCTTATAGTCTTAGGACCAGGATTTCCTTCGACTCCACCATCTTTAATAAAATACTTCCCTGTTTTCGGATCATACTTCTCAAGTTGCCACACTGTGGATTGATCACCACACCCATAGGTACTGAAAATCGCGATGTTTAAATCAGTAGACACACGTATTACGCCTTTCTTTGGGTTCAGGGGAAATAATGTCACGGAGCTTCCGTGCACATCGAACATTTGTTGAACGACACCAAGTTGACATTTCTCATTGCCAGTGGGTTCTAGAGAGATCCCACCATGTCTGTGATTTACTGGCACTACGAAATACGCAGTGTGTGTTCGGAGGATTTTGCCGTTTATGTCAAGAACAGGGTCGGGTTCAAGTGCAGAATTGGAACTTGTGAAGATGGCAAAGACAGAGAAAAGAAGTAATAGCACTACCTTATTCATATTTACTGAAAATTTGGGAGTAATGTATGTGATATTGGGGATGTATGCGATTAGTGCTTTTATATAAGAAAAATAGCACATTGGTTGGATTTTGGTTTAATTAAAATTCTGAGGTTGACGGTGTTTGACCCTGCATTGGTTTTTCTAAAGAAACCAAACCAGCTGCACAACTTGTCAACTTGGTGTTCCGAGCTGATTGTTTAATCCCAAAGCATTGAAATTTATCATGGTTAATTAACAATGCTCGTTAATTAATTTCAATCAGATGATAAAAGATTATGCAAAACACACATGCTGTATATGCTATTATTGATTTGGTATAAATATCGGATGTTGGTAAGTAGTTGTTTCTTCGAGGTGAACCAAAAGGACATAATATATCCCAATGGGGTTGGGTGTCGGGTCCAAGCACATAATTTTCAGCATCTACAAGTATTAAGAGGCTGGTTTTATGCAAGTGAAGATGGTATATTGAAGACATCACATCAGGAGAATTCAAGAACATGAAGAGTATATATTGGTTCATTTTTCTTGTTTCCTGTTGCAAATTATACATTCTTGTTTCGAGAACAAAGTAACAAATTATACATTCTCGTCAAAGATTGGATCGACTATTTCCTCAATAGAAATCTTTCTAAGAATCTACAGCAATTTTGCATACTAAACTTGAATTTTTTTTTTTTTACATAAAGGAGAAAGATTGAGTACATTCATATCACACATTACAGTAAATCAAGAAGTTCTTGAAATCAGGATTAATGCAAGTCGAAAATCTTTCCTTGTCTTGGTAGAGATATCCACTTTCCATTAGACCATTCTTGATGAAATCTCAACACACCAGAAGGGTAAGCAATGTTATCTCCAGTTGTAGGGAAGTAAACATAGTACTCATCTCCAACTTTCGCACTGATAAATCCAAACCACCATCCATCATTGGCAAATACATCAACCATATCGTATAGACGGAATTCATTTTCTGACATTTTTTCTTGTTGATGAGGTGGAACAGGCCGGACCTCTGCTGCAGTGACAACATCATCTAGCAGCTCAGACTCATCATCAGCCAACAAAGTTTTATACTTGATTCTGTAATGATAAGGGCCAGTGGAACAAACAATAGTTGCATTGTAGTAAGATCCTATGAATCCAAGTTCTTGCATTGCCACCTCAACTTCATCTCCCTTTTGAAATTCTTTTGTTATCTGTTGTTTCTTGAATGCTATTGATTTTATTTTCCTTGAGAGCATCTCCATTCTTGATTGGTGGCGTGCATTCATTTCTGTGACGTTGACTGGGGCCATTTTGAGAGTAAAAGTGAAGATTGATTCAATTGAATGAAAAAGTGAGGAACTATGAAGCTTTGCAACTGAATTTATAATTTTATTTTCTTCCGTATCAACGGCAACTGGCAAGTGTTTTTATTGAATTTTTTTTTAAAAAAAGTTAATTACAAGGTAGTATAGTTTATGTAGTAATCTTTATTTAATAAAAGTATATTGATTTTTTTTTTTAAATACTTGCTTTCTTATTACTATTAAGGGAAGCATTAGAAATAATTATCAAATTTCATCTTGAATACAATATTTTTTGGTCAGCTAAAGTACCTGTTAATTTGGTACAAGAGGCAGTAGTGACTGTTTCCTACTGTTGTAGTTTCTTTTTCGCCGAATTCTATGTCTATCTATTATTTCGTTTGATTGAAGTAGTAACTTGCTATAGTACTATTACGTATCTATATATTGTAGTATTTTCGTCAAGTCTTTTCCTGAACTGTTTTTGCCTTGAGCCAAAGGTCTATTGGAAACAATCCCTCGCCTTTACCTTTGAGGTAGAGGTAAGGTTTGTGTACATTTTATCCTCCTCAGACCCCAATGTGTGGGACTACACTAGGGATAAGAATGGCAAACAGGGTGGAGTAAGTGTGGAGTAAATCTGCGTAAATCCACTAAGATTTAAACTTAAACCCACTCTATCCCGCCCTCCGAAGCTTGTTAAAAGTTTCAAAATACTAGAAACAATAATTGTTAGTCAGAAGATTCAAATTTGTTAACTGCTTAATATTTTAGTTTAACTGCTTAAATTAATATGTTAATGCTGTTTTAAACATGTCAATAATTTTTTTGGTTGAATCTGATGTAATAAACAAAATACTGAATGTAGTAGTGAGAAAGAAACAAATATGTCAATAACTTCTTTCTTTTAATTGTTTTTCCAGGCTTGGGACTAAATAAATTCTAATATAAATCTCACTGCTTTTGTTGCAGTTGGGACGAGTTGAGGATTGGAGTTTTGTATAGTTAGCCAAGTTGTGCGACATGCCAATTTAGGACTACTAACTCCCACATCGGATATGCAACACATAAACTCCAGCCTTATGAGGGTTCGAACCACGATATATTGACACGACCTTACTTGAACAGGATCTGTTCTATAGGCTCGTACCACTGTATCCTTGAATTCTAAGGAGACAGGAAACCAAGTCTGGTTGATGAAGCATGGCCATGTGACCAGAGCGTGATTAACAGACTTCCATGGCTCCTCGAGCTGTGGTTGCAGTAGATGATCGTTCTTAGGCCTCTTAACAGGGCTAAGATGGTCTCATGGCTGTCTGACAGATTATCCTTCTTTTTTGTTTTCCTTATCGCAACGTTTTGAATTACTGGTGCACATTCAACTAATCTTCACCATTTTCAGCATCCTCCTCTTCAGCCATTTTCCTTTTCTTTTCTTCTTCCTCTACAAAAGATCAAAGTTGGATAGCTGGAACAAAAGTAACCCAGGAAACAGATTGCCTCAAATCAATAAAATAATATGCTTCAGTTTTATTTGTTTGAAAAAGAATAAAAAAAAATAGAGCTTCAAACACATATAAAAGATCACATCCAAACAGTTCTTTCTAGACATATATTGTCATAAAATATATGCCTCTACTGTTCATGAATTCCTCATTTTCAAGTTTAACTGTCTAAACAATTATGCAAATTGGCACGTGTGAGTAAATTCTCTTATTCATATTTATGGTTTAAGGTGGAAGATGTGTGAAAGGATCAGAGCAACAATAGCCTCCAAAGGCAATTCTTTGATTGGAAGACTAGACCATCTGTTGATTAAGACTTAGGGATAAAGATGATTTTAATATATTTATACTTTTCTTTTGCACAATTTCTTCTTTTTTAAATAATTAGGTCAGCTTGCATGCACTTCGACTAATTTGAAAGGTACCTACTACTTTCACCAACACAAGTACCAGGTTCCTCTATCCAGTGTCCACCGATGCTTGGACATATGCGAAGAAATCACCTAATATTTTCGCTTCCGCTAGCTTTTGAACCTGAGGCCTATGTTTGTCAATCCACTTCATTGACCACTAGACTACATCCTTGGGTTCTTAGCAATTGGGAATGTATAATGCACAATAAAAGTCTTCTACAACATTATATTAATTCCATATTGCTTTCATATGGCATCTCTAAAAGTCAATGTGACTCCAACTGGATATGCTCTGTCGTCTCATACAACTTACATTACTTCAATCTAGGCTAAATGTTGCTGGACGTTAAGTAGAAAGCTGACTTGCCTAAAATGATTGGTGCTTAATCCTCCACAGGTGCAACGGCAATAAAAAATATTGGGGTGGAGTATAAAATTAATCTCACAATATCATTCTTTTCGCTATCATCAGGGTCATTTGTAAACAATGTTGTTAAAAGGCCCGCTTAAAGCGTGGCTTAGGCCATAAATCTCACGAAGTTTAGGTTGACCCAAAGCATGCATCTCTTTGTTTCTTCATTGATGGTCTCTATCATTAAGAACACAAAGTAAGCACTAATTATAAAACAAAATGATACATTTATGAATAAACTTCAGTAATTAGGAATAAAAACTCAAAAACTAAATGTATGAGAACTACTTCAAAACACAAAAATACATTGTTTCATCTAAACAAAACATTAAAATGTTTATCTATACATAATTTGAGGTGTATAACTAATGTATGGTTTTTTCCATTCTTTTGTATAATAGATTAGTGTTTCTGTTTATAGTTACATTTAGAAGAACTTTAGAAACTGACCAAGCCTATCGAAAAGAACTAACTTGAACCAACTGTTAGATTTCAGGGTAGCAATCAGCATTCCAGCGTGGCTTGCAACAATTCAAAATGTTTGCAGCTCTAGCATGGCTCGAGCCAAAGTACTAGACACTACACTTGCAGCAATTCAAAATGTTTTTAGCAATTCAAAGTGTTTGCAACACTGGAAAGGAAAAGGCGTGGATTAAAATTGGGTTGGGCTTGGGACTTGGGTTAAAATTTTAAAATAAAAATTTAGAAATTATATATTATAATAAAACTTCAAATTTTTACCAACCACAATCACATCAAAATATCAAAATGACAAAATTATTATTACAATACCATATATTATGAAATCATGGGAGAGGTACCAAATCTATCTTCCATCGTAACCAACTGCTGCAAGGGCATTTAAGACCTTCAACATTGATTTTTACTTTTGCATATTTGTACCCCTGCATAGACAATAAACTGGATTGATTTTTAAGGTTAAAACTAACCCTTTTATCTGAAAAATACCCTAACTTTTGTTCTTCCACAATTCTTCGACACCTCTTTCTATTTCAAACTGTTCCTGCAATTATTCAGTTTAGAAAAGGAATATAAGATCGAATTTGTTGTGCTAAAGCCAGGATCGCTTGGAATAGATTTCCTGCCGCCACCATCCTAAACCCTAACCTAAATATTTTTCTCCATTCTCAAAGCTTCTCTACATCGCTGAAGCAAAAACACCCAAAGTTTTCATCTTTGTGACTTCAGTACTATCTTTTAGGTAGCTTTCGTTTTCATTTTGCTTTGTTTTAGCACATGGGTCTTTGTTGGGTTGAACATTTTCTTCAATAGAAGATTTTGTTGAAAAAAGATAAGATCTGAGTGCTTTCAGTTTTACTGGAATGGCTCTTATCTCCTTCTATGGGGTGCTTTGTGAACTTGAATGCTTAATTTTTCTTGTTTCATGTTTTCTAGTAGAAAAATAATAGGTCATTTTTAGAGCTAACTGTTTGAGACATTAATTGTTTTTGACCTTCAATTGTTAATAGCTCTTTTATTCAATATCTCTTTTGTAGGAGAAATTCCCTTTGTTATACTTACTTTCTTCTTCAATTCTAAGATTCTAGAAATTATTGCAGAGAGGTGTTCTTAGTGCGACTTGATTTGATTTTTATTTATTAGAAAATCAGATCAAATACTACGATTCTTTGAATTTTAAAGTAAAAGAATCAAAGAAAAAGCCCATGGAGGAAATGAAAATGAGTTAAGTCGTACATGATATCTCGTGAAAAATTGTTGCTAACATGATTTGGTTGTGAATTTTTACTCAGTCAGACATCTCTGTAGTCACTATGTTTGATGATATGCTTCCAAGAATCAATTCTTTTACAAGTATTCGTTAGAATATATATCAATCATCTTCACGGGGGAAAACATATGCATTTATCATTCAGCAACATAAAAGGTGTATTTCTTCATCTAGACTGTGTCTGCAATCTCTATGCATGTGTGTATTGCTGGTGTGTCAATTTTTTGGATGCTTTCGCATGTTGTTTGCTTATCCTGAGTATCTTAGGTTAGCAAGATTGATAGTATAGCCATTGTGCTAATTAACTCCAAAGGCACTCATTTTGCATTGGTAACATGTGAGTAAACGAGGGGGGTGTAACACTACTATTGTTCTTGGCAACTTGCAGATGAGAAATGTGTTTACCAGCCTTGCAACTGCTTCTTTATAAGTCCCATTTAGCACAATCTCTTCTTCTTAATGTTGTTGCTCTACACGGGACCCTTTTAATTATTCTTCCTGTTAGCTTTTTTAGTTTTTTAAAATAGTGTGTTCAATCTAATCTCCTGTTGGCTTAGTGTTGAGCCTAAACTGTATTACAAAATGTTTTTTTTGAATTGCACCGGGTGTCCGAGTCCTGTATGACAAAATGTTTTCATTGTCTCGTTGGTGATGGTTGAAGTTAATTTCTTCTTACTCTTCAATATGGCTAGAACGACAGTATTTTTGAACATCATGCTGTGGTTAATTTGTTTATCTTAAGATTATCATGTTGTGGATACGGTCGAATTGCCTTTTAATGATGCTATGGATGTTGTATTTTAGATAAAATTGAATTACATAAAACTTAGATTTTTAACTTCAAAATCTATGGTCAACCTGGAGCTTAATATAGTGATGATAACTGGGTTTACACATATTTGGGTTTCTGGACGTACCGAATTTCTGCCAATAAGCTCGATGGTTATTGTCTGATAGTTTACAGTTCAAGTTTCAGCTCCATTTTGTTTGATATAAGTTTGAATTGTTCAGCCACTCGCTTAATTTGACTCATTAATTATTGCTTTATTTCTAATTGTATTTTACACTTAGTTTTTTAGATGCTATTGATCGTCGATTTTGATTCAAGTTTGTCCCCTTATGATCTTATGCTGGATTGCAATTTGCAGCTTATCATACATCAAAATGTTGTACGGATTGAGGATTTTAAAAGTTTATTAGTTCCTACAACAACTAAAAGTTAATATACAATAATAATTGGGTTCATATTCAAACATTTATAAATATTTTATAAGGTTTAAGCAAAAGTTAGTTCCTATAAACCACTGCGCAACACACTGGATCTGCCCATGAATCTAATGTTAGAAACAGTGTATTTTACTGGGAAATTTGCTAAGGTTAAATTATATTTTTGTGCTTAGTGGTTTTAATGAATATGTAGATCGATATTAATTATGCTGTCAAGCAAAGGCTTTCCTTTTTTTTTTTTTGGTTTTTGATACCATTTATAGTTGGATGAAATAGAATTTACTCCTGATTAAATGGTGGTTATGAGATATTCATGAATTAATAAAATTTGCAATTTTCGGGAGGTTACTTTCTAAATTTGGTATGTGAAGAGTGTGTTATTTGGATGGTTGTTATCTGTTGTATTGTATCATCTTGTTATATTAAAATGTCATCGTAAACTTGAATATATGCTTACCTATTTGACTTGTAATTACAGTGGCTACAACCTGTTGGGGGATTTGCTTTACAACAAAGGGCTTACCTTCGCTGAGAGAGATAGATGCTCATTACTTGAGAGGCCTTTTGCCTCCTGTGGTTTCCATATAGGTCAGTGCACACACCTTCTTTTCTCCATCTGTACAAAATGTATTGTTGTGCTTACAAATAAAATGATATTATGAACATTCAAAATTTATTTACTTTAGAAGTCTGACAATTAACTTAAGACAAGTAAATATAACTTATATGCTCAGTCAAGCCACAGATGCCATCAGTTCAAACTTATTAATGAGGGAAATGCTCAACCACATTCATATTGTGGTGATTTAGAGCATGTTTGGATTGACATACTTTAGGTGCTTTAAAGCTAAAGTGGCTTTAACCATATTTGTGGTGTTTGAATAAAATTAAAAAGTTTTTAAGCACTTGTTTTTAAGCAAACTAACAAAAATAAGTCAAAAGTCATGAGTTAAAAATCTTAACTTATGGCTTTTAGCTTATTAGCCCATCCAAACGGGTTCTTAAATTGCAACTTTTGAAGATGGATGTAAAAAGAACCATTATTTGTGCAGTTTCTTTACCATTATTGATTGTTGTGGTTCTATTAAGTTAAGATTGCGATTCTTTATAGACATAAAAAGAATAGCGTACGAAAGCATGTTTACTTTCGAAGATACTAAATTGTATCTATCTAACTGATAGGTACATAATTGAATAAGAACTAAGAACAAGGATCTTCGGATTAGTACTCAGAATAAAATGCTTTATGTATGCAGTTTATTAAATTGCTAGATACAACTTTTCAGAAAATCTTCTTTATGCAGCCTATTCAGTTATCCCTTTTGTCAATTTTAGTTGTCCATCAATCTTGCGTAGTGCAAAGTTATTTGCATTGAAGGTGATTGGCTGATATTTGAAATATTGTTTCTAATTCTTGCGCTTCTTTTTACAAAAATTGCACCGTGTTTTCTTTTGATGTGTAGCCACACTTCACATTGAAAATTGGGAGGAGAAGAGGAGGTTCACTGTTTGTTTTTTTAGATGTGATTAAAAGCTCCTCTTACTTTTTTTTCTTAATGATATTGTTTGCTTGTTTGCACAGGGAACTTGTTTAGTTCACCAGATAAATATTATCCTAATTGTTTTGCCTACCTTTCTTATACTTGTCAAACCAATTTTAGCTTTTTAGCTACTAGGAAGGTTGGCAGAACAAAAAAGAAGAAGAATGTGTAGAACTAGTTGATATATCCTATTTGTTGGAGACCAAGATAATAACCCCTAAATTTAGATTTTGGAGTTAATCTAGCATTGGCTAAATTATGTTTTCCATTGTATTGGTTGTTACTGGATATAGTTATTATAAAGTTATAACTATCTGAATTTTGTTATTTTCTATTTGAATTGTCAAATATTTAATTGATCTTATTTATAGAAGATGAAAAAATTAACGTGCAGTGTTGGGCCCTTGCTTAGCACGGGCGCTCTTATACTTGTTTACCAATATGCCTAAGTATAATAATTCCTTTTTTAAGTTGTCACAATAAAATTTTGCACAATTCTTCAAAAAAATTAATTAGGGATATTATTTTATAAATATATTCCTTATTATTTTTTGAATTTTTATCTATATATACATAGGGGTGGGCATTCGGTATTCGATTTGTGATTTTTAAATTTTGGGTTCGATAGTTTGGTAATTAGTCCCCGTCGATAGCGTCATCCAAAAATGTTACGTTGAACCACATGGCCACGCTTTGGAATTAATCCCAATCAATATGAAAAGGCGTAATTCTCAGAGAAAATGATTAAAATGGTCTTAAATATATGGGATTTGGTTCCATTTGGTCCTTAATGTATGCACTCAATGGAAATAATCCATAATCATAAAATGTGATTATTTTGATTTTCAACCTATTTTTAACAATACCCAATTTTTTTGCCATCAAATTAACTCCTATCTTATGTGTCACTTACAGCTATAAAATATATCTTTTGCAGTTGGGAGTTTCAATTTCAATTCATGAAAAAACAAGCTAAAACAAAGATGTCAACAATAAGAAAGTCATAAAAAAACACATAAAATTGAATAAATCACACATATAATAATATATATTATATACTATATAATGGAGGAGGACATCTAAAGAATATCTAGTGTCAAGAGAAACAACTCATTAGAGTGTAGGAGGAAATGGAGACAAATCAATTGAGTATGAAAAGATCAAAATATTGAATGAATGATAAGAATTGAGGTTTGTCCATTAGTCGTTTTCTGGTGAAGGAGAAAATATTGAATGCCATTAAAAAGAAGGAAACAAATCTTAAATTAGCACCTCTTTTAGATTATACGGTTACTATTTTTTTAAAAAAAAATTGTGATTGAGATACTCTATTTATTTGATGGCAAAAAGGAATGTGATATTGTTAATGATAAGTTAAAAACCAAAATAATCACATTTAATATACATAAGAACTATTTCCATCACGTTCATATATTAAGGACCAAACGGAACCAAAGACCGTACATTAAAGACTATTTTGATCATTTTCTTGTAATTCGTGTGTCCATTAATTTAACTATTGCATTTTACAGCACCTAAAATTGTCTTCATTTTAGTTACCTTTTTCTCAAAAAAAAAAATTGTCTTCATTCAACAACGTGGCAACTAGATAAATACGATGGAAGGAGAGATTTTATTATGTTAGTTCGAAGGCTAGAAGGAATTGGTTCAGGATTGAGAAGTATGGGCATGGTTATAAATTTGTTTATCATAGGTATCTATGAAGATGTTGGAGTTGTTATTGCTTAACAATGTCCCTCTTGTGCTTAACTTTAAGAAGGAAATTCGTTTTGATTGTTGAAATGTATTCACTTGCTCTAATGTCGCTCTACCAAAACCATACGAGTCTATACTAATGAGGATGATCATAACTCGTCCGCCAAATAATAATAATGATGTAATAAGGAGTGGCCTTTGCTAATATGAAGGCATTTTTTTCTTCTTCTTTTTTGTCAATTTTTTTTTGTTGTAATATATTGTTTCATAATGTATTGTACTATCTTGTATTATATTATTATATTTTGATGAATATAACATTTGAACAATTTGTATTATTCCTAGTCACTGTATAATGTGTAGCGCATCAACAATTTGAAGAATAAACATACAACAAAAGTAGAATACAAAGTAGAGTTGTTATAAAAAGGTAACACAAAGAATAAAAATAGAATTATTAAACTACAAGCAAAGATAAGATGAGAAGAGAATTAAGATATCGACACAATCACACCAAATCTATCATATCACAAAACGAGACTTTTTGTCATAAATTACCTAACGATGAATTTAATAATACGATATAATCATGCAATTTAAATAACAACCAAAAGAAACATTATATATAAACTAACAATGTAATATAAAACAATAAGTAACAACTATCCCAACAATTAGCTGGAATGTAAGGGTGTGATTTCTATATTATAGGAGGTATAAGTATTTGATTTTGAAATACAGGGGTGTATTTGAATTGAGTCATATAATAGGAGAGTATATTGTAATTAACCTTAATCTAAAATGAGAACAATTTAGAATTCCGATGTGAAAGATCGTTTAAAAATTAAAAGAGTTTAAGCCATATACATCATTAGTATAAATATCCTAAAGATAACTTAATACTATAAAAATACTTATACCGACGAGGTATATTATAACTTAAACCAAAAATGATAAAGTAAGCGTTTAATGGAACTATTGTAAAATGAATCATCTCTTATGAATAGGGTTCTATAAATGTTGTGAACTTGTGATTGACGTGGACGTGTAGATATAGTTTAAGTGTATAACCTATCTAAATACACTTTCATTTAAGTCTCACATTGGTGAGATGAGAAAACTATACATGGTTTTCTTGGACTTGGACAATCATCTACCCATAAGCAAGCTTTTAGGGTCGGAGTAGGTCCAAGATCCATTTTTTTTAGAACTATTTCATCACAAGAAAATATTAAAAAGAGGTATTAATTAGTTTCAAATTTTAGCTTCGTACATCAAACAAGGCTCTTAATGTTTCTAGCTCAAATTAAGGGCAAAAGGGATTGCAAAATACATGTATTAATATTTAGTAACAATAAAATGCAACAAAGAAGAAATAAAAGCATAGCCTAGGCACTCATTATTATATTACTGTTCTTCTCTATGGAACAACTTATTGTGCCCTTATTCTAATTATTCTGTTATTTGTTCAATCTCAAGAAGTGAATTCCTTCCTGAAATTGAACACAAAAGGGACATTGCTGAGTGCCAAACGTCTCTGTCCATTGACCATGTAAACTCCAACATCTTTGCAAATGCCTTTGCAGTGAGTGCACACTGAAGGGCAATAAACAAACTTGTAACCATGCCCATACTTCTCAATTTTGAACCAATTCCTAATAGTCTTAGGACCAGGATTTCCTTCAACTCCCCCATCTTTAATAAAATATTTCCCTGTTTTCGGATCATACTTCTCAAGTTGCCACACAGTGGATTGATCACCACACCCATGGGTGCTGAAAATCGCAATGTTTAAATCAGTAGACACACGTATTACGCCTTTCTTTGGGTTCACCGGGAATAAGGCCACGGAGCTTCCATGCACATCGTATATTTCTTGAACAACACCAAGTTGACATTTTTCATGGCCAGTGGTTTCTAAAGAAATCCCGCCATGTTCGTGATTTATTGGCACTACGAAATATGTAGTGTGTGTTCGGAGGATTTTTCTGTTTATGTCAAGAACTGGGTCAGGTTCAGGCGCAGAATTGGAACTTGTGAAGATGGCTAAGACAGAGAGAAGAAGTAATAGCAATACCTTGTTCATCTTCAAGTGAAAATTTGTGAGTAATGTTTCTTTTTCTGTTTTGTTTGGATGGATGTTTGGATATATGTGATTAGTGCTTTTATGTAAGAAAAATAGCACATTGGTTGGACTTTGGTTTGATTAAAACTTTGGGTGCCTAGAGTAGAGAGGTTGATGGTGTTTGACCCTGAATTGGTGTTCTTAGCTGATTGTTTTGATTAATGGTATTTATCTAAGGAAACCAAAAGTTGGTGTTCCTAGCTGGTTGTTTAATCCCAAATCATTGAAGTTTATCATAGTTAAGTTACAATTGTTGTTTACTTAATTATAGTCAGGTGATATAAGAATATACAAAACAGACATGCTATATTGGTTTGGTATAAATATTGGGTAGCAGGTAAGTAGTTTTTCTTTGAGGTAAACCAAAAGGACAGGGACCCAACGGGTCCAAGCTTATACAGTTTTCAGTATTTAACTGTTTTGAGAGGCTAGTTATGTGCAAGTAAAGTTGTGTACAATTTTCAGCACTCAATTTCCTCCTTCCTTTTTTCTTTCAGTTTCTGATTGTAGCTATATAGTATATCAAAAACAAGATGGTATATTGAAGACATCACATCAGGAGAATTCAAGAACATGAAGAGTATATATTGATCCAATTTTCTTGTTTCCTATTGCTGTCTCATTATCGACAGATCTATACATACTAAATCTCAAAATTGCTAATGAATATTCGGGGGTCATTTGTTTGGGAGTAGGTTATTGTGGGATCTATGAAGCTCGGATTCTCCACAAAAATTTAGTTGGTCACTCGAGAAGTCTAGTCGGATTATTTGGTTGAAGTCATAATCTAAGTGCAAGTGTGCAAATTTGAAAAGAAGACCCTAAAATTACCTTTTAACTTTTAAAACACCCTAAATTAGTTGTTTTTTTTAAAGTGAATACAAAAAGCGACGCCTTTCTTGCCTTTGTCGCCTCTCGCCTTTCTTGCCATTGTCGCTATGACGTCACCTTTTGAAGATCGCCTCGCCAGAAAGCTATAAGGCGATGAAGGGTCGCCTCGCCTCTCGTCATTGGCGACAAGGCGATCGTCTTTCACAACACTGGGGATAACTTATACTATTGGTAAGGTATAAATGATGGGATAAATAATCCCATGACTACTTACTATCTCCAACTGTAGGATGAAATAATCTTACTTTTAATCATTATATCTCACACCAAACGACTCCTCAGTTCTGTAAAAATATAGCTTAAAACGGAATTTGGGGGATTTTTATTTGTTATGACAGAAAAATAATGCATCTTATGTAAGGCTAAAACAGAGTAACAATTATAGATTCTTTCTCAATATAAAAGAAATCTTTATCAGCATATATGGGAATTTTGCAACTAAACTTGAATTTTTTCAACATAAAGGAAAGGATTCAGTTTATTCATCACATTACAGTAAATAAAAAATTTCTTGCAATCATATCAGTGCAGAGTTATCCACTTTCCATCAGACCACTCTTGATGAAATCTCAATTTATCAGGAGGGTAAGCTATGTAATCCCCTGTTGTGGGGAAGTAGACACAGTACTCTTTTTCAATCATCCCACAGATGAATCCAAACCACCACCCCTCATTGTCAAATACATCAACCATTGTATAGAGACGGAATTCCTTTTTTGACATTGTTTCGGGTTGATGGGGTGGAACAGGGCGGACCTCACCTACAGAGACGACTTCCTCTAGCGGGGCAGACATATCATCAGTGAACAGAGTCTTGTACTTGATCCTGTAATGATCAGCGCCAACAGTATCAACGATAGTTGCTTTGTAGTAAGAGCCTATGAATCCATACTCTTGACTTGCCACTTCAACTTCATCACCCGGTGGGAATGCTTTTGTTGCCTGCTGTTTCTTGAATGCTATCGATTTGATTTCCTCTGACAGCATCTCCATTCTTGATTTGGGGTGTTGCTCTGAACCAGTTTCTGTGAATTTCATTCGTGCCATTTTGAGAGTGATAATGAAAATTGTGAGGAATTTGAGAGTGATAATGAAAATTGTGAGGAATTTGAGAGTGAATGAAAATTGTGAGGAACTATGAAGCTTTTGCAAGTGAATTTATAGGGCAGAGAATTCTGTTTCCTTTCAGTGATTAGGAATGGGAGTAATTGCTTTCCTACTTTCTTTGGTTGTGTTTACCAGATTCTTTACTTCATTACCTTTCCTTATTTATTTGAGACTTGAATTATGGCAAACTTCTTTAATTACATTTCCTAATTTATTAGGGATTTGAACAATGGCAAGTAAAACAAGATGGAGTTGCAAATTACAAATTATCTACTGAATTTGCTTAAATTTATTTTTTATCAATAAAGTCATTCAACTTATCGAAAATGTTTTAAATATCCTTAAACTATGTGAAATGAAAAAAATATTCTCCGTTTATAATTTGATAAAAAAAAAATACCTTTACTATCAATAATGTGATCTAAAAATGTCCTTATAGCTAATAGTTTGATCCAAAAATGCTTTTATTGTTACTAAATGAGTAGAAAAAATGCACTACTTAAAATAAATATTTTTTTCTTTCAGTACATATTGTTCATTGTACAAATATTACTCTACTTTTAAAGAACTTTTTTCTTGTTTTCTTTCTTTTAAAATAACTTCAACTAAAAAAAATGTAGATTTTTTCTTCTTAATATCATTTGATCAAGATAAACTATTAAAAGAAAAATATACTCAATAAAATAAGAGATTTTCTTATTTTTTACTTTTTTTCATAATTGAAGTAGTATAAACATTTACTAGTGAAAAAAAATTATATTACAAAAAGAGTACTCAAAAAGAAAATAAATAATATCTTTAGTTTGAAAAAGGGCAATTTTTAACCCATTAAATGATGAGAAAGATATTCTTTTGGATCAAATTATAGATGACGAAGATATGTTTTGACTTAAATATTAATTGAAGATATTTTTATTCAACTTGCACTTAATTTTAGAGAATTTTGACCAATTTTTTGTAACGTAAACTATGTAAATTAAGTATTTTTGACCATTTTTTTGTAACGTAAACTATGTCAATTAAGTATTTTTGACCCTTTTTTTGTAACGTAAATTATGTCAATTAAATGTTTTTGACCCTTTTTTTTTAACGCTGATTTTTCTACGAGGTCAATTTGACCAAAAAAAAATTAAGAAACAATTACATGACCCCTCAAGTTTGGGTTTTCCACAAAGTCACTTTGACCAAAAACTAAAGCTAAATAGATAATTACATGACCCCTCAAGTTTGGTTTTGTAATACTTCCTTTTTTTTTAATGGTTTATTATATACTTACAACTTTACCTTTCTATTTTGATTTTTTAAAGATAATCTTTTAACCTAATTACTGTTAACATAAAAAACATATAATGCAAATGAGAAGTGAAGTATGTACATTTTAATTGAAAAATAAGTGGAGCATATTTAAACAATTCATAAGATTAATTCGCCTATAAATTGCTTTATTTTTTAATTTAAATTATTTAAAACATAACACCTTTGGTCATATTTGTTCATATACATTATTGCCTAAAAGCATGTTAAATTGACATATATGTAATTTATTGTAGTTTGACATGCCTAACATGGGACATAAAATTGTCACACAAAGAGTAAAATGAGAAAGGGAAGCATCCAATAAACCATAAAGGAAGCATTATGAAACCAAACTTGAGGTTTCTCTTTTATGTAATCATCTCTTTTGTTTTTTTGGTCATAGTGACTTTCTAGAAAAAGAAAGATTAGTCGAGTGATTTTTGAGAAAAATAATTTAAGTTGAATGGTTTTGTTGATACAAAAATAAATTTGAGTGACTTTATTAGATAATCTGTTATAGTTGAGGGGCCTTATGAGTTATTAACTCAAAAAGTCATGAAGTACTTCCTAATGGGAATTGGAATGGTTGCTACGGAATTTAATTGTATTCACCTTAAAACAAATTAACACCTTAAAACAAAGTAAAGAGCTTACTTTATTCTATTAGAAAATGAAACATTATAAATATTTAAATAAGAAAAAAAGAGGTTGTTAGCTTCAAGAGTACAAGTGAGTCAAAAAGGTGAACAAGAACATTTTTGGATCCAAAAGTATATGATAGAGACAATTTAGGCCCAATATCAATAGTTCGACACCATTTTAGGCCCTTTTCCATTAAAAATATAATGAAATTATAAGGTATAGTTTACTTAATTAATGTATATTTAATAAAAGTAGAGTGGCTTCTTCTTCTTAAATACTTGCATTTTCATTCACATTAAGGGAATAGTAAGAAATAATTATCAAATTTAGTCTTGAATTTCTAAAATGACAACTTTTTTAAATTTTAAGCTTAACTGACTATTTATTTGGGATGAGAGGAAATAACACAGCAAGTTATTTTTTTTTTCCTATAAAGAAACAAAATCTAGAAAAGTAAGCTCCATTTATCATTGTTTTTTCAATTGAGTTGGGAGTAAATCTAATACAAATCTCACTGCTTTTGTTGCAGGACGAGCTGAGAATTGGAGTTTGCATAGTTAGCCAATTTTGTACTACTTACTCCCACATCGGATATGCAACACATAAACTCCAGCCTTATGAGGGTCCGAACCGCGATCCATTGTCACGACCTTACTTGAACAGGATCTGTTCTATAGGCTCGTACCACTGTATCCTTGAATTCTAAGGAGACAGGAAACCAAGTCTGGTTGATGAAGCATGGCCATGTGACCAGAGCGTGATTAACAGACTTCCATGGCTCCTCGAGCTGTGGTTGCAGTAGATGATCGTTCTTAGGCCTCTTAACAGGGCTAAGATGGTCTCATGGCTGTCTGACAGATTATCCTTCTTTTTGTTTTATTAATACATTTTAGTTCTTCACGAGAGGATTATCCGTAGTTCATATACAAATAAGGGTTATCTCTAACCCCACCATAATGGTGACTTTGTGATTAAAATTGATCTTATTAAATTTATACCATAAGAAAGATTTCATAAACTTACATTTTTTACCTTCTAATTGTTTTTTTCAATTTCGTTTTAATTTTCCAATCTGCTCCCACAAGTAACTCTTTCCTTTTCCTTAATATACTATGTTTGGTTGACATATAACTTTTACCTCAGGCTTATTCTTGGATATCCCATAAAACTTGAGATGGGATAAAGTAGTCCAGATATTATAATCTCAGAATTACAATTCCGGGATAACTTAGCCTACGAACTAAACGGCCCCTAAGAATTTCCATTATCCCAGAATGAGCATGTAAAAAAAGTCAACCACTGCACATTGAAACATACCAGCCACTTGTGATAAAGTTGCTCCTCAACTCACTCATAAATGAACCTTTCTTATAATCATGTTCGAACCAGTTTGGGCACCACTCAACTATTTCATCATATATCATTCGCAGAACATGCGTTACATAACTCTATCCACCAAGACTTTAGCAAATGAAAATCTAAAAAAAAAATACTAAACTTTTTTGGTTTCTATATTCTGAGATTTTTTTCCCTTTTACCCCTCCTTAGGAAACTCCAACTCTTTTAGTTCCTTGTTAACTCAACCCACGACCTTAGAATTAGAGGTGGAGGGTGCTCACCATCCGAGCAACCTACGACAACCTCAAGTTGGTGGCTTCTGGGTCCAAACTCAGAATACTTTAATGTCATGTGGAATTAAAGTAGGCAATCTAATTTATTGCAGGTGAAGTCGAGAATCCTAGTTAGGAAGTGTATTAAAATAGGTCAACACTTGCACATTATTTTATTTTATTTTGAGAGAAGTAACCATAACACTTGCCCATTATTTCCTTTCCATAAATCCATAATTTATTTTTCTTTCCTTCTAATAAACATTATATCTGAAATTGAACATAGATGAATATGCTTTCAATGTATCATATTCTTACTGAGAAAAATAGAGATTCACCCTCCACCCCCACCCCCACCCCCACTGAAAATTTGAAGTAAACATCCTAAAGAATCAGTCAAAGAAGAATCAATGAATGCTGCTTGCATTTCTGCACACATCCCAATCAGTGACAAAAACCGTGTTGGACATTGACTTAGTCCTCCCATGAAATCCAAAAGTCAACTGGCTGCCACTCTGTCTTAGCTCCAGTTCATCCCTTAATCACCTCCTTTTTCTAACTATTAATATTCCAACTCAGAATAATAGGAGAGGAGAATAGGAGAAAAGAGGGAAGAAGATGGGAAGGGTGAAATTGAACAATGATCCAACTCCAAGCCTAAAGCACTTTAGTCATCCACATGAACTGGAGTTATGCACCCAACTCCAAGATTCAAGCCCTTGTTCAGGATGCACACTTCCACCATCTGGCCAAATGTACATATGTAGGCCTTGCAACTTTACTCTTCATTTGAGCTGTGCTAAATTTCCACAGTTGATTACTCACCCCTCTCATCCAAACCACCCTCTAAACCTCCTCCCAACGTCCAAATACCCCGGTGGTCGGTTCAACTGTGACGCCTGTAAATGCCATGGATCTGGCTTTAGCTACCATTGCAGTTACTGTGAGTTTGATCTCCATGTGATTTGTGCATCCAAACCCCTCAAAATCACACATCCCCTGCACCAATGTTCGCTGGAACTCACCTTCAAGAATCCTTATGCTAATGCCAAAGGCTTCTCTTGTGATGTATGTCACAAGATTGGAGCCAAGCAGTGGCTTTATAGATGCCCTGCTTGTGAGTTTGATGTTCATTTGGATTGTTTAACTTCTGCCCCTAGACAGACAGTCCAAGCATCAGCTTCACAGTCAACTGCCCTCCAGCACCACCATTCATTCCCAGGGGCTACTAACCAATTCCAGCAGGCTACTATGGGTACACAAGCAAGGTCGCATCATTTGATGCATTCCGCAAGCACAGGTGCAATAACTAACAAGAACGCCCCACAGCCTACTGTATTTCAAGGACAAGTGAGGCCAAACCAGTTGTTTCATAGTGCTAGTACAAGTGCAGTTCCGCAGCAACAGTTCCTGCAACCTCCTATATTTCAAGGACAAGCGAGGCCAAACCAGTTGTTCCATAGTGCTAGTACAGGTGCAGTTCCGCAGCAACAATTCCTGCAACCTCCTATAATTCAAGGACAAGTGAGGCCAAACCAGTATATGCAGACTCCAGGGGCGAACAGTGGTTTCGGGAATGGTTTGATGAATGCTGCAATTCAAGGACTTGTAGAAGGTGCAGCTCAGCAGGTTGGTCAGACTTTCATGCAAGGGATTATAGGTGGTGGTGACAATAGTGGTGGAAATGAAGGATCATCAATCCTGGGAGGCATTTTTGGTGACTCGTCTGACACGCAATACTAGATTACATATCTTTTCTTTCCATTTACTTGTCTGAGTAAAACAGGTCAGATTTGGGGTTAAACATAAAACTCCAGAAGGGATCACACTCTTTTGGTGGGGTTTTTTGGGTTGAAAAGTAGATATATGATATTGTGTCTTGGTGTTTGGGTTGTATGCTATAATCATTTTGTCAAAACCAGGGCCTGACTTAAACTATGCAATATTGCACAAGTAATAAGTCCTTTTAAGACTGGTTAAATGTTATTGATTCTACATCTTTGAGATTTGTTATTCATTATTAAAAATGAAAGTTATTATTGACAAAGGTAGGAGGCAAATTAGAAAGATCCACCACATTTTCCTCCTTTTGTTAAGATGGATGATCCTAACCCAACATCATCTCAAAGCTAATAGTTCAGATGCTAGGGGTCCATGGTCAGATATATGACTTTATACAACAATAAACTTCTTTAAATCATAACATTCCATGAAAAGGTTACCACAGTCCTGGAAAAAAAACATAAAGTTATGTTTTCCACGTATCAATAGCGAAAGACATCTGCATTGAAGAAAAGCAATTGCAGTACTAGTGTTAAGGCAGGAGAGGAGTGAGTGGGGGCATTAATCACTGAGATGTTAAAATCATATCTATGCTGCAATCTATCCAGGATTTTTAAAAAAAAAAAACTGTATCCAACTAAAACAGAACAAAAGAAACCAACACAGCTATGTATAGTCTTTTCAACAGACTTGAAGCAGCAACGAACAAAAGGAAACTATACTATTTCAGAAATATAAATCAGCATATGATATAAATCAGCATTTGACAGAGTGGATATAGTCTTTCAACAGACTTGTCTTTGGTTAGATTTTCGTGAAGTTCTCTTCATCCCAACCTTGTATTTTACTACTTGTCCTTTCCCAGGAAGGTGAAATAGTTCAACTTACAGGAGTCCTCTAGCTGATATTTTGTGGCAGCCATCATGGAGGTTCAGAAAAAAAATATTAAGAGAATTTGGCAGAAACCCAAACAGATTTCCCCATTCATGTACAATTTTGGCTGGAAGAAAATTGATACCATCCTCAATGATTGGGAACATAGTTAAGAATGATCACTTGCAAATTAAGTTGGTTTAATACAAAAATACGGAGCACTTACAGACTATACCTATGGGAAGCAACCAAATGAGAGAGAAGCCGGAAAAGAAAATACAACATTTGCCTGCTAGTTTAAGTGTCTGTAAATCAGGAGGCAGATTCCTTAGCTTCTTCTGCTGCCTCCTCCTCTCGTAGCTTCTTCAAAGAGGGGGGTGGTCTAGGGACAATGCTTTTCTTCCATTTCCGGTCAAGCTTCCTGGATATCCTCTTGTTAATCCCTTCTTCAAGCTCTCTCTCCCGTTTAACTGTAAGCATCCTTGCAATCTAACACATAAAGTAAATCCACATCAAAGCGAAGTAAAATATGACCAAGAAGTAAACAGATGAAGAAAAGGAAACAGTAATTTCTGAAGTACAGAAAATGGGAGAATGAACATGATTAGACTGTATACATTCATGAGAGAATGTAATAGGAAGTGATAGAATCACCCACCTACTGTGACGTTTGAGCTGTGTATCGCTTAGGGTTCAACTCCACTCAATTTGAAGATAAATTATTACAATACATTATCAAAGGTGTTATGAACACACACACACATTTTTAAAACACCCATAAGGGGCAAATAGTCTATCAACAGAAGCCCTAAATAATGAACACTGACATAAGAATGTAAGGCAAGATTCGTAACAACATTGAATCCCCATTAAACTGGTTAAGCTGCTGACTGTGGCCCATATGCTTTCGCTGAATGAATCTATTGATAGGCAAATAGTCTATCAACACAAGCACTGGATATGAGAGTAATGTTCAAAAAGAATAGGACATAATCATAACACATATTGACACGAGCATTTAAGCTTAGTTTTGAACAACATTGAAACCACTTTAAGCTGGTTAAGCAGCTGATTAGCTGTCTGCTCTGGCTGAATAAATCACTCTAGTGAATTAAAGAGAATCAGTTATAGTATAGATTAGACACCACTGGTATAAACAACCATATCTCCCAATTATGTCCTGTTCTAGCAATAGACTTTCCGGTGCACTTACTCTTCGTCCTTAATCGTACACCCCATATATTTTCAGTACTTGCTGCAGGAAACAAGGAACACTTTCCATGTTACTACTTCCTTCTTAAACTTAAATGTCACAAATTGGATTAGATTAAGACTCAGATTCACCATTCAAATAGAACTCCTCACACATCTCAAGAATTCCACATGCGCTACACAGCAAAGGTATCTCTGCAGTGTTCCCAAATTTAGGAACTGCTTAAAATGCGCTTCATTTTTTCACACAGATATGCACCTAAATCTAATGATTCGAATGAGGTAACATTAAAAACTAAGGAACGAGTACACTGCTGAAAACTTCACAATTACTATCATTTAACAGTCATTTTTGCTAATTCCAAAGACAAGAACTTCATACGCAGCAGTAGAAACGAAAATTCTTCGCATATACGGCAAAATCAGATAAAAGAGAAAGTACCCTTTTGCGCATTCGGAGAAACTCGCTGGACTTGAACTCATTTCGAGCGGACCTCTGAAGACGAAGCATAAAGAGCTCTCCTTTAAGGTCCACAATCTCTTCCTGAAGCTCTTCAGTAGTCTTACTTCTGATTTCCTTCAATTCCTCTTCCCTCTTTGCCATTTTCACCACCAAAGACGAACAAGAGCGGGTAGGCGCGTTTGGTGCACGCGCCAGAATGATTTTAGGAAACTGAATTCCATGGATGGAGGACTTGGAGAGGTTAATCTTGGAAGTGAAGGTAGCAGATGAAGGTGAGGCAATGGAGAGGCTCATCATCCTTTTCTCTTTGTTATGCTGCTGTAGATAAGAGCTCTTCAGTGTTCACTTTTGTGGATATAATATGACAAAATGACAAAAACGGTCCTTTAAGTTTAGGGAAGGTTCAAAGTGGTATCTTAAGTATAGTTATAAACAGTTCTCCTCCTCCTCTTCTTCTTTTTTTTTTTTTTAAGTTTTTAAAAAATGAACATTTTTGATATCTTCTATCAAATAAATAAGGAAAAAGTGTCAAAAATGTCATTAAATCATATGAATGAACAAAAAACCCTTCGTCTAGAGCTTAGTCTAAAAATATTCTTGCCGTCAATATTTTTGGTCGAAAAATGCTCTTGTCAATGATAATTTGATCCAGAAATGCTCTTATTGTACTAAATGGGCCAAAAATATTGTTTTCTAAATAAATATATTATTTCTCTTTTTTTATAAACACATTGTGTTCCTGATAAAAACATTACTTTTAAAGAATCATTTTCTTGTTTGTTTTTTTTAAAATAACTTCGACTATTAAAAAAGATAAGAAAATAATATTTTTTTCTTAATCTCATTTTTCAGTTGAAATAGAACACCGTACGCTTATAACAAATAATATATGTTCTAAATATAAGATCATAGTAAATTCAACATTAATTTTTATTTAGATAATAATAAAAATAATAATTATAATTAAAAAATATTTTTATTTTTAAAATTTTCTCAAATTAAAGTAGGATAACTATTTATTTATAAAAAATATTATTAAAAATTAATGTATTCAAAAAGAAAATAAATTAACAAAATTATATGAAAAAGGAGCAAGAAGAAGTATATATACCTCTCATCTCGAAAGAAAGTGTAAAGCAAGAAGAAGTAAAACGAAAAATACTACACTTTCTATATTCTTACAAATCTTTCTTGTTGTTTTAGCCTACTATCAGAATTTGTTTCAGTTTGCTTATTTTAAAAAATATATTTCGTAGATATTTTTATCTTCTAATTAATCAGGGAAGACTTATTTAATTTTGAAAAAATATTTTACGCTGTTGAAATAGTTTTTTAGGATAGTATCTATCACGACTCGAGTATTGTATGTATACTTAGAATATTATTATAGTAATATTTATCTAAAATTTTCATATCATTATTTTGATATTATATATTCCCCAATATTTCATCGTTCCAACAAAATATTCATCGTTTCTTAAACTAAATATTTTTAATTTTATTTGTAATTTATGTTGAAAACGAAGTTGTGCTTGGTTAGATTTGTTGAGTTTGTGTTTGTGAACCTCTAGTGTGAAATTCAAGATAAATAGGTAAGAACTTCACCGATTTGATGTGAATTTGATGCTCAATTTGAGAGCAAATATAGAGAAAATAATAATGAAGGGTTTGATTTAGGGTTCTTGAGTATGATTTAGAACCTTGAAAGGTGGAAGAACAAGATAAAGAAACTTTTGAAGAGAAAAGAAATGTTTGTTGCTATGTGAAAATAAGTTTTAACATGTCATTTCTTATGTGCAATTTTTAAATGATGTGAAAATTTATGTGTGCTCAGTCGTAACTCACGCACCAATGTCGGGTAAAAAAAGTGTTTAAAATGTTATGTTTCAGTGGTTACGAGGATTCTCTTGGCAAAGTCCTGAGTAGAAGAGTCTAGGTGACAAACGAAACCAAGTACAAAGGTCTCCCAGGTCATTTCGCCTCATTTTTATCACTTTCAATTTTATCGTCTTTTCAACGCCATGGAAACAATTACAATCACCACTATTTGATCTTTATGTCCCATTTAAGATCCATATGTACATAATTTTTTTTTCTACAAAATTTAATTGATAGATTTTTTTTATAAAAATATAAATTTATGGGACAAGTTTTATATTTTAAAACAATTGAGTCTCAATTTGAAATTTCAAATCATACATATATATTTTTCTAAGAATTTGAGATATTAAATCAAATTATTATCCCAAATTTCATGTTCAATCATTAATTTGAAATCGTGACTACATATTATATGTCTCAATACAAATTAAAATAGTTGATATGATAATTAACAATTGCCAATAGACTTTATTTGATTGTGTAAAAAAAAAATTTATACGGTGCATATTAGTTAATCTCTAAATAAATAGTAGACCTAAAGTTAAATCTGTCACAAAATTAAGACGAATTTGTGATAAAATTAATTAATTTGTGATGAATTTGTAATGGACATGATAATGATCCGTCACAATTCTTTCTCAAATTTAAGACCAAAACAACAACCTATCAAAATTTTATTACAAACTTGTGATAGAAATAATGATTTGTTAAAATCTGTCATAAATTTGTACCAAAAATGTAAATCTATCACAAATCTCTGGTGAATTTGTGATGAACGAAATAATCCATCACTAGTTTTGTGAAAATAATTTCTTTGAAAAATTATTTTGGGTGAAATTTCACTTTCGCTTACAAAAATTTAAACTTTTTTCAAAGACAACTTCAAAATCCAAAATTATTTTTCAACACAACATCTATTTTTTTTTTCAAGTTTCAATTAAATATAATTGATGATAACATAATTAATTAACAAGCTTCTCGGTGTGGCAAGGACGTAAGAGCTATTGACGCGGCTAGCAATTCTATGAATTCATGGAACCAAGCTTTTACAGGTTGAAAGGGAACTGAATGCTTAAGTATAAGGAATATGCCCCTCTTAGCACTAGGACCGAAGGAAAAGGAGTAGGACTAGGATGAGGAGGTCTAATCAACGGAAGCAAGGAAAAGGAATGGATGCTACGAATGCTATTTTTTCCCTAATTTGTTTTATTTGAGAAGCTGTGATCGGAACTTCTTTCGCTTTGAATGACTTCGGTCCTCTTGAATCTGTTAAATGGCTAGTCCAAGGTAAAGGAGCTAAATTAAACCACCGTCTCATGACAGTCCTACAGCATATTCATTTTGCTACTTTATAACAAGTTCAAACTTGAGCTAAATTATATTCATCTAGCTACTTTATAAACCTATGCTAATCAGTGGCATAGTTCTATATAGCTCAAGGTGATCAATCAGACATCTTTCATCGAAAAATTATATTATATATATAGAAAAATTATACAAAATATATCACTCAAATTTATTTTTCATACGTATATATTAAAATTGAACACCCTTAATAAAATTTTAAACGTTTCACAGCCATTAATGATTAGTGATGGCTTATGAAAAAAGTGAAACATACAGTAGCCATGATTCAAGGATTTGCACTCACCAAGCCTTTGATATATAGTTTAATCATATGAGAACATCTCAAAACCTTAATTATCATGAGTTGGACCAGCTGTTGGGAGTCCTCAATATTAACATAATGTAACATAAAATAAAACAAAAAGATACTAGGTAGTCCAGATAACAAAGAAAATTCCACCATACATGCATTGATCAAGCTCTAAAGATAGATAAAGTAACTTAATTAGTAAATACAATTAGAACATGCTAAATTATTATGACCTAGCTTCCTCCTGCCAACATTTCATTTGTTGCCATGGCCCTTCATCCCATCTACCAAAAAAAAAACAATTTCAGATTCTTTAGGATCTTGCATTAATTGCTGGACACTAATTTCTTTGGTCTCTTAAAAGTACAAAGATCCAAGTTGATATTGGAAAGATGTGAACTTTTTACGCATTTATCTCAATTTATATAAATATTTATCTTCTATTATATGGGCACTTATTAAATTAGAATAGAATTAATGATTTTTTTTCCATTTTACCTTCACCATTAATATAATAGTTGAAAATTTTGGGAAGCTGATTAATTACTTTCACATTCTAAGAGTAAACTATTCTTATTATTTATGTATATTTTTTAATTTAATTACATTGATATAAATAAAGGGTAAAATGATAAAGTTTACTAGTGTATTAATGATTTCTTAATCACCGTGTATAAAATGAAAAGTGCTCATATAATATGGGATGGAGATAGTAGCATACCATCTTTACTTCTCTACTGTACTATTTTGGAATGTCCAACAATACATGTCCAGTTTATAAAATCCAGAAATAATTTTACATTTAGTTCTTAATTCACTCTTATTATTAATTATAATCATTTTCGCATTGCATTTATTAAATCCAAAAGGTGATTTGGCAAAATTACTCTTACCATTTACTACTTGGTAATCCCTATTGACTTGGCACAGGGTGTATACAATATATATGGGGGATGTTCATGTGAAAATCCTGTCCTTCTTAATGTGTATCACAATGGTACTACAACATCAAAATCTGTTCCTCTTCATTTACCAAACAAAATAACTGTTAATGTATGAGCAAGTGTGTGCTTAAATTGGTTATAAAGAAAAATGGAAGTAATGTTACCAAAATTAGATGGTGTGGAAGGAGAACTAGAAGGAAGCTCCATGAGTTCACTGAGCTGAGAATACATATGATTGATGAACTTTATAGACTCTAAATGAGGTTCCTCCATTGCTTCTTTTAGCTTGCTTAGAGCCACACAATATGCTTCCTGTCACATCCCAAAATTAAACCTATATATGGTTATATACACACCTAAAACCTAGTAGTATACAATAAGAAAGAAGCTTATATACACCAATTAGATCATCACAAACTACAAATATAGAAAATGGCGGAGCTAGTAAATCACACTACATAAACAAGATCAATGAAAATTCTGACTCTGCCACTGAATATGATATACCGTCCATAAAATGGGATCATGACTGGAAAAGAGAAGTTGTTACCATGAAGTTGTCCAGTTCAGCTGGTTGATCCATTGTGAGAGAGCTGAACTTATTGTTCAATTCTTCTTGATGATCCATTGTGCTTGACATAACTTTCTTATATTTTGATGACTTTTCTTCAGCTTTTTGATCAATCTCACTGATTCCCAAACAAACCTGCTATTAATAATAACACACACCAAAATTGTACTATTAACTAGAGCAGGAATTAATCAATTATCAACTTCCAACTTGTATACTTTTCTTGTATGATTAATCAAGAGATAATTATTATCTCACAAAATCACTTTCTTTCTTTTTTTTACAAGACAATTACAAAATCAAAAAGAAATATAACTTTTTAGAGATAATTAATAACCTAGATTGCTCGGACTCTCAAATTCTCCAAAAGTAGTGTATTTTTGGAGAATCCGACACAGGTGTTGCATCAAAAGTGAAGAGTCCGTGCAACTTAGTTAACAACGGAGTCACCATAATCAACCTCTTCTAAGATGAAAAAGAATCAAGATGATGGAGAAATAAAACATATATACTGCTAGTAGGTTAATTAACCTTGATGAAGAATTCATAAATATAATTAAATACCTTCAAACAATCCAAGTGAGTCTCAACCAAAAGATCATACAAAGAGTGGCAACATATTTTCCTCTTAATTTCCTCTTCTTCTAAAGAATCTAGACCTGATCTAGAACTACAGTAGTACTCCTTTTTTTCCTCTTCTCCATCTTTAAAAATATCACTTTTTGTCTCCATGTCTTATTTATTATCTAGAACCTACAACTATGCCAAAAATAATAATGCTCTAGCTCAATAGTTGATCACTTTTACAGACATGGAGTGTGTGTATATATATATAGAGGGGGAAAAAAGAAAGTAGGGTTGGTTGAAATGACTAGTAATTGTGAATAGAAATGGAAAGCAAATGATAAATAAAGGTTTGGAAGCAAGTGATTGACCCATGCATGCATGACCTATTATATCAGTCAGAAAGGACAACATAATAGAGAGAGAGAATATGACTTTTTTAACCTGCTTTCATATTTTTATCTCTTTTTTGCATACTTGAAAGGAACATTTCATAGGCTTCTTGGATTCTGGACACTCCCTTAGTACAATTACACCATGATGAGTCACTTCTTACTTTTATTTTCCATGCTACAGTAATACCCATACCAGGCCCCTATCTTTTACTCCAATACCAAATCTATGGAAATCATCACATCAAAATTTATCTGATTTCAAATCATGAAATCGATCATCGTTTGAACGTAAGATTTTGAAATTATAAATTTTTAAAAAAGTTTGAGTTCGTAAACAACAATAATAACATATCCAGTGAATCCCACAAATAAGGTCTAGAAAGGCTAAAATATACTCAGACCTTATCACTGCATCATGAAGATAGAGAGGTGGTTTCCAGAAGATTCTCGTCTCAAAAACATCAGGCCCCAAAAACAGAAGAAAAGTTTGAGTTTGTATTTTGTAAAAAAAAAAAATATATGATCTTATACTTATCAACCATTCTTACCAATTTTCATTTCCATAACACATGGTAACTTTAAATTACACCCTTGTTAATTTCAATAGTTTGGATGGGGGGGGGGGGGACCCCATAACTTTTGGAGTTAGTAAAAATGATTTCAGAATATTCATGTCATGAAACATTATGCTGTTGAAACACAAGTGACAGTTGTCATAGCTTGTGCAATGTCACTTTTTTTGTGAGAATATCATAGGAGTGATGAAATATTTATAGAATATTATAATATAATGATATAATTATTGATGATATTGATGAAAAAAAAACTTGAAATAACAATGTTGATTTAGTTTTATGATAATTTGATTGAGAAATGCATACTTAATGTGATAGAATAGTACGCTATAATTTATGTTTAATTTTACCTTTTTTTAATTAAAGTTCGATTAATAAATATATAAATTTTAGAATAGCTTTGTGATAGCGTATTATACCTTTTGTTATGAATTTTTACTTATTTGGTAAGATTGTATCAAGAATTGGACAATTTTAATAATTTTCATAATTTTTTTTATGAACAAATAAAAATAATACAACTTAAAAATACAAATTGCATGTCCGAATAAAATCTCAATATTACCTCATATGATTTAACATCATGATTTTAAATTAAGATTTCTTCTCACATGGTTAAACGGGCCCTAGATATGTATAAAAATAAAAATTTAAAACTCAATTACTAAGACATGATGTAGCTATTCTAAAATTTAAATTTATAAAGTTTAAATTTTGACTTCGCCTATGACGATAACTATATATGGCTCTGCATTATTAATATTAGCATTCCTTATATATATGTATATATATATTTCAATTTGTTTATTCGATTTTGACTTGATAAAAAATTTAAGAAAGTAAAAAGGACTTTTAAATTTTGTGGTTTAAAATTAAAGATATTTAGAATGTATGAAAATATCATTTAATCTTATAGTATAAAACATGTCACATGAAAATTTAGAATAAATGATTACTAAAATAAAGACCTTCCACCTCTCTCACCTTCTTTCTCTGCAATTCTAAGCAGTGATCATTAGTTAGATTAGAAAAGCTTGCAAAAATGAGCAAACAATTACTAGACAGTTCTTAAATAAAATTCTTATTCTTCATTCCGTTTGTGAGGTAGTGGTAAGGTCTGTGTATATTTTATCCTCCTCGGATTCACTTGTGGGATTCCACTGGATATCTTGTTGTTGTTGTTATCCTTCATTCCTTAAAAAGAAAATCCCTTTTTACGTGTCGATCTTTGAATATGCGCATGAAATTATAAAATGAAATTGGTGTTTGAATTATATGATTTTGAAATTGTTGAAGAATGACAAAAGTCCACATTGGTGAATAATGAGATGGGTGGACTATTTACAAGGCCTGTGCAATCCTCCTTCCTTTGAGCTAGCTTTTGGGGTGTAAGTTAGGCCAAAAATCTAATTTTGCATGGTATCAGAGCAGGATGGAGACCTAATTTTACAGAAATCTTTCAAATACATAAATCTATTCACGAATTTATATTATGTAAAAAAAATTATCATTTTATATCTATTAACCATTTAATTTATTTTATACGTAAATAAAATTTATAATTGATATTATTATTCTTAACATTTACCAAATTTCCATTTCCAACACATGAAAACTTTAAATTGCATCCCTACTAATTTCAGTAGTTAGAGAAAAAAACATTTCTTTTGGAGCTTGAAACAAATGATTTCAGAATATTCATGAACCATTATGCTATTGAAACACATTTGACAGTTGTCATAGTTTGTGCAATGTCACTTCATTTTTAGTGAGAATATTAGAGGAATGATGAACTATTTATGGAATAAATATGATTATATAGCTATTAATGATATCGACCAAATAATAATTTGAAGAAATAATGTTGGTTTGTCTTCACAACCATTTGATCGAGAAATGTGTGCTTAAGTTATAGGATTGTTCGTACTATGTGGAAGGATTATATTAAAGTGTAGTACACTATAATTCATGTTTAATTTTTCTGTTTTATTGAACTAAATATTCGATTAATAAATATCACTACATGTTTTAAGAATAGCTCTGTGACAGTATTTTATATTTTTGTTATCAATTTTTGCTTATTTGGTAAGATTATATAAAATATTGGACAATTTTAATAGTTTTCATAATTTATGATTTTTCATTGTTTATGATAAAAAATATAACTTCACAATACAATCGCATATCCAGACAAAATCTCGACACTATCTCATATCATTAATATCAAGATTTCATTTCACATGGTTCAATAGACCCTAGATGTGTATAAAAAAAAAAAAGGTTAGAACTCAAATACTGAAACATGACATAGCTATCCTAAGATTTAAAATTCATAAAGTTCAAATTTGACCTCTCGATCTTCTGATGATAACTATGTATGACTCAACATTATTAATATTAGCATTCGCCATATTTCAATTTGTTTGTTCGATTTTGACTTGACACAATATTTAAGAAAGTAAAATAGACTTTAAAATTTTGCATTTAAAACTAAACATATATATATGTAGAATGTATGAAAATGTCATTTGACCTTGTAGTTTTAAACATGTCACATAAAAAATTATAATGAAAAAATTGTAAACAATTAGGACAAAATGACTTAAAAGGCCGTTATACTTGGTTCAAATCGTCAACTTGACTCTTCTATTGGCAACTTTGCTAAAGAACACTTACGCTCTTCGAAACTCAACCTTTTAAACTCTTCTTTATCCAATTAGTGTGTTTTAATAGTAAAATTCACCTCATTTTTTAATGTCACATAAAAAATTAAATATTAAAAAATAAATATAACATAAATAAAATTAATCAATTATGACTAATGATCATGAGTTCAATTAAAAAAAAAGCAATTCTTAAATAAAATTCCTATCCTTAATATATAGGTAATTTCTGAAGGAGAAAAAAGTAATTTACAAAGAAAATAGGTGAATGAGTAAGATTTTGAGCGTCTTTAATGTCGTTATGTTGTTCAAGAAATAATAAGAAGGGTGTTTTTCCTCCTACTTTTAATTTTTAAAATCTTTTTTCTTTATCTTAGTTAATCCTTCGTCTCGAATTAATTGAATTTTTGAGAACTTTTTCGATGTTTAAAATAGTTGAATTGTTCAAAGTTCAAGATGAATGTTTGGAACTTTTTTCATATTTGCCCTTTAATTTATTGAAGTTTTATATTTTCAAGAAGATAAATTACACTATATATTTATGATTTCACAAAGGGCAATAATGAAAAATATAATTTAAATTTTATCTTTGAATATTTTTTTAACATGTGTGTATCGCCTCACAAATTAAGTTAAAATTGAACGGGCAGAGTATATGTTAGATGAAAACTATCCGTCCTTGTTTTTAATATACACAATTTTTACGCATTTGTCCAACTTATTATTTAATGCCACCTTAGTTGGCAAAGTTATGAGTAGAAGTGTCCAGTTGATAATTCGAGCCTGATATAAAGAGAAAAATTAAATAAAGAGAATATTTTTTTACACTATCAATATATATATATATATATATATATATATATATATATATATATATATTTGTCCAAGTAAAATTAATATGGTAGATGTTTTATTTCGCATTTTTACTACAAACAACAACAACAACATATTCAGTGGAATTTCACAAGTGAAATCTACAGAGGATAAATGAACGCAAACTTTATCACTACCTCAAGGTTTTTTTCTCATTATTTCTCATTTTATCTAATTTCACAAATACCCAATAATTGTGTATTGTATAGTGATGGTAACTGACTAGTTTGAAGGTTGGGAGAGGAATCCAAATTAGTTACTGTGTAGAAATGTTCTTTTCCAAAAATGTGTCTTTGTCAAAAGTGTCAGCATCACAATTTATTGGAGTAATATTATTACGTGAAGAATAATTTTGTTACCACTGTTCATTGGTTCACGGACTATTGGAGTGCCAATGGGCTCCAAATTTAATTGTACTCTTTCACATGTATTTTTCCACCTTCAGATAGACATTTTAACTTTCAAATATTCACCAAATATAAACTATTTTTCAAAAAGAGTAAATATTTAAAATATAATAAGGTAAAAAATAGCTAAAATAGTTTATAGTTTGCTAAAAATTATGAGGGAAGCGAATTGTATAGGTATATTTGTTAAATTATATGTGTATATCTGTCAAATAATTGTATATGTGTTACTGATTTATATATATATATATATGGTAAGCAAGACTGGAGGAGGGATGATAGATATGAGCGAGATCGAGAGAGAAGGAAGAGAGGCGAGCGAGAGAGAGTAGAGAGTGGAGAGAGACGAATTGTATATATAGATCTGTTAAATTGAATGTGTTTATCTGCCCAAATAATTGCATATATGCAACTGGTGTACATATGTATTTGTATGTATATCTGGCAAGAGATTGACGAGAGAGAGGAGAGAGGCGAGATAGATGAAGAGAGGAGAGAGAAAATAACAATAAACCCTAACTATAGCTATAAATTGTATTTTTTTCAAACTATAATGATATAATGTACATACGTATCATAGGTTTGTCTAATTACGTAATTTACCCTTTTTGAATACTGACAAACATGTACGTGTTAAAGCTAATAGTTATGATATTAATTATTTGTTCATTTAATAGAACTTTCAGATAATCATAATTACTACATAGCAAATCATGATATTAGTAATGCGAGACTTATTAAATAATATATCAAAATCAAACAATGGATAAGAAATAATTTCAACATAATTACATCATATTCAATACTATCTTTATGCACTCGACTAAACGACCCATGAAGGAAAAATAATAGCATTCACCCATTTTAATTTGTTTGTTCTACTTTTCTTTTTAATCTGCTTTATAAAATGTCTTATTTAATTTCTAACTTTCTAAATGGCATGTTTTAAGACTGCAAGATAAAAGAATATTTTAGTACATTGTATATATATTTATTTTAAAAGACACGATTCAAAAGTCACATCTTCTTTAAAATCTTCATGCCAAGTGAAGACCAGATTGACAAACAAAATAAAATAAATTGAGTAATGAAAAAAGGAAAAAGCTTCGCATCCGCTCGTGCACACTCACAAAATAAATTATTTTGCCTTTTTACTCCCAACGAAACGTTAAATTTCATGTTGTAAACATATTTGCCATTTTTATCCAATTGTAGGATCATATTTGTTGTCTTTTTATTTTGTGTTTTTTTTTTCCTGATTTATATTTGTTACTCCTATTGTATTTTTATATTATTATTTGCTTTTTTTTAGTCAATTTTTTTTCTCTCTTTTTCCTTTTCTCCTTTTTTTTATTTTGTTTCTTCTGCTTTTGGGGCTTGATATTTTCCTGACGAGGGTCTTTCGAAAATCATCTCTCTATCTCTATGAAGTATCTCTATTTCTCTGCGTACATTTTAACCTCCCAGATCTTACTTATGGAATTATTGTTATAAGATTACATTTATTTTTTTTACCATATTTACTACATGAAATCCCCATATCCCACGTTAAAAGGGCATCCTATATGTACAAATCTCCCGTTGAGCTTGAATGTAGTAAAATTTTTTACCCATTATTCTTGTTTGGATAATTAGTGACTCCCTTTTTATTTCTCTCGTAATTTGTGAAACTTTTGGATCAAATACTACATATTTTTTTTTGATCAAAATGAATGATTTATGTGAAAATATTTAGACGATATTCTCAAAGTTTGTAAGTTATTACAAATATCAAAAGTGTTCTTTTAAAATCAAGACAAAATCTAAATAATATAAAATAGGAACATTTGCATAAATCAACTGAGAAGATGAGTATATTTGTGAGATAGTTGTGGGCCAAATCAATGGGCAATCCAATCCAATACTTAGCGGCCCATTATTTTTGGTCAAGCCTAAAAAGTCCAGTAAGAACATTAGGGTTTTGCAACATTATAGATTCACCTTCACTATCCCCTTCTTCCAAACCCTACTCCCCATCTGAAAGCAGCTGCAACTTCTCATTCTCAAGATGGCTGTCGGGTATCTCTTGCCTACTGCACTTTTCTCCAACTATGATTTGATCTTTTTCTTGTTGTGTGTCTTTCCATTCTAATTTTACTTTGTTGTACAGTAAGAACAAGAGGATTTCAAAGGGAAAGAAGGGAGGAAAGAAGAAGGCGTAAGTCTCCTTACTTTTGATTGTTATTTGTGTTTTAGCTTTTAGGACGGACTGATTGATTGTGTCGGGTGAAATCTGAGCAGGGCCGATCCATATGCTAAGAAGGATTGGTATGACATTAAAGCACCTTCAGTGTTTGACGTCAAGAACGTTGGTAAAACCCTGGTTACTAGGACTCAGGGTACTAAGGTCGAATTCTATTCTCATTTTCTACTTCTTTTGCGCAATTTGTAATTGTATAAATCTTGTGTTCTTTGGAATGTTCGAGTTAGTACCTTATTACTATTGTTTTTTGATACCACCAATAGCCAACCAAACACTGCATTAGTTATGCAAATTATGCGGCCAATCAAACATTGTATTATTGTATGTTAGTATTACTTATCTATATTATTGGGTATAATATGCTTGTAGTTTAAGAGATGCAGCTCTGAACCCATGTCTGCACCTTGAATTTCTAAGTGTTTTGGGAGGTAGCGTGAAGTTGCTGACCAGTGTTTTGCTCTTTCTTCTGTAGATCATACAGATTTTAAAACTTGATGACATTACTCTGGCTCCTATATTTCAATCTATGTGAGCTAACATATTGGACAATGTTAGAGGGTTGTACTTTCAAACATATAATAGTGGTAGGTTGGTTGTAAGTTACAAAGTTATTTTTTTAAGGTGATTATCACTTATCAGTGTAATGTTAGTCCATATATGATGAGTGCTAACAATATTGAATGTCTTAGAATGTCGTAACGTAAGGAAACATGTCTGATTGAACTTTGTAATGGCTTGTAAAAGCTCGATTAATATGGATTGTTACTTTGTAAATATAACTCTTGTTCATCTTTGTTATTTAAAGTTCTTTCTTCCATTGGTGTTAACTATGTATATTTCTATATATAAAGAGAGATAGGTATATAGAGATAGAGTTAGAGATAGAGTTAGAGATTTTGCTATCCTACATCATGATAGTAGCAAGGTTAGCATTGTTCTTATATTTCTATACCCAAACTATCGTTCTCTTCACTGGTCACTTCACTACAAAAAGGGTCTTTCGAATAATTTAAATCCAAGAATTCAGTCCTCATCCAAACAAAAAGATATGTTCTCCATTTGGCATCATTATTACCATAACCGGTAAAGGTTGAATAGGCTTCCTGCATGATGATGTGCTTTTAATCTCTACTCCGACAACTTTTCTCCGTCTTTTTTCTTTAAAATACTTTATTTAGAGCTAAAAATCTTGAACATTCATCTCAGTTATACCAGTGTAGGATATCCAACTACTAAATTTTTTCTATTTATTTTTATGTTCTTGTTTAAAAATATAAATCCTCTAAAAAATATTTATACTTTTCAAAGCAGGGTCTAAAATTGGGCATGATTTCTGAAAATATTGAAAAAGAGAAAGAATAGATATATACTGTTACTATAAAAATAATTCTATATCTTGGTGAATTTTGAGTGTGCGCAAAGTATCTTTTGCTGGGTTTGTATTATTTAGCTCTGCAGTTATGGTTATGGTTCTATATTCCATACGGTGGTCTCTATGTTGAAGTTGGGGAAATTGGTGCTTTGACTTTGGTGAACTGGTGGTAATATTTCGAAATGGTGGTTAAACCTGAAGAAGGCTCTTGCAGAAAGTATTTGTAAAGAATCAAATATGTAAAATGGATGTAAAAGAACAATCCTTATTCAGCGAAATGGCAAGGATAAGCTTAAGGTTGAAGTGATGGTATGAAAAATGAGGACAGTGATAACCTACTATAGAAACATACTAGCAAAATTCCCCATTGTGTATGTATAGACTCCAAAGTTACATACTTAAGATTCAGATAGCAGACCTACTATTTTGAAATTGAAGCATAGTAATAGTTATTTTTGTGCTATGGAACATATGTGGAGGATGTAAGTTTCTTCTTTCACAATTGATAGGTTAATTCAGGAAAACTGTTTTAGTAAAACTTTTTCCATCTTCTTTATAGACATCTCTTTTGGAGGTGTGGAAGTTTCATCTGTTATGTAGAGATATATGACTGCAACTGCAATGTTACTTATTATTTAAAGGTGGAAGTTTCATCTTCTCTCTCTCTCCCCCCTCTCTAATATAAGGTGGAAATTTCATCTCTTAAATATTGAGTATATGACTGCTAATGCAGTTTTACTTGAACACGTTCATTTGTCCCATTTTTGCTCCAGATTGCTTCTGAAGGACTAAAGCACAGAGTATTTGAAGTCAGTTTGGCTGATCTTCAGAAGGATGAGGATCAGGCTTACAGGAAGATCCGCTTGAGAGCAGAAGATGTGCAAGGGAGGAATGTCCTCACAAACTTCCATGTATGGTGATTCTTTTACGCTATGATTTCTTCACTAGACCGGAGAATAGCTCTTATGGATGATATTTTGACTTTGTTTTATGAAAAATGAAATAACTTTATCGTTGGCCAACTTCAGGGAATGGATTTCACAACAGACAAGTTGAGGTCTCTGGTGCGCAAGTGGCAGACTTTAATTGAGGCTCACGTGGATGTCAAGACCACAGATAACTATACTCTCAGGATGTTCTGCATTGCTTTTACAAAGAAGCGTCCAAACCAGCAGAAGCGGACATGTTATGCTCAGAGCAGTCAGATCCGTCAGGTTGGTGGTATTTTGTATTTGATCTCACTTATTTAGTTACTTATTAGATAATATTCTGCATGTCCACTTTTGATTACTCATCAACGTGTTTGTCTAGATCCGCCGCAAAATGGTTGAGATCATGAGAAACCAAGCAACTTCCTGTGACCTGAAGGAGTTGGTAGCAAAGTTCATCCCTGAATCAATTGGAAGAGAGATTGAGAAAGCTACTTCAAGCATTTTCCCACTACAAAATGTTTATATTCGCAAAGTCAAGATCCTCAAGGCCCCTAAATTTGATCTTGGCAAGCTGATGGAGGTAAGTTTGGATTAGTTTCTGCGCACCACTTTGAGCATCATTTTTGGATAGGTCAGATGTGCAATACATTTATTTAGTAACATCTGTTTTTGAAACGAGTAATGGGTTTCTTTTTCCAGGTGCATGGAGACTATTCAGAAGATGTTGGTGTGAAATTGGATCGACCAGCTGATGAAACAGTGGCTGAGGCAGAAACCGAGGTTCCTGGAGCTTAGACTTGTTTCATTTGGATTTCCTGTCTGAATATGGATTCTAGTCTTCTAAAATTTTGCATTTGTTTTTAGTTGAGTTTCCAAAGGCGTGACCTACCAAAATTTTGGATATTTTTCTTTTGGCTATGCTTGATGTTAAACTATTCACAATTTAAGATATCGGTTTTCAGCTAAATCTTTTAATACTATATCACGGAAAGATTTGTTTGCAGTTTAGGCACTATGGCACAGAAGATATCAATATTGAAAATTAGGATCTCATATGTAGATCCAAACGAATTGGTTGATAATAATAGTAATAATAAAACAAGCTCTAGATCCTGTTGGGAAAACTAAGATCCTGTTGGGAAAAACTAAGTATTCTTTATGAAAGGGAAGCATCCCTCATTCCATTGTAGAATACTTCAGAGTATCTTCTTTTCTTGTTCTTCTGTGCTGTCTTACTGTATTACAATATTAATGGAAGAATTTGCTGAATCCTGAAATATATGAGACTGTTGGTGAAACAAAGGGCAGTGTGCATGTATCTCAGACTTCGGAATAAAAGAACAGCAGCGAATTAGAGGCTGCTTTTATGGGTTTTATCTCTCTTTGATTCAGTGGAATTGTACTGACTATGTTGTTATTGTTGTTGATTCAGCTTTGATTTCGAAAAAGTTCTTGAGATGCGTGGTCTGACATTTTGAGTAGAACTTCTATTACATGGAAGCAGCCTACTGTGGCATGAAAGCCTACAAAATGTAGTGATTAAAAAGCAAATATACCACATGCCGTAGTAACGATCCGAGCCACATCGATGTTGCACCACTTGATCAAATCAATCTCAAGTTGCAGTGGCGAAGCAGTACTAAGCAATTCACTGTCTTTTTGGGTTGTATGTTCAAGGCAATGCTTTGTGTCGATAGATTGAAATGAAACAATTAAAAAATTTTCTAGAAGAAATATGGGATTCTGCTTCTGACAACAACATGCTTGGTCGCGTTTTGGGTTTGGCGCGGGTGTGGGAAAGCTATATATAGGAAGTTTTCTCTATCCATGAAGATTAACTAATATACACAGTGCTCATGGAGTGCCTACCAAGTACCAATAAAGGTTATGGTGGATGAAAAGTGCTGGTCCATCTTCGAGGAAAATTGCCTTATTCTTAAAGTAGAACTTCTTTACGCAATCAAATTAGTTAGTGTAAAAGCGGATACTAAACGCTTATATCATTTGGACATTCAAAAATATTACTATACTTGTGTTGAATCGTGCAAAATGCATTACTTTTGAAGGGCAACAATTTTGATAAACTTATGCAAGTTGCAAGTAAAGAACGTCAATTATTCTAATATTTTCTCTCCAAGTATCACAATTTATATCTTACTCAAACATAGCATAAATCTAATCTCAAATTTAATTTTGAATATCTCATCTTATTCCATTAAATTTAAGATAAATTAGTCCAAAAATTATAAGACGATAATCCTAGAATAATTTAAGTCCACCTACCAAGTTATCGGACCTTAATAGCCTCCTAACACACACACAACCCCCCCCCCCCCCCCCAAAAAAAAAAAAAAAAGTAGTACTATTACCATATTTCAAATATTAAGGGTCCATTTAGAATTTTCAAGAATTTTGAGGTGCAGAAGTGCTTCTAACCTTCCTAGTATGGATAGAAAGTGAAAGTATATAACCTTCCAAGAAGTGGCGAGGCTCGGAGGATCTTCTTGCAGACAGCAATGGAAGCTGAGAAGAGCTCCAACAAGAACTCCGACAGTAACAGAGACAAAAAAATGACGAGGAAAGAGGTAACATCAACTGGCGTTTGCCTATTTCCCCAAAAGCATCAATTTTTGAAAATCTTGAAAAAACAAAGCAATAATGACAGTCCAACGTATTTTGTTTTATGAAGGCAGATATTGGAAAAGAAGAAGAAGGTGAAGGAAATAATCAAAACTGCTGTTTCTCAGAAAGACCCTTTTTCCTCCTTTCCAACTTTCCGCCATTACAAGAATAAGGGTTCGGATTTTCATTTATTTCATACCCATTAATTTATTCTGTTAGTTTGGTGATTCTGTTAAATACTTCATTTTCTATGTTTTTTTGTGTATTCTTTTTGGTGGGTGTTTTTATGGAGAAAAAAAAAAGCTTACATTTGCAATAGTCCAAAAAACAGCCTTCGTTGGAGGTTATCAAGAGCCCTCTTTTACCTTTTACACATATTCAGTCATCTTTCTTTTGTAAAGGGAATAGCTTTAGTCATTAGATGATAGCTTATGATCTTTCTCTAGCTAATATAGTTTCTAGCATGTTTTGGGTTTCCCATCTGGTGTTCCGGTACCCACATTGGGGCATATTTAAGGGGGAAAAGTTTTTAATAGGATTTCTTTTCATACCTTGAATTTGATACCTTTGGTTAAGGGTAGAGGGATCCTATCCATCCTACTATAACTATTGTTGGTTTTGTATAAGGTTGTTTACTGTTATACTTCATTCAATTTTTGCATCTGTAATGTATAGTTGATTTGATCATTAGATTTGTCTGTGTACTTGGACTCGGGATGCGGAGATGACCTTTCTTCTCCAGTAAAGCAGTATATTCAAAATCTCCTCAAGGTAGAAAAATTGGCTAACTTATTGTAATCAGAGTTTTAGTTACAACAACAAATCAATGATCATAGGGATATTTCCTCTTTTCTGAAGGTATACGCTTCTACAGGTGAATATGGAGGCATCATATGGGACAGAGTGGCCTGTAGAAGAGAAGGTGAAGCGCAGGGAGATGGTTTCTTCTGAAGCTCGTTATATATTTGTGTATGAGATCTCAAATGTGGATGCCAACATTGTGCTCAACTTATCTAAGAGAGGAAGGTGTAATCCAGTCGGTATGGATGATAAGGGTCATCTTGTGGCTTTTGTACATTACCGCTTCACCATCGAGGAAGAAATTCCTGTTCTTTATGTGTATGAATTACAGCTTGAGCATCGTGTTCAGGGGAAGGGTCTGGGAAAATTCTTAATGGTGCTAATTGAGCTGATTGCTCAGAAGGTGATTGCCTAATCTTTGCTCAATCTAATCATGAATGTCTGTCTATTCAGAAGGTGATTGCCTAATCTTTGCTCAATCTAATCATGAATGTCTGTCTATTCACTTTGATTCCTAAAATGATGGTGGTGGAGAAGCTAAGAAATTAATCGAAAACACTTAGCCACAGCACTGCTGAAAATTTGTGTAGTATGTTTCTTTTACTTAAGAATATATTAGTTAGCCACAGCACTGCTGAAAATTTGTGTAGTATGTTTCTTTTACTTAAGAATATATTAGTCTTGCACTAGAGAGAACTGTTTGTCATGGCTGAGTGCTAATGAAAGCTTATCAATACTTTGCAGAGCAAAATGGGTGCCGTGGTGCTAACAGTTCAGAAGGCAAACATGATAGCAATGAACTTTTATAGGAATAAACTAAGGTGATCTATTGATATGTTGTTCTAGCAATTTGTGTGCATTTAACATGTATTATTTACACATTTATGGTGTTGAAATATCAATATGATAAGCTTAGGTGGCTACACCTTGAATAAAGTAATTAATGTTTTTCTACTTCTGTAGAGAACTGTTATATTTGTCTTCTTTCTTTATGCATCCTGCATGTAGTGATAATCAAATATACATACTGCCATCTAAAATTCGTATGTCTTGTCATAAGATGTGGCAACATCATGCTAGAGTATAGCAGCTGACCGAAAAATTATACAAGGTACAGGAGATTTCTGTATTTTTCACTTAGGTTGTTGAAATAAACATATATTTGTACAAAAGAATTACCTTAGAGCTATTTATAGTAGCTATTGCAAACTGATGTATTTATAGCTTATACGTGCATTGGATAATTCAACAGTTCAGCTCAAAATGTAGGAACTTAACTATCTGAGGAGAATTTTGAACCTGTCAAATATACCATCAAACTGTTACATAATCAACTCCCAGTTTACTGTCTTTTCCTCACAGTACTGAATAACACATGCTTATCTCTAACCTGAGATGTTTCTAGCAGCGAAATCTTTTTCAGCTGTTACATATCACTTGTTTATAATCACAAGCTGTTTCCAATAACACTTATACATCAACCTCTGCAGGTACCTGATATCTACCGTGTCACCGTCACAGGTAGATTGACTACCTGCAATAGTTCACTTTTCACTTTTCATCATAATTTGCCTAAGCTCTTTACATCCTCTCGTTGTTATTGTAGATGGGGTTACAGACAAATTATGAGCTTCTTTGCAAGTCATTTGATGATGAAGCTAAGGCTGTATTACAGGTGTGCAATCTCTTTTTCCTTGTATTAAATAACAGAGCCACAGGACTCAAATAAGATTGACATCTCATGTGAACTTCAAAATTCTCCAACATGTTTTTAATGTATTTTGTTTACTGAATTTATTGGTTATGCTTAAATTCAGTCATAGGAGTCTTACGCCAAGTTTCTCTAAAAAGTTGTCTCTTGATTTAAGAAGTTAGTAGACATTCTTGTGGATTAAATCTGAAAAATGCATGCGAAACCACTGAATGACGCAGATGAAGCATCTCAATGGTGCAAACAACAGTCCATATTAGATGGTCGAGGTTCCACTTCTGCAAATTTTAAATTTTAAGGTTCAATGATCAAAGATTTTTTTTTTCTTCGTTGTGTCATATGAATCAAAACTGGCTCACTTCTGTGAAATCCATAGTATTCTTTTTTTTCTTTGGACTATGAAGTGTATAATCATTTAATTACATACTAGAGATACATTTTCCTGATAAATTATGTTTTCTTTTCTCTAAATTCTCTGTCCAATGTAGGGAGGTGAAGATAGATGAGTGCAAGGTGTTTCATAAGCCATCAATGAAGCGTCTTATGAAGTTTTTGCCTATATATGTCAGCTTGACAATGTTGAAACCTGTGAAGAGGTAGCATAATGTGAATTACCTAATAGAAACTGCAGAATACATGGCTGCTCAAGTAGCATTATGTTCTAGTTTTGTTATTGATCTTAGATTATAATTGATTATTAGGTCTTGAGCATTTTTTGTCAGGCAATTACCAATGTATTTTCCAGACAACTTGTACTATTTATTCCTTATCTGGACCATCACTAACTTTATGTGCATTATGTTCTTTATAAATGCTTGCCAGTTGCTGCTTCCGTGCATTGTGATACTTTCTTAAACGCTTTTCCAGTGTGTAGTCTCAATCGGGGGCCAATATGTCGCATAAATTAAGATGAAATTTTATCGATCGCTAAAATATTTATTGGTAGTCAAGATCAGTGCTAATTTATCGTTCGAAAAAAAAAATCGGAAATCAATTGATAATTTCATTATTTCTTACAGTGAGTCTCCTGTAACTATTTTTCCATCAAAACTTAGATTTTGGATGGATTAAGCGTTGACTCATTAATTAATCCAATCTTGCGATTTACCTAGTAGAAGATAAACGATATCTAAAAAAAATTACAGATTTAAGGAGAAAAGGTCAACGCAGACCAGGAAAAGAATAAACTAAGGCAGAGGCCATAGTCACCCTTCATTTGATAAATTAAGTAGGAGCCAAATATGGACAGCCCTTCCTTCCATAATAAAGCAGATTCTTCAATTCTCCACCATTGCAGGAATGGTCCTTATCTTCCTCTTGCACCTTAAAATAACATCTTCTTTCACTTCCTCTTGATCTCAATTCTCAAACATACACACACACACCAAGTCTTGAACTTCTCTGTCTTACCTTAACTACAATGGCCAACACAGATAACTCTGGTTCCCGGACACCTTTGATCCCCAGTTTTCTTTACAACACGGCTTCTTCATCTTCGTATGCTAAAAGTACAAATACATTATCTCAGCCATGTGAGTCATCAATTGTCAAGAAGCCTTTTTTGGTTCCGGCACCAAAAGAGTCTTCAGGTAAAATAGAGATGTTCTCACCTGCTTATTATGCTGCTTGTACTTTTGGTGGTGTTATGAGTTGTGGTCTAACACACATGGCCGTTACGCCCCTTGATCTTGTAAAGTGCAACATGCAGGTACCTGTTTGATCCTTATTATATGTACACGTTTTTATTATATGTTCAGAAAACATCCTCTCTACCTCTATGAGGTAATGGTAAGGTATGCGTACATTCTATCTCCCCAGACCCCACTTGTGGGACTACACTGGGTATGTTGTTGTTGTGTATGTACATAGCTTGGGCTAGCCTAAACCGCAATGTGCTCAGTTGAACATGCAGAAACCGTTCTAGACCTGCATCCGCCTTCCTCCTTGCTTAATATTACCCCTATGTTTAAGATCAAGATCACGAGTTTATTTGTGATTTTTTACTTCTTGTATATGATTTGTGCATGAATGTCCAAGAACATGAATAAAGTTACTAAGGAGAACAAGAAGGAAATGCAGTTACTTACTCCCTTCCTCCAAATGTATGTGGCACAATTGGATTTTTTAGAAATCCAAACTTTGAATCTTTGATCGTCAATTAAAAGCATATAAATAAGTTTTGGTGACCATCAAAATTTCAATTATGCCACATAAATTTGGACAAAGAGATTATTAGTTACGATTTAATTGCTGGTTGTTTATTTTAATTATTATATGAAACTTTAATTATGTGGATCATTAAGGTCACTGGAGAAAAACTGTTGTGTTATCGAGTGTGTTATGCATTGATAGTGTAAAATATATCCACAAAATCGCGTAATTTATAAGAGATTGAAGTTTGTCCTGATAATGATGGTAACTAACATGTTATAATAGGTGAAAATATGAAATATCTTTACAGTGTCAGTGTACATAACTTAAATCTTTAATAATACAGGAGTATTTTCAATCATTTTATAATGATGTTGTTTGAATTGTTAGATTGATCCTGCAAAATACAAGAGCATTTCCTCTGGTTTTGGCGTTCTGCTCAAGGAGCAGGGTGTTAGAGGCTTCTTCAGGGGATGGGTGCCTACCCTGCTCGGTTACAGCGCTCAGGGAGCTTGCAAATATGGATTCTATGAATATTTCAAGAAGTATTACACAGACCTTGCTGGCCCTGAGAATGCTGCCAAGTACAAGACTTTGATTTTCCTTGCTGGTTCTGCTTCTGCGGAAGTTATTGCTGATGTTGCTCTCTGCCCATTTGAGGCTGTCAAAGTTCGCGTTCAGACTCAGCCTGGTTTCGCCAGAGGCTTGTCTGACGGACTTCCCAAATTCATTAGAGCTGAGGGAGCTGCTGGGTAATGCCTTGTTACGTTGATAAATTTTTTTCGAGTTATTAGTTTACAACATGTATTAGTGCATAAGTTGCTAATGGAAGTTTGGATGTTTGATTTTGTGAATACAGGCTGTACAAGGGGCTTGTTCCTCTCTGGGGACGACAGATTCCATGTAAGTTTACTTATCTTCTTATCTCCAGTTTCTCGGGTGAATTCAAGTGTATTCGCTACCTGATTTTCTCTTCGGAGGAAAATTGAATGAAGATAATTTTCATGTAGCTATTCCAGTAGATTAGTTTTAGCTTTCATGTGTTGAAGAGGGGTAAAATCTTCAGCGTTAGCAAAGATTACGTTTACTCATTTGGCTTCCTTCTTAACCCTGAAACTTTGATCTCTCTAGCAAAGTCGAGCTGATTTCTCATATAATCATTCAACTAATAGTTATTACCTAAGAAAGTCATGTTCTTTGTTGAGAAAAATAGAAATCAAGAAGAAAAAGAAAACTTTCTGATATAATAACTATTAGTTGAGTGCCCATATAAAAAATCGACCAAAATGTTACACTTTCTTGCAAGCTTGGTAAATAAGAGAACCTTCTTGGCTCACTGAAGTACTTATTATCAAACCTATTATTGTACATTCTATCTTAGATTGAGTTATATTTCACAGATACCATGATGAAGTTTGCATCATTTGAAACAATTGTGGAACTACTCTACAAAAATGTCATCCCAACACCAAAAGACCAATGCAGTAAATCAACGCAGCTCGGTGTGAGCTTTGCTGGTGGATACTTAGCTGGTATTCTTTGTGCTATTGTGTCACACCCTGCTGATAACCTGGTTTCTTTCCTCAACAACGCCAAGGGGGCAACTGTGGGCGATGTGAGTTAACAAATTCTGTTCCTTAGTACTAATATTGGTTGTGCCTCAGAAAATTATTGCTTCATTTATAACGCGATTGTGTCTTTTGCAGGCTGTGAACAAGCTTGGCGTGTTAGGTCTTTGTACTCGTGGTCTTCCTCTTCGGATAGTCATGATTGGTACACTCACTGGAGCACAATGGGGCATCTATGACTCTTTCAAAGTTTCCGTTGGACTGTAAGTTTCAAAAAATTTCATCAAAATACTCGCGACTTGTAATAATTTGTTGAGATGATGTTTACATGCATTGCTCTTGCAGGCCAACGACTGGTGGTGCCGCTCCACCTGCCCCTGCCAAATGAAGAAACAAAATGTGAAAATTCTTCTCCTTTACAACAATTTCATTTAGTGGCAGAGGGGAAACTGGAAATGTTTTTGTTCCATCAAAAAAGTTTGAATATTGGTAGCTAGGAAAATTTTGCATTCATTCAACTTTTGCAGTAAGATCTGATGAATTCTTTTATCCTCCAGATGGACTAGCTACTAAATTAAAGAATCACTTTCATACTTTGTAATGATGATTTTTAATTTGCAAAAATGTGTTAATTTCTTGTTTTCACATGATAATTATTTTATTTTTATCTCTTGAAAAAGTTTGAGCATAATTCGTAAAAGTAAAATGCTAAACTTCTGTTATGGTAAAACAAGTGATTTTGGTGAAATCCATTGAGACTCTGTATATCAGTTATATATATCGTGTATATGAAAATTCAGGTTAGGATTCCAAGCTTCCAAGTAACTAGTCTTCAGTGGAGCTTTTAGATTTTGTTCTTCATTTTCTGACTCCTGAATTAGTAGAAAGTAATTCTCAGCTCCAAACTCAACATCACACTACTAAAAACACAAAGCTTGACGATGAATAAATTTTGTAGCTAAATAATGATTTATGATCATATTAATAGATAATCGATTTATTATAAAATAAAGTATAAGCTACGAACAATTTATCAATGAAGTTTATAACTAATTCTAGTTTGATATTTTTTAAAGTGACCCAGTCTATTTCTTCAACTGATGTTCATCATATTGAACTTGTCTCAGTTTTCGAACTTCAAGAACCCGTCTTTTTTCTTCACCTTCTAGTATTCAAAATTTATTGATCCAAGTAATTCAATTTTAGATCGTATAAGACTTGTTAAAACGGAAATCTCTTTTCAAGGATTTTTCTATTTCATGACTTAGAACAAAAATCTCTAATTTAGATTGAAGAGGAACGATCTCATCTGTCCTATCACATCTCTCTGAAGCTTAACATATAATATATAAAATGGGATAATTTCACATATATACAATAAATTAATTTTTTACAACAAGTCTAGCATGTTTTATTTATATAAAAAATAGCCCAATAATATATTAAATGTGTGTGCGCGTGCGTGCATGCGTTGAACCACAATTTTCTTTTAGTATGTTTCAAAAAGAATATCACTTTTCTATATTAGAAACAAGTTATTCCTTCCATCCACTTTTATTTGTCTACTATATTAAAAATAAATGTTCACTTTTACTTGTCCAATTTGAAAAATAAAAAAATAATTCATCACTTTACTTCCTAATGTACCTCTATCATTAACTATAATTATTTAGCATCTTTCAAAATATTGAATTTATTATATTCAAAGGGTGCGATGACAAATTTATCATTCTATTATTACTTTTAAAGGGTGTGTTAAGTCAATATTGGATAAATAAAAATAAATGAAGTAACTTTAAAGATCTCCTCTTGCATCTCTTAGTAAAATAATTTATAGCCACTTAAATATTTAAAATTTATTTTAAATCATATTTAATTTTAATTTTTTTTAAATTAAATTAAATAGTATCACGTAAACCGAATAAAACAATATTTAAATTGGATTCCACATTCCATTTGGATCCGCCTCAAATATTGAATATAAAAGTGTATAAAGCCTTTGATTTTGGTATCACGTGTTTCTTATGTAATTCTTTATCCAATTTAGTGTCAATGTTGAGGACTTAGATTTCAAGGGAATCTTTTTACTAAAAATGATTATACATGTGTGTGCTATATAGGAAAGTATTTTTCTCCAAAATTATTTGTTATTTTTTCATATTTTGTTAAATAAAATTTCGTTAAAAATGAGGAAAATAATGTTCTTAATAAAAATAAAAAAAATAGATTTTATAAGTGACATTTTATGTTTATTGTATCCTCCCGCCCACCGAATGCCCCAACCCTTAAATCTTGACCATCCCACCCCTGCCAACCCTTGAGGCCCCACACCCCACCCCCTCCCACCTCTATCATTTAAATAACTTTTCAAGAAAATATTTTCTATGAAAAATATTCTCTGTACCAAACATAGAAAATGAATTTGTTGGTGAAATCTTAGTAGCTCAATTGGTTGGCTACTTGGATTTTCATTTTGTTAGTGAGGATTCTATTCCCGCCCTGGTAATCTCCCCCCCCCCCCCCCTCTCCCCCTTTTTTTTTTTCTAAAAAGTATTTTTTTCTAAAAAAGCCTTTGTATTTTTTTTCTAAACCAGGAATAAGAGGCGCACAAAGCTTTTAAAAGTCTAAATTAAAATTAAATAAACTATGAACTACTTATAAAGGATGAGAGTTGTAGCTATAACGAATACGTTAGGATCTTTCCTAGTTAAGGGAAGAATAGAAATTAATTTCTAGCATCGAGTCTAGAGAATGAATTCGAGATCTTTCGTTCTACTTGTATCATTGATATAATGTTGTTAAATATATTTAAAATTTTATGAATATTTTTGTGAAATATCATAAGTTACACCAAGTGTACGTAAAAAGTAAATGAATCGAAATATGCAGGTATGGGGTTTAACTATTTGTAAATTAATAGTAATATGCTATAACAAAATATACAAATATTTTGATCTCGTTATCCATATAAGTTTAATTTGTATTTATCCTAACTTAGGTGCATCTTATGAAAGAAAAATAAGTGATTCTTCCTTGTTTTATAGTAGTATTTGATAAATAAGCAAAATATTGTTATTCCAAAATCATTTGTATATACATTTATGCAAACAAATGAACTACCATTTGATCCTTCTATATCAGCCAAGAAAAATTAGTTGTGATGAAATATGTCTCCAAAAAATTTTACTTTATCACGATTTCATTGATTTGATATGATTTATTAGAAGTGTGAAACGGATGGGTTGAGTTGAAATTGAGAATGTTAGAATGAGCTGGAAATTGGAATATAAATTGGGTTGGGTTTATACCAGCCCAAACTTACTTTGGGCTCAAACGGGTTGGACTCAAATGGGCTCAAATTCGGTTCGAGTCATGACCTGTGCAATTTGACCCGCTCAATCTCAATAATTCTAATATATTATTATTTATTTTTTATAATCACAATTTGAATTTCAACTCAAATTATAAAAACAAAAGGTTACAAATTGATGGATAAATGATAGAAAATATAAAATAGATAGAAAACATGCATTACATCAATGCAAATAAAGAGCCTTTGAACGGGTTGAAATTGGAGGTTAAACTGAGCTCAATTGAATATTCTTTTGATATGAGTTAATGCTTGAATAGATTGAGATTGAACCCAATTATCTTGAGCCTAACCCATAAAATTTTAGACGAGTTACCTATATTTAGACTCATTTTGACACCCTTATGATTTATTGTTTCCCTTTCATCCTTTATTCGTACATTGAGTGGGACGGAGGGAACTAGAATTTTTTTTTTTATGTATATTTTTATTTTTATTTTCCCACCTTCAAAGAAATTCTTTTTTTTTTTAATTTACAATCTTTTTTAAATTTCTTCCTAAAAACTGTTAGAGACATGCTTGATAGATTATTGAAAATTAAAGTCTAATTAAGCAGAAATCACGTTGCACTACAATTAATCACCTTAAAATGATATAGTCAAAGCAATTATTTATTTATAGCTGGAAATTAACACGCATAAAATAAAAAGGGATGTCACATTCATGCATGATTTTCATTTCCTAGTCAAAAAAAGAATATTGATTCTTAGACCAATAATTTAAATATATTGTCCATTTCTGGTATATATTTGTCAAAAAGAAAAGCTTTATGATATGAAACAGCTAAGACCCAAACAAACCAACTAATTAAATATTGAGTTCCAAGATGGTTGTTACTCATCGTATTTATGTGTATTATATTATTAGTTTAAATATAATAGTGTTTAAATCATTGTTAGCTAATCGTGAAAAAAATTTATTTTGTGTAATAATTGATTTGGTGTGGTTGCGTTATTTCTTTAATATCTTTTTCTCATTTTTAATTTTATTTCTTATTTAATAATTTTATTTTATCATTTATCATATCTTTCATGGTAGCTCTAACACATATCCTACAATTTCTTGTAGGTTTATCATTTAAATTATGAATGTGCGACACTATGTAACAATAGATAACAATACAATACAATCTATCCAATCATTGTATTTGCTAAAACCATACACACAATATAACACATTATAAAACAAAATATAACAACCATCCAAACAAAATGTTAAGTAGTACACACATGAATAGAAAGATAAAAGAGATAAGCTTACATTGTATATATAAGATAGAAAATATTTTTATAGAATTCATTCACTTTGTTTACATTTTTATTTTGTAAAATTTTCAAAATATTTACTCAATAGATTACGTATATTTAAGGTAATGTAAGTTTCTTGAGTCCAGAATCAAAAGGGATTTTTTCTTTTTTTTATTAATAACCAAAAGGGCAACTAATTTTCAGATGACACCAAAAGGGATCTTCACTCGCTCCTCTGCGCCTTTGTCCTTTTGGTTTCAATGTGTTAAAAAATAAAACTTATAAAAACTTATGAAAAATATTTATAAATTATATTAAAGTAAATAATTTTATACATAAAATAATTTAAAGATTATATATACAATGGTGAGTTAATTTGATGTCGGATGATCTTTTCTAAGTTAAAAAAAGAGTAAAGTCTAACTTCTTTTTTCTGACTAATCAATGAATAATTTCCACATTGGGTGGCAAACCTGAATTACAAATTAACAAACACTAGAAGTACATTTTAACCTATATACATAATGGGATATATATAAGATGCCCGTCTCTCAAATCAAGTCAACAACGAACCAAACTAAGGTTGTGTTTGGTACGGAGTAAAATGGTTTCTTGGTGAGTAAAAAATATTTTTTATTGTTTTGTTAGTGAATGAAAATATTTTTTAGAATTTTTTTATTTTTGGGTAGAGAGTAAAAAAATATTTTTTTAAGAAAATAGTTTTTGACATGAAAATATTTTTTCGGGGGGGGGGGGGGGGTGGAGGGGGGAAGGGTAGTAAAAAAAGAAAATTTTCAAAAATAAATTTCAAATTTTGTGTGTGTGTTTGAGGGGGGGGGGGGGGGAGGTTGGTGTAGGGATGGGATACAAAAATAAAATGTGAAATATTTTTTCAAAAAAAAAAAAAATTTAAAATTTTATTTTGTTTTATTTTTTTAAAAAATAATTTGTTTGGGGGGGGAGGGGAAGGGGGTCGTGGTGGGATGAGATAAAAAAATATATTTTAATTTGAGATTGGAGGAGTGTTTTGGAAAATATTTTTCTTAGTTTTTGGAAGAAAGTCATTTTCCTTAAAAATTTGGGAAAAATGAGTTAATTTGGAAAACATTAAACCAACCAAACATGAAAGTTGAAAAATATTTTCCTCCATATGAAACACACCCTTAATAACTAAAAAATGTATTTATCATTTGTTTAAACCATTTTAAGTTGACGAAGAATACTCATCTTACCTTTCTTCTACGATATGTTTTCGTTGTCTTGACTTTTTGAATATGTATTCAATGGAATATGTTTTTGTAGAATTTCATTCTATTCCATATTTTCCTTTTTTTTAATTGATTAAATTTAGATAGATAGAACGAAATATTCGATAAAAAAAGTGAACTTTTTCAAAGGTACAAATAATTAAAAAAAATTATGAATCCACCTTTGTATGATAATCGTTTGGAAGTATCAACTCTATCAAAATTATATATTAAGAGGGAATCTTCGTACCTTAATTGGTTTAACTATTCAAATTTGTATATAATTGAACAAGTTAAAGTATTAGTCACAAATTCGATAGAGACATTAAGGACTTGCTCTGAAGGCTTGTGTTAGGTGAGATTGAAGTCTCAATATATCAAAAGTTCAAAAAGTATTTCACATTTCAAGGCTAATGACTAACGGAGACTTATATAGCTGTACTATATTTAAAAAATATTTATCATTAATAATAATAATAATTTTTCTGAACAATTTTTTCGTTGAACATTTATAACACAGTTTTAACATATATCACAGAGAAGTATTTATAAAACACATATAATATAAGTTTATTGAACGATAATACATTTATCACACACTTTAATACACCTTGTGTCAATTTTGACAAAACAAACACAATATATATATATATATATATATTAACAATTATAATACTTTTATATTGCATGCATGATTCACTTCTAATACAAGTGCACATTTACCGTAATATTGCTATGTATTGTTATAAATAATAATAAATAAAAAGTATTATTAAAACCGATAATTATTTTTTAAAAAGTACTCACCCAAGTAATTTTTCCAATTATTAAAACCGATAATTATTTTTTAAAAAGTACTCACCCAAGTAATTTTTCCAATAAATAATTGGAGTAAGCTGGACTGGGCTGGATCAAGATAAAGATAAAAGCCCATGCACTAATGGTCCATAGGGTCAAAACCCATTTGAATTCAATTTATAATATGAACATTCCAAAAATTCTACAAATATATACTTCAATTAAACAAAATTTAGGTGTATAAAGTTGTATTTTGACATTAATAAGGACAAATAGTTCAATGCTACATGTGTATTTCGTTTAGAAAATAATTCATTTTCTGAAAAATATTTTGCTATGTTTAAGTGAATGTATATCTATGTAAATATATGAAATTTTATTTACAAAGTAACAGTATTAAACAGGTGTATTTTTTAAAAATAAATGTCGAGAGACATATTTAAGATTTTTAAATTTTAGTAAATACTGACTATGTTGCTTGGACTCTTCAAATTTATCAGCGGGTGTGTGTCGGATTCTCAAAAAATAGTGTATTATCAGATAATTCAACACGAGTGTGACATTGAAAATGAAGAGTCCACACAATTAAGAATACTGATACTTTGTTCATCTCAATTTATGATCTTTTAGATTTTGAGATATAAGCAAGTTTATCTTTGATCGTAAATTTTTCATATATCGTTTAAATATTTTGAATCACCAATTATTGTGACTCATAGTATTGTTTATGTTGTTTACAAATATATAAATTTTATTTTAAAAAGTTTGAAGATTCTATGACTAAATTTCTGATCAAATATAAATTGTTTGACTCTCGAAAAATAAAAAAGTATCACATGAACTGAGACGGAGTGAGAATCTTTTCCATAATAAACTTGGACATATGCATTTTTTGAAAAATTTCAATTCCACCATATATAGGCTTGTAGTGTTCTTGTACTTTGGACCAATTTAACTTATTATGCCACCCTTTTTCTTTACCTTTATCCCATTATTGACCAACAAATGCACGTTGGTCTTGATTGAGTTGGCATAAAAACTATTTAGTCCATCTCAATTTATGTAACACATTGTATTTTTTGAAATTCAATCCATTTTAATTTACGAAAACTTATTTTTTTTTTTTAAATTCCTTTAAATAAGAATGACTATTTTTAATTCCAAATATAATTTAAACTTTTTATTTTATTCTTAAGGAAGAGCTTCTATAACCATATAAATACTAAGATACGTTTAAAATTACTTGTGGATTGACTATCAAATGATATTGCCATGTTAGAGAATAAAGACGTAAATACATATTTATACTATAATGAAATTATCAATTATAAATTTAAATTATTTTATTAAATAATTAGTGGAGGGGGTAAATAATACCAAAAATTTAAATTCAAAATTATCTGTATAAGCAGTTGAAAAGCAAATACAACATTAAATAGGATACACCAACTCAGTCAAAACCCTTTCAACTTTAAGGTCTGGTGCTTTAAATTTTCACCCCTAACATAATATATATGTGGACGACATATTTAACAGAAAATACTATTCTAAATTAATGATTCCACTGTTTTAACAATACTGTATGACTTGTAATAATTATATGTAAAAGCAGAAATTAACAAGAAAAAGTTCCAAAATGGACAGACTTTTGTTTTTTATTGGTGTTCGAAATTTGTATTGGAATTTAACTAAATTTGAAATAAGTTTAGTTGGGATGATGCTCCTAATAGAATTTTTTCTACACCTAAGATTTAATTTCGAGACCCGTTATACCATAACCCGTGTTGGTAGAGAACAGAGACTTTGTACATAATACTGTGTTTCAATTTATTTGTGAGTCCTTTTATAAAAGAATGTCTTTATATATATTTATCAACTTTAAAATTTTGAATTTTATGTGACATGTTTAAGAGGAAAAATTGGAAGAAATTTATTATACTAAGTGACAATTTTAGTTTAATACAAATGGAGAGACTACATTTGTCCATCTATGTTCGATTTGCATTTGAAAAACTTGATTAAATTTGAATTTGCTTTCTTATATTGGGGATAAAATATTTCCTAACAAAGTCACTTCATATTAAGTGCGACTCGAGTACGAGATTTCAATATTAAAAATAAAATAATACTTTATCACTTTGCACAAATTTATTTTAATATTTTTTTTTTGTTTTTGTTATTATCCAGCTTCCCCCAAGTGAAGTTAGATAAGAGTTAAGACCAGTGAAACAGAGAGAAAGTGCATTGGAATGAGGTATAAAGGATATCCCTTTCATTACTATATAAACCTCACCCTCTTATGAGATTTCAATTCTCAGAACTTTTTTAGTATTTTTCCCCTTCAATTTCTCCTGTTCCTTGTCTATTTACACCATTTTTGTGTTCCATCATTATAAAGTTGCAGAAGAATGGAAGCTAATACTAACTCATTTCATCTTGATTCTGGTTTTCATCTACAACCAAACAACACTAGTTGTAATACAGTACCAAATTGTATTTCTCAATTTTATTTTCAAGACCTCCCTCTTAATATGACTAGTGAACCTTCTCATGTCACAAATAAAAGCAATTCTTCCTCTCTCACTGCTCATAAAAGGGAAAATATGCAACCAATTACTAATTCTAAAAGAAATAATGAAGGCTCTTCTTCTCTCTGCTCTGCTCAATCTAAGGTAATACTAATATATACTCCCTCCATTTTAATTTGTTTACGGTTTCAGGAAGAATGTCTCTTTCTATTTTTTGGTAATTCTTATTGACGTGACATGTTTAAGGACCACAGATTTAAAGTGTCGTTCTTAACATTGTTCCAAGTTAAAACCAGATAAATAAATTAAAGGGAGTGTATATGTCTGATGATCCACGGGTAATTATTATTTGTGATTTGTTAGAATGTAAGAGAGGGTGATGATGGGAAAAAGCAAAAGAAAAGGAATGGGAATGTAAAGAAAGAGAAAAAAGCAAAGGATGATAAGAAGAAAGCCCCTGAAGAGGCCCCTACAGGATATGTTCATGTTAGAGCAAGGAGGGGCCAGGCAACTGACAGCCACAGTCTTGCTGAAAGGGTAACAAATTTTTCTACTGTACAATTAATTTTCCTCGAGTTTAAGTTATATACATCGTATCATTCGTATAACATAAAAATATAATCTTCTATTTGGCACAAACAGTATATATAATTAACTTATGTAACTTAATTTCATCTTGTCATAGCGGGTCGGCTTATTTTTCAAATCCACATTTAATTAATTAATTTATCTATATGACATAATTTCAGGTGAGGAGAGAGAAAATAAGTCAAAGGATGAAAATATTGCAAGCACTTGTTCCTGGTTGTGACAAGGTAACCAAAAGACGTTTCTGAACTCGACGTGTTTTATTCAAATTATTTTATCGATTGATAACCTAATTTAGTAAAATGGCAAAGTTTAGGAAGGTAGGCAAAATTGTTGATGATTTAGAAAAAACTGAATAAAACGCATCAAATTTAGAGTGATCTTTATCGTTTCGTCTTCCCTTTATGTTAGACCAATGTATAACGTGGCATGATTGAGATCAGGTAACTGGGAAGGCCCTCATGTTGGATGAGATAATCAACTATGTCCAGTCCTTGCAAAACCAAGTTGAGGTAAAAATAAATAGATGAACCATCTATAATTTACTTCTCATTATTTGACTTTGATAAAATAAAAATAGAGAAAAATGAAAGCAGTAATTAATCTATTGTCTTAATCATCATTGTGTTTATAATGTTTCAGTTTTTATCCATGAAGCTTGCTTCTTTGAATCCCATGTACTATGACTTTGGCATGGAGTTAGATGCTCTAATGGTCAAACCTGATCAGGTACACAATTAGAAATTTTCGTAAGCTATGTCGATATTTAAAGAAGTGAACAAATGAATAATTTACGACGTAGAGTCATTTTTTAAATTTATATCTCCATATACATGTCTTAAAAAATTAAATTCTTTTTTATTATTGAATTATGATCAGAGTTGGAGTGCTTTGGAAGGACCATTACTGGAGAATACAAATAGTATAGGCTATCCTCTCCTGGATAGTTCAACATCACTTATGTTTCAACAATTCCATCTACCAAATTCCATTACCCAGGTATCCAATAATAAGATAATTAATCTATAAATATATGACAGTTTTAATTTGTTTGTCTTATTTTGACTTACACGTAATTTTTTGCAGCATTCTTTCTCAGTTTCAGTTTGTTTGTTCTATTTTGAGTTAGCGTAATTCAAGAAAGTAAAGAAACTTTTGAATCTTGTCATCTTATATTAACGATATATTTTTTAAACCGATTAAAAAAGAAAGATATGAAAAATAAATTGAAACAGGAGGGTATTCAATAAGACAAAAACCTAAAAGACACTGATAAAGATTGATGTTTTGTCGCCACCCATTTGACATAGTAATATTTTCACATATATTTTCCAGTTAGGAAAAAACAAATTACTGTAGAATATAATATGATTGTGATTTGCTTATTTATATAACATGGGCAGATATGTTTTCAGGGTACTGGACAGGTCTTATGGAGTGTAGATGACCAAAGACAAAAGGTGATTATTAATCATTCAGGATTGATGAGTAATAACAACAACTTGTGTTCCTAGTCCAGCCCTTCCCTACACAACATTTGGTGAGCTATCCATCACTCTCCTCTTAATTATTACTCCCTAAACGTTCATTTTACTTGTCCATTATTGACTTGATCACACCCTCGCTAAGAAACTTCACCATTTAAATATTAATAAATTGTATCTTGGGAGTGATTTTTGTATTTGTGCAGTAATTTGGAAGGCTATGATTCTTCTTCTTACTTCAACATCATTAAAGTGGGAGATCTATGGATGGAATGGATCAAAAGGAATTTATGATCATTCAAGTAGCAGATCTTTCATGTGAACATACTTTTGTTTTTGTCCAATATCTGACTTAATTATCAAATTTGGAACTGATGATGGTGTGGTGGTCTCTATGTAATAAATTAGGAAATGGAAGAAAATACTATTCACTATAATTGTAGAGAGAATTAAATGTAGTATTTCATGTTGCCAGTAAATAAATAGTAGTTGTATTCCTTATTTGTTGTTTCATATTAGACACGTTAAATGAGCGGTATCATGTGGTCACTCAATTAAGGATAGCTTTCTCGGATAGTCACTCAACTTTATTTTATAACCGCAAAGTCACTCAATTAAAGATAGTTCTCTTAGAAAGTCATTCAACTATTAATATTTTACCTCGAAAATCACCTAACTATCGATATTTCACCTACAAAGTTACCAACTAAAGTTAAATTTAAATACTTTTTAAATTAAATTTTGTTAACATGAAACTTTTATTTTAAGCAAAAAAATTTAGAAATAAAAAGGTTCCCATTTAACGTATGAAGAAAAGTCAATAAGCTTTTCTTTTCCTTTTTGACAATTGTGGGAACACAAATATATCAGGCATTGCATTCTTCGGATAATTCAAATCGAAGTAATTGAATGTCCAACTCGGACCTATATGACATGATCGATCAATAGATCCCTCAAGAAAAATAGAAGTGGAAGAAAATACTGTAGTTAAATTAGAATACTTAGCCTAATCATAAATATCAAAATTAGAATTAATCAATATTTGAAGTGCAAATTTTCCTTCATTTTCAAGAAAGAATAAGACAAAGGGATTCTAGAGAGAAATGCCTTCAATAAGAAAAATTTGTTAATTACAGTGAAATAGTCGCGGAGTCAAAATTTTATCTAAGGAGTGTCATAATATAAAAAAGTAAAATTATGTAAAGTTAAGAGGTGTCAATATGTAATATATAATTATATATACATAAAAAAAATATTTTTACTTAGTTAAACGATATAATTTTTCAATTAAAAAATATTGATTGACAGCCCTCAAGTAAATATGGCTTCGCCACTGTAGGGAGGGGCTGGTATCCTAAAAGATGTGATATTTAATTTGACCTAAGATATTATATTCGCGAGGAAATAAAATATGGGATTTGTGGAAAATATTAAAACAATATCGTTCATTTTATCCCATTTGAGGATAATATCAAATTTTAAGTGCCAACTAGACTTGCCTGCAATGCTATAATTGTAGTTTACAAGTATACATGTGGCCCAATTATATGTGGTTTATTGAGGCATTTCCATGAGATGTTTTTGGTTTATGGGAGACATATAAGACTATTTTAGCCATATGTTAAAATAGTCACTTAATCAACACCCAACAAATCATAACTAATTTTTTTTTTTTTTGGTAGGCAGATTTCATAATCCAATTAAGCAAATGAGAGATTTTCCAATCTTTAATTAACTAATTATCAGTTGACAAGTACCACCAAAACTAAATCAAAGAAATGTCCCCTTTTTAGGATTTGACACAATTTTTTATAGATGCAATTTCGTAAATTGCTTAAAAGAAAGTAGTTTATTGCCATTTAATGGATATTTGTTCTTATAATAGTGGTATAATAATCTATACCTATACTATATTAAAAGTGTGAAGACCCTTAATAATATTGTTTGAATTTTTTATCCTACATTAAAATACTTCGCTTAATACAAAAACGTCTTTTCACCTTTCTCCTTCAATTATTATAGCTTTATTTTATATTATATTTTACTACTTGCCATTAATTGTAGCCTAAGAAAATAAATCCTAATTGGGTTATTGCTACTCCTTGGTAGGACAACAAATCACCTTGCCGTTAATTGTCACAAAACAAATTTCAATTGGTTTAGGGCTACTAATTGTAGCCTAAAAAATCTCACGTTAATTGTAACAAAACAAATCCCAATTGGTTTAGGGCTACTAATTGTAGCCTCACAAAGCCCACTTGGTTTAGGGCTTCTACATGATAGGAATCTGGTTTACGTAAAACTCCTATGCACTCCACGATTTTCTATAAATATTAATTCAAATTCTTTTTGGTTTTTGATTTCTAAAGTTCACTACTGAAAGATCTATTATAGCATTTTGTGATGTTAGAAATACACAATATCAAGGTATTACATTAGTTGTTGTGTTTATAACAAATGTTATATCTTTTTAATGCACTAACTTTTTTTGTTTTTTTGAAGGAAATTTTGGGATATCTTTTACATCTATCGGTAATATGTGGATAAATCCTACTATTGGAAATGCAAATATCGTATATATAATAACTTATACTAATATTATTTTATCTTCAAACCAATGATAAAATAATTAAATCTATATATAAAGAAATGAAGGTTCTTAAAAATATTGATTGAATTTTTTTTCACTCGTTAAAAAGATCTTACACAATTTTATTTGCTATTTTTTAAAAATAATTATTTATGAATTATTTGACTTAAAATATGCTAGCTTTGTCAGTAGAATGATAATTTTATCACTCTTTGAATATGATAAATTCAATATTTTGAAATATGAATTGAGAAATAACTATAACTAACAACAAGGATAAATTAGAAACTAAGAGCCCGTTTGGATTAGCTGGAAAAAGTGACTTTTAAAAAGTTCTTAAACAATTTTTAAAGTATTGAAACTTTAATATTTAGTTAAAATTATTATAGTAATATTTACATGATTATTTATAATTATGAACTTAATGATATAATTTACACACGTAATAATTTAATTATTTTATAATTTTTTTATTAATTAATGTTATACACATGATGATTTTACATAATAGAGTTCAACAACTCATCAATTTGTGTGTAAAGGTCCCACTTTTTCTTGCTTTCTAATTTCCTTCAATTTAATTACTAACCTTTGTCAAACAATTGTCAAATCTTTTTTAAATGATTAATTCTCCTCTGACTTTTAAGTGATTAATTAATTGGGCCACCCACAATTTTACGTAAACAACAGAAGAGAAACGACTGTTAATGGAAGGAATAATTAAAATAATGTTAATTAAAGATATAAAACTAAATAAATAAAACTATGCTTTCTCATATTGATTAACTCTTTTTGGATAAGATGGTGAGAGTCCTCTTTGGCATATTGTATTAAAAATATAATTAAATAAATAAAATTATATTTTGTTTAATATATATTAAACTTTTAGATGAGATATTAAAATTGTAACGAGCAAAAACTAAGAAAAGGAAACTTTCCTTCTGACCAAACACACCCTACTCAGCCTTAATGAGATGTGGCCCTCCTTCCCCTACAAAGAATGTAACATATTGGGTCAAATTTAATGTTATTGTCTGAGAAACAAAATGCAGATATATAGATTATAGTATTATTAATTATAAAATAAATATATAGTGACAGTTTTGTTCGTTGGGTTCTTGGAATGTGAAGGGATAAGAAGTGTGATGAAGAACACATGGTGTATATGGGCAATTATCAAACTCTCACTTTCAAATCCCATACTGGGTCGGTCTGTGGGTGGTCCTCTCTAAGTGTTGCACCCCATGGCTAAGGGCCAAATGGACATGGTCCCATCATAACTCATCACCTTTTTATTTAATTGACAAATCGAGAAGCACCTAATTTTAGGTATTTTCTATATATTTTAGATACTGAGTCGATTAATTTAGATTTATATTGAGTAGAATTTTTTTAGATTTGAGTATCAAATCTCTAATTTTGCACTGTAAATACTTATTATTTGACTTGTTTCTCTTGTGGTTTTTGTAACAGTCCAACCCGCTAGTGATATTGTACGCTTCGGGCCTAGGCTCGTATGGTTTTAAAATGTGTCACTAGTAGGTAAGATATGTTTAGTTATATATCCAACATCTCTCCTGTGTTATGCGGATGTGAGACTTCTCATCTCAAAATGGATTGTTACATACACCCCCCTCTATGGACTCAACGTCCTCGCTGAGGTTTGCCCCACCGTATGGAATTCACTTAAATTCAGTTGAACTCTAACCCACATTATGAGATTCGCCTAAACTCAATTGAACTCTAACCCACATCGACAAGATTGACACAGGAGTGAATCTGATACCATCTGTAACAACTCAACCTGCTAGCGATATTCTTTGTCTTGGGCCTTGGCCCGCACGGCTTTAAAACGTATCATTAGTAGGTAAGATCTGTTTACTTATATACCCAACATCTCTTCTGTGTTTTGCCGATGTGAAATTTCTCATCTCAAAATGAGTTATTGTAGTTTTTCTACTTTCTTTAAAAAAAAAATTGAGAGGGAGGGGAGCGGGGGGTTGGATATCGTGTAATGTGTTCAATAAGGAGTATGGAGGGTGAAGGTGACTCTGATATTTAATGAGGTGGTATCCCCTTGTGATTTAGTCAAGGTATACTTGTCCAAATCCTAGACTAGGTCTATTGGTCCCAACTTGCTACCCCAGTAATTATGTGTGTGTTTTAGCATTTTATATATATATATATATAAAATAAATAATAAAATCACGAAGTCTAACAGTAACCGTATGCAATTGAACATTCGTGATATATATGTGCCAAAGTAATAATATGGAATGTCAATTAAAATCTATACCATCTATTGTACGTTGATCTCAAATAATTACGAGACAAATCAAATTTATTTTGGATTCTCAATTATCCATCTATATCTCTCAATCAAAGGAGAATATTTTTCGACTAGTTATCTCAAATCTAGTTAAGTATCAACTCAAACAGTCCAACTATAGAATATGAACTTTTTTTTTTGTAGAATTTAGTTTCTATTACCATGTTTTGGTCTCTATTTGAAATTCGTGCAATATAAATTTAGTAAAAATGAAGATATTTTATTTGTCCAAACTTCTAATCGTGTGAGTGGAATTTAATTATTTTAAAATGATATTTTATGTAATTACTTTCAATTATATATACAAAATACACAATCGAGCAGTTGAATATTTGTCTAATCTACCTCTCTAGTTACATGAACCATGAATAGCTCATCTTATACAAAATATCCCCACAATATGCTAATGATTAAGTTGGTATCCTAATTCCTGATGGATACATAATACATTTGCCAAAAAAGAAAAGGGCAGGATCAAGGCACGTTAACCATTATAAAAATATTTTTTCTGAGCTTTTTTATTTGAACGCGAACGATTATTATAAACAAAGATTTTCTTCATTCACAAATTTGTGAAATATTTATGCTATAGAACGTTATATTTTCATTATTTTTTGTTGAACTAATTTACTAAAAAAATATATAAATTTTTGCTCTTTTTTCAAGTGCAACCAAAAACGGGAAAGGGAGAGAGAGAAGGCAAGACGAAACAAAATGTGTCTACATTAAAAGTTTGGAATGGAGTGGGTGTGTGTTATGTTTCCTAAAATACAAACATTTACTGCTGCACAATTGTTCTCTTCTGTTCTGGTCTTTGAGAAAGGCAAGACTCAACGTTTCTTTCAGCCATGTGCCCAAACTAATTTTTGAAGATTTTCATTAAACATTCAGAATATAAACGCTGCTCGGGTCGTAAGCATTTCTTACTTTTAATCTGAAAATTGTCGGTTCAAATGAGCAAAAAGGATGGGAGTTAGTGAAAATGAAGTTCTACAAGTAAAGTGATATTCCACATTTATAATCTCCTCCTTTTTAAGACATAGCTCACACTCACTCCCATAATCCCGATCCCCACCACCCTCAATTTCGATTCTCATAATAGTTATTTAAATTATACACAAATTTTTATATAATATCTTTTTATGAACATATTAATCAAACACAGACATAAAAGTACAAAAGTCACTTAATTAAGTTAATATGAGAAGACCAAATTGATTACATGGTGAACGAGATCTAACAATGAGAACCCCCCCCCCCCCACCCCAACCCCAAAAGGACCCATTCCTACTTTATCCTTTGCATGTTCAATTGTTCATCAATTTTTTTTTCCGTCTCATATTAGTTATCTATTTTTTTCTTTACACATTTTCTTAAGAAATCATTAATTAAAAGAGTGATTTTAATCATTTATCTTTTTAACTCTTTCTAATACATTCTATGTATGTGTTTTATCCATCAATATCAAAATTAACAATGGAGAAGCTCTTTTTTAGAACTTTACAATAATACTTATATTGTCAAAAATAATTAATTTAAAGGAAAAATAGGAATTAAAAATTTGATTAATTCTATCCTAGTTTATAAAGTGAGAAGTAAATTGGGACTTATAATTTTTTAGTAATACGGGAGGGATCGAGGGACTACTACAATTGACTTAGTGGACGTGCAGCCTAAAAGAGACTCAAAATAGGATACATAAAAGTTTATGTAGCCAACAACAAAATTTTGTATCTAAATAATAAAAATTTCATGTTAATTAATTTCATCTGATTATGGATTAACGGTAGATTTTAACAAATTTCAATTAGTTAGAAGACTTTTAGTAATGAATTAACTAGAGATTATTGATAAATTTCATGTTTGAATTTGGGCGGGTTAATTGGTTCGGTGCATTTTACTCCATCCAATTCAGTCCATAAAATTTAGGCTAATATATAACCCAAGTTGACTCATGAAAAATTTCATCCAAATATTTTATTAAAAAAATTCTTTATATAGTCATGATAAAAGGAAAAATAATGTATTTAAAAATTTAGAAATGAACAAACAAATAAATTATACTAAATTTAAGGCCAATTTACACTATATGAAAAATGAGTTTTGATCTGGTACGTACCTCTCATCTTGATCATTTTTGGTGAGACTGAATCTCTTCAGACTTCATGAACATGGGCCATATATTTGTGCATGAAAGGTAAGGGTCTTGCATGACGAAAAAAAGCCTTTTGCGATAGACAAGGACGACCGTCAAAAATTCATACATGAACCAGATATTTTTTTGAAACAGATTAAAAATATTAATTAAGACAAACAAGTTGAAACGGATCGTATTTGATCCTGAATTGGAATTCAGCCAGTCATCCTTGGCTATCAAAGAAGGCTCTTTATCTTCTCACAAGACCTTTCTTTCAATATCCTAAATCAATCTTTATTTATTTCTGCAGACTTTATTAATTATGTAAAAGAGAAGATAGATCTTGTATGATATATATAAATAAGAGCCCTTCAGATTAGGCACATAATTAAAATCATTTTTGAAGGATTAATTAATGAATATCATCCTTGCCTAGTTAGCAAGCTCTTATTCATCATACAAAACCTCTCTTAATTATTAATGACTCATCAAAAGCTATGTTATATATATAGGCAAGATTGGTAGTAAGGGTGGACAGTGGCACAGAGAAAGAATTTTTTCACGAAAAAGTTCATTATCAACTAGATACATATATACAAATATAAATTAATTTTATATAGTTATAATATATATATACACACTATGATTTTCTTGTGTTGACTTGAAGAAATACGTATAAATTCGATTGTTGAAATGTCAGGTTCCGTTGGAGAATCTATTCTATACCCCGTCTGCTTCACACCTTCTATGATCTGGGAAATATTGATGACCCCTTATGCCCCTCTAGCTAATCTTCTATGGTTAGGGGTTGGGTGGAACTAAATAAATTAAAGAAATTAACTTAATTATGTACAACGTCACTGTAAGAATTTTTTACATCATTATTGTATTTGAACCATTTACAGGTTACTATTTTAACTATGTCACGACTATTTATAATTATCTTTTAAATGATCTGATAATGTATAATGACTTACGAATATTTGCCACGCGTTGTTATTCTTTATTTGAAATTATATATATGATGATTGATGAATGAATCAATCAATTATCCTGAACAAAAACGAAGGATAGGAACATATTCTTTTTTTGTTCAAGGGACCAGCCATATCTCCTTATAATGTTCATTATTTGAATATGATGTTTACGGAATATGAGATATTGACTTAAAGACAATACGAGGTAAACATAAAGATGAGAAGAATTAATGAATGGAAGTAGTGAAATCCGTAACACATATTTTAATTACCAAATCGACTCGTAAATTCAAGAATATAATCTAACAACTAAAAAAATTAGCTATATCAATTTGGGGTATGGGGCACATGGAAGAACATAATCTATGTTTTAGTTAGCCTTACATACCTAGAGATAAAAGGACAATCAACTTCTCAAAAAATTCTCCACTCACGTACCTGGAAACCTAGCTTTTTCCCTTCCTTCGATGCTTTCTAGAATTTCTAAGTAGTTTTGAGGAGTAATACCCTTTAGGTACTGATAAGGGGTCTAAAATAAGTCCAAAACGTCGTGCGTTTTAATTAAAAGGGATGGAAAAGACAAAATCACCCCTCAAGAGAAGTTGCCGAAGTGGACCACGTAACCCCTTTTACGGCCATGAAACAGGTTACGGTTCGTGATCCTCTCTCGTGGAAAGTAGATCAAAATTATCAGTTTCTAATTCTCATTCTATGATCCATCAGATGACTCGTAGAACATATTACGAGTCGTATTCCCTCTCGTCGAACCTGGGCCAATATTACAGGTTTCTGAATTTTGTTCCACAACTTGACAGACGACTCATGAATTAAACATGTTACGGGTCATGTTCCCTCTCGTAAAACCTCTTCCATACTCGATCAAAATTTTCAACTCTGGAACACTTTTTACAGCTTCTTGCTATTATCATATCTCTTCATGCAAACTACAACAAATTATTATCCTAAGCAGCTTAATTGGAAATATAACAATAATTGTATTTATTATGGTACGTTATGGGAAAAATAATAAGAATGAACACTTTAAGAGTGGGAATTATAAGAATTTTTTTATTTATCAGAATAATAAATTTTTTATCAAATTAAACTATCTTTATTTTACTTTTTCATTTTTCAATACCAATCAAATCAACATTAATTAATATTAACAAATACCTATTACCTTTTTTGTAATAAAAGATTAATATGTTTGTGTAAATAAGAAAATATTGATAGGACCATATAATTTGATATATAAAATTGTATAATTATATTTTTCACCCTGCTTTATGATTCTTAAAATCGTAATAATGATTTTTGTTGTGGAACTATATTATTCTATATTGACTTACATTTTTAATCAGCCATTGATATTTAAACCTCCCCCAAGCTGTCTGTTTGACATTCTCCTTATCACTTGAAATATTTGAACAAGAATCAAAGCAAGAGAATAAATAATCCAAGGGTTGAAATTTGTCAATTAAGGTCCTAATAATAAATTGGATCAAGTCAAATCTTTTTTATTCTCTTATGACTTTACGATTGCCTTTATCTTAATATTCCACCAATCCATGGATCAACTTATTCTCTTTTATTTCAACAAATTTTCGTCCCTTTTTGAAACGCATGTACATTCTTTGATTTCTATTGGGACTTATAAATTTTTTATTTTGTAATTTAAAGATTTAGAAGCCTATCTGGATTGATTTTTAGCCATTAACTTAGAAGTCAAAGGTTATAAGTTTGAAACTCTTAACTATCATAAGTTAGCATTTGACTTATTTTTGTTTTAGCTTAAAATCAAGTATTTATAAGCACTTGTTAAATTTATCTACACACTTTAAAAGTTCTTAATAGCTATTTTGATTTAAAATCACTTCAAAATAAGACAATCAAAACAGACTCTTTCTTTTTGAGCAAATCAAAAATCTTATTAAAAAATTTTTTGTTTGTAATTTAAAGTCTTATTAACGTCGCATGATAGTTTAATCTTTTATCAACTTCAAAAACTATATTTGCACAACTTTTTAAAATTTGATAATGTTAAGAAAGATGTTTACGTAAATTAACCTTGGACATCATCCAAAAATATATAAAGTTATCAAAACAAGTTGGTCCTGCCCAACCCAACTCAGTCCTAATGGGTCAGTAAATTAAATGGACTGAGACAAGCTGATTCTTCATATAGAAGGGCATTGCAAATGGCAGCGCAACCTAGCCCTGAGCAGGTCGTAGATTAGGACAGATTTGCCCTTTAGTCGTCTTAAATAAAGAGTTGGCCTGTCCCAACTTATGACTCACTTAGGATTAGATTGGGCTGCCATTTGCAATGACTTTATAAAAATAACTTTTTTTTATCTTAAATAAAATTTTCTATTATATCGTTCTTGAACAAATCGATTCTCACTCTATACATATTACTATCGTTGTTCAATTAACCAAATCACTTTCAAAAGAAATTCAACACAATATGATTTTTAAGGCTAAAAACTAAAACTCTCATTTTTAGGTTACTGCTTAGTATTTAGGACATTCTTTTATTCCTAATTTCTTTTTTCTAATTTAGTTTTTATTTTTAAAAAATATAATTAATTTGTTTTTCCTCTGTTTTGGGCCTCACAGGCTAGGGGCCCATAGAGTCTTATTTATTGAGCCTCACTTCTAAATGGGCTGAACGTTTTTAAGTCCAAATCTTCTTTAATAAAGAGAATTTTTCAAGAAGAGCAAACATTTGAAACATAATAAGGTAAAATAGCTATAATTTGCTAAAATTGTGATTTGTAGCTACATATTATAGGAGAAAGTCGAGCGATATCGATCAAGGAGGAGAGATGCAAGCGAGAGAGGGGCAAAGAGTGGAAAGAGACGAATTGTATATGTATATTTATCAAATCTATTTTAGTTGAAAAAATATTCTCCCTATAGAAATATAATTATAATACGATATCTTTCTAGATCAAACCTATTATAATTGAAAAAGAATTCTCTGTGTAGAAATTTAACCATAATAAGAAAATTTTCTTCATTTAGTTTTTATTATATTTAATATTATTGAAATAATAATAAAAAAACGATGAAAAGATGATTTTGTCTAAAGATGAGTTTTTAATGAAGTGTAAAAAATTCAAACAATATTTTTAAGAGTATTTACGCTTTTAATATAGTATAGATAAAATATGACATGATATGCCTCAACAACTCTCTTTTTTGCCCCTCAATTTATAAACATATTGATGTAAGTTATATCAAATTACATATCATGATTCTTTTTCCTTATACATCATATAAAACAACTCCTTAAAAGTTTTATACCAAATCGTTTGATAGTGATGGTGATGGTGATGTTCAAATCCGCAAAACTATAATACAAGTGCTTTCTCTTGCCTTTTAGTAAAAGGAAAAAGCATTTTCAGATATCATACATCCTTACATATGGAAATGAAGATCTATAATAAAAATAACATTAGAGCTTTTTTTCTTTTATAAGTCATCTGCAAAATCAATTTTTTCTGCTCCGTGACATATTTTTCATGCTTATGTTATGAATTTGAATGTCACAACGAGATAAGAGTTGTGAGAAATGGTATACCAATTTGAGATTTTGATTCAATAACATAAAGATGATCGATGTATGTGTGTATGAATCAAAAACAATAGATACATTTGAACTAATTATATTTTAATAAACTATTTTTATATACCATGACAAAAATATTTTAGTATTTAATACTATGATAAATATTTCTCAATAATCCAGAAATTATGTCTCCATGTCATGGCAGATTCACATTCTCTTGTCTCAAATCAAAGCAATTTAAAGAATTGGACTTTAAATCTAATAAAAAGATGCAATGAACCTTGCAAAAATAATTAATAGGGGAGATGCAAGTACTATGATTTCTCATAGCCATAAAATAAATTCCATAAATCATAAATGAAATTCATAATAATATATACGTATATTCTTAAAATTTTACTAATTACATAACAATTTAGATACGTAACGAGAGTAAATATGACCAGGGATGCTAGCTTAATTAATTACTCTCCCAATTTAATTTTTTTAAAGATATGAAACACTTCTTAACAAAGTTAGTCAATGAAATTAATTACAGCACAATTTATTAATATTATTATTTTATTTTATTAAAAAAACTAGGGGGAGATATTTTTTAAGTAGACCGTATATAATATATATCTTAGTTTTAAATTTGGATATATATAAACATGATAATTCTGTAGTTATTCTCCAATAAATGCATTGTTTAAATTTCTCTCAACAAACAATTCCCACCATACCAACGCACTGCACCGTCATGAATTTTTAATTAATTTGCTCCTATAAGTAGAATATATAAAAAAAAGATTCATAATTAATGTAAGAATAAATAGCTTTGTTTAGATAAATTTGGCATTAGAGATTAGGTATGAGACACATTTACCGTGTTCCATGACCTTTGTTGTCAATCTTCATATACTTACTCCGTCCTAGAGTTGCCAATATAGGTTAGTCATTAGTGGGTTGTCTTGTAAAGTCAGCCTACATTTTATAAGTATATATTTTTAAAAAAATAATAAATTAAATTATAATTTAAAAATATAAAATAAATAGCAACGGAACAATATTGCATAGTACTAATGTTACTATTATATATTATAAAAATATAATTTGTATCTAAATTCAATATTTAAAATTCTTTAAATGAATTTTGAATTTGGACTCTTATTATTTTTAATATTCTATTTTTTATTTTTAATTCGGCCCACGAACTGGCCCAACAGATATTGCAAAAACATTACAGATCAATTATTCGGATCAAGCTAAAAAATCGAATTTTAAATGAGCTTAAAAAATCTTAGCCCAGTCTTGGGTTAGACCAAGCTGGTCTAATGGACCAGCATATTAGTTGTTAACGCTACTGAAAATATTCATCTTAAAGTATTTGTCAATTTACAACCAAAATAAATTAATTAAAATATTCTCATCTCAGCTTTAAAAGTTAATTGTTTTTGAAACTAAATATATTAATTACAAAACACAATTATTGTAAAATTTATAAAATTTTAAAAAGTTATTTACCTTGTATATTTTAGGGAAAAAAGCAAACTACATATGCATTAAATCTTATGTGTATATATAGGTGGTAAAAGAACAGATTCAATTATATTTGGGAGGATTATAATGGTATGAGTTAATAACTTGACCCCGCCCTAGTTGGACTAAAATGACCTAAAATATGGGTAATAAATCAACCTAATAGTTAATTAGTTTATTTGTTCTTCTATAACTTTTAGTACCTTTAAAAATTACTATTTATCTTTATTGTGATTTTATATAATTTATCAATAAATGTTTTTTTTAATATTTTAGATCAAAATAGACAGAACTAATAAATAGATGAATTGATAATCATAATCCAAACTTACGCAAATTATGATTCCACAAGCTAATTTTATCAACACAATATATTTATATATATACTCTATGCTAGTAGTGATAACGTCTGATATCCTTTGCATGACTGATCTAAATAGTCTCGCGATTTTACATAAGCAATAGCCAAGTCCAATAATATATACAACGTACAAAGTATAAGGTAGCTACTAAACATAAAGGATAACATAATTTTTTATATATATTCAAAGTAGGTAGCAACTAGAAGCAAGTACTAAATACACCAAAAGCTAAACCTAAAACAACACTACTAAATATGTAACATCAGTACAACATAGATCAAATCAAATTGATCATTGTTTTTTGTTTCTACTGGTTAAAGTTCTAAACTTGGATATTTCTGGATTGATTAGCTGAAATTACAGTGAGGCAAAGGTAAAGTAAGACTGCAATGTAAGATAGCATGATACTATGTTTAACTTTGTGACAGAATTTGTCAACACGATCACATATAGGCATCCATCCTGAATGACTCTCTCCATATTTTCCCACATATGCAACTGCTGTTGCTGCTGCACATCCAGCTAGTAGCAATGCCAGCATATTCTGACCACACAACAACAAAAAATTCCAACATTCACATTAATGACTAAAAAAGACAGTGAGGATTCACACGTAAGACATCGTTATGTTTGGGATTTTCACACTACATAGTACTCCAACAATGCTTACAATTAAAATTATCGTACTAGTTGTTGTTTACAGAATTCAGTATAATTAGTGTGTATACATTATACCTAATTATACACTTATTATTACACATGTTATATAGCATTGAGCTCACACCCATGAAAAATGCAAATGGTTACCACAACAAATTGAGGAATTATCACAACAATTAGTAGAATTTTTACCAACTATTCAAGATATGAAAAGTAAATATACGAAGAAGATGAACCACTTCTTTTTATGTATATATAATAAATATCTACTATATAATGCAAAAATAATTTTAACAAAGTGTAACTTTTTGGAAGATGAACCACTTGGCCGTACGCGCAGCCAGAAAAATGCAATATATTTGACGTCTACGTTTGGGCCTTAGAAATGAAGGAAATCGAGTGAGTGCAAGGCATTAAAATGCATATTGATTGACGTGACAAACTTGCAGTGAATGCAACATTGTACTTGTATTGATTATAATAAGAAATTTTCCCCAGATCTACTGATAATTAGTGATTTTGAACATGGGAAAATGAAATACGTACCAAATCATGAAGGAACATGTAAAAATAGTTCTTTGGATCAAGGCTTTTGTGGCTTAGAACAGAGGCAAAAATCAGGGACAAAACAGAGAAGGCACATCCAATTATATTTGCAATAGCAAAGAACCTGCAAAAAATACTTTTCAACAAAAAGGAAAAGAAGAAAACCAAAAATTAAATTTTGATTTATGATGTTGGGTTTACTTGAAAGCTGAAGAATAAGTATAGCGTGCCTCCATTTCAATGCCATAAACAGTAACCGTCTGTTTGCTTTTGAGAAGAATCAAAGTGGCGGCCAATGTGAAGACAATGGCCAAAATTCTCAACACAATTTGTGTTGCCAACAAACCTTTGTGAGATTTCAAGGGTGGGTTTTGCATATTTTGGTTTTGCTGCCTATTTTTGGCACCAAAGTTTTCCATTTTTTAGGATCTCAAAGAGAAAAAAAAGTTGAAAAACAAAAACTGAATGAGGAAGTGGGAGGAGTGGAGGTTGGTGCAGTGCTGGTATATATAGAGTGAGAACGTGGGAGAGAGAGAGATGATTCAAGTTAATGGATCATTTTCAAAACCGACAAAAAAGTTCAAAAACTGCCTCACTAACAAAAATATATCAATAAAAATGCATTAATTCTCGGAAAAAAAAACAACAAAATTATTAAATTTTTGCTCTTTCATTTCAATTTTGAAATATATGTCCCCTATCAAAAGTGGTAATACATGTATATAATGGAGAAATAAAAATAGACGGAAAGAGTAACTTAATAAAGTATTGTGGAATTAAGGAAATAAGATTTTAATGGGGTTTTAGTGGTATATTAGAAACCGTTAAATTGTTCATCTATATATTGGGCCTTCGATTTAGAGGCTGCAGGCAATATTTTGCTATCACAACTACCTGAAGTGTCAGTTGCTGCCATATGATCACCTTCATCCACAGACACCATAACTGTCACCTCCGTCGTCACTCACGGCTACCATAATCACAACGATTATTAATCCTACAACGTCCTAACTATCTCTATCTTCACAATTAGCAGTAGTACTATGATTATATTCTACATATTCTTCAATAACGCATCATCATAACACAAGCAATGACTAATATCAATCAACTTCATCATTATAACTATCACCACGTTGGATATTCACAATCACGCCAATCACAACAATAGCAATCACCATATCACAACTATCATCAGGCCACTGTAACCTACCATCGACATCACAACATCCCATCTCAATCATCACTGGCGAACATAAATGTTTTAATATTTTTATAAAAGAATGCTTCTTCAATTAAATGTTATTTTTTAATATTTAATTGCTTTTTATTTAAATTATATGTTATTAAGTTTAAAAATAAATAAATTATAAGTTGAAAAATAAATCTAGACGCATTCAAATTTAAATATTTTTATCTTAATACATAAAGGCTTAAGTCACCAATAACCACTTGAAGTTGTCAACATTTTTCACTTAAACACCTCTACCATTTAAAATAGTACCTATTAGACACTTCTTCATGACATGGCGTCATAGTACACATTCAACAATGAGCGTGAAGTCGGAAAATTATTTTGGTGAACCAATCAAAAAATGACATATACACATAACAAAAGTCATAATTTAAACATTAAAAATAAATAAAAATTAGTGGTCATCTTCTTCCCCAACAACACTTCTTCAATTTCATATTACTAGAACTGCAACCGTCCCCTGCTACACCCCTTTTCATATAATCCTTAGTTATATTTTTCTAAATCATTCCGCCATCATCAATATCACCATCATTATCTTGCCGGAAATATATCAATTGAATAATATAACCAACCAAAACAGAAAAAATAAAGAAGATTTTGATAAAAATTCATCAGAGCTGTAGAAGAAATTCTCATTAAAAAAATAAAAATTAAATTGCGTCAAACATAATTCCGGCGAAACTCCATTTTTTCTGGCAAAACTTATACACAAATCTGATTATTTTTTTTGAAATTGTTAAAGAATTCAAATCCTAAGGAAGTCATAGTATAAAAAAAGAAAAAAAATCAACAAACATGATTGATGTTTGAAAAAGAAAGTAATATTGGGAGAAATGACAACCATAATGTTGATGGGTATCAAAATAAAAAGAGGTGCAGTGTATGGGTGGAAAAAATCCTTATGGTATTAAGAATTAGAAGGAAAAAAGTTGGGAGTGAAAATGATTATCATTTAATAGTGTGTGTGTGGAGCTATAGTCGATGAAGATTTGTGTATGTAATCATATAAAATTTATTAAATATAAATTTTATAAATGATATTAAATTCAAAATATATTAATCCAAACAAATATTATGGATTAATATAATTGGGTCAATTAATTAAGTCCAATAAAGTATGGATGTAATTAAAAGCCCAAATTCAATTATTTGGGCTACAAAAGATAACCCACTTTATTAGGCCCGATATCTTCTTACACAAGAGGCCTATCTTGGTGCCACGTGTCAAATGATGTGGCACGCCAAGTCAAACAAAGAAGCCAATGGGATCATGCCATGTGTCAAAATAACAGCGCATTTCATTAAAGCCCAATATGTCACGTCACTTAAATCTGATTGGCCGGGAGAAAGCCTAATTCCATCATGACTCCTCTATTCTACAGCTATATATAGGGGTCTTCATAATTCAAAAGAAGAGGGAAGAATTCTAAACAAAAAAGCTAGAGAGAGAACTTTTAAACTCAAGAACAAGATCAAGATTAAGAACAAGAACAAAGTCAAGATTCAAGATCAAGAACACATCCAAATTTCAAGATCAAGAATAAATTCAAAGTCCAAGAACAAGACTTCAAATTCAAGAACAAGCTCAAGAGCCCTTGAATTTACACTTGAAAAGGCGAATCAGAGGATTCATAGAGATTGTAACACTCATATATATATTGAAATAAAATACAACGATTGTTACAATATTTTCGTTCTTGATTATTATTTTCTCAACACGAATTTTATCGTCTACAGCGTATTTTAACAAAGATGAAGGAGAACAATGGCGGATGGGTGGAGATGTTTTAGTAAAGAAGAAAGGGAAGAAAGGTTTTCTCTTCCCTTTTTTTCCCCTAAAATATAGTTTTCATTTTTTTTCAAATTTATCCATATGTCTTTTTTTTATTAGTCAGTATGTTATGTCATTAGTAACTCTATGATACGCACTTTATTTTTAGTTGATTATAAAAAATATTTAATAGATATATTTTTGTACTAACAAAGATGTTCAATTGAAATTAATTTTGAGATGTGTAAGTGAAAAATACGTACTAACACTTTAAATGAAGCCTTAATTTGAATCCATCATTTTTCGAAAATTTGTAAAAATCAAAAGTACAAAATCAAGTGAAAAAAAAAAATTAAAACTAAAACTAAATCAACTCCATGGTTCAACTGGACCATGCCACTACCCTAATTAAACGCGACATAATCCTCTTCATCATCTTATAATCATTGGTTTAGGTAGTTAGAGGGTGAGGAAATGTTAATTTTGGAAACGAATGAATAATATGGAGATATTTTTTTTCTTATTTTCCACAAATTTTATATTGCGTGGTAACAAAACTAACTCTATATCTTGATAATTAGAACAAGTATGAATTCGACAAAATTCAATAATTTTATTTCAAATTTCGTTTATAAAAGATTGTGGGTTTGGAAGCCAGCAAGAGACGTTGAAACTTCAAATTCTGAATTCCATTTTGATTCTTCTACGGCTATGAGAGGACAAAATATCACATTTACATGATAACGCAATTTCATAAGGATATAGAAAAAAAATATTTATTTACTTTCAGAGTTGATGGATATTTCTAAACTGACGAGTGGGACAGTTTGGTGCATATTACGTTTTGTTATACTCCATCTTTCTTTATCAAACTACTTCACTGACAAAAAAATAAATTAAAGAAGGCTGGATATTCCCTTATAAATTCATTCATATTATTGCCTAAGAATATTAATTGATGAAGACTTTGTTAAATGCAGTCAAAGCAAGTTCATTAATGAATCTGCTTTATCCCATTTCACAAATGGAAAAGGGTAGGAGAAGGAGCTTATTTGTAAGGAATAGAATTCAATATTTTTGGTTACCTATTGATTTATTGCTCAATTTTGACACACAAAAATACCAACACTCCCATTGGAAAAGTCCATCTAGCTTTCCTCTAGTCAGTTACCTAAATTTTGAAAAGGAAAAAAATAAAAATAACGACAGTACTATGATATTTATAAAAAGGCTGCTAGCAAAAAAGCATTTTCGCCCTGATTTGTATGGAGCAAAATCAAAAAAATTGTGGATGGGTTTCCAGTTTCCTATGAAAAAAAACCATTTTTTGAAATATATGTGTAAAATTTCCTCAAGTTAAAGTATTTTCTATGATAAACCATTTTAGTTGATTGGTGATCATTTTCTGTATTGTTCTAATTTTATTTGGAAGTGACAAATTTCGCGTGATTTTCTCGCATTCTTCACTTGTTTTGTTGTCGTTTCTTTTCTCCTTCACTAGTATATTTATGACCATTCTACAAGAGTTATGTAGCAGCTCACTTTATGTTTAATTAATGGAGCTTTGCATAGTCTTTTGCTTTTATTAGAGGAAATCTCCACGTAAAGTTTGAACTTGTTTGTTTATTTCTAGTCACTAGTTCTTTATAACTAGAATTCCAACTCTAACTTCATTTCTTGAAATGGTTATCCATACCTGTGAGCTATGTTTTTCAAGAAATTGATTGTATAAACCATCAGAGATTAATTTGGGTGATGGAAGGAACCAATTGTTCAACCTCAAAACTATTGATAACCTCTAGCATTATTAGTAGTACTAATTTTCTGAATTAGAATGTTTGGAGTATAAAAGAAGTGACAAGAAAAGGACATGACTAAGTAGATCGATCTATAAATATCATACACATTAGAGCCAAAAACTAACATACAACGCGCATTTGGCCTCAGGTAGCCCTTACTAAATAGCGTTGTGTCCATTCATAATAATACATGAAGAAAAAAGCCATTAGCTGCTGAGTTCTTTTGTTTCAACTTCTGATGTAGGGATCGTTAATAAAACGATATTTCTGGAATGTTAAACTTGGATCTGTCTGGATTGATTTGCAGAGATAATGGTGAGGCAGAGGTAGAAAATCACAGCAAAGTAGGAGAGCACGACACTATTTGTAACTTTGTGACAGAATTTGTCAACATGATCACAAATGGGCATCCATCCTGAATGCATCTCTCCATATTTCCCCACATATCCAACTGCTGTTGCTGCTGCACATCCAGCTAGCAGCAGTGCCATCACAATCTGAACTCATCACAAAATTCCAACATTCACATTACTGCTTCAAATTTTATACTGACAGAATAGTATAATACAAATGTCTGGTTTACACCACACTTTGAATTTGATATAACTATTGCTCCTTTTGTCCTAATTTATGTGAAAAAAGTCACTTTCTATGATTAGAAATAACTTGATAATTTTCCTTTTACCCACACAATTGTCTAATATTTGTTTCATACCATAAGTTTCAGAAGTATTTGTGGCTTTTTTGAACTTTGTATCAAGCCAAATGATGTCACATAAATTGAGATGGAGAGTATATATACAACCGGTTTAAACAGAATTTTACACTCTCCTATTATGAGAGCTAAAGATAACTACATACAACCGTTCATAAAATGTGTTACTGATAACCTAAAAATAAGATTACCCGGGTTTACGAAAGGTTAATTTCATGATAGTGCGAAAATTCTGTACAATGTCAAGGCGGCAATCCGAAGACTGAGTGGTCCTAAAGGGCCCAACAGTAAGGAACAGAGGAAGGTCATACGTTCGTATAAGCTAGCACCATTTATACCAATGTCCACTTTCAGTCTCTAGCTTCTAATTTTAAATTTTTAATGATGACAACAATTGATACAGGAAGATTCATCAGTATCCCAACATAATAATCTATTTTCTCTTAATATAATAACACTACTAACTGGAGAAATGCATTGTAACTGAGTCTAGGATAGGCCTCATAAGAACAGAAAAAAATCAAGAGACAGCAAGGCAAACAATGCCTATTACGTGACACAACAAACTTGCAAACTGTGGACAATTAAATAATTCTAGGACGAGGAAGAAAGTCACAACCACAACTATACTCTCACAGTAATTCCATGAGTGGGCTCTGAGGGAGGGTGGTATATATGCAGCCTCGGTGGCGGAGTCATAATATTTACTGGGGCTTTCAAAATCTAAAAAAAGTAGATAGATGAACTAGTCGAAGGGAGCCTTACTACCTACCTTGTGAAAGTAAAGCAAAGCATATCAATGGTGAAGAAAGTATTTATCGAAAATATTCAGTGATCCCGGTGTGAAAAAAAAGGGTATGATTTCCAGACACCCAAATGCCTATACAAGTAATTCAGACTGTTTTAAAACTGCCTGCAGGTTCATGAAGTGTATTTTTGTAAGATCCGACATAGGTACAACAACATTTATAAAGAGTACGAGCAACATAACCTTTGAGTCTGCTCAACTCCAAATTAGTTCAGAACTTTACCCAGGTCTAATAACAAATAAAAGCAAACACCTTCAATAGTAGTAGTACTAAAAAGATGGAACAGTCAAGAACTGCAAATTTGCAGCATCACAACTGACACTATGAAGAAAAAAAAAAGTAAAAGCTGTACGTACCAAATCATGAAGGAACATAAAAAAGGAATTCCTTGGGTTAAGACCTTTATGGCCCAGAACAGAGGCAAGAAACAGAGACAAAACAGAGAAGGCACATCCAATGATATTTGCAAAAGCAAAAAACCTGCACAGAACCACAAAAAAAACAACACTAAAATATCAGAACTTTCAAGGAAAAAAACAGAAATTTGCTTTTGATTTTCATTTACTTGAAAGCTGAAGAATAACTATAACGAGCATCCATCTGAAGGCCAAATACAGTGACAGTCTGTTTGCTGGTCAGAATAACCCAAGTGGACGCCAGTGTGCATGTTGTAGCCAAAATTCTCAACAAAATCTGTGTCCCCAGCACATATTTGTAAGGTTTCAGTGGTGGGCTTTGCATATTTTTAGCCTCCATTTTTTGGGATCTCAAGAAACAGAAGGAAGCATACAAGAAACACAAGAAGTGAATGAATGAGTAGATGATGGTGGTGCTATTTATAGATGGAAAACAAAAAATGTATTGACTTTGTAAGTACTGTGGGGTAACACAAAATGAGATTTTAATTGGTTTTGGGTAAAAACAGTTTGGTTACCATAAATTGTCATAAAAAATCTTATGTTTGTTCTCTATTCTATATATTAGCCTTCAAAATTATGGAAGCAGTTATTGTTGGTGTAATATATCACAAATAAAATGAGACGTGAATATTTCATTTTTTAAAAAAAGATTAAGTCCATTGTAACATAAAAACAACTCCAAATTAGTTGAAGAGTTCAAAGCTTAACAAAAAATACACCTTTTTTCAGCATATAAATACTCTATTTTATATAGTAAATATAGTTAAAAAATTTTAAAAAAAATTTGTCTCGACTCTCTCTTTCACTACTACATACTACAATATTTCTTTCACACTTTAACATATTTCATCTCTTACCAACACAAAGGAAGATTCACTATTATTATAGGATATAATCAATAGGTAGAATGAAGGATAGTAGCGTGCGTCGATAAATGTGATAGATGTTACATAAGTTATAAAATACTAATGATCATATGAGTTACAAGAAACTATTGACTATGAGAATTACAAAACTAATAGTCATCTTTTATCACAATTTATACCATTAACATATGCACTTAATACTTTCTTTTAATAATAAAATATTATATACCAACAACTACTAATGACTGATTATTTTGGTGTAAACATTACAAAAAAATTAGCCTTAGCTTAAGTGGAAGTGAGCCACGAATGACTTTTTTCTAACTAAAATATTACAATTCGAATTATAATGTCATCAGTTTGAATTAAATGACAATTAAGTGAATTATGAATTTGAGTTTGAGTTCTACCTCGTTAAACTAGGCAAAATCAAATATAAAATTATTTTCATCTGAAGCTACTCTTTCCGTCCATCTAGCTCCGCCCTCATGTTTGTCACATTTTTTCTTCCTATATCACCCTCCTAACTACCTCACTGACATTCAAAATAAAGATAGAGTTGTAATTTCTGCTCTAACTCAGATGGACAAAGACTTCTCTGAAATGCAGTCAAATTTAAGTGCATTTCTTTTGCTTTGTGACTAAAAAAAATAACGAAAAAACAAGTATGGAGGAGCTAGTATCATGTGTGTTCATTAATGAAAAAAGGGAAACCAAGGAGTCAAAATTGTCTACCAAAAAGTTGTGATGCTGCATAAATGCTACATGGACAGACTTGATATTTTTGTTTACCTAATTAGCAGCTCAATTTTGACACAGAAAAATAACAACTACTCTCTCCGTTTTAAAAAAAAAAGAAATTTTTACACAAATGACCAATATTAGTGCAATATTTACAATTCCTAATTTATTTACAAAAATGACAGCATAATTACACAAATGACATGCTTTGATGGAGACCTGCATTAAATGTTTGACATGCTTGATGGAAACATGCATTAATTGCACATTTAATGCATCTTTTGAAAGTGATGTTAAAATTGATTTTTCATCTTCTTCTTTGTAATATTATTTGTTTATCAAGAATTTCTCTCCTTCTTCTTCACAACTTTCCTTCATCAGCCGGATTCCAGGTAAGTATTTTTTGAATTTTATTTTTTGGTTTTCGTTTTGAGTCGGGTCATTCAAGTAATGACCATCTCCCATTTTGTGTAAAACTTATCTCAACCCTTTTTTTTTGAATTTTTTTGCATCCCATGTCGTTGTTCTTCCTCCCAACTCCCTTTTTTCGTTATTTTCGAATTTTTTGCATTTATTTGGATTTTTTGTTGTTCTTTCAGAGGTTATTGGTGTTTTACCCCCTTTTTATTTTTTCGGATTGGTATTCTTTATAGAGTGTTGCTTTCAATATTCTCAAGATATTCCCTTTCACTTACTTTGGTATTATTTTTGCGAATTAACTGGTTCATGGCCTTTTTTTTTTATGGTTTGCAACTGGTAATTGGGGGTTTTTTGAGTTTAGCATGTGTCGTATCTCCCCTTATTTGTATTTAATTTGGTTCTTTTTGGTATGCAACTGTTTATTTTTGTAGAAGAGTAATTGGTGACATCAATAGTGTTTGTATCGAAATTTTTGGTATATTTTTTGGCATTGTCCATGGTTGTGTGTTAAACATGATGATGGTTGATGTATTAGTTTTTTTACACTGCAATGGCATTATCTTGGCTATTTTGGTATGCGATATCTAAATTTTTCGAGGTTGAAATTGTGGTATTTTTATTGGTATGCAAATGGTAATTGGGGGCATGTGACTTTATTATGTGTTGTTTGCCCCCCTTAGGTTTTGGTATTTTTTTTGGTATTCTTCATGTGCCGGATTGGGGATAATTGGTATTGCTGATGGTAGTTTGGAATTCAATGATTCTTCCCCATGGGTGGTATGCATCATGGTATTGTCCTATGTCTGTTGGTATGCTTATTTGGTAATTGGGATGGGGTTTTTTATGTTTGCTGTTTTGATGTAAATTTGTCGAGGTTGAAATTGTGGTATTTTTTTGGTATGCAATGGAAATTGTGTTACTTTTTTGGTATGCAATGGTAATTGGGGGTATGTGACTTTTGTATGTGCTGTTTCTTCCCTTTATTTTTGGATATTATTGTATGTATTTTATTTGGTTGTTGGTATTTTTATGTCTAGTGTTGTTTTTGTAGTAGAGGAATTGGTGACAGTTAATAGAGTTTATATTGTATTTTTTGGTATATGTTTTTGGTATTCAATGGTGTTGTGGTTGAAACTTCAACAGTTTATTTTTTTGGTGTTTTCCTATGGTATTCCGTTTTGTATTTAATATATGTTTTATTGGTTTAATGTGCAGTGTTGTAATTGTATAAGAGGACAAAATTACTATGGAAGTGACACCAACGAGGAGGAATTTGTGACAGTTAATAGAGTTTATATTGTATTTTTTGGTATATATTTTTGGTATTCAATGGTGTTGTGGTTGAAATTGGTATCCGATATGGTAGTTCACTATGCATTTGTGGGTTGTATTTTTTGGTATTCTCTGTCAGTTACGATGTATGGTTGGTTGCAAATTTTGGTGTTCATTATGGTACTTATAAAATTATCGAAATTTGCCACCAGATATTCCAAAAATAAAAAAATTACAAAAATATATGAACGTGCATGATTAATAGTTCAATATCTTTTACATTATTAAAAGGCCAAATTTTATACATTACATATTTATAGTATAGAACAAGCCAAATACGTACGAACATGTTAATAAATAATTAATTCTACCAATTTGGTTACGATTAACGTTTTATATTCTTTAAAAAAACACAAAAAAATTCACATTAAACTCCAAGTAAAATTGCATCTTGTGTGTTTATTGCAATTATGACTATCAATTATACATATGACAATATTTGTCTCGAACTTGTTAGTCCAATCAGTTAATTCTGTATTCCACCATTCACGTAATTTATATATTTGCACTGGATGTCATAGCAACAAATTTTTTCCCCGACTTTACTACCATGTTCGTACAAACATATATAAAAATTAAAATTTTTTACTACCACAAACAACACAATAAATAACACCAAACAACTGTTATTGTTATTTTGACTAATGGAAAGTAATTATCATTGTTATAGTATAATACTTGCACCCACATGGGCATCCCAATAAAAAATCCCTTGGTCAACAACTTATTAAATACACAAAAAACATTCTTCTTCTAATAAATTTATTCAACACATTTTCCATAAATATTTATTAAAATACCATAATTTATACATTACATTTTTTATGGTGTAGAACAAGACAAATATGTATGAACATCTTAATAAATATTTTATTCCATCAAATCACATAATCACACAACTTTTGAAAGAAAAGAAAAGTCAATTTAAAAAATAAAAGTACACAAACCATCAAACACCTTTTACCTAATGGATATTTAATGTCTACAATGAATAGTGGGATTTATTTTTTTCTTTTCCAATTTTTTACACTACCCAACACAACCTTTCAAATCACACACATCACGTGGGATTTATTTTTTTCTTTTCCAATTTTTTACACTACCCAACACAACCTTTCAAATCACACACATCACTAATCATTCCCTCACATCATTCTCTTTGCTAATTAGGTAATAAAATTGCTACTTTGTGTGTAATAAAAAACACATTGCTAGGGCCATGTAAATACCATTATTATTTGGTATATTTGTGCAAAATCCCCAAAAAAAAACGATTTAGTTTAATTTGACACAGAGTTTAAGAAAAGAAAGAATACTTTTCAATCTTATGGTCATAAATTAGAATTATGTTAAATATATCAAAATATCCTGTAATTTTTTGGCCTTAAACAAATAGTCACTTCTTCGACTCGAACTTCCCTTTTCCATTTCAAAAAGGGAAAAAGATCTTCATAAAAAGGATGGATGCTAACAAACTGTAAATCAAAATAAAATGATTAACAGACAAAATCATGAAAAAAAAATATTAATTAGCAAATAATATTTTAAGAAATTATGTCCAAAGGCGAATAAATTTGTCAGGGAATATTTTAAAATAGTGGTAATTCAGTTCTTACAAATTTTTAAACAAACAAAGATTAAAAAAAAATGAAGAAGGTGAGGTATGAAGTCATGAATAAGGTGAAATGAACTGTCACGAAGAGTGCGATGGAATAGATATGAAAAAAAAATTAAAATTTGTCTATTTTTAATTGAATATCTTTTTCTCACATAAATTTGAATTAATTCGACAAATGAATTTTAATTGATGGAAAAGACTGCCGAGGTTTGAATTTAAGGAAAAATATAGAAGTAGTTCAACAATCTCCATATGTTTTTTAGTCTATCATGCAATTCTTTCAATTTCTAGGGAGATGAAAAGTCTCATCAGAATCTTTTCATCAACTGACATTTCAACATCCTTCAATAGCAATGATTAATAAGGAATATATTAATTAAACAATACTTTCTACTTTTTTTATATTAAGAATTGTTGAAAATCATGATAATCAAAAAAGAAAAGGATGAAGTAATACATATAATATCATATCGTGTCTTTATATATCGTATTATTATTGTTCGTCATTTATTTTGCTATTTTTAGTGTATTATTCGCTAGTCTATATATGATTAGGAACTAAGATATTTGAGTTGAGGGTTTGCCTAAAACAGATACTCTGTCTTTTTGAGTTAGTGATAAAGTCTGTGTACATTTTACCCTCTTCAAACTACACTTGTGAGATTTCACTTAGTATGTTGTTGTTTATATATGTGTATATATGCCAATATCCTATTTAGAATATTATAATTCAAATTCACATAAAACTTGATAATTCCTTTACCACAGATAATTGATATCTAATTATCTATCTATCTATTTATACTAGTTTAGTGTACGTGTTTTGCACGTAATTGTTGTTTCACTTTTAAAATTATATAGAAATAGTACTTGATACTAAATAAATACAATACTTATGAAACAAAATTAAATAAATAATATTAGTTTGATGCAATAGTTTAGTCTATGGTAAAACGATAAAGATAAAAAAATTAATTCAATTGCTTATAACATAGATATGTTAATAGGTTTTTTATACATAAAGTAATAATTTAGAGTTGAATAATTATAAGTTAAATAATTAACTGACTAAAATTTGATATAACAAAAGATTCTTAAATATCAATGGAGTAGTTTAATGTTTCCAACGTAATTTTAATGTCTTTTTGTTTTGTTATATTACATAGTTTTAGGAGTAACAATTAGGCCAGACATATATGCTTAGCTTCCAAGTAGAAAAGTTAAAAGAACAGAAGGTACAATTTCAGTAGACTTAAGTCATCGGGGGTATTTTTTTTTTACGACGAGGAAACCGTCGTCATTATTTTTTGTGTGCATAGGTAAAATTTTCGCTCCTCGCAATAGATTGCAAATCATATAGAAAAGATAATTTTCACTAGGCGAGTCCAGTGCAATGAGTAGAAGACATACTTCATGCTTTCAATCATAAGAAATTTCAAACTTAGACCTTCAACGTAGAAGATCCAAGCCAAATCATTGGGTCATCCCGAAGGGTAGTCAAAAATGTAAGAAGTTGGAATATTTTACTTGAACAAAAAAATATATAAATGGTTTAAATTTAAAGTGATACAGATATTTAATAGCTATAAGTTTTAATTGAGATGCCAAAATGAAATGTGTATATAACTTTAAGTAGGTGTCGATGACTTAAGTCTATTTAACAAGAAAAAATATATAATCTATCTATATCTATATCTATATTAAAAGCGTGAACGCCCTTAGAAATATTGTTCGAACTTTTTGCCCCTCATTAAAAAACTTTACTTTAGATAAAATCGTTTTTTCACCATTTTTCTTTAAATTCTTATTTAATTATATTTATAATATTGACCTTTTAAAATATATGAAAAGAAATGATAAAATAAAAACTTCTAACCTCCTAAATCTTCCTTAGTTAATAGACTTCGTATTTAAATCAAGAAAATAGTCAACAATCGCTAAGAAAAATTCTAATTTACCATGATATATAGAATCTTTATAAATAAATAATTCATCAAAATTACTTTTGTAGTGAATTATTTAACTTTTCATAGATTCATAATTAAATTTAATTTTTATGTGTAATGTTTGTTATCAGATGAGATATATATTTTGATCACGCGTAAAGCGCGTACAACAAGAGTAGTATAAAAAAATAAGAGGAATATTCTTTTCCTTAAGATGAAGTCTATCAGTTTTTTTTAAAAAAAAAATTACTCGCACCATTAAAAAGAATGGTGCGTCAGACTTGGAAATCCATTAACGGAGTATAGGTGTAATTGGTTACTAAAGTAGAGGGCATTTTTGTTTGATATTTATAGTTAAGAGGCATTATTGTACTAAAAGAATAAAACGAAGGGCTATTTTGTTATATTTTTAATTGTTGAGGATTATTTTTTGACCCTTTTGCCCTCTATTTCTGTTTCACTTTACTCCCTCAGTTTCTCTGCCCATCTTTCAACAAAAAGCAGGGGCAACTTTCAAGCAAATTGGAAGAGAGAAAAGAATGGTGGACTTGGCTAGGGTTCAAAAGGAGCTCCATGAATGCAACAGAGATGTTCAGGTTTCTGGAATTAATGTAACCCTCAAAGGTGACAGTCTCACTCACTTGATTGGTACAATCCCTGGTCCTACTGGTACTCCTTATGAAGGCGGTACTTTCAAGATCGATATCACTCTTACTGGTAACCCTCGTCAATTGCTTCTTAATCTAATTTTCATCATACTACATTGATGGGATACAGATAAAAAGGGGGCTTTTTGTTCTTGTATGAATTTTGAAGGTGGGTTTTATTTTTTTTGAGGGGTTCTAGGGTTTTGAATTTGGATTACCGAAAAATGATATTCCTGTAGAATAGTGTATCGATAAATGGATGGGTGGGTGTTATTGAGGCTTTATTGGGTAAAAATTGAATCATTTTCAGTTAGTGTGGCACATGAAGGAGTTACTGATAGATTTTGTTAATGACAGAGTGTTTAAGATTAAGATATCAATCTGCTTTTCTTTAGAACTTTATACATTGTATATATTGTTTTTCTGAATCTTCGAGAAAAGAGCATATTTCAAAGATGTCCTTGCTTTTATTTAGAACTATATATATACCTTGGATATCAACCTGAATGAAGATGAGTTGGACCATTATTTTTTGTTATTAATTGTTGAGTGTTTCTTCATTTTCTACAAATTTTGTATGGGTTATTTCCGCTGTTTTGATTATGTGAAGGGTTGATCCTCATATTTCAAAGCTGTCCTTTGTTATCGAAATATGCATAACCTAAAGGGTCTTCCGACTGCTGGTACGGAAATATGTACCTCCTATACTGGCTTCCTTGCATGTATTCTTGTTGAAAACAAACTTCTATAATTACCGAATACTAGGTGAAAGTTCATTTACTCACATTGTTGGTGACATCTGAAATTTATCTTAAGCGATTGATGGTAGGTAAAAGACATCACAAGGTAAAAGGGCTGAGGTTTCCTCGTGTCTGTAGAGAAGAAAACCTACTTCTGGCGGAGCTCAATCTTATTTTGATTAGAAAAATTCCAGCACTACCTTTATGCTGTTTATGAATACTTGTGTTTTTCACCCCCTAAACTTGTCATGAATTTTCATTTAGACACTTGAAATGGGGAGCCCCCTCAAGTTTGTCAACGGTAACTCTGTTTTTTTTTGTATGCCTCCTAAATCAAAAAGCTTTGTCTTTGCAGATGGCTATCCATTCGAGCCTCCAAAAATGAAATTCGCCACAAAAGTTTGGTATGAGAAAACATACATGCTCTATCATCTGTTTCTATTATTTCTTCTCCTTTGTGGTAACTGAAGCAATACCTGTACAACATTTCATACATTGAATTGTTGACTTTTTTTTTTTTTTTGATAAAAACATTGAACTGTGGACTTAGGTTGTAATAGGAAGGAATAAACAAGTTGCAGATTACCTGCTGAATTGTTAATGATTGCAACTACGGTACCATCTCTTGTGTCGAATATTGACAACTCTTAATTTCCTTACTTTAGACTTTTGTATAGTGGATTCATGTGATGTAGTCAGACATCGGACCATTTGAATCACTTGATATTTTAGAATCATCCAGTATAAATTTTAGTTGTGGGTGGATGGTTAGTGGGAGTTGATGAAAAGAGTCTAGAACCAAATTAATCTTTCTAGTAAAACTGAGGTATATAATCATTTCTTAAATACTCAAAGTTATTTAATGAGAGTTCCATTTTTTGAGTTCTAAACTCATTATGCATCTTTTCTCCAGAAAAAAAAGAAAAACTCGTTATGCATCAGTCTGCAAAGTATAAGTGTGTCTCCTAGCTTAAACAGTGTTAAAATGGACTTCCTCTGCAATTTGATTTAAGTCTAGCATACTCTTTATTCTTTTCTTCTTTTTTTTTTGACCTAGAAATCCTTCTGGTGCCAACCGTTAGGATCAACCATAGCTTTCAAAACATGGGAACAATGGGCCCGTCCCTCTATCCTTCTCCACTTAAATACCAAACTTAGTTAGCATGGTGAAAGGGCTCGAACTTGTAACCAAAGTCACATTTCACCCTTTGCCACTTGACCAAACCCTATCTTTTTATTCTAGTCTCTGGTGTACTCTTTTAGGCTTTTCTTGGATGAAACTTAAATTCTTCACACTATTCGTTACTTGTTCTATGCGTATAATTGAAGAAGTTTTCTTGCTTAACATCAACAAGTTGTCCTAGCACCCCCACCTCACCCAATATAAATAAATAAATGAAATCTTTACTTGAATATGCTCGGATGAAAACATGTTTAATGTTAGTCTTGCTTTCTCTATTAGGGCTTGAGTATGCCACTTAACCAAGTTTCAAATTCATCAAATAGGTTCAATAGGTGATCTTTTCACTGTTGAACTAAAACTTAATCACAAGACTCAAGTCAACCCTTAGCATCACTGGAGCTGAGAAAGCCACTTGCCATGCTTGACGTTGCCTTGGTGTGTTCAGTGTTGCTACTGTTTTATCCTATAAACAATTTCCCAAGGAACCACAAGCATGACATTATTGTCATCTCTTATTTTTTTTAAGAACCCTACACTTTCTCCATGCATATGCAATTAATAGCTCGTTTCAAATGGGAAAAATGTTTGGCGAATGGAGGTGGAGTAATGGTTCCACTATATAAAAACAACGATGATATCCAAAACTGTAACAATTATAGGAGTACCCAATTACATATTATGAAGGTTTGAGAGTAATTGGTAGAGATGAGAGTGAGGAGAGAGGTGTCCATTTTCGAGAGTCAATTTAAATTCATGTCGGGACAATCGACTACTGAATTCATCCATATCATGTGTAGACTGATGGAGAGGTATAGGAAGAGCAAGATGGACCTACACATGGTGTTCATTGATTTTGAAAAAGAATATGATAAAGTCTTGAGAGGGATGTCCTGTGGAGGTGATTAGAAGCTAAAGGTGTTCCGATGATTTTTATTGGGACAATAAAGGACATGTATGATGGAGCCAAGATTCGGATTAGAATGATGAGATGAGACTCGGAGCACTTCTCAATTGGCATGGGACTACATCAGGGATCGGTTCTTGGCCCTTTTCTATTTGCCTTGGTGATGGATGAGTTATTTAGGAACAAGTTCCATGGTGTATGATATTTGTAGATGGCATTGTACTGATTGATGAGACACGAGACAGAGTTAATGTTTGGTTGGAGGTTTCGAAATTGACTCTATTTCCAAAAGGTTTTAATTGATTAGGACTAAAACGAAATATTTAGAGTGCAAATTTAGTGTTGCATTGCATAAAGCAGACATGGAATAAGTCTTGCCGCACAAACTAATCTTTAGAGAAAAAGTTTTTAAGTATCTTGGGTCTATCTAGGGTAATGTGGACATCAATAATGATGTCACACATTGTATTGGGGCAACAAGGATGAAATGAAGGTCTGCCTCTTGAGTTTTTCATGATAAGAAAGTACTATCTAAACTTAAAGGTAAATTCTGTAGAGTGAGTAGAGCGTTTGCCAGTCAAGAACTCACAGGTTTAAAAGATGCATGATGCAGATGTTGAGATGGATGTGTGAGCATACTAGGAGTGATAAGATTAGGAATGAGATTATTCCGAAGGAAGATGGACGCGGTCTCTGTGGCATACAAGATGAGGGAAGCGAGATGAGATGGTTTGGGCATGTGCAAAGGAGGTACCGACACCCAGTGAGGAGGTGCGAGAGGTTGGTTGTAAGGGATACACGCTAGGGTCGAGGTAGGTCGAAGAAGTATTAGGTGAGAGGTGATTAGATATGACATGACGCAGCTTCATATTACCTAGGATATGATTCTAAATGGAAAGGAGTGGAGGTAGAGGGATAGTGAGGGTGGAGAGTTGTCTTGCCTTGTGAAGGTTTGAGCTTGTTAGTGCCTGTCCTAGTTCTAGTCATGCCCGTGTAGTTCTTGCCATATGTTATTATTGTATTTTCAATTATCACACTATTTTACTATTGTTATTGTTTTTTCCTTCTAGAATCTGCACTGCTTTTTTTATTAATAAATGCTTCTTCTTTTACTTGGGTTTGATGCATTTGAACCGAGAGTCCTTCGGGAACAACCTCTATCTCCACTTACACTATACCTTCCCCAGACACCATGCCGTGGAATTTCACTGGGTATGTTATTGCTTTAGATGGCCACTTAATATCATAGGGACTCCTCTTCTTTGCTTCCTTAATATTAAGACACTAGCAGAGCACTAAGATTATCGTGGTCATTTCACTGGAGCTTAAGCATAAAATTTTCTCACATCTATCATTCAACCTATATTTTCACTGTAGAATTGATAGCCACAAATAACATATCACACTGTACACAACCTCTGCTCGATGGACCTACACACCAACCACCAAAAGAACGAGCAGTGTAGCACCCAAGGGTGTAGTAGTCAATGAAGTGGGTTGACAATCACGAGATCGTAGGTTCAAATCCCACGGAATTAACCAAGGTGTCAAGCTGGCCATTGGCACCACAATTATCACACCAAAAGAGAGAGTACGAGCAATGTAAACAACCTTGAACACAATGAATCCAATTGAAGTGTCACAGTGGCCCCTTTAATGTTTGATAAAGGTCTTTTTTCCTGTTCCCTTCTAGTGAAACTATGATTCAAGTGCTTTTATGTATTAAATTCCCTTTGAAGGCATCCCAACATAAGTAGTCAAAGTGGAGCAATATGCCTAGACATCCTGAAGGACCAGTGGAGCCCAGCACTAACTCTCAAGACAGCTCTCCTTTCTATACAAGCATTACTTTCTGCTCCTGAACCTGACGATCCACAAGATGCAGTTGTTGCACAGCAGGTGCTTTATACATTCAGTATTATCCTTCCCCTTTTGAATCTTGACCTTATTTATGTCCTGCATCCTTCCTTCACCAACTTTTTTTTCTGCTGATCGCTCTTATTTCTTGCTGTTGCAGTATCTTAGAGACCACCAGACCTTTATCGGGACAGCTCGTTACTGGACTGAAACTTTTGCAAAAACATCCACACTTGCTGCAGACGAGAAGGTATGCAGTTCTTACATGCTTTTGTTTCCTCTTTTTGTTTTAGTTTCTGCTGGCTCGTGGGTAGATCTTGTACTTTCTGCGGGTTCTTTCAAGATCTATCTACAGCGTCTGAATAAGCTACTGAGTGAGTACAATTAATGCCCCAGATACAAAAGCTGGTGGAGATGGGCTTTCCTGAAGCTCAAGTGAGGAGTACTTTGGAAGCAACTGGTTGGGATGAGAACATGGCTTTGGAAAAGCTGTTGTCCAGCTAGAACCCTTTTCCTGCAACTCATATTTTGATATTATATAGCCTTCCAGCAAAAGCTGATGACCAGAATAGAATCACTCGGTTATACTGTTTCTTGGCAATCTTGTTTCTATCTCTTTTATGGTTTGCTGTTGACATTTCTTCACATTTTGTGAAGATTCTGATGTCATTTTTACAATATCAAGCAAATTGCATATGAAACATGGGGAGATAGTGAACTTTCCGGGTGAAATATTATTTAAAGAGTTCAGTCTAAGTTTGTCTATTGCTGTCTTCTTTTGTAAATTTATTCTGCTAAATTACTGTATTACATTCTTGCTCACAACCTGTTATTCTTTAAAACTTAGAACTGCAGTACGTCCTCCTTTCTTACAGTTCTTTTTTTTTTCTATTAAAATTCTATCATCTTCAAGTTTTTATGCAACCATCTTGTTGCAGGGAATCGATAAGTTCACTTATCTTGGCAAAGAAAAGTCTAATAATACCATCTATTAGTGATGTATTATCTTTTAATGATCTTAATCCCTACCTTTTGTTTGGGATTGAGTTGCATCGTATTATTTATTGGCGCAAACAGTTATGTAAAAGTACTAGTCCACTTTATTATGTTGAGCCAATCTCAAGCATAATCTGGTTGAATCCTTATGTAACAACTGTTTGTTTCTTTTTACTTTCTTCTGGGGTCTACGTTAAAATCACCTTTGGTTGCTTGTATTTTAGGAACCTCCACGTAGCTCCTTCTCTAGGGAAAGAAATCAAGTTATGAACTTTATGAATGTAAACTAAGCTATTTTCTCTATTTCCCACCATGGACTTATTCATTAAAGATAACTTGAAAGCCTAAAATATGTGAAAATTCCAACAACGCTATTTCATTTTTAACTCTGGAAGAACTAACCTTGTAAAGTAAATTGTTGAATGTTCTAGATTGAATTAGTGGTATAGTGGAAGAAGATGCCATAATTACATAGTTCAAAAGTAAGTTAATAAACAACTTTAAAAAGATATATTGCATAGCACCTGTCTAAGAAAAGAGAAACCATATTGCATATCCAGCTAGAGTTGCGTTCCCTTGGACATTTTATAGGTTTATAGTAGCAACAACAGTAAGAGACAATTGGACAAAAGAAGAAACAAGCATTGGCACAGAACGCATATATTCTCTTATAAAAACATTTTCCTGCCAAAAAAAGGAAAGATGCTGTAAATTTTATTTTCTACAAGAACTATTTCCTCGTGTGGCTGAAAAAATTGGCAGCAGAATTCATTCTTTTACCAGTTTAGCTGATTTTACAGTCGAGTAAACCTTTCGGAAGATTGCGGGAAACATATGCTCACAGGCGGATAAAGAATTGTTATCCTCAAAAAGAAGTTAAATGCTTTGAAACAAGCAAGACCTTGTAAAGCCTAAGCAGCTGCCGCCATTGGAAACGATTTAGTTACTTGATCGGTAACAAGCCCTCTTGACTGCACGAACAATGTCTTCTACCTGTATCGAAAAATTCAAACACATCATGAATGTGTTCATATGAAGGATAACACGGAACATCAAGTTTCAAATGCAATTCACTAATACAACATGAGAAGAAATATTCTTCATGATCTACTCAGTTATCCATTGTATTATTCAGGTATTCATGAAATATTTACTTTCATGTTTCATGTTTCATGCACATTATTTGTATTTGCATGGATATGATATATGGACTTTCAGTTAATCATACTGAACTCTGGTAACTTGTTCCAACTACTCTCCAATTTCTTTCTCAATTAGACTGATATACCAGGAGATGCATTGCACTATTCCATCAGTCAATCAATTAGTCAACTATGTCTCAATTTCCAAGTTTAGTTAAGATCAAGCACACAAAACATTGTAGTCATTCAGCACTATCCTGATCAATTTCAATACTAAATAATGCCTTCTAAAGCAAGGTAGAGATTCTTTAAACCCAAATATTATCCCTACATGAACATACAAGTCTGTACCCAAACCAAGAAAATTCCTGACAAACACTGACCGAGTATAAGCATTGTTTTATTTCCAATGATCTGCCTAAATGGATCATCTTCTTCCATTTTATTTTTACTTAAATCCACGTGGATTATAAGAAATTGTATGTCTTTTGACATAACTTCGTCCTTATGCTTTTAGGTTTACCCTGTCTTTTCTTTCTATAACCAACAATCATTGAAGTACCTCACCTAAAGACTGGTACATATTAGAGGTCAAGCAGGACAAGATCAAACTACCTCAGGCGTCTCTCGTTTTTCTTTTAATCAAGTAAAGTGAGATGTGCTTCATTAATTTGCATCTGATAATAACAGCAGCAGCTGAACAAAAATATTAGCTCCTGTACATGGTTTTTTTAATCTCTGAATATAATCAAGTGGCTAACAAAATGAATGAAGTATGTACATTTCTGTGTTTAGACTTTAGACCAACAGAAAGGTCACCTAAACATATGTCCTCGGGCATTCCCTCATTTTATCCTGTGTGTGATACTTCCACCCTGTGTATGATGTGATCATTTTTTATCACGTCCAATCGTGTATGCCTATTCATCTTATCATCTGCATTTCTACACACTCTCGTGGATATACTATGTCTATACGTAACTGTCATATGACATGGTCCATGGACAACCTTTTTGTAGAACTTGCACATTCATTATTTGGCAAACAGTCAGAATTTATCTACCCTGAGATTGGACCACTGAATACTTGCCTACCAATTGTCTTCCGCGATATGCAACTGCAGAAGATGTCATTCTTGGATGTTCTATTTTTTTTAATGACAAGAGGAACCCGTAGCCGCTAACCTTTGGGTGCACATAGGATAAACCCCCGCTCCTATGCAATAGCTCTCAAACCACATAGGAGAGGTAACCTGCACCAGGCTTTTTAACGAGCTCGACCAAAGGCAAACCCCTTGCTTTCACTAGCAAGGGATTTGGAACTTGAGACCTCCAACATGGAAGCCCCAAGCCCATTCTTGGATGTTCTATTGGCCAATTGATCCTAATATGTTCTTTTTTCCTGAGTGCATCAGACAGACCCAATTCATCATTATATAATCATCTACAGACAGCAGAAAGTCCCGAGCTCAACCACGTGGGGATCATTTATTTTTTCATCCATTTAACATCTATATGTACCGTTTTGTCAATAACCATACCTATGTTACATGGACTTGTTTATGATAGGTCTACGATACATATGTATAAATATTTGGTCCTGATATGACCGGTTCTTTGTTCTAATTTTGAGTGTATTTTCAAGATTCTTGAAATACTCATGCAATGCATGCATTTGAGTTTCGACACAAGTACATTAAGACAAGGAAGATGAAGGATCTACGAAATTTAAGGTCATAACTAGAATCAAACTAAACTTTATAAACCATTAAACAAAACCATCAGTTTATATTTAAAGAAAATATAAAAGCCGAACTGCTGAGAACCAAAGAAAATCTTTGACCACAGACCTGTGGAACAGCCAATCTTTCAAGATTTGCTGCATATGGCATAGGAACATCAGCACCTGCTATCCTCTCAACTGGTGCATCAAGATACTCGAAGCTCTCCTCAACCACAGACGCACTAGTAAGATTAGGAAAACGTAATCCTGTAAGTTACGTTGATATCAAAATATATATGTATATACACACACACACACTATACACACACACACATATACACACATAAAGGAGCTCAAGTTTTTTTGCTGAGTTGGGGGAAGGGGAGGACTTTGGGTTGGATGAGTGCATTATGTTCTAAGACTGTTAGAAGAGAGTAACCAGATCTCAGCGCCAACACCATGTTGTGGAAATCCTTCTTCAACAGTTACAAGTCTGTTGGTTTTCCTCACAGATGCATTAATGGCAGCTCTATCAAGTGGTCGGATCGAGCGCAGATTTATAACCTGATTAAAGAAGAGAAATGAGAAGTGAAAAGCGGGAACTTTTTGTGCTTACCAGTATAAAAGCAAAACACGATATGAACTCAGAAGTCATACCTCAGCACTAATTCCTTCCTTGGCAAGAATTTCAGCAGCCTATGAAAGTTTAGATGTCATTACGCATAGAATTGCACAAGTAAACTAAAGAGAACATCATACTATATATATATTTTTATGCATCTAACATCAAATCCAAGGGATATTATCTCTTGTGAAGTTCCCCCTCTACCAGACTATCGCAAGTTGTAGACTATTCTTTGCATATTAATGGTTTTTGCATAGGATCTAAAACTTCAGCAATTACGAATCAACAATTGTTATTGAAGAATGAGAATGAACACTTACTAATTAACACAATCCAAGGTCCAACAAGTTATTTTACTCATGCGCAAATAGTTCAATCCAAGGCCAAACATGTTATTTTACTCATCTGAAGATAATTTAACACAAATCAAGACACAAAGTATAAATCAGCTGCTTAAAGTCAGTCAAATTCAAGCCATCTAAGACTCAGATCAGAAGTAATTCTGTCCAAGTTGAAAGGTAATAGATGAATCATACTTCAAATCTGAACGTTGTCACAAGATTCATGACTTGTGATAATATTCCTCAAATCCATCAGGCAAAAAAATCTTTAAAAAGAATTGCTACTAGGTGTAGATATCCTTCTACTGTCATGTGCTTCATTGGTTAGAAAAAATTTGTTAATTGATATACTCAGATCCATTACACTAATCGCCCATCGTATATATTCATCTGGATTCAATAACCGTCTTTCCATAAGCAGAGAAGCCATCAAAAGTTTGTCACGGAGTATGATGCTGGAATTCATGCAGAAATGGTCCAAACACTGCTAAGGAAAAATTACCTTGAGAGCATAGCCAACCATCTTTGAGAAGGCAGTGATTGTCACATCCTTCCCTTCGCGTTCTATCTGTCAATGTTTGTAAAGTAAGGAACAATAGCACACAAGATGATACAGAAAAAACAATGTAAGATATCCACTGATGAACTTGCCTTAGCTTTTCCGATGGGGAGAGAGAAACTAGAATCAAGAGCTTCAGCTGAAACAGGAAAAGACTCACCATATCTGCATCAGGAAAATCAAGTGATGAGGATACATTTTGAGGAAGAATAAAGAAAACAACATTTTGTATAACTAAACCCATAAACTCACAGTAATTCATTTTCCAGAAACACAACAGGATCAGGATCCCTGATAGCAGCTTTGAGCAAGCCACGAGCATCTTCAGAAGAGTATGGAGCTAGTACCTTTAATCCTGGACATGCACCATACCATGCCGCATAGCACTGCAAAAATATTAAAAGAAAGGACAATGGAGCTTTATCCAATACATTTGCAATAAACGTGTGCGTGCATGCGCACACACCCATTGAGAGCTGGAGCTTGAAGATAACATCAATGTCAACTAATAATTGACTGAAACAACCCAAAAAATTTAAAAGAATATGCAAACGGATGCTATTGGACTGAAATAAAAAGATCACGAGATACATTGACAAAGACTACTTGATTCTTAGATTCCTCCCTCCTTTCTTCGACCTGCACTTGCATCTTCTTTTATCTCAGGTTTTTCATTAGAGCACTCCGAAAAGGAGCTCAAAAAAGTACTATAGGAAAAAATCCCTTTTAATTATCAAAGAAGAAGTCCTTCCCCTCATCGAAATTATGTCTCCTTCCATCAGCGAGATGAGCAATATTTCCATCCATAACACAATGAACTTCATATATAAATTTTAAAACTTGTACATTTGAAATTCTGACACTGCATAAAAATAGGAGAATTAGGGTGCATGACTTAAGAACCATGCAAGACTCAGGAATCAATGCAACTGGGTTGCAAAATGCAAAAGTTAATCATAGTGACTTGCATCAGTCACTAGCGCAATACTGTTTCGAATAATCTTTCGCGAAATGCCCCTAATTTTCTTCTAGACACTTCCCTGATAGTTTCCCAAGAAAAAAATGATCCTTGTTAATCTTCACAGCACTTAGAATTATTTATTCGGCCAAAGTTCATCAAACAGAAAAGATCTTGGCCATATTCAGAGACCTTAACTTTTTGAACGACTAACTATACTAGCAATTTTGCAATATCAATGACGTGGATCCTAGAAATTAGCCATTCCAGCATCAGGTACGATACCAAACTATCTGTAGATGACTAAATATATTAAGAACGTTCAGCATGCAGCAGGGAAGTGATCTGATCAGAACATAAAACACCCTTATTCACATCTAGTGCCTCACCAGTTACCAATCCCTTAGCCAAGTTAGCTCCAACCCTCTCCCTGTTTACTAATATACCAATAACATGTGCCATCTAAATAAGATTATTAACTAAAGCCAACAACTTTTATAAAAATCCATTCAAAAACCAGAAAGTAGAATATCAGAAAAATCTAGAGTAACAGTTCTGTGTAATTTTGCTATTTGGCTCCAGCTAAGAATCAACTTCATTAGTGAGTGCGGCTAGCACATGATTACTACCAATCCCAGAGAAAGACAAAATATCAAATGTAGAACTGTTAAATAATATAAACAGTGTAGCTTGATTTCACCACACTTGAAGGAAACCCAACAGCAGCACACCATATTTTCAGTTCATAAACATACCTGAGAGTGTTGGGCACCGACACCAGCAGCAGCACCATTAGGACCCCTGAAAACAATGGGAACAGATATCTGACCAGCAGACATGTAGTTTGACTTTGCAGCAGAATTAATAATATGGTCAATTGCCTGCAAAAAGTTAGGTATAATATATTACGCGTATGCATGGGATTAAAACTGCATAAACCTTAACCTGAAGAAATCTTGTCAACATAATATGGTCTACATAAAAAATGATGTCGAGACTTCGTGAGAACCCACCCCCTATGTGCTTGTTGCATTTGCATATGGGAGATGTCGTTGGTAGAAAGGGGAAGAATAGGACCGAGATGCGAAGTAGGCCATAGAGATAATAGTTGGAGGAAGAAATTTTTACTTATCTGCAAGGGAAACAAGCTCCGCACACAGTTGGCCACTAAGTAGTTGATCAATAGTGATTTACAGTCCGCATCTATTTCCTAGTTTACATTGGGGGAGGGGTCGACGCTACTTCAGAAGCAAAGCACTTGTCCTACAGGCTGTTGTTATTTTTAGATCATGATTTCTATGAGCATAACAGAAATTTAAGCGAGGAAGGCATCTCATCTAAATTTTGTTACTTGATTTCTAGTGACAGAAGTAGTAGCTGCACCCTAACCCCCAAACCCTCCCCTACACCGAGACCTCTCAGTATTGTGTTTGCATTTAATTCAATTAGCTCATTTCCGGAAGACAAGGTAAACAACAAGTTACACCATGTTATAAATATTAACTAGATCCAAAACAATCATACACAATCAAAACTGTTTTCATGCTTTGCCACTTTGCGTAAGTCGTCGTTCTCAGCAAGACCTTATTAATGGGTACTGTGAACTCATTCATACATAAAATACATATGGGAATTGTTCGATGATATTCACATACTTATGCTCAAGGTGAGAACAAATAGATCACTATATATTTAGAAGACCAAACAAGAAGTCTTCGTAAGATCAGAAGTACAACCTGCATGGAAAAGTTGAATGTCATGAATTCGATTATGGGCTTTAGACCATAGTAAGCTGCACCAACTCCAATTCCAGTAAATCCAGCCTAGGAAAGAACAAAAAATGGTTTGAGCACTTTATTATGTATGCTCAAGAAAGAAAAGGAGCAGCAGCAGTTTCATAATTGAAGCACAAAGAGCAACCTCAGTAATTGGTGTATCGAGAACTCTTTCTGGACCATATTTTTCCAGAAGCCCTTTTGTAATCTGAAAACCGAATAAGCTTATGCACTTGAGAAAATGATTATCATAGCAAGGAGTGAGGATAATAACGCAATACTTGAAAAATTTGTGAAAAGAACCATTTCTAACCTTATAGGCTCCCTGGTACTCACCAACCTGAGCAAACATAAACAGAAATCAAGATTTTTTTTATCCTTTCTAACTAATTCAAATAACACAAATCAAGATAAAATGAAAAACATTAGTAGTGGCAGATATCAGCAGCAACAACAAGAGAACCACCGTAGCAACAATAACTAGTCCTTGATCCCAAACTAGTTAAGGTTGCTAATATTTGCAATACCGCCACATTACAACAGGACAACCATGTTCAAACCAAACTATCAGGATAGACTGTATGAATACCCTATCGTCATCTGGTTCTTTTTTACAGGTAAAATTTACATCTTTGAAAATAAAAACTATCATTGTACCTCTTCCCCCATGACAAAGACCTTAGGATCCGCAGACATTTCTTCATCTAGAGCTGAATTTAGTGCGTCACGCACTGTCATCTGCAAAGATATTAAACAACTCCACTATCAACATCAGTAAACATCAATCAAATGTATAGAATAACAAAGCCAGATAGAAAAGAAAAGAAAAAAAAAACACCTGTTTAGCTGCGGAACAGTAAGTTCTAGATGCAAATACTCTAGTTCCCACCAAGAACTTCTTCTGAAATGGCAAATCCAAATTCACCATTAAAATATACAAAATCCACCCACATTTAAAAAAGTTTAATTTATTCTCACCAAATCAGAAATCCTTCTGGTGGCCATTTTTCGTCCTATAATTCCAGACATGTCTGGTCCTTGTTAGCTTAAATTAAAATCCTAATAATAAACACAAAATATATAAGTCAAATCTGCTTGACGAAAAGCGGATGCATTATACATTGATCAACACATGTACAGGTAGTAGTAGGTACCAATAATCTCAACAGATCACGAAAACTCGATCTGGAAAATAATTATTACTGGTATTACTAAAGTAGAAGGAAAGTGGAGAAACTCGATTTACCTTGTTAATGGCGGGCGTTTATGGGACCCGAGAGCAAAGCTATACAACTCCGACTCCTCTCTCCCTTTGAACGACACAACTGCCCGATAATATTGTCCACGGAATATGGCTGCTACAATGAATATGAATATTTGAATAGACTACTCTTTTTCATTGTATTATATATTATTAATTTAAAGAATAAAATTACAATCAGGATATTAATAGAGCTACTATTAAAATATTTGATAAGGACTAAAATTAAATTATTAAATAGGACAAATTAATGACAAATATATATAAGTTATCGATACAATTGCTATACAAATGAGATTTTCGTTATATATGTTGATGAAAATAACAATAAAATATAAATAATAATTAACGTAAATAATTTTTTTCTTAAATTAATAATACAATACAATAATATATACTCCCTCTATCTCGCACTTTTTTTTTTTGGTTCATCCCAAAAAAATATTAAAATTTCTTTTTTATCCTTAATGAAATGATTCTTATATACATATTCATTTAGAAATAATTTTAGATTATAAATTTTAAAAATCTTTCTTTTTCTTTAAATATTATATCAAGTCAAAAAGTATCACTAGAACAAAAAGAATAATATATAACAATAATTTAAAATAAATTATAATAGTTCAATTAATTAATTATTAAACTTTATCTCATTAATGGTCATTTCTGACTTCATAATCTCCTCTCTGCCTCCTTTATTTATTTTAAGACAAAAAGAAGAATATTTGACCATTCTCCTTTTTTTTTTTCCTGTTAAGCTTTAGGGCTCTTGGGATTTCTGAAGGGTTACTATTGGACGAGTAGATATTGACTTATGAATTTTATTTTTTTTTTAATTTTTTTTACTTTGTTAAATACTCCTACATTATTTTGAAATCCAGAAAAAGAATTAGGTGAGTGAACATTACTAGCATAATTAAATAACCTCGCTTTCCTCTCGTGAAAATGATAAAACAAAATTTTTACATCAAGATTTAGTTGATATTAGCGAAGCCAGAATTGTTATTAAGGAGTTCAAAATTTAAAGAAATAGACGCATAAATTAATCGAAGGGGGTTCAATATTTACTATGTACAATAACAACGACATATCCAGTTGAATTCCTCAAGTGGGGTTTGAAGAGAGTAAAATGTATGCAGACCTTATCATTACCTCATAGAAATAGAGACAATATTTACTATATATACATATAAAAAGAAATAACAATGTATAAATAATATATTTTTTTTCCTAAAGGGATTGCTCTGTCCCTGCTAGTTGTTATGATTAATCCAAATATTTTCTATTAGTACCACTAATCTAAAAAGTCAAGATATTTATTTGTATCGAGTGTTTATATTAAATTAATATAATTAAAAGATTTAATGAAATAAATATACATATTAATATATAATGATCAAATGAAATATCTACAAATTGCAAAGCCCCTGACAAGACATGTATATATAGGCAGAATAATTATAATATAATCTCTCTGACTAATTTAATTGGTAAAATAGCTCGTAAAAATATATATTTGTAAATTTAAGTATAAATATGCATACTTATATACAGAATACTCTAAAATCTGAAATTACCAGCATACTTATAATATTACCAGCATACTTATATTATTATTTCGAGATTTAATGAAGATTAATTTTGATTACATCACCAGAGATGAAGACTCGAGAAATTTAAGTGAACCTACTTATGGAAACGACATGCATGAAGTTGAAGTCATGATTAATAATCCCGATAACCACAATAAAATAAATGTCAAATATTCTGAGCTCTGGTGCTTAGAAGAATTTGTGGATACAATGGGAGAAAACAATATTGATGATAAAGTTGAAGACGATACGATACCTCTGAAATCAATTACGCATAAGAAAACACTTGTTGCGTCTAGAACTCTCCATAATTTTTTGATGCAGTTCGAAGATAATACTGGAATTATTTTTATGTAATAAGAAAAATTAGAGACGAACTTCAGATTAAAATTTTAACAAAAAATAAAAAAAATACTAAAATCATATATCACTAAATTGTCTTAGGTATTTCTATAATATTAATAGAACCATATATTTATAAAAGATTCTTTCGAAAATATATTCCATTATCTTATCGAAATCAGTAATTTTTTTTGACTGGATCAAGTTGGGGCCAGAGAAAAAAAAATTATTTTAGAAAATTTATTAATTTATCAAGTATTAACTTAAAATAGATGGTACTGTATAAATTTTGTATATTTGATTAAATCATAGGATGGGCGTCCAATGGACCATGAATAAAACTATAGCGGCGGCACTTTGAAAGCACAATTTGGTGCCATAAAAATCAACGAAGCCACTCAAATAACTAGGATAATTGTTAGGTGGACAAATAAAAACTTGGTTATAAAAAAATAATGCATACTCAAAAATGGTACTAATATAATTAAATATTGGATGTCTTTACAAAATAACTAAAAATATATATACACTAGAAGAAGAAAATAAAAACGAAATGTATAAAAGAATATTTAGTTTAGTAAATTCAATCGTCTGTATATCTCAAATTCACAAAGCAATGTGTAGAGGTGTTTTAATAATTCCCCTTGAGCATGCCATATGATCAAGAAGCTACTTTATGATGATATTATTGAGTGGATAAAGTTGGAGAGTTAGATGATGATCGATCATTCAATAACTTCTTTGGTAGCCCATGCTCCTCTTTCTTATTTCTTTCTTCTCCTCCCCCTTTTTCACAACGAGTGACTCTGATCCTGTATCAAATGGTTATATGACCAGGAAACATTTTGAATAATCACTTATTATGATTTATAATATTTTTTCATAATTTCAATATATATAAATTTTATTATTACAAACTTAAAGATCACATATTAGAATTCACAGTCAAAATTGAATTTCAACTCTCAAAATTTAATCAGTTGCTAACACTTTTAATTAATATAGCAATTTGAAGTCTTTACCCTAATAAGGTAGGCAAGAAAAGTATGCAAAATGAGCCAGCAGTTATTGGTTGAACTTTAATTTGTGTATAATGTATATATTTCTCCATTTTTTTAATCTTTACCAATCCACCATGCTATAATGGAATGATAAAAATGTTTTACATCCTTTAAAAATAAAAAGACTTTGCCCCCCCCCCCCCCCCCCCAACCCCCCAAAAAAAGAAGATGATAAATTTACAATATTGAACAACGAAAATTTATACATTTATTCACTCTCTAGCTATAAATTTCTTGGTTAAATAATAAACATTTTTTATCTCAAAAGAAAAAGAAATCGTGCAAAAGAAAAGAACTAATTGTGAAAATCATATGCACACGTTTGTTGATGATGTTGTAGCTGCAATTGCGGTAACGTCCTTCAAGCCAACCTTGTCATAATCTGCATCACGTAATTATATTATGAAGAATTATTATCCGTATCATCGTATAAATTATAAAGTTATATTTTGATATACGTACCGTCATTAATCTTCTTTGTTTCAACATCCTTATCGGTGAAATAAACCCTAAAACTCGGTGAATTAGGAAAGTCATTGTTACCATCCTCCTTACTAATCGCCCTCTCATCATCGTCATTATTATTATCATCATCCTCTGTCGCCTTTCCTTCATCTTCGTGTAGTCGTGCTCTCTCATCAATTTTTTCCGCTTCCTCAACCATTGTCTTTATTTTCGCGATCCTTTTTTGGTTAGCCCCCTCTGGGATGACACAGTACATATTATTATCATCATATTTTGATATAGAAATTGAAGGTCTATCATCATTTTCAGGCGTCAACAAGGCTTCTTTCTTAGAAGGGATGGGTTTGGTTGTGTGCTTCCATTTAGTAGAGAAAATTGGGATAATTGATCTGTTAGGTATGGCAACGCCATTGGCATCTATCTTGGAAACGCCACAACCCATTCTTAAAAATCTGAAGGGCATTTCAATCCCTTCTTTTTTTAAAAAATAAAAAATAAAAAAGAAAGGGAATTGGAAGGCAAGACCTAAATGAATGGAAAAAGAAGAATCTAATAGAGGTGAAAGTACAATTCCAATTATCCCTCTCCGTTAAATATACCGACCAATATTTGCATAACACGTGTAAATAATGTTTTACATATTTAATTAACACTTAATAAGTATATTAATTAAATTAAGTTATTAGGGTATTATATCAGCCATTCTTATTTGTGTGATTTGATGCTAGATAGGTCGGGGCCATCTCGATCATAAAACCACTAAAACAATAGCTTGAGGTCTTAAATTTTTTTTAATAATCTATATATTATTTATTGATAAATTTAAAAAGATTTTTTTGGGTAAAAAATAAATGGTAACTATTTACTTTAGTTAATATGGAGGTCCTTGTAATAATTAATAAATGAAGTAGTGTTTACTTCATTATAATATCATTTCTTACGTGGCTACCCCAGACTCCACTTGTGGGATTTCACTGGATATTTGTTGTTGTTGTTCTTACGTGGCTACTTATGTTGATGGTTTATTTATAACTCGGTGATTATCATAAATCCAAACTATTTTTCTTACATGTATTTACCTTTGTTATTCCTCTTTCTATTTTTACTCACTCATTATTGAATATCTACAGTCTATTAAACGGTAAAAAAATTGCAATATGCAAAGTATATTTTTCTATGTTTATAAAAAGATCAAAATCTATTTTTTGAAGTATTATTTAAATTTCAACCACTGCAGCAAATCAATATTATTTTAATATCATTATATCAGCTTATCAAGTTCACCGCAACTATTGCAATGTCATTATATAATTTTTTAAAAAATTTGAGTCAGGTTTGATTATTTTGATTTTATATTATATTTTTTCATCGAAATTTTTCATTGTTTGCATTCTTACGACATAAAATTTGTGTGCATCCTATCTTTACGAAACTTTGCTTGTAGAATTACATTGGATATATTATAGCTAATCAACTTATATATGATAATTAAAAAGATCATAAAACCTCTCTTCGAAATTTGACTTTAGGCCTCTAAATTTGTTGAGACGGCCATATCAGATAGGTGCTTTCCTTCGTTGAAAATATTTTGCTTAATTTTTATTTTTTTTCTATTTATATTTTGGTATAATTTTTGTTACGAATAGAATCTTTGCGACTTGTGTCCTGCTTGCACACTGTGATGTTTGAGTTTTTGTATTTGGAGTCTATCAAAGTCTAGTAGTGGTAAAAAAAATTCCTAAAAATATGAGCCGTTCAAGTTTGAGCGGATAAATAGATCTACTCATTTATTAATTAAATCTATCAAGACTCATCTAATTTGGTCTGTTTAAATATCATACTGATATATAATTCGAATTGATTCGTGAAAAATTTTGTCAAAATATTTTTAAAATAACTTATTTTTTGTTTGACATGTTATAAGAAAATAAATATTGAAAAAATTAAAACTTTGTAAGAATTGAGCATGTCGAGTTATGACTAGTTGTTACATATTACTTCATAATGTATCGTATTGTACTGTATGGTGTTGTATTATATCATACTGTCATTTTAATAAATACAATGTCTGAATAAATTATATCGTTCTCCGTGATATATAATATCACACATCCATGAGTTGAATGATAAATTTACAAGAAAAATAGGGGTATGGGCCTATTGGGTGGAGCTACTATGAAAAGATCGAGCAAATAATGAAATATAATAATTAGATAATAAATAAAGATAAAATGAGAAGAAAATGTTAAGGTAACGATGTGATCACACCAATCGATTGTTATATAACATGAGTATTTTCATTGTTACCCGATGATGGATTAAACGATACGATACAATAGAATTTAAATAACAATCAAAATAAATATTTTACTTAAATATACAATACAATATAATACAATGGATAACAATCATCCAAACAAGGTGTTAATAACCTGATGTTAGTTGAATGCTCTTTGTGGAGTCTATAGTTAGACAAAACAAACACTCCATCCGTCTCATGTCATGTGGTATCTTTTTTTTTTTTAGTTCGTCCCAAAAAGAATGTCATCTTATTTGAATTAGAAACAATTTTAAGTTAAAATTTTCTTTTACCCTCAATGAAATAATTTTTAACCATATAAATATTTTATGAATATCTTAAACCATAAGTTTTAAAAAAAAATTCTTAAATATCATGCCAAGTCAAATGATGACACATAAAATGAAACAGAGAAAGTACACGAATAACAACTCTATAATGGGCTTAGAAGTCCAAAACTTGTTATAACTTATGGGCCAGTCCAACATAACTATCTAATTCTACTTCACCTTCCGATTCAATCGGTTAGGGTTTTGCAGTAAGGTTCAAGTCGATAAAACTTCCTTCTAACCGGAAAAATCAGAAACATTAGATCTGCTCCGGGAAAGTTTCCATGGATCCTTCAGCTCTTCAGTCCCCAGAATTGCAGAATTTTCTCAATGTGAGTTTTTCATTCGATAGATTGTATTTCTCTGTTATGCACAGCCATGCAACCACACTTACTAATTTTATTCGGCTTTGTACTTATCCTTTGAGATAGTTGGAATTTGATTTGCATGCCATTTTTTTCTGGATGATTACTTCAGCTGCTTTAGTCAAATAGCTTAAAGATTACAGAAGTGTCGTCTGTTTCTGTTTTCTTTCGAATTTTATTACTCTAAAATCGGAAATGTGATGATAGCTCCATTTAGAGTAGTGTTATTAACTCGCATGGATCTCTCGTCCTGAAACATTGTTATACTGGCAAGAAACTGAAAATTAGTGCGCGTATTCCAACTATTACAATGGTACAGTGCTCAATAATGCTTCATTCTGACTTTCTGTTAATATTGATCTGGTTAGTTGAGAAATTGGTTCCTTTTATTTGTTTCTTTGACTTAGATTCATAAAGTCTACTTTTTTGTAAGAGAAGATAAGGCAATCACCTGGAATAAACTACAGAGTATAGAATAAAGGGGAACCAAAATTTGACACAGTTAATTTTGTGATTTCGACCCCACTTTTTCTTTTGACCTTAGTAAAGCAATAAGAAGATTGGAGAGACTGTAGATGCTCCAAGTCCTATAAGGAATGGAACTAGAATCACCAAAAAGTTTCTATGAAACTGTGTGAATAAAATTTTCAGCTTATTAAACTAGTAAAGAGTTGATTTTTTAGTGCTCATTTACCTTATGAAGCTCCTTGAATGAGTTTGCAGCTCTTAAACTAGTGAGAAGAAACTTTGAGTTTTGAGCTTATTTATCTTTATCACAGTTTGATCTCACTCTAGCTACTTGAAAATTTTATTTGCTAGTTATCTTTCTTTTTTCTTTTTTTCCCCCTGTTTTTGGGTTGTTGAGACGAGGGTTCCCAGGGAACCACCTCTCTACTTTTATGAGGTAGTGGTAAGGTCTGCGTACATTCTACCCTCCCCAGACCCCACTTGTGGGATCCCACTGGGTATGTTGTTGTTGTTGCTAGTTACCTTTTTGCTCGCGGGATGGCCGATTATGTCCTTAGTCCTTTGCCATCAATCTACCAGGAAGTCACTTGGTGAAGGTCATCTACAAGGAACTTGGATACCATCTTGGAAAAATCATGATTTGTTAAAGTTGTTCGAACTCATTATTTTGGGATTTCACTTTTAAGTGCTTAATGAAGTAGTCCTTAATTTTCTTTCCACCGGCATCTATAACCTGTACATACATAATTCTCGTGCTGCAATTTTTTGGGGCCTGTTGGACACAACATACTAGTAAAATAGGATTCTGTCAGGTTTTGCCTCAAGATTTTTTTTTTTTCTCTGTAGACCAGTTTATTAGAAACTTTCTGCAGCTACTTCTAAACATTTTTTCCCCACAACTTCAGTAAATATGCTTACTGAAATTCTCACATAGCCGTCAACCATTCCCTACCTCTTCACAACAATACATATTTATGAGGATCATTCTGATCTTGTTCATTGCCTTTTCCTCTTTCGCATATTAAGCTGAGAGATTCAGAGTGCTTTGGAATCTTAAGTTCCGTGAGCGCAGAATCTTGCAAAACTTTCTGTAGCTACTTCTAAACATTTTTTCCTCACAACTTCAGTAAATATGCTTACTGTAATTCTCACATAGGCATCAACCATTCCCTACCTCTTCACAACAATACATATTTATGAAGATCATTCTGATCTTGTTCATTGCTTTTCCTCCTTCGCATATTAAGCTAAGAGATTCAGAGTGCTTTGGAATCTTAAGCTCCGTGAGTGCAGAATCTTGCATTTCTTATTGTATTAGAATGGATATTCCATGACTTGGAATTGCTTCGATGTCTTGATTTGATTAAGTTGCTCCTCTTGGTGTTGAGCAATTTATAAAACATCAGTTCTCCAGTTAACTGTTGTGTTTTGCTTTTCTTAATAGCCCTAGTATTCTGATATGGTTAGAGTGTCTTCATCTCACTAATTCTTAATTTTCTACAGCAAGAAAAGGAAAGGGCCATGATCAATGAAATGGTTGGAAAGCTTACAAGTGCTTGCTGGGATAAATGTGTCACTGGAACACCTGGAAGCAAGTTCAGCTCCAGCGAATCTAATTGTCTAACCAACTGTGCACAACGTTATATGGAAATGAGCCTCATAATTGTCAAACGGTTTCAGAACATGCAGTGAAGAACGTTTAGCTGCATATATGTACTCTTTCCATTACTTTGTGCTAATGAAAAGCTGAAATACACTGTCAATTTCGTGGTACAATTACAATTCGAACTAAGGTCTATTCTCAATATATTCGTTATGCGATTTATTGTAACCGCAGATGGATGCCATCTCTCATTTGGGATTTTGTAGTGTAGATCAATAAATTGATTGGTTATGTTGTTTTTTTATGCATGGACTGTCCTAAACATGAATGGAAAATCTTGAGATGCATCAGGAATTTGTTAAACAACCTATTTTTGATCTGTTTTCCTCTTGAGAGTGTTGCTAATGGAGGCATTCAAGGAAAACAGAAGACGTAAAGGGTACCTTTTTACCTTCCTAATATTGCTTTATGCGAGACTTCTATAAATTGCCTTGAAGATTCTCTTCACCGTTATTGTGAACAATTTACATTCTTGCAAAAACTAACCATGTGTTTCTCTAGAAAACCTGTCAAGTCAAGGTGTGTGCTCGTCTGGAGCAAAATGCTGATGCTAACAGTCGCTATAAATTCACATATGTGATAACTTGAGGCAATTACCCAAAAAGAGGGATGAAGTAAAATAGAATTTGTATTTTCATAATATATCACATATAACAGTTGGAAGCCATCACTGGTAAGAATTTTTTGGCTTTGCTGATTAAGCACATTCCAAAGAACTTTCAACAATAGAAAACTAAACGTAGAAGGAAAACAGAATTATACACACAACAGCACACCTCCTCAAGCCTGATCCTGTCGATTGAAGGGATGAACAGGTCACAGGATCATCCTTTGGCTTAAGATCTCTACTTGTCAGTTCTTCTACAATAATTTTAAACAGCATACAGGCAAACTACAATTGCTGGTTGTCAATCCGGTAAGCACTATCACTTATAATAGTCCGATTAGACTCTCCAATTTCAGATGCCATGGCAATTACATCAGGCGGTATATTCAAAGTTCCACTTCTTCTTCCCCAACTAGAGCGCCTGGGATGAAGGATACTACGCCCTTCAGCCAAGGTGGTGCTGCTTAGCTCTGGGGATGCATCCAAGAGCTCTTCATCCTTATCTAACTGATTATCATTTCTAGGTTGTCCATCAAAATCATCAGTTCCTGTTGCAGTCTCATGCCAACCTGGCTTCCTTCCCATTTCTAAGTCGCTCATTGTTTTCTCCAAGTTTGGACTAACAAAGCCACCAGCCACTTGACGAGCTGGTATCCCAGGTTCTCTCTGCACTCTGTCCCTGAATCTGTTCTTGGAGGGAGGAATACTGGTGCAGAATATCTCTAAGAAGTTACGGACTACACCTTTGTCAAAAGGATTAACCCGCCGATCATATCGATATCTGAAGTTTTCATATGTAGACTGCAAGCAGATAAAAGACTCAAGTGTCACAAAACATTAAGTAATCTAATCCCAGAAAATCAGTCCTTCATGAGCTTCAATCATTTAGAGAACTACAGAAACAGAGAAAAAGTGAAAACATTTGAAACACTACAGCTGTCAAAAAGAATATATTACCTGGTTTGTCCCAATAAGATAAAGATGGAAGATAGACAGACCACCAACAAACCAGACTGATATGAATGTATAAACGATTAGCACAATGGAGGCAGGAGTCTTGGCCATTGCTTTCCAGACATTGGTCTGCTCACCATCCATTATCCTTCTAATATAGACCCAGCAGAAGCCATGGACGTACAGGCAAAGTAGGGTAGTTGAGAATACAAACATGAAGAAGAAGCGGTAATTCCTCTGCACCACCAAACAGAATGTAGTTCAATTTAACAGCTAACAGATTTCACTTAGAAATTTTGTGTGAAGGCGCTTACAGAAACTTTCATCAGGACAACTTAGAGACCTAGATGACCTTTATCGCAAAAAGGGAGAAACCAAGATGTTCTACCAGGATTAACTGAGGAGAAGATGTGCAGATAACATTGCAAACGGAAAATATTTTTAAACTATAGTTTTGGTAGAAAAAAATTAAAGAACAGAAAACAAGAGGAGTCGTTCCCCACTCAAATCACTCAATCTTTGATCTTGAAATATTTAGCAAGTATACAAATTTAAGTTGATATACTTTAGAACTAACTTGACCATGAACTGGCTGGTGTTGTTAACCTAAAGAGTGGCATGGATGGGAAAAGTACATGACAGACTGAAAGCTCGGTCAAGTGCCATTCTAGCTTTACAATCTTTAAAGAGAAGAATTTAATGACCCAAAACATGTCCTTGAGGAGGCTTTATGGATTCAGGCAGAACAAAGAGGAGAAATGATAACTGACTGAAATCCTTTTGGGACGACCGGAAAACCGAGGATGCAGGACACTGGTCATGGACATAAAATAAACACTGTACGCTAATGAGCAATAATCAAAGTATGATCCACAAAGGGGAGAGTTACAAAACCAATTGATCACAAATCAAACAATGAATAATCATAAAAAATTATTGATAAAAAAAGAATTGACATCAATTGTAGTAAATTTTTTTTTTTTTGGAATACTGCCTACTGAGAAGTTAAAGAAGTTATGAAACTAACAAACAAATAGGGAAATCAAATGCGTTTGTTACTTACAAATTAAGAAAAGAAAAAAAGTAAAAACCATCCATGCAATGCAAAGACATGATTTTAGAGGAAAATAAAACTCTTTAACATATTGTAGGGTCCAACAGCAAAGTGGAAAATTTTTTCAGAGATTAGAATAAAGTGCTCACCAATCCAATACATTGCCCGACCCAGGGACAGTGATGGTCAAATCGTTCCACGCAGTTATTGCAAATTGAACAGTGAGAACAGCGTGGAGGTCTATACAGCATGCAGGTATCACAATATTTTACTTTTACAGTTATTCCATTGACATTCACGTCCTTGATGCGGGGCAAACGTAATTGTGGAGTTTGACCAGGTCCAGTTTGAATACTTCCTTCAAAACTCTCTAGCTCTGGAGGATGAAGATTGCGGGGAATTATACCAGGATCTCTTGAAGATGTCAGTACAAGCAGGACTAAGACCTTTCAAAGAAAATAACATTTATTACGTTCTATTTTGACTCATGAATCTATAGCCCTCTTGGCCATAAAATTAAAGTTCAGGAAACAACCTAGTTCCTTTATGTTACAAAAAGTAGCAAGAAACATCAGAAATAACAAGAAGATCATCTGTATTAACATGACACTAAAAAGCAGGCAATCCACTTTCGTGTGATATCCAAGAAATCAATATAGAACTGCAAGAGACTAGGCACATTCTCTAGTGCAGAGAAAAATAAAGGAATATACAAACTTCCACCATCACACCACTCACTATCAGATGTCCCAAATACCAGCGCTCTTGTCCCCCACCCACCTGCCCACACAAAGCTTTTTCATCACCATTATATGTATATCATGGTTAGAGATTTCTTTTTTTGTTGAAATGAAACCATGATTAGAAATTACTGTTCTTTAAAAAGATCGTATATGCTCCTTAAAGCTAAGATAAAAGACCTATAATAAAAATTACTTAAATCCACCAACACAATAACATTTAATGGAAACTATGCATGTACAGAAGACAAGTTAAAATCTGGAAATTAATACAATTTTCTGTCTTTGTTAAGTCTCTTGAGAATAGATGAAAAACCAACCTTCTCTCCATACAAAGACTTCCACTTTTGTTTCTAGAGTAGACTGCAGCACATCCTCCACTTATTTACGAAGTGCCTCTTCTATGTTTAGTAGATTTCAAAAGTTGATCCAGACTACATTGGATCAAGTGATTTATAAAACAATATCTATCTTTGTTTAGTTGCAACAATCATTTAGTACAACTAGAAAATATTGGCAGAAGATTGACTTGGTCCTTTGAACCCAATAGCATCTTCGAAATATAATCTGCATTGTACATAAAAATACCTACCTCTTGCTTAATCAACTAACCATGCTATGACCTTTTTTCTTCATAACAGTGCTGTAGGGGATGCTCTGATCATTTTATATGTTTGACATAATTATTCATGCAATCCAGATCTTATTATAAGTATGCACTCAAACTATATCGCCTGGAGTTCATAAGATAATTACAAGGAGAATTCTTGTTAAAAAGAATTTGTGCACTAATGGATATGGAGTGCCAAACTGAGTCGATTACCAGAGGCATCTAAACACACTAGAACTAGCATGAAAACTTTAGCCATTAGGCATGCTCCAGAGCACCTACTGATGTTTTAGAACTTAAAGAGAAGATACTAGTCAAAAGAAAGAACATTTCTGGAAGTTTCTCGTCTGATGAAGTTGTGGATTTATCATAATTAACCAAGCTACAATGTAAAGCAATGGCAAAAGATCTCTTGCAGTTCGATCACAATTAATAAATCATAACAAGCCAGTTGTTTTGACACATTATCAACATTTACAATTAATGTGCATTTGCTCATGAATCACCAAACTTACTTAAATGCCCAAACTGAATGCAAACGCAAGAAAGAAAAAGGAACAGCTAAGTAAATAACACAGTATTTACATAATAAGAAAAATACAAAGACCAGTGAGCAGGAGAAACTACTTGTAGAATTCCATTATCTGAAATTGATCAAAAGGCACAATACTTGTTTTGATTCCACCAGCTAAGACAGCCAATATAACCATAAAATACTGTATATAATCATGCTTACATAATATAAGCTTAGTTACCTTTAAAAAAAAAAGGAAGCACTTACATATAGTGTAAAAACAACAGCTACGACCATGATAGACCACCCCCAATGACCAGCAAAGTCATCTACAAGTTTCCTCGCAACAAATACGCAAAACACAGCAACTGGGGCAACTATAAGGAAGATAGTCATAAAGAGCGACCTCACATCAGGCCCAAATATGAACCTTCCTTGAAGACAAAATTTCTGCACAATCAAAAGACAATACTTAAATTAAGAGAGAGTAAGCAAAATCTCAAGATGTGCTAAGACAGCCAAAAATGCGAAAAGAAAAGAATGTCAAAATTTTAGCAACAAACAACAACATAGCTAACTGGGATAACATGCTAACCAAACATGTTACTCTTTATGTCGGTAAAGATCCAGTTCCATACTTCCATTAGCAGTAAAAAAATTGACTTAATGTATTTGTAGATACCTAATTTGTTTTGCACAAAATTCTGGAAATAGATGGCATAGAACTTTCCTTTTTGGTGTAGCTTATGGTTTTTCCCCTTCTTTGATAAGCTGAGGTAGCTTATAGTTTTTCTCCTTTCTTTCCCTTCATTTTTCAATAACTTGGGGTAGATTGGTCTACAAAAGAAAAAACCGGAGGTAGCTTATGGTTCTGGTCCTTTGGGTCTTTTTTTTTTTTGTTAATGAACTTGACATTCACGCCAACTTTCGCGCACCTTGTCTAATCTCAGAGGATACCTGCCACCTCCCACTAGCAATGGGCAACTCTATCGACTTAGCTAGGACAAATGGTAAGAATCATCTAGTGCTTTTGTCTCCATTGGGATTTGAGTCTGAGACCTCATGGCTCTCAACCATTCATTGACCGCTAGGCCACACTCTTGCGTGCTTTAATTTTATTTAGTAGTAGTTCTAGATGAGGAGAAGATTTGGGGTCTACAAGTACTGCTTCAGTGTCTATTCTTTTTTCCACTTTAGAGAGTCAGAAGAATACAGAATTTGCAGCAATTCTGCTTTTGGGACTCCTGTATTTACTTCTGATCCCCAGAGAGATTCCTAAGGTCACTGTAACAACTCTTACAACTGTTCTTCCTGTTACTTTTGATCTTCGGGTAATGGAGACCTTAATAACTCCATTAGGTATCGTCTACCTACTAGCATAAGTACGAGGTAACTCTGTCCACCAAGTCTTAGGCAAATGAAAAGAAATCATAGAGCATTTTTGTCTCTACAGTTTACTCACGTTTGCACCCTATACATACATAGTTTTTAGACCACTGAAGGCTAGACCACATCATAAGATGCAATCTCAATCATATACTAACTCTTACCTACCTTGAAACCTTATCTCTCAATAATTTCATACCCAACTTGCAGGGGAGCTTTCCTCAATGCACAACCTAGCAAGATCACTTTCCATTTGATAATGATTTTAAGTTTCTTATTTCCATTTCTCAATGAAGTTAATTAGCTCAAACAGACTCTTATGTCAAATTCAAAGAGAATGTCATCATAAACCATGAACTCAATTAGCTGGCTCAAACAGACTCTTATCTCAAATCCAAACAGCATGTCATCACAATCCTCTGCAGAACCTCATTCCACCCCCTAAATAAATTGAAAAAGGGAAACAAAATACCATCTCCTCACTCTTGTGTATTCTTGCTGGCCAAAACTTGAAAAGTTAGTGAATAGATACTTAGTAAATGGATTAACTGTCAGGTGGCACTACCTGAACTTACAGTCCAATGGAACCACTTTGAGTATTCCACACAATTAAGTATGGGCTCAATTCTTATTGTCTATTTCCCCATGCTTGATCTCCTAAGTGACAAAAGAGAATTCAAAAGATGCAAAGTGCTCAATACTTATGATTGGCACAGAAATGGTAGAAACTAAAAGGTTAAAATACAAAACTGCCATCACAAACTTATTTTTTGAAAACTAAAATCTACCACCTGAATCACAACACTAATTAAAAATATGGACTATGAACAACTAATTCAACAGCCTGTTCAAATAATCTGAAAGGAAAGCCCAATAATGAAATCAAATATACGGTAGATTTCAACTATTTCGAGCAATTAGAGATCAAAATAATAAATCGATTCAACTAAATCGAAATTGAATCACAAAACTCCTAGAAAAATTTAAGCAGAAAAACACAATATGACACTCATAATCATTATAAAACCTAAAATATGCGAGGAGTAGCAGAAAAAACAAATCGACTACTTACATTGCTGCCTTTCCAGGTCTGATACGTCCGGAGAAACGCCGTATTTTCAACTGCGCCACCGTCGGAACCCGAACTCCTCGGCGGAGCGACTCCATTCATATCTTTTTCTCTGAAGAAAAAAATTAGGGAAGAAAAAATGAAGAAAGCTGTACAAAAATGAATGGGGAAAAGGTCAATGAAAAGAAAGAAAAATGAAAAAAGGCGGCTTTTTGGTTTTTTATTTTTCCTCCCTAGCTTTAATTATTACTACTGCGACACTATTTCTTCTATTTTTGGGTTTTTGACTGAAAATCTGGCAAAACGTTGACTGCGTCAGCCACGAGGGAGAATGACGTCATATCACGGCGACCCTCCGTGGTATTATGAGGGGACTGGATTTTTTACCGCTAACGCCAAATAGACGGGGCGGCATTAATGTACACAAATTTAAATGGAATTTAAACTTTTTGCTAATTTTTAAAATAAAATATATCAAAAGATTTATATTGTTTTTTTTTTTTCGAAATTGATTTTGATAACCTTCTTACATTTAAAAAAGAAATCTCACAAAAAGTTATTCAAACTTAAAAGAATCATTTTGTTTTTTATAAACTCTAAATTTAAATAACTTCCAAAAAATTATCGTCACTTGTCAAATTATTGTGGATCGGGTGTCAAACATATTTTTCTTGTAAAAAAATTAAAAAATATCCTTTATCATTATTTGAAATATTTTATCTTTTCTCTGATAATATATTTTAAGAGTTCAAACTTTATATCTTTTCAAATAAAATACGCTCTTTATTTATAAAAATGATCTATTTTTCTTTTTTTTTGATTAAAAAAAATAATTCATTTTTCTTTTTTGGTAAAAATTTTATTTCAAGTTTCTATGCGGCTTATTTAAGATCACTAGATAAATGAATATTTTGATACATTTGATATATAATTTTAATTTATGATCATAAAATTAAAAAGTCTCTTTTATTTTTTTAAACTTTGTGTTAAGTTAAATTAATTTTTTTTAAGAAAGAAGTTACTATTGAAATCAATAAAATTTTAAAATACCATATTTCAAAATCCTATGCTGTTATTATTATATCACGTAATTTATGGCGGAATATCAACTAAAATTAGAGCATGAGGAATGAGTGGCAATTGATATGATTGAAGGCAACTACTTTTTTTTAATTGTGGAATTAAGTGGGGGACAAATTATGGAATGGCCCACTCTTTCTCTTTCCTAACTACCAAACTACGAATAATTTACTGTGATGTGGCACTGATGATGAAAGTCAAAGTGATTTTTGGTGCGGGTTGGATGTCATATTTTAAACTTAAATTTAGTTATACGAAAGCGAGTTAATCAAATTTATTTACTGGGACTGTTAATATTTGAGCTATCTTTATTAGTATATAAGGAGTCAGATTTTCAAATTAAAAGGAATCAAGATATATAATGATAAAAATGAAAATAAAAGTAATAAAATAAATTTATTTATGAGACAAAATTATTATTATATAAATAGAAGGATGAAAATTTCATTAATAAAGAAAAATTAACCTAAATAGTTACTCATCTAACTAATTAAACAAAAGAAAAAAAAACTGACAAATTTATCCGATACAAAATTCTAATTCTTAACGTCGAATATTAATATATAATGCTTTTTCTATCCTAATTAATATATTTGCGACATTTTTTGAAAATTGACAAACACACTTTTGAATCTTGTTCGTAAACTCAAACATCGAATATTTAACTTGTCATCATATGGACAACATCCCTATGGCAGCCAAAAGAGGATACTTGGATTGAAAATCGGATTCATTATTCAATCGGAGTTTCTTGATCCTCTGACTCGGGCCGGCTTTGGGTCTTTCCAATGGGACAGTAATACTAGGCTTAACCTTGTAATATTGTAAGCCATAGTCAAAGTAAGGTCGAGTTAAGGGTTGAGGTTGTTGAGAATGATCGAAATAAAGAAAATCTTTTTTATTTTTTTGCTTTTTGCATTTAACAAACGGATTAAAACAAAAATTGAAACGATTTGCACGATCAAGGTTGCCAATTATGGCTTGACGGATTGACATGTCACATTCTTGGGAGTTTTTGCCCATTCTTGCTAATTATGTAGAGATTAGGAGGAAATGATTTATTAGGCTTTAATTTTGTTGTTTGTATTTATAATCGTCATATATAATCCTTGTTTGAGTGCTAATAGGATTTCCATTTCCATAGACAGACTTAATTTCTCCTCGGTAAGAAGGAAAAGTTTTTCATAAAAAATATTTTTTGGACCGTTTCTTATTTATTTGACTTTTTATGTCACTAATCTAAGCACCTTTGGGTGTGGTTGAGTTGGTTTAGGGGAGGCTTTCATCAGGGATGTCGCGGTTTTGAACCCTCCTAATACCTTTTCAACTCATCACACGGGGTTCATCTAGTGTGGTTTACATCTCCTGTATGATTTACGGGTGATTGCACAGTGAGAGATTTATCCAATATGCATGAAAACTCACATGAAGAGCGGAGACTGTGACAGAAGTTATAGCGATTGCGAATTTTCATAAAATCATCATGGCAATCTCTTACGGAGGGTTCTGTTTATAAATATATATATTTTTTAGCCTTAATTTTGGTAATTATCAACATAGCGCGCCATCCATTTGAGGACATTGGGTATTTACCGACTAATTCGGGATTAGAGTTGACCCAAAATCTCATAGTTGTGCCAAGAAAAATTAGAATAGTATATTAAACAACACACTTTGCATTAATTAATTGGAACTATTATAATAGATGTTAATGTGTGATGCCAACTGCCAACAACCAACGTCAAGTGCCATGCCAACTATACAATTTTGTTTTAATTATTCGTTGTCCTTTTTTTTTTAAAAAAAAAATTGTCTGCCCTAAATTGACAATGTAGGAATATTTATCATTGACAAATATTTTCCAACAAAGATACAACAGAAAGAATATATAGTTCAAAGTAATCTCTACAAAAAAGGTAATAAGAAACAACAAACAGTAACAAAAATAGCGTATATAACTAATACGAATAGATGGATCGGTAGATAATAGGGCAATTAGGCAAACACATTGCCACATACATGAATCTCTAATCTCTTTCGTTGTTCGAAGAAGGCAATCTTGAGTTTTTGTGCCAAATGAGTTATGACTTCAATGATGAATAAGCCCATGCCGACCCCAACGTCCATCAAGTTCACTGGCCCAATTAATCACTGGACTTTTTGCTGATGCATGATTATTGATTAAGAAAGAAACAGTGCTTGGTCCATAGATATGGGCCTGGGCCTAAGTAAAAGCATTTCAAGTTTACTTTGTGTCTTTGTGATAGAGAAGATAATAAGATAAAAACAGAACTTTTTTTTTTAAAAAAAGGTCCTACCGGGAGTCGAACCCAGGTCGCTGGATTCAAAGTCCAGAGTGCTAACCACTACACCATAGAACCACACATACTGCCATGCTTCAGACAAATTAATCTAAACAACACCACTCCGGTGACTAAATAATTCTGATATTGTTGAGTCATTTAATTGAAATAAATAAGTAAAATAACTAACTTAAGCTGAAATTAATCACTAAATTGTGCTTTTAATTCCCATGGAAAGTGTTTTATCTTTTTTTTTTTTTTTGGAAATTTACAAGTCTAGTCATGATCCTAATTAAGAGTCATGTAAATAATTAAAATAGACGATATGCTAGACAGTAAGTATTTTAACTACTAAAATATAAGAAGTTGTGCCAAACAATTCCTTTCCTAGTGGAATTAAAAGAAATATTAGTAATAACTTAATGTTGATTTGTAAAAATATTTACTAAGAGATGTGAATACAGACAGACCAAACCCCTATTTGAATTTCTATCAAACGCTAGTACCTTTGGTTCTCTTCTTATAAAGTAAAATATAATCACTTAGCTAGAAAGGAGATGAATCAAATGTATATATGTGCATATTAACTTTGCAAGTCCGAGTGAAATAAATTCGCACATAGCTGGAGTTTAGTGTTTTACTGAATTTGTTTGGGGTGGAGGATAAATTAGCCACGTCGTCCTGCATGGCTTCAAATATGATAGGGTATAGTTCAAGATTTTGATATAAATCCATAAAAGGTGGTACCAAAGTTGTTAAAAGAAAATTAATTTCTGCACATATATTAATTATCTCAAAGAAACATATATCTTTTCCGTCATCCCTAAATATGATTTGGAATTGCCCAAAATATGATAGTTTTGATTTTTAATCTAGTTCTGGTGCTCATAGCAGCTTATTTTGGAGTAGTATTGCATAAAATATGCATGCGCCATCGGGAGATTCAGGAATTTTCTTTAAGGGAGTTTAAAATTTTAAGAAATAGACACATGAACTAATCGAATGTGGTTCGACATCTATTATATATACATAAATAAATATTTTTACCATATAAAAATAATATATAATTTTTCACCGAAGAGGGTTCAGATGAACCCCTGATTACTATGTGGCTCCGCCCCTGTGCAGTGTGCACCATATTGTATCAAAATATTATATTGTTACGGAACACTACGAGTCTGTTTGAAAAGCCATCTGTTACAACAACAACATACTCAGTGGAATCTCACGAGTGGGATCTGCTACCTCATAAAAGTAGCGAGACTATTTTCTGAGAACCCTCATCATAAAAACTTATAAACAAAATAAACTAGATATGAAAAGTCATATATTATATATATATATATATAAAAGAAATTGGATTCATTTACTTTCATTACGTACTACACAGATGAATGACACAACCCACCTAGTAGACAAGATAAGCCTACTAATAAAGCTTCCAAATTAAAGCAAATCATATCCTAGTGTAGTAAATTGTTCTTCTTAAGTAGAAAAAATACGGCCAGCATTATATATATAACAATCTGAGTCTATTAATTATTAATGCCAAATGGCAAACAATAGTACTGGTCCCTCCATCATTTCTGGATTGAACTTTTGCTGATTAGGAAAACATTTTGTTATATTAAAAAAAAATCTACTTTAATGGTTTAATTCTTCCTTCTCTTCCAATTTATACGACACTTTTTCATCATATATATATATTTAGTACTCTCTTCACTATTTAAAAAAGAATAATCTAGTTTGACTTGACACGAAATTTAAGAAGATAAAAAAAATATTTAATTTTGCAGTTATAAATTAAAGTTATGTCAAATGTACTACAATGTCCTTTAATTAATTTTGTGGCCTTAAACATACTAAGTGGAGAGTTGAAATAATATTACCAAAAAAGAAAAAAAATCATTCTTTTTTTAAATGGAGGAAGTAATAATTTAACTTTAAAATAATGCCTAAATATTTGTGAGATAACCAACCACAAACAATATCTATGATTTATTTTAAATAAAAAAACTCAAATTTTTTTCTTTTTTAAATTTTATGTCAAGTCAAACGACATCAAATAAACTAAAACGGAGAGAATAATCTTATTCATAAGTAGCAAGCTTAGTGCCCCTATGGATTGGAAGATGAGTCGATGACATAATAAAAGCGTTACATGGGGTCCTTTGTGAAGATATAATAGTTAAACACCTCATTAAAAAGTTTTTTTTTTTTTTAATTTTAAAGAAATTGAAAAAGAAATACAGTATATCATAAAGAGAAGTTCTCCACTTACTATATAAACATCTCAGATCGTGAACTATCTTCATAATTCATTTTCAAGAAGAACTAATCAAGTAAGAGAGCAAAGGCAAAATATTTCTTTCTTTGTTAAAAAAAAAATGGCTGGATTTTCTGACCACTGGACCTTTGCATTTGGTGTCCTTGGTAAATATTCACTTGCTATATTTATCAATAACATCATCGTACTTAGATATACTCAATCATTTACGTACATAATCAAATGAATAATTTTTTTTTAACTATGTTGCAGGAAATATTATCTCCTTTTTCGTTTTCCTTTCTCCACTGTAGGTCTCTTGTTCCTTAAGTTCATTTTGTATCCTCCTTCAAAGTGTCAATCAATTAATTTTCATAATTAATTATGCTTGTACAGGCCAACATTTTATAATATTTACAAGAAAAAATCAACAGAAGGTTATCAATCAATTCCCTATGTGGTTGCTCTATTCAGTGCAATGCTTTGGATTTACTATGCTTTTCTCAAGACCAATACCACACTTCTCATCACTATTAACACTTTTGGATGCTTCATTGAGACTTTATATGTTGGCTTCTACCTTTTCTATGCACCAAAGAAAGCCAGGGTAAGTTTTTCTATACACGAATATAAACGTAAACGAAGTACTTTCAAAATATCTGATCAAGATACTTATAGATAACTTCTCGTAATTAATTTTTTACTTTACAAATACAGGTCCAAACTATAAAGCTACTTCTTTTATTAGTGGTTGGTGGCTTTGGAGCTATTGTCCTGGTCACTCAATTTCTATTCGAAGGAGCAGTTCGTGCCCAAATTGTTGGATGGATTTGCCTCGTCTTTTCCTTGTGTGTTTTTGTAGCACCATTATGCATAGTGGTAAGTTTGGACATACAAGAATCAAACATATTATTGAAAGATTTAACTTGCAGTATATAATTTTCACATTATCAGATCTTCTAAAAGATAATTATAAGTAACTGTCTATCATAGATAGTGTTGAAGAATGAAAAAATCATTGGTGTTTAATGAGATGGGTGTGGTCTTTATAAGGCTTGGGCAATCCTCTTTCATTTGAGCTAGCTTTTGGAGTGTGAGTTAGGCCCAAAACTTAATTTTACAACATGTTAAAGAATTGTACTATATCACTTGACTCTTCAAAAATATTACTCCATCTATATCCGACACACATCTATTAACATGTTGAATTTCTTATTTGAAATGCAGAGACAAGTAATCAAAACAAAGAGCGTTGAATACATGCCATTTCTCCTCTCTTTTTTCCTCACTTTAAGTGCTGTTATGTGGTTTTTCTATGGTCTTCTATTAAAAGACTTCAACATTGCTGTAAGTTCTCTAACTATCGTCTCCTTTTAATATGGTATAATTTTATGAACTATATAACTAATATTTATTTTTTGGTTCAATAGATTCCAAATGTGTTGGGATTTATCTTTGGTATTCTCCAAATGATACTGTATGTGATGTATAACAAGAAAGACAAAGTTGTTATGAAGGAGCAAAATCTTCCAGAGCTCAAAAACCATGTTATAATTTTAGAGGAGGACAAGAAGAAGCTTCCAGAATTAAGTGAAGAGCAGATTATTAACATTATGAAACTTGGTTCACTTGTTTATTCAGAAAAAAATCATGGAATTTTAACTGAGGCCGCTAAAAATGAGAAGGTTGTTGCCAACCTGCAAACAGTGGAAGCTTGAGACTTTTTGTAAATTTGTTTGGCAATTTGTAAATTTGCATGCATCTTTATATTAAGCCAAATACAAAGATTATTGGCTTATTTTGTTTTGATGTGTATTGTATTTACATAATTAGTGTGTAATCATCAACTGTAAATTTTGTTTGACCATTAATATTTCAATCTCTACTCCTAGTCACTTTCTCATGATCTCTGAGTTTACAACTCTAGTGCTTTTTCTTATATAATCAGGCTTTTCCATAACAATAGTATTTATATAATGGCTTAGTTTCTTGGAATTCAACTTTCGTGGTTCGCTTAGAAAATCACTCAAACTCTGAGCTATTCGCGTAAAAATTCACTCAATTTTATATTATAACTCAAGAATCATCCAACTATAGGTATTTCACTTAAAAGGTCATTCAACTATTGATATTTCACTTAGAAAGTCACTCAATTATTAATATTTCACTTAATAAATCACCAAATAATTTAGACGATTATTCATTAAATTTTGTTGAAAACTAATATCTATTTTAATTATCTTATTGATCCACTCCAATTATTTCATTATAGTTCTTATGAAAAACGTATAGTAGCAATTGACAAAAAAAAAAAGGTTTCTTTTCCATTCTAGCAATTGTCTTACTGGAAGTAAATATGCAGAAACTGATCCATAAAAAGAAAAATGTTGGAATTGATCAGAAGTAATTAAGAAGTAACAAAAATGTAGCAATCTTTTATTATTTTTAGCAAAATAGTTTTAAAAAATATATCTCAAAAAATGTAAAAAAATAATCTAAATGAGCATCTTTTTAATTTTTTTAAAATTAATTCAAAATAAAAATCGTCTTTCAACAAAATTTAATGAATTTTTTTTTAAAAAAAGTTGAATGACTTTCTAAATAAAATATTAATAATTGAGTAATTTCTAAATGAAATATCAATAATCAAGTTAAGTGACTTGAGTTATAAAATAAATTTGAATGACTTTCTAAGTAAACTATTCTAAGTTGAGTGACTTTCTAAGTGAACTAAGCAAAGTTGAGTGACCATCTAAGATATTAATAAAAAGTGAGTTACAAAAGTTAATAAAAAATAAAATAAACTCTCATTAGGAATTATATTAGACAAAAAGTATCCCGACAAATGACATTTTTATATAGATACTTGAGTTTATATTGAGAATAAAAAATTTGTTACCACTTCCTAAGATTAGCACATTACTAGATCATAATGTCATGCCATATATAAATCTCCTATAATTTACATCGAATTAATGAGAGCCTTGTCCAAATTAACACCAAGAAAGTTGCATCTTTTCCTTATTAATTCCTCCTTGTTAATTATCCTCCTTAGTCAAATCGTCTTTTTGTAGTTCAAAGCTTCATCAATATACAATCTATTGCATGAGTCGACTATGATAAAATTTGAAGCGTCGGTGAAAATTATAAAAGACTATTGAAAAAGTAAAAATGAAAAACAAAAATCTTCATGCCGAGGCGCGGCTATCTCCCTATGTTTAAGGAGATTGCAACAAATGTTTTTATCGGTCCAGGAATATTCTACTTGTCCCCTCCAGGATAAAACAGTCTTATCACAAAAGTGTAACTCAACAATCTCTGGACAAGAGTTGAGTCTCAAGCTCCACAAAAAGAACACAACTCTCTTTTTGACAAACTTTATGCACTCTATATTTTTCCTCTTATGTTATGTACCCAAAACAAATGAAGACTACCACTATTTATAGTTGTGAAAGTGTGAATAGAAAATAAATGGTTTAGAGGTTACACGCGTAAGAAAATATAATGGAAGAATAAAGAGGTGATTAAAAAAGATATTAAATGGAGAAATGATGGTCGCATTGACCACGTCCGAAAATGTAACTACAAGACCATTCATGCCTTTGAATAATGAATCAGTTAAGGTGCTGTAATGAGGCACAAATGCTACCAGCACTAATGAGTAGAAAAAGTCCTCCAACGGACTAAAAGAATCAATGTGACAATGGAGAAAGTTCACATTTTATAATATTAAAATGCAACCAACATGAATTTTTCAATATGTATGTAAGAACTTCCAGTGCTTAGCTCAACTATTGCTACCGAAAAGATCTCAATTAACGTGTTTGCTTTCAACTTGAACCTTGAATCCTGAATTCAGATAGGGCTCCATCCCCATTGTCGATGAAGCACCATTGCCGGTGGTGTGGGGGTATTCTGTCAGAGGCTATGGATTCAGGGTTTAGGATGGAGTAAGTACGTCAATCTTTTTGTGAGGTTTTTTTCTTTTCGGGGGCCTTGAGGTGCTTGGTCGGTGGTGGTGGGTTGGGGGGTTTTGGAGCGGGGGGAGGGCATGTCAATTTTGGGGGGCTTGAGGGCAAGACTCCTTTCGGCGAAAAATTATATTATTTATACAAGGTTAAAATAAATTTATATCGAATCCTCTTCGGTCAATTCGTGTGTTTACTTTTTCAAATTTTGAACCTCCTTAATTTAAATCCTCACCCCGCCATTGTTTGAGGTGCTCGGTTGGTGGCGGGGAGACAACCCCCAACCCCCCAAAGCCTAATTTTTAAAGTTAAGGTGTTTGATGAAATATTTGGGAAAAAATAAGTGATTTTGAATATATAGCTGAAGCTAGAAGCTGTTTTTGAAGAGTTGAAGCAAAAATAATTACCCAAATTCAAACAACCTTTCTCCACAAATATTTTTTTAAAAAGTACTTCTTAAAAATAATTTTTTAAAATAATCAGATTTTAGAAGTTTCTACGAATAAATTATTGAATCCCAGGAAAGGTACATTACTAATAATATGTTTTATCCTAGTAAGACTTTATGAACAGTAAGTTCGATAATTTAACAGAAAAATATTTTAACACTTCCTCTTTGCATGCAATTTAAAATTATGAACGCCCAATTGCCCCATGCTACTTTTTATAAAATTCAACTTCCTTTAGATCACATATTTGCAGTTTGTCCTCTTTGTTAAAGCTTGTGATTGATATATATATATTTCATGCAAAAATGTATAAAGAAAATTAGAGACACCTAAATAATAATAAACAAATAAAAAAGAATGAGAGGATGGAAATTTATGTATATATTTTGTGATTGGGGATAAAATAGTATGCACCACGTCCTTGTTTCAATCCTGATTGGGAAAGTATATATAAAGTTGGACGGAAGATAAATCTTGTCCAGAAGAATTGAAGGGAAAGCCAACAAAAAAGTCTAAGCATTATAGAATAAAGTTGATAACAAAATTAGTGTAATTTTATAATTGAAATAGATAGAGTATATGACATATTAAGTTTTGTTTGTTTTTTTATGTCGCAAGGAAATTATCTTCCTCTGTTACCATCAAACATGAATTTTAATTGATAAAAATGAAAAATTTTGGTATCAATATGAATTTTATATATATTTTTTAATATTTTAAATTATTAATTAATTATTGCGACTTATTTTTTAAATATTATGTGTTATTTATTTTATTTCAATTTAAGTTACACATAGAATTTTGATAGTCAATCATTTTTTTTACTTTTTAAATAGTTAATTGCTGTAATTTATAGTACATTTTACATAAATTTTAAACAATGTATGTTACTGTCTTATCTCAATTTATGTGGCGCTGATAAAATTTCAAGATTTTTTTTTATATAAATTTGTAAATTAATAATTACTTTGTAATACTCCCTAAGTATCCTAGCTAAAGATTGTGCATACAACGTATCATCTCAAACTTTTTTTGCCAAAATCAAGCCGGAATATCAAAAAGGCATTCAAAATATATCCAAAAATGATTTTGTGGAATTTATCAAAGGATTCGAAAGATAAATTTTTTGCGCAAAATTACTTATCCAGAAGTATGCACGACGCGTCGCGAACCTGCCCTAGCATAGTTCATTTTTGTATTTGTTTATAAAACGCACACCACAAATGTGATTTACTTTAATTATTGTACATAAAACGTATTCCATGAGTGCGGTTTATGCTTTCTTTCATAAAACGCATGTCATCAATGAGTTTTATGTGTTTCGGAAGGAAATGAACTGAAATGAAACAAATCCATCACAGTACCCAATTTTCAATTTTAAAAAAGGGGCATTCCAGTTTTTTTTCCACCCCTCATATTCTTAACCCACGTTATTTTATGAATAATGGTAAAAATTAAACTATGATGGGGACGTGTCACACACTCTTCTAGTTAAGCAATTTTGTCATAAAAATTATCTTTCGAATCTTTTGCCAAAATTCTACCGAAATTATTCTTGAACCCTTTTGATATTTCAATCTGATTTTTGCTAAAACGACTTGGGATGTTACATTTTCTAAATGTGTGTGCCACAGATAAAATTTGAAGAGTTAATAAATTTTTAAATATCTTTTGTTGTTAATTTTTATTTATTTATGCTCTATTTGTCCCATTTTGTATGATATATTTTTTTTGATTCGTCTAAAAAAAATGTCATCTTTAGTTTATCATGACTAGAAATTATTTAATTTTTTAAAAAAAATTAAATATTATGTCAAGTTAGATAGTATCATGTAAAATGATGAGATGAAAGGATATAACTTTTCATATGATAATTACTTCATTAATCCTTGTAAAATTCACCGACAAAAGATAATTTAACCCTTTAACCAAAGCAGTTTGTATTTTGATTATTTGCATCATCACGTAGTAACTGATGACCACTATTAATTAGAGGCAGAATTATAACCCTAGCTAGCCACCTGGTGTATGATTGATGCCAAATGGCAAACATTGATTGGGCTCTGATCTCCATCACTTTATGATCGATTCCTTTTGCTGAGTAAGAGCACAGTTCATGCGGGCAGAGACGGATTCAAGATTTAGAATCTAAGGGTGTCAAGTCTTTAAATTTATTGGTTATATTTGTAATCTATATTAGGTTGTATATATGCGGTGTGTGTGTCTGAGAATTAACCTGGTGAGGAGGCGAGTAATAGTGTCGGAGTGTAAGGATTAAATGCTTCGGTTTTTGGCAGTACCTGTACTGCAGTAGAAATAGCGCAGGCTGCGTAGCAATGCTCATATCTCCTAATCTGGAGAGAAATTTGAAGGAAAGAAAGGAGTAAGGGTTCAAATAAAAGAATAAAACTATTCTTATGTTTAATATCAAAAATATATTTTTCATTATTTTTTGCTAAAATAAAAAAATAAAGGTTGAAATGGATCTCGAAACCCAAGATGGTACACTCTCAAACTAGAGCCTTTACCATTGCACCCAGCAGAAATTTTGTTTTCTAGGTGACATTTTTTTATTTATACATATATTGTACATATATCTATATATATTTAAGGCTAAATACATAAAGAGACATTTAAACTTGTCCTCATTTTTTACTTAGACACCTAAACTAAGACAAGTTCGACATCTCAACTGCTCAGATTTGATCCCATTAAACACTTTTATCCTACTTGGCACTCTCCGGTACTTTTTTTTAATTTTTCAGCCAAAAATAAATAATTGCGGCCTAAAAAAAAAATTTTTTTCCATAAAAGTAGATTCTAAAAATTCTCAGTTAACCATGTGCAAAAAAATTTTATTTAAAATTGTAATAATCTTTTTTCGCATATGGTTAACGGAGAATTTTGAGAACCTACTTTTATGGAAAAAAAAAATTTTTTTGGATAACTGAGAATTTTGAGAACCTACTTTTATGAAAAAAAAATAATTTTGGGACCGCAACTATTTATTTTTGGCTGAAAAATTAAAAAAACAGTACCGGAGAGTGCGAAGTAGGATAAAAGTGTTTAATGGGATCAAATCTGAGCAGTTGAGGTGTTTATTAGGAACTTGTCTTAGTTTAGGTGTCTAAGTGAAAAATGAGAACAAGTTTAGGTGTCTATTTATGTATTTGGCCTATATTTAAAGTTGTCAAAGTTTGTGTGTGACGTGGCACCTCCACTGGCCTTTCTGCACATAGGAAATAAAAGGAAATTTAATATACTCTCTCTTCACTTTTACTTGTCACTGTTTCGCTTTTGAGGTTAATTTCACTAAATTTTAAAGCTAAATTAATATTTGAAATCTAAAATTTAGATGGTTGAAAAATATACGAGAAATCCTATAAGTTGTAATCTTTCTCATATTAATATGATGAAAAAATATCTTAAAATGTTAGATCAAAATTTATAGAGTTTGACCTCGATAAGTGAAGTAATGATAAGTAAAAGTAAACGAAAGAAGTATTTGTATGAATGACTCGCTTATATTATATATTTATTATGTATTAATTGTTTACTTTATCAAATAAAAAGTTTCACTAATATTAAAATTAATACATATATTAGATTCTCCTACCAAACAAACTCCAATTATAAACTTAGTGCGGCCTCTGAGGATTGGTAGATGACATAACAAAAGTTCCATATAGGACCCTCTTTCTTTTAAGATATGAAACCCTGCCACTCCCCAAAAGAAAAGTTCCAAGGTTAAAAGCTGCTTTATTTTTTTTATAAAAGAAATAAGGGGCCGTTTGGTGCGTACATAGGACAAGTGAGATAATGTCACAATTTAATTTATATTTTACTTATTAAAAATATATTTATATTTGTAACCAAACAAACATTGTATTTTATTTCATCAAATTTAATCTTAATTATGTTATTCTACTTAAAAAATAAAATAAATTAATTTAAATATTTTAATTTTGAGATAACTTAGTCCGCGAATCAAACGATATCTGAAAATACAAATAAAGAGAAGATCTCCACTAATAACACCTACTTTCCCACTCTTGCTATATAAACATGTACTAATAGAGCCACCTTCATTCATTGTCAAGTAGAACTAGTGAACTACCAAGACATTTCTTTCTTTGTAAAAAAAAATAATGGCTGATTTTTCTGATCACTGGGCTTTTGCATTTGGTGTCCTAGGTAAAAATCAATTTAAATCGATGATTTTTATTCATTATTCATAATTAATGATTTTTTTTTACCCTTTGATCCATTTTACAGGAAATATTGTCTCCTTTTTCGTTTTCCTTTCTCCAGTGTATGTGTCTTGTTCCTTTCTTTTTTTCTTCCCTATTTCTAAGTATACATTTTCTTGTGTTGCAACGTGCGCGATCGATCAATTAATATACATACTTATGTATGATTCTGCAGGCCAACATTTTGTAATATTTATAAGAAGAAATCAACAGAAGGCTATCAATCAATTCCATATATTGTTGCACTATTCAGTGCAATGCTTTGGATTTACTATGCATTTCTCAAGTCCAACACTATTCTTCTTATCACTATTAACACTTTTGGATGCTTCATTGAAACTATATATGTTGGCTTCTACCTTTTCTATGCACCAAAGGAAGCCAGGGTAAGTTTTTCTATACATGAATAAACGTAAACGAAGTACTTTCAAAATATCATATCACCTACGAGATAATGGTAGATAACTTCTCGTAATTAATTTTTAACTTTACAAATACAGGTCCAAACTATAAAGCTACTTCTTTTATTAGTGGTTGGTGGATTTGGAGCTATTGTCCTGGTCACTCAATTTCTATTCGAAGGAGCAGTGTGTGCCCAAATTGTTGGATGGATTTGCCTTGTCTTTTCCTTGTGTGTTTTTCTAGCACCATTATGCATAATGGTAAGTTTGGACATATTACTGTATATAATTTCCACATTACCAGATCAAAGATAATTATAAGTAACTGTCTACCATAGGTATAATTAGTTATCTACAAAACAAGTCAGCAAACTTGTTACAACATGTTAAAAAAGTTGAACTATATCACTCGGCTCTTCAAAAATATTACATCATTTATATCCAACACACATCTATTAATATTTTTAAAAAGTTCGAGCAATAGTAGAGGAAAATGATGTTGAATTTCTTATTAATTGCAGATACAAGTAATCAAAACAAAGAGTGTGGAGTACATGCCATTACTCCTCTCTTTTTCCCTCACTTTAAGTGCTGTTATGTGGTTTTTCTATGGTCTTCTATTAAAAGACTTCAACATTGCTGTAAGTTGTTTTTAAATCTTTTTTCATTTCCTACTCTTTGACTTTCATTCTTGTATATAGATTTGTTGACCCTTATGATACTAATATTTTCCCTTTAATTTATTTCATTGAATAGATTCCAAATGTATTGGGATTCATATTTGGTATCCTCCAAATGGTGCTGTATGTGATGTACAAGAAGAAGAAAGAGGGGGAGTTTGTAAAGGAGCAGAATGTTCCTGAGCTAAAAAACCATGTGATAATCTTACACAATGACAAGAATTTTCCAGAATTAAGTGAAGAGCAAATAATTGAAATTGTGAAACTTGGTTCACTCATTTCATGTACACAAAAGTTTGATTTGGCCCTATGTGTACATGAAAATATAGCTGAACATCATAAAAAATAATGGAAATATGAGACTATACTAGCAAATTGTTCATAATTGGGCATGTCAAAATTACAATGCACATAGATTTATATTATATTTATGATGATCCAGTGATTCTTTAAGTACCAATTGTAATTATATTTCTTTGATAATTCCAGTGGTGTTGTCCTCTCCTACTCTTGTACCCAATTTCATGTGTTAATTTTGTCTCATCTCTAATTTTACAATTCTTATTGTGACAGAATTTTCCATTATTTATAAAAGGTAAGTTAGCAAAAGCACCCTTTATTTTAATAGTTTCTTAGGAATTATGCCCAATTTAAAACCACCAATCGAGGGAGTAAAACTTATTATCTAATTTGTAGTTGTAATTAAATGTAGACTGTATTGATGTGATCTCCAATATTAATAATCCCAATACTAAATACTGCTGGAACATTATATCTAATTGCAAAGCCACATTCAATCGAGAAGTAAATAGGGTAGCAAATGCGCTTGCTAAGGGAGAAACTATTATGTACCGTGCAAATTTTTTCACTATCCTAGAAGTTTCACTGTTATTTATTCGTGAAAAAATTGATGAAGACAAAAATGAAACTCATTTTGCAAGACTAAGCAATAGCATTCCGATGGTAGATGTTCAAAACTTTTGTAGCTATAGTGATAATCTGCCTCCCATGGGGTGTACTAGCAGAACAAGTGCTCAGCAATTATTTTGTAATGATGCATATTAATAATTAATATAATATCTTCTAGTTTATAAAATAAAAATAAAAATAAAAAAACTTCGTTAATTATGTTTTGTTCCACATATATAGCATAAATCAAATTAACCACTTTTGAATTTTAAATTCATCACAAGAAAAAGTAGGATGATAATTATTAACATGAATTTTTATAATCAATGAAAGAACAATATCATCATTTTTATTCAATAAGATATTAAAGTGGATGATTGACTAATTCCATACTCGAAATGATCGCAGGCTTCAATTGAATGCGACTAGTACAAGCATATACCTTAAGCATGCAAAATGTATGCATTTCGATTTTAGTAACGTAGAATGGTCCAGGATTAGTGCATTGCGACTATGACTTGTTAATAATTGGGTTGATGTATAAGTCATGGTTCGTCGATATCATCAATCATCTAATTGAAAAAGGAATATTCCAAAACTCTTCACGGTGATGGAATATTATTCTTACCAATATACTATAACATGCCAATATTATCCATCCAAGTTAATCCACCAATTTATTAACTCAACATTTTGACCTGTCGATTCAATTTTAAGTAAAAATTAGGAATTGATTAGAACAAAATATGTTGTTCAAATTGATCAGTGAGAAATCTTGTAAAAATTATTTGAAATTAAATCATAATTAAAGGGAAAAAATCAGGGAAATTTATATATTTCAATTGGTTGACTACACACAACTAGAAACAAATGTTCTTGGGGCCATGAATTATTGGGGAACTTTATAATGCTATAAAACATAATTTTCTCATTGAAAGAGTAGCGCTTCCCACCAAGTAATAAAGAGTAGCGCTTCCAACCAAGGAATGAACAGATGCTATAAAAACACCTACTTTTGCTTCATTGAGATTTAAACTTGAAACATCATGGTTCTCAATCCTCTTTATTGATGAATTACTTGTTTTTAATTACGACAATAGATATGTGGTTTCATCTGCTTCAACCTTTATATGCACGATTATCACAGAGATGTCAAATAGAATAAAATAGTTTTAGTGTGTATCTACTATTTCACATTTTCATAATAATATCTGAGTTCTGACTTGCAAATAAAAAAATATACTTCCAAAAAGTATATATTCCCTCAATCAAAATTCCAAAACACTCCCAAATCTATGTTGTTCATTGTGAGTTCCCTGATGGGGAAAGGCTTACCACATATCGAAATGTCCTAACGGGTTTTGCAGCTAAGTTATCACTAGAGGATATAAAGGAAATAGAAGGGTTAGGGATACTTGATAAAATAGTGACAATTAATGTACTTAATATTATTACTTTATTACAATACTTTACTCTTTGTTTTGAATTATTCATAAGTTTAAAATTTTATTGCTTACTCTAAATATAAAGTATAATAATGCTTCATTGCATATTAAAGTTAGTTTTCCTCTCATCATTGCAAAATTTTTACCGACAGTATTTTTGCTTTATTACACAATTTCTTTTTCTAGTTCTATTTTTGAATCTTCTTTGATTGATTTTGTAGTGAAATTTTTGACATGCTAATTAATTGGGTTTTTTTTGTAAAAATACAAATTTTTTTTAAAATGGAAAACAGTATTTGTGGGTTGATTTGGAGGTTTAATCATGTATGACAGCGAAAAATTAAAAATAAAGATAACAATCTTTTGAGGTATATTATGGTAGAATTTCTTTAATTTATTTCCTTTATTTTGTTTAATTTTTAATGATTATGATTTTCTAATAGGTGATGATAATATCATACAAAAAGAAATTAACCTCCAAAGATCTTGAAAACAACATGAGTGTACACATTGTTAATGATCTTTTAGTATGTTGTAGGTTTAATTATAAACATAGTACTAATTCAAATATAATAATTTTTTATTAGATATAAAATGACAATTTTATGTTATAAAAGTGGTTATACTATATAACATTGGATTTGAGATACTTATGATGAAAAAAGATAAAAAGTTAAAATACACGATAATACACGTGTGCAGAAACTAATTAAAAAAAATGTGATCGACACAAAAATAGTCAATAAAAACTTCTTGGTTCGATATATATTAATAGCATAGATACACATATAAATTAATTTCAACTCAGAGTTATTTTCTTCTCTCTAACTTATACTCCCTCTGATTCCTTTTATATGTGCCACCTTTTGTGATTGCATTTGTATTAAGAAAAAAATGATTTTACTATTTGTCATATTTAATGGACATTAATTATATATATCTTTTCAAAGTTCATTAACTATGAAGGATAAAATAAGAAGAACAATGTCATTTATGCATTGATTTTGTAATTATAAAATGACATATACTAAAAACTATCTATTTATCGACCGAAAGAAGTATATTACATGGAGCCATCACGATTACAAAATGGTCCACTGTGTACATATTATTATGAATTAAAAGGTTATTAAAGCAAAGGAAAAAAAAAACAATATGCTTCCATGTGTAGCCTTGTGATCATCAGTTTTTTTCATAAGTTTTAGAATCCAATTTTTTCACGCAATTTTATGTGGATGATCTCATACACACAGTTATACAGATGTATAATACATAACTTTTAGAAACGCGCTAAAATCACTTTTCCCAAAAATAATGTCTTTCCATGAAATAATCATATAACAAAAACAAATACTGTTCAGTTAGCATACGACGTATCAATATTAAAGCACGAAATCCTCAAAGTAGCACCAATATACCTTTATTCTAAATATAATATATCAAACGAAAAAACAAAAATATCGCGGCAATAATTAATTTGAACTACACATCTAATCTATATCAACTCATTTGAATCGAACATATCAAAAAAATAAATAAATTGAGTTAATAAATAACTAAAATATATATTTTTTTTCCATTATGATGATAGTGATGCATTATATTCAACTTGTCCCAAAAAAGGGGAAAAGATATCTTTGAAGGTTAATCATTGGAACATGAATAATTGACAATTCATGAGCAATATGGAAGAACAGTATCCACAAATCTCTAAAGATTATATTGTTAAAGGCCTAAAGAAATGAATCTTATCCAATAATTAAAAAAGGGAGGAAAAAAGTGAAAGACTAAAAATTAAAGAAACCTCTCTAGTCTCTACTGTTTTGCCTCTGCCATGTGTATTAATTTATGTAAACAAAAGTCTCAAATTGATATTATACTCCTCGTTTTATTTTAGTTGGTCATCTTATAATTATTTTTATTTTTTAAGTACTAGAAATTTTGTAAAATTTCAATCAAAAAAGAATATTTACAGGTGAATTAATTAGTAAAAGTATTCTTCTCATTTATAATTTTTGTAAAGAATATATAAAAAAAAGTGAACACTAATATGAGACAGAGCAAACAATTAATCTCTTGATCATTAATACTTAATAAATAGCTTTATCGAGCCAAACAATCTTTGGTGGATATTTTGTTGATTGTGTGTTGGGCAGCTATATATAATTATTGATGCCTAATCCATTTGTAGTAAATAGAAAATAATATTAGCAATTAAATACTCAAAACATGTCATCCACAAATTTGAGAACAAATTAAGTTCTTTGCACTAACAATAATATAAATTCTTCACATTAATTATCATGTCAAATTAACCTACAATAATAAGTAGTTTTGATAAATAAAACATGTTTATGTTTTTTTTTTCCCCAATATAATTTGAAATTAAGTTAGTTCTACTTGTTTCACAATGTATAATTTTTTTAATATATATTACCAATTACATATACCTATAAATAATACAACAACAAGAGGATCGTGTGTGTGCAATTTCACTCCTTACCTTAAAAATAAATCAAACATAAAATTTCAGAAAAATTTCGACTCAACTAAAAGTATGATATAACATTAAAAAAACAGAATGATAACAACTATAATTGATTAAATAACTGAAAAAGTAAAATTTATTTTTATATATTTTAAATTTGTATAACTAAAATTAAATTTATTTAAGAAACATTGAAATTGATCTAAAATCATTTTTCAGAATATTATGACACAAGATAAGCCAAAATAAAGCAGAGCAATGCGAAGCATGTTATCTTGATTATTTTTCATCAGCCATTACATAGCAGAAATGAGTGGCCCCCACTCTATTTTTTTTTCGCCAAATGGCAGCCAATAATTGGCTCATCCGTCATTTTTTATTGTTATTTTGCTTATTAGAAATCATAAGTTTAGACACGAGGATATTTTACTCTGATATTTTTAAATTTATTTTGTTTTATTTGAAAATCAGTTTTTGATTATAAATATTTTCATTCCAACTTTAATTTCCATTTGAAATATGAAAAACATTGAAAAAATTTATTCTCACTTTTATTTTTTACCTTTATAATTATTTCTTCAATTTTATCCTTATTTTTTAAATAAAATATATATTTATGTTTAAAACAGAAAAAATCTTATTCCTAAAACTAAAAAATTTCAAATAAAATATAAAATAATCTATTTTTATGATCAAACGCCATAAAAAAAATCTGACTTCCCTCCAAAATCAAAGCAACGTAGTGCTGGAGTATGACATAATAAAAGTGTACATTGGGACCTGTTGATTTTAAGATATTTGTCATTTTACCCCTAAAACAATAACAAATTTAAGTTTAATTTATATACGTTAATACTGTAACAGAATTATAAACAATCACGTCACATAAAAGATAAATATAAGCAAAAAGTAAGATGAGTAATCATTGGATCAATCTTTACTTACATAACAGGGTGAAATTTATTGATTAATTACTTTTCTTAGCTGGTATATATATATATATATTATATCACACAAAATATATTTATTTATATGGAACTATACACATCATACAATAATTGTTAGTACAATTGGATAACCAAGTATTTAGATTAATTTTTCATGAATACTTATTTTCTATAATATAATATATTAAAAAAATATACCGATAATGTATATAAAAAAAAAAATCTTTATAATGTTAGTGTATCTAAATTGAATTCCCAAGAAATTTGCAACTGCAAGGGATGTCTTTTTCCTTGATACATGTGTCCCAAATACAAAAGACCTTTTTGTTGTTCCACCTACTTTAATTGTCTATATATATGTCAATCAATTAGCTCTCCTAATTCCATTGTCAACTAGAACTTGCAAGTCTTGAAGCTCTTTGTGGTTAAAAGAAAATTCAGCTAGAGATTTGCACATATTATTTCTTTAGGGAAAAAAAAATTAACCACCATGTTTGACATTAGTCACTTATCTACTATGTTTAGTACCCTTGGTAAGCTATTCCTATTTTATTTCATGGATGTGACATTTCATCGCACTAATATCCCATAATGGTTTATGTAACATTTATTTAATAAGTAATTTTTTTCATTACATTCTTTTCGAAAAACTTCATAAGTTCATATCTCACTCGTTTGTTTGTTTTTTTCTATCTCAATGTTCAGGGATGATTATCTCGTCCATTGTATTCCTTTCTCCACTGTGAGTCTCTCGTTGCTTGAATCTTCATTTGTTTTAGTGATTGATATAGATTAAAAATAATTAAGTACTTATATTATTGTATGTATATGTATACACACATTTTCAGGCCAACATTTTATAATATTTACAAGAAGAAATCAACAGAAGGGTATCAATCAATTCCATATGTGGTTGCTCTAGTCAGTGCAATAATTTTGATATATTATGCACTTCTCCAAGGCAGCGGCAATGGCATGATTCCCGTTATTATCATAAACGCCTTTGGTGTTTTTATTGAAACATTATACGTCGTTTTCTACATTTTATATGCACCAAAGAAAGCCAAGGTAAGCTTTTTTTGTTGAAGAATGATAAAAATCACACGTTAATGTTTAATAAGATGAGTGAACTGTTTATAAGGTTTGGGCAATCCTCTTGTCTTTGAGCTGACTTTTGGAGTGTGAGTTAGGCTCAAGTAGTATATTTGAATTATCGATCAGATCATCTAATAGATAATTTCTGACGTTGTGTTAGGTCCAAACCATAAAGCTACTTCTTTTATTTGTGGTGGGTGGTTTTGGAGGAATTGTCCTCGTCATTCAATTTCTATTCAAAGGAGCAGAACGGGCCAAAATTGTTGGATGGATATGTATTGTGTTTTCAATATGTACATTTGTGGCACCATTATGTATACTGGTATGTCTACGTACGAATGAAATATTCACTGTCATTTTTAATTATTTTGAAAATTATGTTGATTAATTTTGTATTATTTCATTCATGCAGAAAAAAGTTATCAAAACCAAGAGTGTGGAATACATGCCATTTCTTCTATCGTTTTTCCTCACAATAAGTGCTGTTTTGTGGTTCTTCTATGGTCTTTCTTTAAAAAACCCAGTCATTTATGTAAGTACTCTATTTTTAAGCTTCACTTTCTCTCCCATTTATGGGGCACGTGTTAGGATCGATTACAACACCTTGTGAATTTCGAAGAACAATTGAAGAATCAAGAAGATTTTAGAGAGGAAAGAGATTTTGGGAAACCTAGAGAGTGAGAGAGACGTCAAATTCGTGATAACACCTTGTGGTAACCTCCACGGTTATACAGTATTTATATATATATTAATGATAACACTGTTACAAAATACATAAAACACGGAGAAAAATACAGCCTAATATATAAAAAAGAACCTTTTACATATTAATCAGGCTCCACATCCCAACAGCACGTCCTGTGGATTAACTGAATTAATCTAATATATTGATTTCGTCCTAGCATTATTAGCAGTTGAAATTCGGCTTATCTCTCAAATCCATAAAAAAACATGATTGACGAGCCAAATTCCAGCGAATTCTATTAAAAACTGGCATTTTCTGATAGTGTCAATCACCGGATTTGTATGTCATGATGATGATTTAAATTCTGAATTCATCTATAATAATTAGTCTCTACTCTTTGTGTGAATAGGCACCAAACATCTTAGGATTCATGTTCGGTGTTGTCCAAATGGTGGTATATATGGTGTACAAAAACAAGAAAGAAAAGAATGTGACAAAGGAGCAGACACTTCCAGAGCTATTACAAAATCATGTGATAATTCTTGATGATGGGAAAAAGCTTCCTCATTTAACTCAAGAGCAGATTATTGACATTTGGAAGCTTGGTACACTGCTTTACTCTGAGAAACTTAATGCACAAGTTGACAAGAACAGGCCAAATCTGCAAACTGTGGAAACCTAAGACCTAAATTGATTAATCTATGATTGGAATTCTCATTTTCCTAATTAATCCTTACGTGTTCGATCTTGTGTACACAAGTGAATCCTCAGCTCATGTAATAAATATTTCTCTTGTTGTGCATGTAACTAACTAGATCAAGAAAATCCTTGTATGTATTTTCTTTCTTACTAATAAAATTACGTTTTTGTTGTTTTTTATTATTAAGGTTGTTGCATTTGCATGCGTTTGATTTTAATCTTAATTTCATGCTGCCGTATCCGTGTTGAATCCCTCAAAAATACACTATTATTGGAGAATTCAAGCCCCTCCACATTTTTAAGATTCTCGAAGATATCGGTGTTGAGCTCTAGCTTTAATAAATATGTTATTTAAATTTATTCATCACATTCTATACGGTGAACAATTGAGTTATGTGTAATATAGTACGCCAGTTAAAAAAGAATAAAATGGTTCGAAATTACATTTAGTACTACTATAAATTACACATTCTTCTAATTAATTCAGAATATATCAAGAACATTAAAAATTATAGCAGAAAAAATTGCTGACTCTTTAAATAATATTAATATTAATTTATCTCGTTAAATGGAACACGGAGTAGTTATTCCAAAAAGAAGTGTACAATTCCGTGAGAATCATGGGTGATATATACGTAAACGTCTTATTTTATCATAATTTCTAAAAAAAAAATTCAAAAATCTCCATTCAGATACATCATTCTCCTCTCGTTGATTCATCTCGGATAAAACAATACATCCTTCCGCTCTCAAATATCCAGATGTTCTGTCCTCTCTAATACATCCCTCTGGTATATCCGAAAGTCTAATAATGTATTCGAAAATCAAGTGTCGTATCCCGAATTTCATAAATGGTAAGAAATTTAGTGATTTAGGAGTCTTTCTTTCATCAGTATTGAGTTATGTATTTTCTGTGAATGAATTCTGCATCAATAAAAAATCTATAGAAAAATGCATATAAAAGTTTGTTTTCTGAGGTAAATGGCTGTCTTGTAGGCTTCTTTTCATGCTTTTGAGAAAGCCATAAAAGCGTACAAATCTTTAAATCCTCTTTTTGTAGCCCACGCCTCTTTAATAAGTATTCATATATCTCATAAAATAGTTCCACATTTTATAAATCCCAATTCTATATCAAATTTAATTATATACCAGTTGATATCAATCTCAAAATGTCCGGTCCTCCTTGAAATGGCCAATCATTTTCACTACTAGAATACATAGAATTAACTTTCAAAATTTATTGGTAAGTCCTATATATCTGTGGCTAAATAGCTTTTGATTAATTAGATTTTCATATAATCCATCATTATTAATCCGTAGCTAAATAAGATTGTTATGAGATTTTTGTTATTTTACTACAAAATTTTGTCCAATGTCCACTGGGGCCAATATACATATAGTTTAAACTAATAAACTAAAAATATACCTATGTCATAGATTTGCAGGTGTATTTTTGGGCGGGCGAACAAATAAGTGAATTTCTCATATATAGTATTGGAGTATAATATAAATGTTCTGCTCCTTTCTTTTTCTTTCCTTTTTGTCATACGTACTTTATTCTGCTTATGAGTTGTTGAGACGAGGGTTCCCAAGAAACAACCTCTCTACTTCTATGAGCTAGTCTGCGTACATTCTACCCTCCTTAGACTCCACTTGTGGAATTCCATTGGGTATGTTGTTGTTGTTTGTATTCAGTAGTTCAAACAGTTTTTCAAGCCAGGCTGGGTCTTTTTAGGGAAATATTAAAAAACTCTTGAACTTGACATAAGTTATTATTTCATCTTCTAATTATTGACAGTTCTAAAAATATTTTTCTACTTGACTTATTAAACTAAAATACACCCCAAATCTATCACAAGTGTTACTTGACTTGGCAAGGATTTAGGGGTTTATTTCACTTTTGTTATAAAATCAGGTATATACTTAAGTTTAATTAGTCAAATAGAGAATATTTTTTAAGACTGTCGTTTATTTTATTGGTAAAACAATTGAGAGATCAAATTTTCATTCCCCAAATTGTAAACAAGATTCTCAACGGATTAATTTGCTCTAATTCGATTTTCTGCCAAACAAAGAAATGTCTAAATTAATATCAAGTGCATTAATTATCTGTACTGTATTTATATTCTATAAGGTTGAGACACCTTCAATAATTAAAAAGGGAGAAACTTACTATAAACAAAAATTAAAGGCATCTAGCTCCTTTGGATTTTATTAGTATTGCTATGCTACGTGTGTTATGCCAAAAATATTAGCAATTACGACAAAATCATGCTATGTTCTGTCATTTTTTTAATTTAGAATACAATTTCAAACTTCTCAGCGTCCAACTATCTCATTAAAAAAAATATACTAAATTATTAGAAAAAAAATAGATCGATTTTGTATCACCCTTCAATATGAATTAGCAAAAGCAATGCTATCCGATGTGCGCGTTAGAGCATTGAGATGACCTTTCCCTAGTACGAGAGAACCAGGAATTAGGACACACCTTTGATGTACCGATTATTGTGCCCGCGATAAAGGCTAGCTACGTAACCAAGTGTGGAGCTCTTTGGAATTAGACAAAGGTAAGGCACACGAAGCCTAATATTTATACTATTCATAAACTGCCCGATATATATATATTTAGTGATTTAAAGTTTTTTTTATTAATTTTAATAATAATTTCTATAATAAAAAGAAGTCTATCACTAGCTAACTTTTATGGTCCCTTTCCATACTAGGACATTACCATATTCAATACTCCATTGTACAAAATATGGGAAACCCAATTGCTCAAAAGAAAGATTCTCTAAACCATATTGCCCCAATTAAAGAAAGTGGAGCTTTACTTTTCTCCAATTATATTTGTAGGATAGATTCAAAAAATTAAATGCTATTACTTTGGAGTTTGGATGATCATAAACATCCACATATCAAAATCAAATTATTTTTCCTTTTCCTAGTAACTTTAACAATATATTTGCGTATCCATGAATTAGACTCACTGATTGCAGTTAAATCATGGCCTTTTCTTTGGAGTCATTTTGTTTTTTCTCTTTAGAGTAATTATTATTATCAAGAAAAATGGTGAAGCTATCTATATATGATCCTCATAATCCAAATGCTTAATAACAAAAAGAGAGTAACATCTACATTATAAAGCAAGGGCTGATTTTTATATTTTCGCATCATAATATTCCACGTTATGTTCTTAAAATAATTATGTTTTGTTACGGAGAACATACTAAAATTAAGAATCAACTAATTTAAAGTGTGAAATTAAAAAATTATTTAAATCAACCTATTTGAAGGGCAAAACATAATGCTAAAAATATATGATTTCAAAATTCAAATTAATGGGTATGGGTCATTTATATATACTTATTCGACCCTATTCCTGACGCATCAAGAACAATCCAATAGAGTTTTTGCAAATTATATTGATGTCTTTTCACCAACTTGTAAGAATAATTTACATGAAGACTATCAAAAGCTACTTTTAATATAATAAAAAGTGAGATAGATGCAATTACAGCTTTGTTATCTTTAGTTGCACATCTCATTCACTGTAATTTTGGATTGGATCAGAAATCCAAGTTTAGAGTGGCATGAGAGAAAATTAAATCTAATTCTTCCTTTTTTGGCAAAAAGAGACAAAATTACTTTACATCACATCCTAAGCTGAGATTAATTACAATATGTTTGACTGATTTTTGTGTTGGAATAATCATTTTATGGAGAAAAGGGAAATACTCATGTATACATTAAAATTTTATGGGACTCTAAAATATGTAAGATGCTCAAAAGCTACTCTGTCCAAAAGGCATCTCGAATGTTCTGCGTATTCATGAAATATTCATAAAGATCAATAGATATCCAATAAATCTCAAGGAGATCCTATTATCCTAGTTTAAGAAATATGCTATCGTATATAGTCCTCGAATCACAAAGGAAACTTAAGACTGAGAAGAATCAAGGGATGAATAAATTTGCAATCATATTATTTATCAATAAAATTATGTTTTTTCATATTTTAGTTATGATTGTGATTTATTTTCTATAACATTAAATTTTATTGTAAACAACATAATTAATAAAGATGACCAATTTTTATTAAGAGTAGAGTGTATCGTTCAATTTTCAATACATATAATATTATTAATGAGATTATTTCTCACTTAAATTTTAATTAATTAATAAAAAGGAAAGATAGGATTGAAGAAAAGAATCATCAATTTTAGTACTCCAAACTCCAAAGTTTTACAATAAAATTTGTTAATATTATTAATATTTGTTTTAATTTTTAAAAATTCAAAAACCAACCAAATTATTTTTTTTAAAAAATATTTTGTTGAAAAATAATCTCCTCCTCAGTCCTTACATGCTACCCACTGTGGTCTTGAAAAATCTCAAAAATATTGCGACACAAAAGTAACCTTCCTAATGGACTAAAAGAAGTGGGTTGGGCTGATCAGGATTTTGGAATAAATGGGCCGGTCTGTATTTTGGAGTAAATGGGCCTGGGTATCAAGTAGGAGTACTTAAGCAGAATTATCCTCTTTTGTACGGGTGGCCGGTGGGTCCGTAAAACCAAAAATTGAATCGAACTAATTGAAAAATATCAAAAAAAAATCGCACCATAAAAAATCGAAATCGAACATAAAAAACCGAACCAAACCGATTTTGTGCAGTTTCGATTTTGATTTTGGTCTTCTAAAATCGAAAAAGAATCGAACCGTCAAAAATCGATTTTGCTATACTACGTCGTTTATACTTTATAGGCTACATGGCTAAGAAGTAAAGTTTTTCTTCTTGTTGCATAAAAGAGACATAGATTTGAAGCTTCCAAGGAGAAGTCTTTTGGCAAAAGCTTTTAGATCATGGTAAAAGCTTTTGTGTTTTATCTCACAAAATTTTAAAATTTTCTGAAGAGTTCCCGGCATATATGTGCTGAAGAGTAAATTATACTGTTTAGGGTCTGAGAATTTGACTCCTATTTAGGCATATGGTAATTCATCTTCTTTCAGCATAAACAACTTCATGGACTTTTGATAGGTTCCAAGAATGTGTAGAGGTTTATTACCAGTTACCTTTCATGGACTATTATTTAAAGAATCAGAAGTGTAAGTATACAGCAGCAAGGTAACCATTTTTGTGGATCTATATTTTCCTGTGGAATAATAAATGAAGTAACATAGATAGTTTTGATTCATATAGCCGACCCCAACTCTGCTTCTGATTGAAGCATATTTCTTTTTATTGTATATTGTTGTGTGGAATATCAAGAACTGCTATGTATGATTTTTTGTTCCTCTTTTACTCTTCACTCGATGGCTCGCACCAAATTGCATAGGGTTCACATCTAAGCACCAGTCTATGACTAACTTCTTTATGCAGAAACAATTGATCCATGTTGAGCATGTTCGAGAAGAGTTATCGCAGAAATGGTTCAAAGTTCACTTGCAAAAATCACTACTCTGGACGCCAGACAAAACACCTGGTTCATTCGTTATTTTGTCCCTCAACCAGAAGGAAACCATCGTTGATTTACCTGCAGTTTCAGCATCAATAAATGTTACTGCAAGGGGCAAAAGAAAGCTGCAATCCCTATCTGCTGCAGAAGAATATGACGCCTCCTCAGCAGAAGAAACATCATCAAGTAAAAAGTCTAAAATATAGGATCAACGCTAATATAACAACACTGAAGGTCAGTGAAAGTTGATAAAATACAAATCTTATTACATCCAAACTACTTTCTTTCATCTTTGTTCTACTATTACTATTCAAAAATTATACATTCTAAATTTCTCGCATATTCTTCTTATGAATCAGGAGCCAAATTTGAATAAGCCGTTGGTTCCGTAGATTTGTACAAATATTTTTGGATGTGCTTCACCAACTGCAGCATCAACCAATGTTTTTGGATTTTGTATAAATATAAATGTAAATAGAAGCAAGCAATATGGTATTACTTGCTTACCGCCAGCTGCAACATGAATGAATTTTGTGTAAATATAATGTAAATAAAGGTTAACAACTTGCTATTAATTACTTTCGAAAAAACCTAAATTCGATAAAAAAATATAAAATAACTAAAATTTCGTTAGTCACAATAAACTTAATATATACCATAAGTTTGGACCCGTGCTGAGCACGGGCTGACCTCCACTAGTACTTTAGAATAATAACATGATAATAATGTAGATTCAATTTGTATATGTCACAAATTTTAAATAACCTTATTATAGTATCATGTTTTACAAGATTTTTAATACCGTGAATGTATAGAAATTAATGTCAAATATACGATAACAATAATATGCTCTCGGCATTCCATATTAACTTAATTCATGAGACAATATACATATATGAAGAAAAATATTTAAGAACATAATTTAAATCATACTTTCACTATTACCATTTATGAAGTCATAAACGGAAAAGGATCTAAAATATCCTTGAACTATTAAAAATAGTACCAAAATACCCTCGATCCACCTATTGGCTAAATGCCCTTGTCATCCACCTTTGGGTCCAAAAATATCATTCATTCACCTTTTTGGCTCACTTATACCCTTGAAATTAACAATACTCTCTTTTTTCTTTTTTCTTTTTTAAATGTTTATTATGTTTCATTTTCTTATGAAATAAAGTAAACCAAAAAAAGAATCTTATAATATTTTTTATTTTTTAAAGTTTATTTTGAGGTTATAACGAAGATATTATTTTGGTTTGGACAAAATATGTGAAAAAATATAATTAAAAATATAAACTAATAGTTTTAGTGTAGTTTTTTTTTTTTCTAAAAAACTTTTTAGTGCTATGAAGAAGGTTTATTTTTTTTGGATTTAATAAAATTAAGTGAAAAAAATATTTTTAAAAAAAATCTAAAGTTACAACAATACATATTTTGAATTTTTTTTAAAAAAATCTGCACAGACCTGTATTTTATTTAGAAAAAATAATTAACTTTTTAAGGATCAAAGTGATTTATTAAATTAGCTTTCTTTAATTTTTCTATTTAATCAAATTTGAATAGTATTCGTTATTCTTTATTATAACATTAAAAAAAAAATTACTCTTTCGATAAATTAAAAACTTACATTTTCTCAGTTGCAACTGTTTCTCATGAGTTAATCTCGAATGAAAAATATTTTTGGACCTAAAGATAAACGACAACTATCAATTCAGAATTTGTCAAATCATCAAAACTTCATATTAACACTCTTTTCCACTCATTCTTATCAAACACTTCTTAATTATGATATGAAGCTTAATACATGTTGGGGTATGTAATTACATAATCAGCTACACAACTACTACTGTTTTCTTAATAAAAACTGGGTTCCTATTGTCTAATCTTTAGGTAATCAACTATTTATATTTTTCCCTAAAACATTCAATATAGTCAGCAAGATGTTACGCTCCATCTGAGCTAGAAGCTCGAATATGATTTAATTAAATTCAATAATTTTCGCTCGAAAAATATATTTATATTAAATTATTTATTAAATATATATAAATATTAAATTTAGAACTCATTAAATTGAAATGCTAGCTCGCGGTTGTATGTTTCGATAAGCCGCGCCGCCTGTTGACTAAACTGCTATGCTTTCGTCAATTTCATTCGTGCATACTTGTTTTTTTGTTTGAATTATAAACGTGAAGAGAAGATGTATACTGGCCAAGACAAGAATAAACTAAGATTGTGACTATTACGTGTCAACTTCGTCTGAAATTTTCAAATTTGAATACTGCTTTATACTTTAGAATAATAACATGATAATATAGATTGAATTTGTATATATAAAAAAATTTAAAGAATTTTATTGTATCATGTTTTACAAGATTTTTAACATGATGAATATATGCAGTGGCGAATTCAGAATTTTAACTTAGAGGGTAAATATATGCGGTGTGAATAAATCAACAATGTACAATTTTCAAAAGAAATAGTAATATATAGTCTAATATTATTTTATCACTTTAAAACAAAACAAAAAAGTGAAATATTGGGTTGAGTTCCGCAAAGCCGAAACTAAAAAAAAGGAATAATTAAGAAAAACTAAAAAATAACTCTTTAAGTGGGATTTGAACATTGAGAATGAAGGTTCATTTAGCAGGAGACCTACCACTATACTAAACTTTGTTTATTGTTAATTTTTTTGCCGCCCTCCCTCCTCCCTAGGTCTGTCCCTGAATATATAGACTTGATTAACATAAAATATATAATAATAATATTACATTCAGTATAATTCTATATGAGGGATAGAGACAATAAAATATATGAGAGCTTTATCTTTACGATATAGATAATTTGTTTTCAATGGATCTCGATTTAAAAACTTGAAATAAATTAATGGACTTGTTGTAACGGGACCAGTATTCAAATGGATGAATGAATAATTGAACTAAAATAATATGAGTAGTAGTTAATTAGCTGAGGTAATCTTTTTTAGGAAAAACATTAAGTAATGCTAATAACAAAACATCCATAAATTAGTGCTACTCAAATGAGACACGTTATTTTACGTTGCCGACTCAACTACTACGTACTCCATTTATGGAATAGTCAAAACAATTAAAAACACCAGTGAATGACATAACAAAAAAATGTTGCTTCATGGAAAACAATTTAATATTTCATCAATCATTTGTCATTTACTCCTAGGATGTTGAATACACTGAAAGTGGCCATCTCTTGTGTCCCCATTGGAATTTAATAAACCGTGCCTTCTACCAAAAAATATTTTATATTTGAGATTCAAATTCAAATTAAAAATTTCTGATTAAGAAAGAAATCGTCTTATTCATGGCATCATACCCTTGCCCTTCTTTAAACTGAAGGCTTTTATCACCGTTGACTATTGCGTGTGTATATTTTATAATATATAGTAAGTAGTAGTATCTATTTGGGTATGGCTCTATGTAACTTAGTGACCTTTCCTATATATAAATTGGCTTGTTAGTAAACCTATAGCTCACAACTCTCTTTTTCCATTCTCTTTTATGTCTTCTTCACCACAACTTCTCAAGAATTCTTTTCTCTTATTTGGATACTCGAAAGTATGAACGATCCAACTAGAATAAAATCTAGGTTTATGCTAAATTTAGCCTATGATAGAGGATAAATCCAAAACTACATCCAAATAATCAAAACCGACAACCTTTTTTTTTTTCTTTTGTTCTTATATTGTTTGTTTGCTCCTTTCATTTGAAGTCTAAGTGAATGGATATGGAAATGGAGAAGGGGAAGAAGGCTTCAAACTCGTCGATACTCAAGAGATTGGAGAGATATTTATGGATGAAGAAAGGAAATCGAAAGATGACCTTGTCCAAGAGCAAATCATGGCACAGTGGTATTAAATCAAAGAGCTCAGTAGTACTAGCACCCCAAGGCTGTTTTTGTGTGTACGTTGGGCCAGAGAAAGAAAAGTTTATAATCAAGGCCAAATATGCAAACGATCCATTGTTCAAAATGTTGCTTGAAGATGCTGAAATGGAATATGGTTATAGTAGCCAAGGACCCATTTTGCTTCCTTGTGATGTCAATCTTTTTTACGAAGTATTGGGCCAAATGGATTGTGACAAAGAGATTAATGGGCATGGCTGTGGACTTGCCTCATGCAACCCATTTAGTCCAGCCAGGGTCTTGGGGCATGGAGAAATGGGCAACGGTTATGGCTCTTATGGGATTCTTACTACACCAAGAATGCTCAAGCTCAATAGTTCTAATTAACTGTATGAAAAGTATGTGGTCTTGTTATAAATTGTGGGTTACTGTTGGTGAATAATATGTTGTGTTCTTATGTTGTCTTTTTCGTAATAGCTAGCTATATAGGGTAGTGTTTCATCTAGACGACCACAAAAATTTGTGATTCTAACACAGTTAATCAAAGGATGAGGGTGTTTTGAGTCTTGAAAATGAAAAAAAATAAATCACGTTTGGCCAAATTCAATATGCAACTGAAATTATCAACATAAAGCATTGCAAGGTTCAGATATTAAGCAAAGAGGAGTGCAGCAACATAAATACAAGAAAAGGAAACCTATTTCAGCATCAGATGGTATAGCGTTGGCTTTAAAATAAATGCAAGGCAAAACAAATGCCTTATATACGAGCCCATCGGGATCACCATCTTACATATCCAGCTAAAAATATAAACTAAGATGTATAAAAATTTATGCCTATCCTTCTACTACACTCTCATATATTAAGCATCACTATCATCACCTTCATTTTTTTCTTCATCATTCTCAGCGTCAGGCCCATCTCCTTCATTTTTATCATCATCTTTCTCAGCCTCAGCCTCAGCCTCAGCATCATCCCCTTCATTTTTTTCATCATTCTCAGCCTCAGCGTCATCCTCTTCATTTTTTTCCTCATCATTCTCCGCGTCAGCATCATCCCCTTCTTCCTCATCACTCATGTTATTTATTACATCAGTGATAACAGCCTTCACCTCCGCTTTCCTATGCATCAAATCTACGCCAAAATGGCTACCTGAAATGAGCCACAGATAGTCAATCACCAAATGAGAGAGCAGTACTGTCAATTTTTTTAAGAACAAACAATGCAACAGTTTCCTTAGGTCAATACCTAGATTTCGGATGATATCAGATAAAGTTGCCTGCATTTTTAAAAGTACAATGAACCTGATTAGTAAATAAAATTCATGTTCTTGTGTATTTTAACACGAGAAGATATCACTTACAGAGTTAAAATCCACTTCTTTCAAAATATTTACAACTGCTGCATGAATTTCTTCATTGCTGGGCTCTGCCTTAGCCTTTTTGCCACTTTTTTCTTTTCCTATACCAGAAAATTCTGAAACAACTTTAGAAACAGTAGAAGATATAAAAACTAATAAGAGATTCAGAATTAAACTACCTCATATATTCATCCCTGAATACTAAGTATTACGTGAGAACAAAATATAAGATGATCACCAACATTTTAAAAGAAAGTTGAATAGAATGGCATATCATTTTAGTTGATTGAAAATTCTGAAAGGGTCACTCCACACTGTATGATGAGCCAATCTCTCAAACCAATATCTCAGAAGCAAAACATAAAATGTAGGGTTTTTTAACTCAAAAAAAGAGGAATAATAAAAGCACATATACTGAATAACATTGAATTAAGAGAAGTTACTCACCTTCCTTTTCAGAAACCTTAGCAGTAGACTTGCTTGATTTTTTCTTGTTTGAAGCATTATCCTTGACCGACTCATTTTCTTCTTTTTGACTTTTCTTTTCAACTTTTTGTTTCTTAGGTGTAACTAGTGAATCAGCATCAGAAGCATATCTTTTGGAAGCTGTACTTGAAGACACTTTGGTAGATTTAGTCGAACTTTTTGGGGATTTAGCAGGGTTATCCTTTTTCACAGCCTTGGCCTTCTCTATTGCTTTGTTTCCAGAATCCTTCTTTGAAGAGACATTCCCATTGGACTTCTTTTTCTTTGGTTTCTCTTCCTCTTGCTCTTCATCTTCCTCTTTCTCTGAACCACTCTCTTCATGATCACTTCCTACTTCATTGGCTTCCTCGTCATCATTGTCATCCCCAGATTCATCTCTGGCACTTGATGGTTCATCATCACTTTTATCTTCTTCTATTTTTGATGAGCGCTTGCGCTTCTCCCCTTCAGCCTTCTGAAGCTTCTGCTTTGAACAAAAGAGAAGAATTACTTTTTCAGCAAGACATGGCAGGCAATTGCAGAAAACAACAGCTTATATGTTAAAATGGGTCCAACTATTTATTCTACAACTCTCTTCATTATACTTGTGCAATGCATGTGGAGTAAGTCTAGTAACATTATAAACTACAAATTTGTTGTAGTATCAAGCTTTCAAATATAACAAAGATGTTAAAGAGAGCTAACCTTTGCTGATGTTCCTGCAGCTTGGTCCAAGGAACCAGTCTTTTTGGAAGTTTTGCCCTTTGATTTTCGCTTCTTGCTTTTCTGAGATCAAAATGATAGGAATATCATTGAGTGTACCAACGCCATAACAAAAGATGGCATTGTGAGAAAGATGAAGCAGCAAATGCAGGATAAGCTGTACCTGTTCCTTCTCAACAAGCAAAGAATCAGTTGTACTGTGAGGAGATTCCAGGAATTCCAATAACTTCACAGAGAGCTCATCCTGCGAATTGAAATATGTAACAATAATGATTAGCAAAACATATACTTGCTATAATGGAGTACATAGCAAACCCATTGGTGATACATACTTTCTTTGCTGCCGATCTACTAACTGGGATATTGAGTATATCACAAAAAAACAGTAGCTTTTCTTTGACACACTTGTCGAGCCTCTCTTTGATCTTTGCCCTCTGTTTTTCCTGCTTGAGAAAGAAGGGACATTACACAATAAACCAGAATACATTGTTTTATACAGAATACACTCATGTATCATAAAGTCACATGATGTTAATACTTGCATATTCCATGCACATATGTCACATCACCCCAAAAAAACCAATGAATCAACAATATATAACAAAGAAGAAAGACTATCTAACCTCATTCTCAACCCAAACATATCCAGAAAACAGACCTATGTTTTTCTTCAAATTATGTGCCTGCAAATGCAAGGACTTCATTTAAGACTTGCATGATTAAGAAACAATGCTACCATAAATACAGTTTGTGAGTTGGAAGAGACAAGGAGTGCATAAGCAGGGGCATCAAGTTTTACGGCTTAATAAATTGCAAGTGTGAAGAAGGCTATGACCTTGGTCTTCTTGCCAAAAAGAATACTATGCAGCATTTGCAGGTTGTCATCCGGTTTTCTCTTGGACAACTTGTATGCCACTGAAATGTTTCACAATACAGCATTTGTCAATGGAATCATCATGGCACAAAAAATTTCCACAAATTTACTCAAACAAAAGAAGATCAAATGTATATACTAAATTATTAAAAAAAAACACAAACAACAACAACATACCCAGTGGAATGCCACAAGTGGGGTTTGGGGAAGGTGGAATATATGCAGACCTTAACACTAACTCATAGAAGTAGAGAGGCAATAACAAAAAACCAGAATACTTCAAATTGGCTAGTAGACAAAATGAAATAGTATGGCACAACAGATTATGAATATTGTGCAGCTATTAATTAGTCAATCCAAATGTTTGCTGGTAACCAACCTGTATGCAGTATCTGTGTCAACAGATATCCAAATCTAAACTTAACAATAAAACCATACCTCTTTACTTTTCATTGAGAAAGATCATCATAAGTGGTATATGGTGAGGAAAAAGAAAGAAAAGAAACAAAACTGCTGTACCTTAGCTAGGTTGTTTATTGTTCCAGTGTATCAAATGGAATTCATCAGGCACGCCTATTTTTCCATAATGTATGTATACTAACCTATGTTCATATGGCTATTAAAAAAAGTAATGGGCACAGAAGAAGCATTTAAATGCTTCATCAGGCACATCACATCCAACCTCTCCTCTTTAAAAGAAATAAACTTGTAAGAGATAAATGAAACAAAGAAATAACCTAGCACTGTCCATTATTCATCAAAGTTAGACACAAGCAGCTGCTACAAAAAATAATAAGCAACCAGCACAAAATGAAAATACAAGAATCAAACAAGGATTTTATGCACAAGAAGCATATTCTTTATGTTACAATCTCAGTGAATATTCGGTAACTGATATAACTAAACCTTATTAGTTTCTCTAAGATAAACTTGATGATACACATAAAAGCAAAAAAGGAGAAAAGGCTGACTCTAATAAGGGGTAATAGTGGCTGCATCAAATAAAAGAGAATGTACCATTTGGGATGTCCTTCAGCTGTGTGCCTTGACCCTGTATTTAATCACCAGAATAATAAGAGGGAATCCCCAAAACAATGACAAATGCTGGTAAAATTGAAACAAGACATTTCAATAGCGTTCATTCCCTAGAGAAAAACCAACAAACAAGCAAATGAATGCCACATAAATTATCTAGTTCCCTTGGTTGATTTCTTAGTTTAAGGAATACAAAGAAGGGACAGGAAACTAACCCTGTTATAAGGTATAGTAATACAGGCAATAACATCAGAATGAACATTGTAACTAATTTAGTCAATTCTTCCATTTCATTTCTATTGACAAATTATTTTAATCAAGATCAAATATGAATTGAACAAGGATCTTAAGAATCTCAAAAGAAAAAATAAAGCATCAAATGTAATGTGAGCTAAAGTTAGTGAATGACTATTCTTGTTAATCACAGGGATATGAGTGACTATACCTTTCACATAACCAGAACTTAGTGCACCTTTTTCCATCTTCCTCAACAGAACAACAAAAACCACACAGCGACCAAAAAATAAATGAAAAACTGAGCTAAGGCAGGTTGCTAAACATTTCAATAACATTTTGAATCCTCTAAACACATAACAGTCACAGACAACAAAAATCCTCATATATCTTGTTTGGTAAGTTCCTCCTATATTGAATCAGCTTAACTCTTGGATTTAGCAATTATAGTTAGTTTGTTTGAGATTGAAGCATAATTGATTGAATAAAATTGGATCAACAGGTTTCAAAAAATCAGTCTTTTGCCTATCAGATCCATAACGAAGAAGCAAATGAATTTTCAAAAGCAGAAAAAAATTGAATTATACCTTCTCAATGGACAAGGGCTTGGTTGCAGAACCTCTCGCAACCAAAGACTCAAAATACCTCTCCACTGTTTTCCTTTCCCTCGTCGGCCTGGATCCTGGTGTTTTGGGGGAAATCGCATCATCACTCTTCGCTTCCTCCTCTTTCCCTACACCTCCGTCTTCTTCCTTCTTCCCAACTTTTTCCTTCACCTCCTCCTCTTGTTTGTCTACGTCCATTCCCTCTGCAGCTTCTTTCTCTATCATTTCCTTTTCGTGCTTCTTCTCTTCTAGGGTTTCTATCACGGCCGCCATGGAAGTTATCAGTAGGTTTTGTTTGAGAGAAAATTGTAGCGAATGCAAACAGTTGAATAAAGAGTGGTGTGGTGTAATGGATCATATTAATCAGATTCAGAATTACAACTGCAAATTTTTGCGGGAAAATGCTTTTGGAAAAGCGCGGGTAGATCTGGCGCTAAAATAAAAAGGGCGAATTTTTCGTTTCAAAATTTTCATCTTAAAATAGATAAAAACATGAAATTTTTACCCGCCAATGCCACGTTTTGTTTCAGGGTCAGCTCTGTTGACCTGCCCGTTGGATATTGGATTTTATGATGACCTTTCCAGATAAAGATTGAATGTTTACTTCTAGCTATTTTACTTTTTAGACTAACTTAATTAAATTTTAGAGGAGTAATTAAATTTAATATTTAAAATTTTGGATAGTCAAAAATTATAGGAAAATGATATAAGTTATAATATTTTTTATTTATATAATAAAAAAATATATTTTAAAATATTAATCAAAATTTATATAATTTAATCTCGATAAGTGAAATAATAATAAATAAAATAAACAGAGTATTAAAATAGTAGGGCTTTGACTGATTTGGTCACTAATAATAATATGTCATGCTTGTATTTGGAAGACCCAATTATGAAAAAAGTTTGTAACTATTGAAATTTTAACAAACTTCGTGAAGATACTTTGTCGGTTGATTTAAATATAACTTTCATATCATAATTAAGAAATGGGGTAAAAATAGCAGGTATATTTAGTTCAATCAGTAAATTTATTTTTTGTGTAAGTTATTTTATTGTAGCCATTTTTGTATTTATATTATTTTAGATGATCAAAATATTGATTATAAAAGAATAAAGAACGATAAAAGCAGTTAAAGATGTACAATTTAACGATAAGATCAAGTAATGGCCTCACTTTATTCCACTTATTGAAATTAATTTGGTCCCTAATATGTATCATGCTGGTGTTTGAGCATGCGATATGAAATTATGATTTCAAATCAATATTTGATATATAGTTTAGGACCCTTCTTCAAGAAACATGATTTGAAATTACAAGTGATTATTAAAAAAAAATTTAATATAAAACTTGACAAATAATTTTATAATATGTTGTAAAAAAATTTAAAGTTTATAAAAAAAAAAAAGAAGTCATATATGACATGACTATTTCTACCACTTGAAACGTTATCCTCTATTCAAAAGGAATGATCTAATTTGACTTGACACGAAATTTTAAACATAAAGAAGATTTTTTAATTTTATGATTTTAAGTTAGGGCGATAAAGGACATGTATGATAGAGTTAAGACTTAGATTAGAACGGTGGGAGGAGACTAAGAGTATTTTCCTGTTGAGATGAATTACATCAAGGATTTCTGTTGAGTCCTTTCTTTTTGCCTCAGTGGTGGATGAGTTAATGTGGTCTGTCAAGGAGGAGGTCTCGTGGTGTATATTATTTGCGGATGATATAGTATTGATTGATGAGACACAGGATAAAATCAATGAGAGGTTGGAAATTTGGAGACAAATTTTCGAGTCCAAAGGTTTCAAATTGAGTTGGACCCAAATAGAATATTTGGAGTACAAATTTAGTATTGTTATTGATGGAACGGGCATGGAAGTGAGGCGTGCCGCTCAACTATTTTCCAAGAGAGAAAATTTCAAATATATCGGGTCTGTCGTCCAAAGTAGTGGGGGTATCAATGATCATGTCGCACATCGCATTGGTGCAACATGGATGGTGTATTGTATGGTAAGAAAGTAGCACCTAAACTAAAAAGTAAGTTCTATAGACTGTGATTATTATATGGAGGTGGAGTGTTGGTTAGTCAAAAATTCGTATGTTCAAAAAAATGCATGTTGCCTATGAGAATGTTGAAATGGATGTGTGGACATAACAAGAATGACAATATAAGAAATGAGGTTATTGAGGAGAAGGTGGGAGTAGACTTTGTGGCAAATAAAATAAGAGAACCAAAATTGAGATGATTTGGGCACGTGCAAATAAGGTGTGCTGACACTCCAATTAAGAGGTACGAGACATTGGATTTAAGGATTACGTGGAGGGGTTGGGATAGACTGAATAAATATTGGGGAGAAGTGATAGACCGGATATGACACAAGTTCATATCACCTCGAACATGACCTTAGATAAAATAGAGTCGAGGTCGCGTATTAGGGCAGAAGATTAATAGGGATAGGTTGTTATTTGCCTTGTAACGATTAAGGTTTATTATGGAATTAGTCGTGCCATTATAGTTGTGTTGTATTGCTTTTCAGTTTTTTTGCTACTTTCCATTATAGCAGAATTGACACTGCTCCTTGTACTTAGCTCTAGCCGATGTTTTATATCTATTGTTTCTTTTTCTTCATTTGGGGCTAATACGTTTAAGCCGAGATTTTTTGAAAATATCATTTCTATCTCAATGAAGTAGTGGTAAGGTCTTCGTACACTTTATCCTTTTCAAACTTCATTTGTGGAAACTTAGTGGTATGTTTTGTTGTGTTTCTAAATTAAAATAATGTCAAATGTATCAAATGACTTCTAATCTTGTGGTCCTACACATGCAACATGAAAAACTGAAATTAAAATATCATAAAAAAAATCATTCTTTTTAAAACAAATAAAAAATAAAGTAGGTCATTATTTATAAACAAAGGGAGCATTAAAAGATATTTAGTTATTACTATTATTCTCTAATGAATCTTATATAAATTTTTGTGCATGTAGAAGTTAGCATGTCAAATATTTACTTATTAAAAGAAATAGAAGATACACGATTTATTAATGCAGCGTCTTCAAATATTTAGATGTCTTATGTATTAGCTATGATTTGCTAAATTGATAACATTATATATGAATTGGTGAAAAAATAATCCCAGTTTTTACAACTTATAGGCTTTTCATGTCTATGAGAAGAAAAGTATTACTTAAAAAATTTAAATATATTTTTATGTTTTCGAGTAAAATAATTAAATTTTATGTCCAAATAAAACTTATATTATATGTTAAAACAAGCCTTGTTACTTAACGAATATAGTCCTCATTGCAGGTTAAAGTTGACGTTTAGATGATTTTAATTTATTTATCTAATTTTAATTTGATTTAAGAAAACAAATTATTTTATAATTTTAAACTAAAAATATTATTTAATTTGTAATCTTAAATATTTCATATAAACAATTAAATTAAAATGGCCAAAAAAAATAATTAGAACAAAGAAATTGAATACTTAATGGAGAAACCAAATTTCCAGTTTAAATAAAATTTTCAAATTTTGTTATTACAGTATATATTTAAAATTAAGTTTTGGGAGGGGGAGGTTAAAATCCTAAAACCTCGAAACCCTAGACAGCCGCCGCCTCTGTATTAATTGTATGGAATGGTACATGAATTTTTGAAATTGTTTGATATGTGGTAAATGGCACATAATCTGCTTCCATAACTAACCCTGAGTGGAAATTCAGATGGAGGTTAAATGGCTTCTTGCAATCCAGTGCCTGCTGACACTGCTAGTATTGGTTTCTTTCCTGTGCGGCCAATGGCCTATTTTCGAAGGCACTTTGATTCAAAAAGTCCACTTGTTTCTCACTTTTGGTGCCTGTGATTATTTCCGCCGGTTTGTGGGTGCCGTGTTTGGTCGAAAAGGCTCCGATGCACTCTTCTGCGTCGAGGAATATTGTTGTGATCGTCCTCATCCCACCCTCCAGGTTATATATTTAGGAATAATTGGAGTCAGTTACTATATTATTGTGCAGTCATCCTTTAACTACATTCCTGGGTATTACTTGGGTGAAGTGCACAAGTACTTGAGCTTGTTGGCAGTTGGTGGGGGTATTCTCCTCTTTCTTTTGACTAGCTTTTCTGACCCAGGAACTGTGAATGCTGTGAATGTTTCACACTATCTTTCTGCTTATCCCTATGACGATATTATTTTTTCAGAAAAAGAATGTCCTACCTGTAAGATCCCAAAACCTGCTAGGTCAAAGCACTGCAGGATTTGTGATCGTTGTGTTGCTAGATTTGATCATCATTGTGGATGGATGAATAATTGCATAGGCGAAAAGAACACCAGATACTTTATGGCCTTTCTTCTCTGGCATTTTCTTCTCTGTTTATATGGGGCAGTTGCTATTGCACTAGTGCTAGCTGGCAGAGTGAAAGAAGTACGGGTTATAGATATTCTTACTGTTTATTATGGCTTCGAGAAATCATTCAGTAGTTTGGCTCCACATGTTGTCGCGTGGTTGTTGGATTCTTACAACACTCAAATACTTATCATGGTATTTCTGGCTATAGTTTCTATGCTACTGGCTGGTTTCCTTGCATACCACACCAAACTGTGTGTCACAAATACCACAACAAATGAGACTTTCAAATGGCAAGAGTACTTGAGCTGGAAGAGGAAGGTTAATGAAGCAAAGGCAAGTGCAGCAGGTGAATTGAACCATGAAAAGAAGAGCAAATGGAAAGCCTTCTTCCAAAGGTCCCCTATTGAACAAGTGGAGGTTGTTAAGAATAACATTTACGATAAAGGAATGCTCCAGAATGTCTTTGAGATTGTAGTTCCTCTTTCAACAAGACGGTCATTCTTACACAGGAAATCAAAATCAGGTTAAAATTGTAAGTTTCTCATCCTTGATCCAATGTCTATAGTCTAATAGTCATACTACCAAGGAGATTAAATGTGAAGCACAATCCTTTTTGCCAAAATAAATTGTTTATGAATCTGATTTGATTTCTTTTATTAATATAAGTCCACAACTAGCTGTATTGTACTTCTAAGGAGTTATTGCTAAGGCCACTCTTCTACTGTAATCATCTTGATAACATCTATCTCCTTTTATTAGTTGATTTTCAGAAAACAGATCACAGTAAAATTAACTGAAACATCCTCAATTTTATTCATTGTCACAATACAAACTACTACACAAAGGTCTTACTCGTTGAAACTTAAGTTGTAGGATACAACAGACAACACACACTCTTTACAACTCATGAAATTACAACCTCTTTTACATCAGTGCATTAATCAGTCTTTGTTTCTCCAGTCCTGATAGTTTCTGGATATAACAGGTTTTGCGCGCCTGTATAATCCGCTACTTTCTTGCTAAGTGCATCCTCTGCTGAAATTCCTGGTCCAGTGAGATACATCAGCCTGTACACCCATTCTATTACCTCGGGGGCAAACACCTTCCACAAGTAGCTAACCCGAAACCAAGCTGGTATTGTCACATATCTTTCGCCTCGACAAGCACTATTGACAATTGTCTTGGCACATGATTCAACTTTGGCTACTGGAGTCGCGCCTATGAGTACCTGGTTCAGACAAAATGTCCGCATTCTTGGTCAAAATGGGTAAGGTAATGTTCGTAGAAGCAAATGAGGGAACTTCAAGCCTGAACCAAGTAAGTTATCAAATAATAGATTATGCAAGAAACATATAGTCCCTCACTACTAAAACTTCAATATTATCAGGTTACATTATATTTAATTAATTTATGTCCTGAAACAGATTTGAAAAAGTTATATTAACCATTCTACATACACCGACAATGTAAAGAATTTTTTTACATAATCAACCACCTTTTACTAACTAGTTATAGTGATTATGTACCAAATAAGTAGCTGTGATTGTAAGTCACCTTAACAGGCCGCAATAAAACCACTATATACAGTGTCATCCAAATTTCGGTTATCTAAGCTTGGTTTCCATGATTACTATGCCTAACGATCATATTTTCAAACATCGTTCATCGAAAGGAACCCAATTGACAATATTAGTATAACTCGGAGTGGCTGATCAATATCAAGCTAGTTGCCATCTAAGGCCAGATGAAAATGCAGAAACTAGCAGCAAGTGGAAACTTACATCCCTCATTCCTTGATCAACCTCTACATCGCCGCCCTTACTGATGTATTTGCCCTGCGTTACTTCAGATTCAACAAAGCCAGGCGTCACCAGAGTTATCTTGATGTCCTGCCCCAATTCAATTCTCAATGTCTCGAAGAATTGAGATATTGCTGCTTTGCTGGCCTGCCATGAGAAAAATTTCACGCGACCGTATCCAAATGGAAGAATATAGAAGCAGTAAAGTTTGTACTCACATTGTAAAGGCTCGATCTCGGAGCAGGTAACCAAGAAGCAGAAGAAGAAAGGACAATGATCCTACCCCCACTATACCTAAGATATGGAATCGCAAAGTGGGTCATGTAAACAGAACCCCAAAAGTTGATGTCCTGCGAAATACCCAACATGTAAATAAAGATAACAAAATTCGAAATGAGTAGTGCACAATTTTTAGTAGATCGAGTCAATCCAGTTTACCATGACAGATTTAAAATCGGTGACATCTTCTGTATCTTCAAACAACGTAATGGCGTGCACTCCAGCATTATTAACCAGATGGTCCACTGCATATAACACAACAAAAAATGCTTAATCAAAAACATTATAAGCACGAGAATCAAACGAATCAAAACTGACATTGGCCAAAGTGAGTCATGGTTTGATCAACAATCCTTCTGCAGTCATCGGCTTTCGAAACATCAGCTTGAATTGTTATAACATCTGGTGATCCTAGTTCACGTGCCCTTTCGGCCACTTCATTCAAACTCCTCTCTCTTCTGGCTGCAAGGGTTAAACATGCTCCTCTCTTGGCGTACTCATACGCCAGATACTGCAAATCATCAAACAAGTTTAATTTTCCTTCACTAGAAAAGTCATAAATTGAATTCATTAGAATTTTCTCTTTTTAGGTAAGACAAGACCTTCAACCGCCTCAAAATATCCATTTTACCCTCAATCAAATGATATACAACAACAATATACACCTTACCACTACCTCGTATCATAATAAAAGTAAAGAGGCTATTTCCTAGATCAATCAAATGATATGAGATCACATAAATTAAGACGAAGGACGAAGAAGTAGTATATTATGAACCTCGCCAATGCCGGATGAAGCCCCGGTGATGATGACGACCTTTCCAGCAACATCTTCACTAAAAAGTGTGCCAAAAATAGAGAGGGCACACTTGAAAAAATGAAAAGGAGGCAAGAAAAGAAGCAAGCTGAAGAAGGAAACTGGAGGAGCTACTAAGTTGAGAAATTTGTGAATTAATTCCACCAACATTGTTTCTGATGATTTGATTTGGCCTACGCTTAATAAGTGAAGTTGTATTTATGAACTTTAAAAACAGTGTTATTAATTCTTCATAAACAAATAAAACAAAGAAAGAGAGATTGAGATGGGAAAGAAGCGGTGTTGTACTTACTACTGTTTTAGATTTGTGGCACCACTGCATGGAAGCAACATGACACGTATTCTTAGTGAAAGCGGTCGTCATGTGTCTTTCAGATATACACTCCTTTCGTCTTATTTAATAAAGAATTATAAATAATTTTATTAAAAATAAATAGTGATACGTATTTAACGAATTAAAAAAACATTTTTAAAGTTTATATATAATACCGATCAGATAAAAGCGACATCGATTTTTGTATATCCATTCGATGCGCCGCGAGCCAGCGCTCACACAAGAAATACAAAACTAGCTACTTTCGGTTAAAAGCAATCTATCGAGATTAACCCATTTATTTACGTAATAGTTATTAGAGTCCGCGCTTATATTTATATTTTGTTCTAATTTATATTATATTTGAGAATATATCAAAATTTTATTTAATAATATAGATAAACTTCTTGATTTATTTGTACTATTATATTTTCTAATAACTATTACGTAAATTTATCTAAAAGAAATTTATATGGAGTTGAAAGATAATCTCTTATATTGAAAGCAAGTTTGTAGTGTTGCATTGAAGTGCGTGACAACCCGATTGTTCTTTAAGTTGAAAAAGATCAAGAATTACGCTATCTCCTATACCTTTATCTAAAAGGAATTTATATGGAGTTGAAAAACTGTTGGACATTAAAAAAAGAGATATATTAGTTAGAGCTCAAAGAAGATGGCAACTTCAAAGCTAATTTATTTCCCAATTTCCATCAAGTTTAGTAGTATTTGAGTGATTTCTTTGACTTCATTACAGTATATTGTTTGAACTTTTCTTGCAATAGACATCTTGATAGAACTAACACATAAACAATAAAACATTATTAGTACAAAGAATAACCTAAGATAGAGATAGAAGCTAAAGTCCTAATTTAGGAGCATAAAAGCTTTAGCTGATGCAAAATAACAATGCAAAAATAAGCCATCTTTGTGCGGCAGATTAATTACTTTGTTAATTAATAAATAAGGTCAAATCTATGATATATTACGTGTCTACACTTGGACTGTTACTTGTACAGACAAACATGATCATACTGTTCGAGTAAGGCAAATTGTAGATTTATGTGGAGTTCGAAGGCATATATGCAATCAACGTTCAAGCGAAAAAACACCTATAGCAAAAATATAACTTTATTTTTTCGATAACGGCAAAATGTTTACATTATCCAACAAACTTTCATCAACAAGCAAACGATTATTACATATTTTAGAGTGGCGATATAACATTCACATTATGATCTTTACAAATTCCTAACTCGAAATAGCAACGCTTCCACATAAGTTCGGCTCCTCAAATCAGTTCTCACTAGGTTTCACGCTCACCTGTCACAAAAAAACCAATAAAAGATATTAGTACCACACACAATATATTCTTTGTGAATTAAGAGTACAACATTATTGTGTGTTAGCATCAAATAAAATCTATTCATTTCAAGTGTGTTACCTACACTAATAAATCTAGGCAAGATACATAAATCAATAACCAATATAGCTAGCTATATCCCAAAAGAAGACCAATAACATGGCATGGTCGGTTCAATTATATGAATGGCGTAAAAATGATTTAAGTAATCACCTTGGCAGGAGGAGGAGATCTGTCTCTGAAATATCGAGCTCCATATTTGGAGATGAGTTTTTCCCTAACAAACTTCTCATAAATAAAAGCAGCTCCCCTGAACTGGGGAAGAACCAGCCATGCCACCATTGCTAACTTCAAATCATACCAAATAGGTATCCTACAAACCAAGTTTAAAAGTTCAAGATTATATCGAAAACTAATTCAAGAGGATCTACTGAGTTATATTGGACATTCTACCGTACTCGTGGAACTACACTACTAGGTATGTTGTTATTGTTCCGGCATCTTTGAACATTGCCACCGATCTATTAACAGATTATGGATCCATTAGACGGTCTTTCCTATAATATATGTGAACAAATTAACAGCTATAATCGAATATGTAGGGTCGCTACGCAATTTACAGAGCCAAATAACTACAGAGTAGTTTCCACTAGAATAACTTGTTTGTTTGTCATAACGAAATAATAGTGTCATGTTTGGTTGCACAACTGTAAGGAATTTGACTTTTTGATTTTAGCTTAAACCTAATCTGTATATACACAAGTAATGTACTAATTCATTGGCTACACACACACTAAATTTTTCAACCAAATTATTACAAGGTGGCCTTCAATTAGTTTGATATAGTACTAGTAGTAATAGTTGTTTTTCTTTGCTATATTAAGAGAAAAGTGCAGGGTAATTAAGAAAGAAATGTTATCTAATTACCATTGAAGCATAGGTTGAAGTAGCATCTCCATAAGAGTGAGAAAAGAATAGAGAATCCAATAAGCAAGCCATTGCTCATCATCCAACTTAGATGTACTCTCTATAGCCACCACTGATGCATATCTTCATCATGATAAAACAAAATCTTAAAAACATTTTACTCTTCAAACACGCGGATAATTAAGGTTTCAAGGCCTTAATCCATCTTCTCTCGAAATTCAAACTATATCATATAAATTGGAACGAGAAAAATAAATACTTACAGAGGATAGAGCAACATCACCGATGGCCTGCATATGGAGAAATATAGTTTTCCAGAATTAATTCAGAAGGAGAAGAGGAAATGAAAATGAAAAGCAAATTACTCAAAATTTTACCCGGCAAGAGTATGAAGATGAGTCATCACAGTCGTGAATTTACCCATGATTATTGCTATATATGTTCTTATGGTGCTGAAAAACAAAAAGCTTTAATTTGGGGCTGCAACTGAAACAAGAGTTTGAGAACTGAATTGCAGTTTAACTTAGAGAGATGTAGTGACAGCACATTCATAACACGTGGAGGCCGCTGAAGTTAGCAAGTATGCATCTGATTCTCCCGCCGACCTCACTACGCTTTACCTTCAGCACCGCCCCATATAGCAACGGAGTAGGGCTTAAAAAGGTTGGTCGGGTCGGGTCGGGTCGGGTCGAATGAAACTGATAAGTATCCGACCCACTACGCTGAAGTTGCATTTTGTTTTAATTTCTATGATGTGGAAAATTAAAATGATAAAATGATTAAAAAATAAACAGACGCAGTAAAATAAATCTTTGGCATTATGTTCCTGCCATTTTGGACTGAATAAATAGTTAATCAATTTCTATTCTATCATAAGATTCTAGTGGATGGTTTAGCTTTAATTTGATAGTCCAGATTAAGTTAACAATTTTTTTTCAATCTGATCTTGTTTTTGATCTAATGTGAAGACTATATAAATGGTATATTATTTTTTTCATGACTCGTTTAGGTATAACGAATTCACGAGAGGTTGAATTAAGCAAAGTGATCAGAAAATTCATCCCATTTACTAGAGGTCGATTCTGTAACACATACAAATGTAAATTATAGATAGCCAATAATACAGAATAATAATCGACTATAGGTCACTGCGCAATGCATATGGGTAAAAATTTAAGCAATTATTTAAGCATTACCAGTGACTTTTAAAAAAAATTCATGTCAAATAAATAAGTTTTTTCAACTAAATTTGAGAACAATTTCATATGTATATAAGCTTTAATAGAAGCTCTAATGCACTAGTCGGAGATTTGTTTAATTATTTACAAACTTGCTTGAAATTTTGTCTCCATTTTACGGGAAATCTTCATTATACGTATGAGAGCAAATTGAAGAGGTCATTTTAGAGATCATTCCACTTTGTAATAACTACGTTGGACTACACTTGAAAAGTACAACCTTTATTTTGAATCAGCTAGCGCACACCTCGACTAATTTTAGAATTACCTCCCACCTCCTACTAACAACAAGTACCATGTAACTTTGTCCACCAAAGTTAAAATAAATAGAAAGAAGTTATCAAGTGTTTTTTTTATATTTACTGAATTTGAATCTCAGACTTCAGTATTTACGACACACTTTATCGACTGCTAAACCACACCTTTGCGCTAAAGCTCCCGTTGATCTTGTGAGTTGTGCCTTAGGAATTCTCCATATAAAGAAAAGATGATACTTGAACGAGGACTCAAACAACTTGGAGAACTAGTTTCTGTCTTGAGCGACATCAGTTACAAAAACAAATCAGTGTTCTGAGAGAAGAAATCTATTGATTCCACAAATGAAAAGCAGAAATAACCACACAACAAAATGGACGAGAAGCCAACATCCTTTGGAGTGCATCCCCATTTGTTAGATCAGATAGTAGATACGATGTCATAGAGAAAATTCTAAGTACATGTTATCTTGATAAATTAATGTAGCAAAGGCATTTCAAATCTACCAAATAACACGATGATAGAATGTTTTTACCACAGAAAAGTGTTGCCCTTTTCCTTATATAAGATAATACAATTGACATAGGATGCACTAACAGAAAAATCATTTGCTGACCAAGTTTCTTCAACAATCTCAATAGTTCTTCAGCTGAAAAAAGTAGCCACTCTGATAGGGTAAAAGCATGTATGGAATGCAAACTGTGAAATTTGTCACAATTGCTCAATGGTATGTGATTAAGGGTTGTGAATATGCCTCCAGGAAATAATTAACCAGCAGCTTGTAAATGCATCCTTTTGAACTCCATTAAAACTAATCCTCCATAATACTTGCTTATTAACTATGCTGGCAATACTTAGAACACCCAACAAAGTAGAAGATAAATAGTCAACTTTTGAATTGAACTTTTCTTTATTTATCCAGTATTAACAACAAGGATATATCTTTTAAGATGAAGTCAATAAAAATACACATATAAGATTGTTGACATTTCAACAAAAATGGAGAAAGCTTGAATAAAAAAGGATAATAGAAGGCTTAGTCCAAATAAGCCTCAAAACTCAAAAGAGACCTTATGTTTAATGCTAAAGTAGGATAAGAGAACAACCACTTACATATTAATCAACAGAAAAGAAGAAAAAGGTTAAGAAAGAGCTCCTCCTGAGATTGTTCCATCAAATTCCAGCAATCAAATGGGATTTAAAATTGATCTGCCTAAGATGCAGATGGAGCGGTTGATTGGACAGAAGAAGAAGCCGGTGTTTCTCTGCGAAGCTCCTTAACTATAGCGGCCAATGCCTCAGGATTGAAACCCAGTTCAGAGAGTGCAATCAGAACAGATAAAGTGTGACGATCAAGTCCAGTGTCAAGAATGTTTGACATATGAAATACCAGATCCAGTGAATCCCGTGCGTTGCGTGCAGCTTCTGGATCCATTTGAAAAACTGTAAACCAAAATCATGAATAGGAAAAGATGAAAGCTACAGGATTTATGATTCAATCCACGCCTTATATAGAAGAACTCGTTTAAAGTGAAAATTAAGAAATGAATGCTACTCTTCTGAAATGGAAAAATTTACCTGTATAATGAACTGGATCGGCTTATTTTCTTTTCCTACATCAACTTTAAACAATGAGAAGATACTGAGTTCTAATACCTTCGGAACGTGAGAAACATGTAGTCGAAGAATCTGAGATTTTAACAGATTAATCTGACAGGAAAAAGGATTCAAATATAAAATTCATTTTCTAATTATAGCAACAGTATTGATAGAAACACAAATTAGTCCAGAATTAATTATCAAGTTCTCTAACATAAAAACCTCAGTTACCCAGTTTATGTGATGAGACTGATTTGGATTTAAGGGATAATTCAGATGGAGAACATGACTTCAGCAGTTGTAACAAGCCAATAACTAAAAGATTTTGCTAAGTTGCATGAATTTAATAATTTTCATAGTTCCTGCTGAAAAATTTACAAAATAATGAAAAAAAAAACTCCATATTTTATGGCATTATTGGGCTTTCAGATGGTTTTAAAGAATGAAACGAAAGACAGTACATTTACACTATTATACTGTTCCATCTTCATTCCTATACTTCCCTTTTTAAAGAATAGGCAAGGAATACCTTGAAGGCAGATTATTTACATTAATATACCATCACAATTTTGAAGCTGATTACACCAGAAGCAAATGAAGCGCATATCGGTTTTAATTTTTTTTTTTTTAAAAGACGGTGGTGCTTCAACCAGCTTGCGTCTGTAATATCCACAAGAACAATGTAGGGAAAATCTATTCACCAAGATTAGGCAAATGGGATCACCCTAAGTAGTATAGCTTGGTTTAAACCTAAGATCTCCAGGGTACTACTACTTAATACTACTACTCCTCAACCATTCAAACCTACTCTCGGGGACACAAAAATGTATTTTAACTTGTAAGAAACACAAAAGACCAATACAAATAATTGCATATAATATATATATAGAGAGACATATACAACAACAACATACCCAGTAGAATCCCACGAGTGGGGTCTTGGGAGGGTAAAATGTACGCAGACCTTACCATTACCTCATAGAGGTAAAGAGGCTGTTTCCTGGGAACCCTCGTCACAAAACCCATAAGCAGAATAAGCTATAAGCAGAATAAGCTAGATATGAAAACAAGAAAGGAAGAGAAGAGAAGAGAAAGTGAACAGGAAGAGTGATTAATAACAAAAGCACATAGTAACAAGTAAATACGAGATAATTAACATATATAAGACAGATAAATACGACACTGGACAACTCCTACCTATCTAACCTATTAGTTTGCTACTCTATATATATGATAAAAAGATCAATAATAAGGTTTCCCTAGCAATTCAATTATATTGGATTTGAGACGGTCAGGACGTGAATTCCAGTTGGAAAAGATCAAAACTTTGGTACATCCAAGGGTGTGGCCTACTGGTCCTGGGCTGAGAACTATGAATGCTCAAATTCAAATTCCAGCAGAGACAAAAACACGAGTTAATTTATTCCTTGCTATCCTAACCTTAGTGTATAGAGTTAGTTACCCAGTACTTGTTGCTAGTGAAAGAAGTCAAGTATCCCGTGGAATGCATAAGTAGTTGATGTGCACATACTCAATCCTTTTATTAGTTAAGTCAGATTGCAATATATCATCCTTTCATCTCCATTCATTTTCTTTATATCTTCCCAAAATATGAGAAACCTCCATGTATATAGTACACTATCACAACTATGGAACAATAATTTACACTAGGAGCAAATAAAATGGAAGACAAAATTCCTAATTCGTACTTCCATCATTAAGATCATTAGAATTAGCATAAAGAGATAGAGAGAGCTTGATCTGAGTAGCTCAGTGGATTTGCTATTTCAATTTTCACCACCCAATTCACCAATATAAGAAAAATAAATAAGAGATACAACACTTACAACTTGATCACAAGGAACAAAGATCGCCGGAGGAAGAGAAGAATGGTCAGAACTTGGCCGAATAAACAAAGCCTCGCCAAATTTGAAACTAGGGCCAAAATCAATTGGATTCGGGTTATTAGCCCATCATGGAAGAACTTTGGGCTTGTGGATTTCGTATCTTTCCATCGACACCAAGCCCAATATGATCTTTTTGTCAACAAAAAGCCCAAAAGAAAAAAGTTCGCCGTTGCCGGGGATCGAACCCGGGTCACCCGCGTGACAGGCGGGAATACTTACCACTATACTACAACGACTCTGTCGTTTATAGATTAGCACAAATTTATTTTAGTTAAAAAACATATTTTTAATCCTTCAATTTTCTATGTAGCCAAGTAAACACTTAAACTTTTACAAAGTTAGACAAAAATACACATATGCGTCCTACTTATTACTTATAATTTTCTCATCAATTATACTTCTCTTTATAATGACCAGTATAAATATGAGAAATCAAATATACACTTAGTTATGTAAAGTTTATTATGAACATCCAACATGTATTACTTATGCAAAAATAACGAAATTAATCAAATGACCCTTTGAATTAAGTAGTAAACATTGGATGCCAATACAAGTTAAGAGGCATCGAGATTGCCAACATATTGTCAGCCACAGTTCACAATGTTAATGTTACCTAGACGATTAGATTCACAAGGAATAATAATTTGCGTTTCTACTCTTTTATTCAGTATTACTATGAACAGGATCTATACATCTCGATCGGAAAAGAATCAAGAGAAAAAAAAAGAATCGGAATTGATCATAGATTTCTCAAAACAAACGAAAGATGAAAGATAAATCATGGATCAACTAAGCCCTCTCGGGGACTTTTTTAAAGAGGAACCTCATGTAAATACCATGGAATAAGATTTGATCCTATTCATGGAAATTCCGTAACTATTCTAAAAATGGAAAGTTCGACATAATTGGTATTTTTTTTTGAAAATTGGAAGCAGTTACTAATTTATGATCTGGCATGTACAGAATGAAAACTTCATTCTCGATTCTACGAGAATTTTTATGAAAGCCTATCATTTGCTTCTCTTTGATGAAAGTTTAATTTTCCCAAAATGTATCCTAATTTTTGATTAATTCTTCTTCTGACGATCGATTCTACCGCTGAGCTATGCCTCCATGTCTTGAGAGTTAATTATATGAGATAAAAAGAATTATTAAACACTATTCTCGGTCCCTCATATATATTTAAATATACATACATATACTCCTATATAGTTCGAGTCAAATGGATTGTAGCTGGACTTGTCTTATAGATAACATATTTTTCACAGTACCTAACGAGATCATTTAATTAGAAAGTAATCTCCACTAATATGTAGAAGGAACCTAATTAGATGATGAAAGTTTTGCTGGAAGCAAATCAAAGATAAGGACTTAAATTAATAAAAGCAGCTAAGTCATGAGGCATTTACGTAAGAATTAGTGTTATCTATAAATTTGCAAATTAGTAGGGGTCCTGTTTATAAACATAACTTTTTTCTCAAACCTAATCATATCGATGCAACTTTAGATCACAAGTGAGACAAAGGACAATCATGGATTTCGAGTCCATCAAGGATTCCACTCATATAATCATGATAAGAAATATACAACCCCACCTCATCAACGATGCAAGATTATAATTTAAGGTCTATAATAATATTAATTTAATACTGTTGAAGAATAACAAAAAATTCCCCAGGTGGTTAATGAGATAGATGAATTCTTTATAAGGATCTTGAAGTGCATTGGTTGAAGAATAACAAAAAGTCTCACATTGGTGGATAATGAGATGGGTAGACTTTTTATAAAGATTGGACAATCCTACTCTTTTTGAGCTAGTCTTATTACAAGGTGGCTCCACGCCTATCTAGATCTGAATATATAATTTGTAAAGTTAGCAGTTTTCTTGCATACTGGAATATGATAATTCCTTTTAAAATAAATACTTGATATGTCTTAATTAGTTTTTGTAGGTGGTTTAGAAATTATACCAAAAGTATTACTATTACAAGTTTTGGAATTTGTTTAATATTGGATTTTTTTTTTTAAAAAAAACATGATTTAATTCACTATTCAATTACCAAGAAGTGAAATTTTATAAATAAATATGAAACAGAAGAGCAAAAATGAGAATTTAAACTATGTGCGCATATCATCTGCATTGCCCGCGTTGTGTACTTTTGGGACGATGACCACAAGTTCATTGTCGTGAACTTTGTACTTGGCCAACAAAAGTTTGGGGATAATGATCGAAGAATTTTCACTTGTAGCCACTAAAAAAAGTATGCTCCTATTTATGGTTTGGATAATTACATTTTGTAGCTATAGTTATAATATTATTTGTATAATTTACACAATATTTGTATAATTCGCTACACAATTCACTGTGTTTATATATTTCGCTATACAATTTGACTTGTGCACAACTTTTGTGTAATTGCGTACAACGTTTGTATAAATCGCGCAAATTACACAAAACTCAAACTGTAGTTACAACTTACAACTAGATGTTTGCCGTCAGCCATAATAAATTTAAACTATCGTTATGCTAACTAATTAACTAGTATATATTTCCTTATCAGCGTAATTGGAGTGAATATATTTTATTTTATTTGCATTTAATAGTTTGGGGGTAATCTTTTTCTTTGTATATTCTTTCTATTAAAATACTGATTCTCAAAATTCCAACTTAAAATAACCAAGGATGGAACTAATAATAGGTTATTTATTGAAGTAAAGTGTGACAATTGAGTGGAGCATTTTAAAAGGAATTATTTTGATGAATGGATGGATGTGTAAAGGAGAGGGAAACATTATCTGTACTGAGAGATTGGTGGATTTATGTCAGTTGTCATATTTTTACGTAACGGATTAAAGTTTGGTAACCCTCTAAACTATGCAATCCCACTTCCATCATTCCCTATTCATCGATACTTACTTTTTGGAGCTTGATATGTCCATTCCAAAAGATATGCTCCTAAAGTTTGATATTATCATTCCTACAATATACTTGTAAAATAAAATATATAATTGGTTGGCTAACTTGTTCGATTGACGTGAATTTTTTGAGTTCAATATTGGACAACCCTCACTTCATTAATGAGATTGAATTTGATTCGAAAATCGATTCTTTATTGTGATATCATACTCATATTCATTTCAATTTATAGTTTCCAATATTGATCGCTCAAATCATGTTGCCCGTACTTCAGTTTAATTTGCAGGATTTGGGAGTGTAGAAGTGTCCACCTTGGCGGGATGTGGGTTCCTCGATTTACTTATATGCAACAAGAGTATATATAGCCCTTATATGATGAATTTGGAGAGAATAGGATATACGAATTCTTTACTTTTACTCTGCGAGGGTAGAAATTTTTTAATAGACCATCATGATACTAATAATTAAAAGAGGGAGCAAACAAGAAACTTTAAGCTAGGAAGTGTGTTCTCCTGTAAGGAAGAGAAAATTGCCACTTCATAAACTAATTTTTTTTTAGTTAAATCAGACCCATAATCCATTAAAGTAATATTTATCAAAAATAAACGCACTAGTAATTTTGTTATAACAAGCTAAACTTCAAATACATTTGTTATAATGCAATAATCAATGCACATAATAAATGAATTTAGAAGACAAATATCACATATTTATCATTACAAAAGAAAAGCTTACCTCGTGAATGAACATTCCAATCTTAATCAACACGCCATTATCATTCTTACCCAACTGCTAATTTTCCGTTGGTAGTAAAAGGATCAAAAGAATGTCACCCATGCATTATAATATTCAACTACCAAAGATGTGACCGTTTAACAGCACCTAATTCAACCATACATTTTTCACTTTCTTTTCTTCAATAGTTGGCAAACTACTGGCCAAGCCCCAATTGACGAGCTCGATCTAAAAGATAAATCTCTTGAATAGTCATTTTTCACCTTTTTTTAATTATACAAGGAACAAAAATCCCACTCTCTCCTATCACAAAGTATAGAAAGAAGGCAGAGAAAGTCAGAAAGATTAATTAATCACCAAGTTCCAAAGTACGATATTTTAAATTTTCATATAGTACTGTTTATTGTATCATACATATAGGGAGTATATAACATAAAGAAAATAAAAACTAAAAAAAGTACAAAGGGCTCACAAAGTTCTACAGTATTTGTCTAGCAGATCAGTTGTAATTTAGTGAGTCCCAAGACAAACGCTCACATGAAGAGCACCACTACAGGAGGGGCTGGACGTACATTTCCCTATTTACCCCTCACGTCCCTCCAAATTTACATAACGGAACATGCATTCGGATTTTCATCACTGAAAATCTGTGGAGGTGGAGGGTATGCAAATATTTCATGTGCAAGCCTCTGAGGATTATTATACAGCTGATGATTCTGAGGATGGTGATAGTAGTAAAACTCATTCTTCTTCACTTCTACTATTGGATCCACCTCGCTTTGAGCTGTCTCTTCTTTCGCTGGTGGGGCTTCTTCCTTAGCTGGTGCAGCTGCTGCTGCTTCTTCTTCCTTTTTCTCTTCTTTTTTCTCACCTTCTTCAACTTTCTTCTCTTCCTTTTCATCAGTTTTCTTCTCTTCTTTTTGATCCTCTTTGGGCTTGACCTCCTCCTCCGCCTTCTTTTCTGGTTCTACTTTCACGATAACTGCCCGTTTTCCAGTCCTTTTGCTAACATATTCCAGCAGTTTTGTTGCCTCAAACACACCTTTCACTGTCACTTGCGAGTTCTTCAAGTCCGGTTCTGCATTCTCCACACCTAAATTCAAGCAAAGTTTAACGGCCAAGATGAATTCAGAATCTAAACTCTATGAAGTTTTTAGCAGTGGATTTCCAAAAGAATATGTCATTGCAAAATAAAAAATAACAGGCAAAAAAACAAATAGGTATATATTTTAAAATTACGATGGGTTCTATAAACTATTTTTTGCAATTTTGAACATAAATTTATGCTCCGGATTATCACAAATGAATCCGGTGGCGTAAGGCTAGATTGATGGTGTCAATTTCCCAAGTCACTTGCAACTTTTGATGGTATCTAACAGTCAATACCAGCAGTTGATTCCAAAGACTGAAATGGTTTATCAAGTGAATACACTTTAGTAGTGGAGCACATATGCTTGAATTAAACCCAAACATTGAAGAATATTAAGAGAATCTTAAGAATTGAATATTCTATTCCTACTAACTAATATAAAAGAATGTACAGATAGTGAAAGGCATTTATAAAATATAGGATCCTTAAGTATCCAATGCTATTTTAGAGATCCAAAAAGGAGGAAAAATATGTACAGCTGAAAAGTGTAACAAAAGTATAATCAGAAAACCAGTAATTATCATAAAATAGAAATAATTCAATTATGAGAAAATTAAAAAAAATCAAAATACTTAATAGTCTTGCCTTTCATTTTTAGTATACGTCTTTTGATTTCTTGTGCACAAGCCTCACAATGCATGTGAACTTTCAGAGTAACTGTAATCACCTGAGGCTGCAGAAACAAACATAGAAAACCATTTGCACATATGACTTTTACCTTAAAAACAAATGAATGAATAAAGAAAGAGAAAAATAAATATTAATTATTGAATTAAAGAATAAATAAATGAACCTCCTCTTTTTTCTCTTCGGCTTTAACGGCTTCTTTCTCCTCCGGTTTCTTGGGCTCTTCAGCCGCCGGCGCCGGCGGTTTTGGGATCGGAGAGAGAAGCTCAACTTGGCGATGACTCTTTTTCTGTATTCTCTCCAATACCTTCAATGGATCTGCTTTTTCCCCTTTCACTACAACCTTATTGGTCTTGCAATCCGTCAACACATCTTCAACTCCTACAAAAAAAATAAAAATAAAAAATCATTCAATTAATTTCTATATCAATCATCCAAATTAAAAAAAAATCCTTATTAGTACCTTGGAATCCTTTAAGCGATTTGCGGACTTTACGAGCACAACCTTCACAATGCATGAAAACTCTCAAAACGATTTCAGGAGGCGGTGGAGGAGGTTCTGGTTTAGCCTCCTTGGATTCTTCCTCAGCCTTTTTTTCCTCTTTCTTCTCTTCACCATCGCCGCCGCTTGGCTTTTCATCTTTTGGTGACTCCTCTTTCTTCACTTCCTCTGATTTTTTTTCTTCCTGTAAAAAAAATCAAATTAATCAAAAATCTCAACCATCAAATTAAAAAAAAAATAACAACGAACAGAAAGCAAATCAACCTCTCCCATTTGCCGTTTACAGAAATGGAAAATGTAGGTTTATTTATTTTCTCTCTCTCTCAAGGAAAAGGGGTAGAAATGGGCTAGTGATGGAGCATCAGATCTAAGGGAGAAGAGCAGGCACTCACTCACTTGTTCAGTATGATAGCGGCGGAATAAGCGTGGCTGTTATATATAGGTGGCACGTGCGAGGGAAATACAGTCATCATACTTCTGCCACACTTTAAAAAGATGCTAATGAGGGGTACTGGGATTATGGTCAAATATTAGAGTGATTAAGCAACAGATTTATTGTGAAAATATATTATTTGGTAGATGAACTATACATTAATCATGATATTCATAAAAGTAATTTTACGGGAATAATCATTATTGAAAATTGCCTTTTAATATTTAGGTACTTGTCACGGTCAAATTCTGTTCTGTCTTAAAATAGAAAATAAGTGAATATTTATTGCAAATATAATCTTACTTTATGTACTAAATTAAATCTATTTCCAGCCAAAGATATTCAATATTACAAAAAGGATTAATTTATTCCCCCTCCCCTCCTCCCCCCCCCCCAAAAAATTAATTTAAATAATTTTTTCGACTGTCAGGTTCAAAATCAAATCGAAACTGATTATCCCAATTGATAAAAAATTATTGATTTAACTATTTCGATAATGATTTAATTTTTTTTAATTATTGGGGTATCGGTTCTTAATGGTTTTAGGTTTTTTTTTAACGGGTTAACCGATAAATCGATAATAAATTAAATAAGTATATTTGTGCTATTTGATGTATAAATTCCTTGATAAGTTCATATTTTTATTTTTTACTGTCTCAAACTATCAGTAATTCAACAGTACGATAGTATTTGATTTTGAGCAAAATACAATTTTTCAACTCATGTGTATGGTTCAATTGATTTGTCACCTTATTTTTAAGTAATTTTTAATAATTTTTTTTTGTCAAATCTTATGGGTTAAAACGATAATCAAATCAATAACGATCAATTACTGATAAACCAATAATTGCTAAGTCAATATTTTAATAGTTCTATAATGATTTAGCATATTTATAAATTGATAACTAATAAGTCAAACCGATAAATTTTAAAACCTAACCAAACTAATCGATACGCAACTCTCTATTACTAAATACTAGTAAATAACGAAAGTAGTAAATTTATCAAACTAATGCAAAGTTCTTTCGATAATTAACTATACATTTGTCAAACTATTTTCTACCAATTATGAGTCTTTTTGTTTTTTTATCACCATTAAGCATCTCTAATCGAAGTGTAGTAATTAATTTTTAGAATTGTTATCTCCAACTAAACTCTAACTAGTAAGTTCACCTTAAGGTTTTGTTATTTCTAATTTCACTTTTAAACCTAAGCAAAAAATTTCTTAACAACTTAAGAGTGATGTTATTCGATTAAAATTCAATTTTATAATTTTTTTCAAGTAATATTGTGTAAATTCATTATTGTGATGAATGATGCGGTCAACAAAGTGAGGCTTGCCACTCAATCTACTCTCAAGAGAAATTTTTTAAACATCTTAGTTCCGTCATTCAGATTAGTGGGGATATCGATGATGATGTCACGCATCACATTGGGGCAACATGAATAAAATAGAGGCTTGCATCTATGGTTTGTGTGATAAGAATGCACCACCTAAATCTAAAGGAAATTTCTACAGATTGGTAGTTAAACCGTCTTTGTTATATGGAGTGGAGCATTGGCCAGTCAAAAACACACATATTCAAAAGATTTAAGTTTCGAAGATAAGGATGTTGAGATGATTGTGTAAGCATACTAGGAGTGATAAGATTAGGAATGTGGTTAATTGAGAGAAGTTGGGAGTGACATATGAGGCAGACAAGATGAGATAAGTGAGACTTAGATAGTTTGGGCAAATGCAAAAGAGGATGTGTTGATGCCCCAGTTAACATACGTTGGATTTGGGTATTACGTGGAGGGTTAAGGATAGACGAAAAAAATATTGAGGAGAGACCAGGTGAATAGACCGGATATATGACATCATAGAGGACATGTCCTTAGATAAAAATGTGTGAAGGTCACCTTATGGTAGAAGGTTAGTAGGGGTAGAATGTTGTCTTGTCTAGTGACGATTTTAGGTATGTAATTGGATTAATCGTGCAGTTACATTTACGTTTTTATTGTTCGTCGATTATTTTGAAACTTTTATTATTTTTTCTTGTAGAATCGACATTGCTCTTTGATTTAGCCCTTATTCTATATTTTTATATTTTTTTTCTTTTACTTTTGATGGATACATTTGAGCCGAGAGTCTTTCAATGACAATCTTTCTCTCCATGAGATAGTAAATAATAATGTCTGCATACGCTACCCAAAGATCCTACTTTGTGAGAATAGTCATTGTTATTGTTATAATGCAAAATACAATAACACCATTAATTGATAGTAGTTCAATTAATTAACAAGAAATTTTTACACAAATAACAACTTTCACCCCCAAAATTACACTTTAAAATTTATTTATCAAAATACCAAAAAAAAAAACACTCTTTTTCATTTTCCAACACTATTATATCATACCACACACCACAATAATCACACTCAAAACACTCTCTCTCCTAAATTTGTAAATAAAGTTGGTATTTTATATGGTATTTTTCAATGATTCGGTAGGGGCATGTAATTTTTATCCAAAAACTTGGTATTTTTGAAAACTCCCAATTAACAAACAATCAAAATGTCGTTGAACAAGTAGACAATGAAAACCGATTCAATTATATTAAAACACTACGAAGAATTCATCTAATAATTGGTCCATTAATATTCTAGATTAAAAACAATTGGCTACTCTTAATAATGCTAAAAAAAAAGCATAATACCAGAATTCACAAATCACAACCAACTAAAAATGGGAGTAGAAAAAACGTGAAGCTCGTAGTCGAATTCTGTTAGTCCTTGCTCTTTGTATTGTTTTTGCCTCAAAAGTAGAGTCTCGCCCTTCGGAAAAATATTGGGAAAATATTGGGTCTAAATGAGTTGAGTAATGGGTTATAGAGCGAGTCAAGATCCAATCCGATCCAACTTTTAATAAATTTTACCTGCTTATTTGTTCTTTTTCAATATTTTATTACTTAATTAAATTATCTTTTTTTAAATTTGGTTATATAAAATATATCAAATTAAAACAAAAATGTTTTAAAAATATTTTGACTAGATCTCTCTCGAGTCAATTCGAGTTGAATATCAACCCAATTTTAAATGTGTTGAAATGAGATGGACTTAACTGATAAATAAACGGGGTATTAACTCATCCAAACTTTAACGAATTGAACAAATTAAACGAATGGAGTTTAATTTGCCGCCCGTAATTCAAATGAAAGAACTTCCCACAATGTTATTTTGATTACGTGCTATTTCATCTATCCTATTGAATTTTTATTCATTTCACCTCGATCATTTCTCCATGACTACACCGTACATTCGTACTCATCTTATAGTTTAAATAATTGCTTCAAATAACATATAAAGGTTAGACATGAAATTCAATTAATTCCAATGAACTCAAAATCTGTGGACTGTAGATAGTTTTGGATACACGTCATGCATATATCCTAACAAAGGTTATTCAGCTATTTCGAATACCTTTATCATGTATCTCACAATTAATAATTCTGTAAAAACAATTACAAAAATATTTCACAAATTAGTGGACAAATGTTATATTTTTTATTTTAAAAAATAATCATTTTCCTTGTATATAGAGAGATATAAATTTATATAGATATATGTAAATTTATTTTAGAGAATTTTTTTAAAATGATTCAATTAGTACGACTTGAAATTTATATATTAATAATATTTGTCGGATATATATTTTACACTTAATGAGATAATTTAAAATTGTCTGATTAATATTATTTTAAAAAATAAATTTATGAATAAATATTGAGTCCGAACATATACAAATTCTTTTTATTATATGTATGAAGTGATTAGACCTTTTTATGAAGAGTCGATTTTGTGCGAGTTGGAAGAATTATCCCTTTTTAAGTCGAAAATCGTTTCAATCAACTTATTTTTGGGTTGTATTTTGTAGGGAATTCAACAACACTGTTCTTTTAAATGTCGGTTTTGAGAAACAAAACCATTATTATTTCTGAAATAGTTAATTTGATTTCTAAATATAAATTTTCATTGAGAGTACGTTTGGTGCGAGGAAAATGTTTTTCATGAAATATATTTTTTTTAAAAATAAGTTGATCTAACTTATTTTTTCATAATTGGTTGGTGAGTGAAAAATATTCTCCGAAAAATATTTTCATACACTATAGTTTGCTTTTTCAATAGGCTAAAATAATAGTAAATCAATAAGAGATTTTTGATCGATTTTTAGTTTATCAATTTTGATCCTTTTCGATTTACCCAATAAAAAAATACTCATAAAATAAATATGACTTCTTTAATAATTTAATGTGAAATGACGTGATGAAGTAAAACAAGCAAATCAATAATAAATGATAGAATGCTTTTGAAGATATTTGTTGAGCACCTCAACGTAATAATATGCAATATTTACCTCATATTCTAATTTACTTCTTTGATAGAAGCTTATACATTAAAAAACGCACAAATATACAACTTATTAATATCAATATAGTCAGGGGCGGAACTACGAAGCCCGGTGAGGGTGCCATGTCCGCAAACTTTGATGGAAACTTTAAATATATAGATATAAATACAATACAATATAAACAAACAATATGCGTGGGTGCAGTGGTAAAAGCTTTAGTTTGACAGCTAACATCATGGTTCGAAACCCCTTGTCAACATCTATTTTTTTTACTTTTTATTTTAGCACAAAATAATGAGAAGCAAACTTTTTTAATCTAATCTATAGCAGTAGCTCCTTTCTTTAAGTTTTTTTTAAAAAAAATTGTTGTTGCCTTAATTAAATATTAACTAATAATTTTTTTTAATTTATTTGATTTAACTCTTTGACTTTTCTTTTATCTTCTATACTATATTATATTTATTAATATTGTTTAAACTTTTTGTCCTTCATTAAAAGATTCCTCTTTAAACAAAATCGTCTTTTCATCATTTTTCTTAGTTTATTACTTAATCTTTTATTTATTTAATTTCAAGATTCACTTTTGGATTAGAATTTTTTTATATTTAGAATTCATCATTGATTTAGGACTATTTTATGTAAATAATTAACATAAAAATTTTAACTATAAAATATTTTGTTAATAAAAATATATAATATAACAAATTTAAAAAGAAAAAATTTAATAAAATTATATTGGAATCATTAAACTACTCCTTTTATATTTATGAGTCTTTTATTACATTAAATTTTAGTCAATTAATTATTTAATTTCTAACTATTAAATTCTAAATTATTACTTTATGTATTCAAAAACTTTAACATATCTATATTATAAGCAATTGAATTAATTTTCTCATCTTTGCTCTATCACAATAAACTAAATTATTCCATCAAACTAATAATATTTATTTATATAAGTATTATATTTATTTAATGAAAAACACTATTTATATATAATTTTTTAAATTGACATGACTCATACGTGCAAAACATGTACACTGAACTAGTTTGATATTAAGCATAAGAATAGTTTTGTTCTTTTATTGAAACCCTAACTCGTTTCTTTCCTTCAAACTTCTCACCACGTTAGGAGACTAGACCATTGCTACGCAGCCTGCGCTATTTCTACTGTGGTATAGATACTGCCAATGGCCAAAGCATTTAGTCCCTATACCCCGGCACCGCCACTCGCCTCCTCGTCAGGTTACTTCTTAGACACAAACACCGCATATACAACCTTCTGTAAATTGCAGGTTTAACTAATAAGTTTAAAGACTTGGCACCCATAGATTCTAAATCCTGGATCCACCTTTGTATATAGTGTATAGTGATGTTAATTATAAATTTTTAATATTTATGAAGGGATAAAAACGTAAATTACTGTAGTCATAATGAGTTATCGGTTTAACTAATAATCTAATACTAAAAATCAAAACCAAACCATTAACTCGATAATTATAAAACCATTAAAAAATTCATTAAACTAATAACCCAAATAACAATAAACGAATAATAGTTTTTCTTATTCAATTTATTGGTCAGTTTAGTTTTTTCTAACCCCTTAAGTCGGGGTAGAGATGGGATAAAAAATAACTTTTTCAAAATATGAAATATTTTTCAAAAGTAAACTTTTAATTTTTTTTGGGTGGGTGGGTGGGTGGGTGTGGGGGGGTTGTAACGAGGTGAAGTAAGAAAAAACATTGTAACTTGAGAATTGGAGAAGAATTTTAAAAATATTTTTCTTGAATTTTGGAAGAAAGTTATTTTATTTAAATTTGAAATATTAAATTAATTTAAAAAATATTTTTCAAAATATTTAAATTAATCAAATATAAAAAGATTAAAAATATTTTTTTTCTGTAACAACCACACCCTGGGCAGTAACTGTACCAAGGCGTGGTCCTAAAAAAAACAATTGTCACACTATTAGTCCTTATTATTCTAGTAATCACAACAGTAATTTCTAAAAAAAGGTTACCCCTTCCGTTCCTTTTTAATTATGATCTTCCATTTTTTAAAAGTTAATTTGATTAACTTTTTAAATTAGATTATATAAATTTAATATTTTAAAAATAAAAAAATTAGATATTCAAAAACTATATAAAAATAAACTTGTAACTTTTTTATATTCATATAATAAAAAATTTATATTTTAAAATATTAATCAAAATTCATATGAATGTCAAAACAAAAACGACAAAGAAACAAAACAAAGGAAGAAGTAAAAAATTGAAATATTGCATTATATCGATTTCGTGTATTCTGGTACGCTTCTGAATTCCCTCATTAAATGGTGGAGCAGTAGTATGTGTACCAACGTAAAATAATTAATGAGACATATATTTAAAAAGATAACTTAATAAATTCCATGATACTACTTATAACATATACTATAACATATACTGTGCCAGAGTTTGTACATAGTAAATATTCATTCGATACATCCAATCAAATAATTTAATTTTAAACCACATCATGAAGAGAGAAATATTTCAATATTGTTACTTCTATATAAATGTAATTTAATAGAGTATAAATATTTTGGTTAAATAATTAAGTTTGATTTAAATTTTGTGACAGGGACTGTGCAATGGATGTGGTTTTGAAACTTGTTGCCCTGAGGAAGTGTCAGCTGTTGTTGGAGAGGAATCTTTATAATTGCCTGTTGTGGTTGTGCTCATCAGATTGCCGTTGCATAATTATAATACTAGATTTAATGCCTTACCCTCCTAACTTTGGAAAAATATAAATGCAAACAATCCATCAAATATTTTGTGCACCTTAGACATGTGAGCTGTGATCTGTTTTTGACTTTTACCAATTTAAATTGAAACAACAACAACGATATATTCAATGAAATCTTACAAGTGGGGTGTAAGGAGGGTAGAATGTACGCATATCTTACCACTACCTCATAGAGGTAGAAAGACTATTTCTTGATAACCCTCGTCTCAAAAATACAAAATCAGAATAGACGAGATATAGAAAAAGGAAAGGACAGAAAAAGCGCATGATAGTATGCAAATACGATAAATTTAACATAACAAAACGAAAAATGACAACACAAGATATAAGACAATATAAATATGCTAAAAGTAAACAAATATAATGGCGACATACGATGTAAAGACATCACTACTCCTACTATCCTACTGTCACCAAGTCATATATCGACCTACCCCTACTGACCTATTAGCCGTCTACTCTAATACGCAACCTTTACTCTTTTCTATCTAAGGCCATGTCCTCGGTGAGGTGAAGTTTCGTCATATCTTGTCTGATCACCTCCCTCCAATACTTCTTCGGCCTACCTCTACCCCTCCGTGCATCTTCTAAATCCAACCTCTCGCACCTCCTAACAGGAGCATCGATGCTCCTTCTCTGCACATGTCCAAACCAACAGTCTCGCTTCCCTCATCTTGTCAGCCACAGGAGCTACCTCTAGCTTCTCCCGAATAATCTCATTCATAATCCTATCACTCTTGGTATGTCCATACATCCATTTCAACATCCTCATCTCCGCAACCTGCATCTTCTGAACATATGAATTTTTAATAGGCCAATACTCCATCCCATATAGCAAAGATGGTCTAACCACCATTCTGTAAAACTTGTCTTTAAGCTTAGGTCGTATCTTATTATCACACAATACTTCTAAGGCAAACCTCCATTTCATCCATGCTGCCCCAACATAGCGTGTGATATCATCGTCGATATCACCATTACTTTGGATGATGGACCCAAGATATTTAAAGTTATCTCTCTTGGGGATAGATTGAGTGGCAAGCCTCACATCAGTCTCGCAACACTAAATTACCAAATTAAATTGACATTAAATTATTTTCCTCCCCACTTCTCACACACAAGAATAATAATAATACTGTAGGTTATAAAATGATCCTAAATATTATAAAGATTAAAAAATAATAATATATCCAGTGTAATCTCATAAGTAGAGTTTAGAGAGAGTAAAAGATATATGCAAATCTTACCACAATCTCACAAAGATAGAGATACTCGCAAAAATTAAATATTAGAAATTTAGAATGGAAAGATAATAGGTAATCATGTGTGATAGTGCTTTTACGAGGGAGAAATAGGGATAGCTAGTCTCGTCTTTTCATCATAATTATTTAGTAGGTTTACCTTATAAAAAAGGCATAAATTCACTTTGAGATTTTTTTTAAAGGTTATTTACGTGTTTAAATTATCATAGCAATCTATAACATATTTATACTATTCAAAAATAAATTTATTTACCTCTTAAAACTAGCGTGGCAAATATTTTTCCTTACAATAAACACATCTCGATAATTAAAAAAAAAGTAGGAAAAATAAATCAAACTCCTCTTTTCACCCCTAACCCCACCCCCACTCACGAAATATCTTATTTTCTTTAAGTCTACTATTGTACCATCTTTTACTTACTTTTATTTAGAGAAAAATATTAAAAATACCCTTAAACTTGACATGAATTATTAGTTTCATATCCAAACTATTAATAGTGTTAAAAATACTCCTCTACTTGACTAACTGAACTTAAATATACTCTTGATCTTACAACAAGAGTGAAATATACCCCTAAACTCTTACTAAATTGAGAGGTGTTTTTAACACTTGTTAAGTAGCGGAGTGTGTTTACGATTACCAATAGTTCAAGGATGAACGTAATAACTTACGTCAAGTTCGAAAATGGTTTTAATAGTTTTCGCTTTTATTTATTTTGCTATTTTATTGTGATTATTTCCTTTTTTATCCAGCTTTGATTATGCTTTTTATGAATTGAGCTTCTATTAGAAGCAATCTATCCACCATAAAAGATAATAATAAAATCTGCCTAAATTCTACCCTCTTTCAAATCCATCTATAAAATTACCCTCGTATAATGTTGATGTAAATAATAAATAAAATTAACTTTGGGCCACAGAACCCCATGTGCATATTTCCGTTCTGGAAGGAATGTTGTACGTAGGCTAAAAAGAAGGGGATTTCTAACATTATATCATTGTATCAATCCTAACAGATTTTGCTTTCCCTGAAAAATTAAAGAATTGACATAAGTTAAAAGAGGCATGCAGAATAATAATAATAATAGGAATTAGTTAATTAATTATCTATTTTTTCTCATTAGAGGATCCATTTTCTTGCTAATCTCTACAAAAATTTCATTCTCCTTGTAGTAGCAAATATAGTTGCAACTTGCAATCCAATTATAACATTAGTGAAATAATTAAAGGAAAAAGACTAGCTAGTGTTTTGTCAATCAAGATTTTTGACTCCAGAAAACCCTTTACGAAAATATTGACTTGTTCTGAAGAGTTCAATTTCTATAAGATGATGGCAATGAGAAATATTTATATCACCATTTTATTTATTAGCGGTAAATATCTTAATAAGCATTACTAATTGATTATATGTAAAGACAGAGCTAAAGATTAAGGTATAAGCTCGACTAAATCAGTACTTATCTTGATCCAAACACTATATTTGTCTTAAAAATACATTTACTATATATCATCTATTTAATTTTATTAAAATCTAATACACATAAACTTTAAATCCCCACTCACCATGAATGTTTCTAACTTAAATCCATTTAAGTAGTAATGAAAAAGGGGAATGCTTATAACTGTTAGTAGTGAATTTACATGTCTTTGTCGTAATCATTGTGAAGAAATTAAGTTCAATGGTTCAAAATAAAAGGTACAGTAGAAGGTAGACAATTAAAACAGGAGCTGATTGTACAAATTAAATATGATGGTTAAAATAACAGTATTTTAGTTGGTGAAATTAATTCTTTAAGTGAAAGTAAATAATGGAGGGAACACATTAATTACTTAATTGTCTTCTTTCTTTTGGATTGTCATAAGACTCAGCTTTGCTCTTATATTTATAACAGCTATGTTTTTATTTTGACAGTAGAATTAAAATTTGAAATTTATGAGTTCATATGTTTATTTGTGTCTTCTAATCGATGACTTTAATGAGTATATATATTAATAGTACTTAGAGACATTGATAATATAACGCTATCATTATTTCATTCAAAGTCAATATAAATTATTTTGATCGGTGAGTTTTAGATATCGAATAGTTAAATCTAAAAAAATATACTAATAATTTGACTCTCTTTGCTTATATATGGTTCAAAGTATGTAGACTCTGTTGGTACCAAATTGTCAGGTCGATGTGAAAGCCCATTTGCATTTAAATATCCTTAGATAAGAATGTCTAGCTATATCAAGATAAAATAAGCAGTGCCTTGTACTCTGTTACTTAATTTAACTTGAGTAGGATGGTGTTTGTTCGTGAGAAAGTCGTGTGATAGATGGTAACTATTTTGTATGGTTCGGAGTAATTGGCGTACTCTTAGGGAATCTTTGGCTCTAACTTTCTTTCACTCTTTTAAGCAATCTCCTAATTTATGAAAAAGGTGCTAATCGCAAATGAAGCTTCAAAATATTACTCTTTTAATAATATAATTTGAAGAGTAACAATTAGGGTAAAAGTCTTTTGCCTCTTAATTTAGAGTGACAATTTTTTTGGAGATATATACGTAGTATGATTATAATTAATTAATGTGTATATATGTGACAATGGCTACTGCGACTCGAGTTGAAAATTGAAACTATACAATATATTTTAGTTTTGAATATATACAAATTAAAATCTCAAATATCATTTTGCTTTCCATTTTTGTTGGTGGATAGTTATCCTGTTTTCCAGTAAGTTCTTCAAACTGAAAAATTAAATGAAATTTCCTTCTTCTTTTTTTATTTTTGGGTGGATAGTTTTCTATTCTTTCTTCTAACTTTTTTAGTACACTTTTTAAAAGCTGCTTCCTGCATGCACACATTGTCACAAAGCGTGAGAATTTTCAAGGTTAAATTAATTAGTTATATCCTAACATTTTCAATAACAAATAATAAAGATAACTTAAAAATATGCATGGGATCCTTGCATCTCATGGTGAATACAATACCATTACTTAGAGAAAATTCATGCAGCAATTTCATGCTTCCCTGCAAGTACATGCACGACAAGTAAAAAAAAACCGCGCACACACGTGTTGAATTCTACTATCATGGAAGAAAAAGTTTTGTTTTATATCAAAATCAGACGTTTGAAACTGCCGTTAGAATTTTAGTATCAAAAAGAAGAAATTTTTAGTAATTTTGAAAAAAGTTGATATTAGTTGAAATTAACTCAAAAAAGTATGAGATTTGTGTAAGTTATATAAATTTTAAACTTCTTTCTAAATAACATGATTTAAATTTATGAAGAGAAGAAACTTCATTTCCTTTCAACACTTCCTCTCTTATTATTAAATCTTGTTTGTGTTTATGGCCATTGTGGCTTGTTTGCGAAATATTTAAAAATTAAAAACACCTAAAAATAAGTCAATCGAAACACCCACAAAGTCTATTTCCTTTATAATTTTAAACAAATACTTACCATCTTCATTAAATGGGATTAAGAGTATGACTCCTTTTGGATAAGAATGACAACAAGTCTATTTTCACTTTTCCTTTATATCTAATTTCTTTTGCCAATTGCCTAACCTTTGTCTGATGCTCCATGATTTATTAAGTTTGATAAACTTCATCTTATATACAAGTAACCCCAATATTCTTTTTTTTTTCTTATTATCTTTAAGAATTCCTCCAAAATAAAGATAGAAGATTTAATTTACTATTTCTTTCGTTATAAAAAGAATGATCTACTTTCATTTTTAGATTGATTCAAAAAGAATTATCTCTTTCCTTTTTTGACTATACTTTAATTTTTATTTTCCACGCTGCATGTTTCATGCCCATTGAAGATAGCTTTAATTTAAAACAGGCCGCAAAATTAAAAAAATCCTCTTTATTTTATTAAACTTCGTCGTAGAATCATTTTTCTAAAACAAAGGCAGTGCTAATTTGCAAGTGATCATGGAAATAGCAACACTACATGATCAAGGTACTTGGGGAATACTTATTACAATGGACTTAAAAGACAAGGTCTAACAAGTGTCATGTAATTTGTTAGAGAAAAGCAGGACATAACATCATGGTACAATTGCACAAATGGTCCAATGTATTTAATTTATGCATGTCATGGTACCTGCAGCATGGATTTGGATCTTCCTAGGTACTCATTGATGCACCAATGAAACATATTCTTTTTGTTTAGCTTAGGAAATATGACACTATCATTACCATTTTTTCCCCTTTGATAATGATGGTATAAATAACAACATGTTCAGTGAAATTTCATAAGTGGATATGGAGAGGATAAAATGTATGCAGATCTTATCACTACCTCATAAATATAAAGAGATTGTTTCCAGAATGATTATATAAACAAACAAAGAATATAACGTATATATATTGTTCTTTTTAGAATGCAGGAATAGATTATTTATTATTGACCACTAATTGTTAAAGGGCAATTTTTTTTTAATTAAATAAAAGGAATAGTGGGTTTGGCAATTAGGGTAAGGGGGAACAATTGCTTTTTCATAAAAGCTTATATGATTAGGATTTATGGGAATGAAATGAACTACTGTTTATGACCCCTTGAATTAGGAAGGGTCCATCAAGTTTCTTGGTCCATAGCATATCCCTAATTTTTGACCTAACAAACTTTAAAATTTCAATTTCATTTTTTATTGTTCATTTATTTTCAGTACCATGAACTTAATGGGCTCCTGACGGTCATTTTATATGTTTGGTAAAGTACTTAATATCTTTTCTGGTTTATTATTAGGTTGGAGAAAACATTATGGCAAGAATCATAGTACCATCAACAACAACAACCTACTCGGTGGGATTTCACAAATAAGGTTTGGAGAGGGTAGAATGTACGCAGACCTTACCACTATCCCATAAAAGTAGAGAGACTATTTCTTAAATTCTTTTTTCTTACATATTTATCATATGTAAAATTTATTGTAAATCATAAATATCTGAATTTAAAATATTTAATAAACATTTTAAAAAAGGGGAATTTTCGCAAATAGCCACTCAAAAATACTTTAATTATGTTTCATAGCTATAGTTTGGGTAATTACATTTCGTAACTATAGCTATAACATCATTTGTATATTTCGCTATATAATTCGCGCAACGTTTGTGTATTTCACTATACAATTCACACAATGTTTGTATAATTTGCTATACAATTTGTAGAATTTGTATACCGTTATATATGTCGCTATACAATTTGCCCACAACGTTTGTATAATTCGCTATAAAATTCGCAGTGTTTGTATATTTTGCTATACGATTTTCGCAACGTTTGTATGATTCACTATACAATTCACAGTTTTTGTGTAACATTTGCATATTTCGCTATACATTCGCGCATAACATTTAGTATAATTCGCTATGCAATTCCGAGTGTTTGTAATTCGTTATACAATTCACGCTTTTTGTATAATATTTGTGTATTTTGCTATACAATTCACGCACAATGTTTGTATAAGTTACTATACAATTTGCATATATTTCGCTAGTATATATTTATTTATCCGCATATATTTCCCCTGAAAAAATAGTAATGGTTCCGCTGTTCTTGGGCCGTTTTGATGTTATTTTCACTCGGAATTTTTGTGTTCTTATATAGGCCCATATGTTCAACATTGATATGGAAGAACTTGCATATGCTTTCTTCAGCCTACCAAACCCATTGGACTATTGCTATACTTGATGAGCTTAGCCCACCATGTAATGAAGCGTAACCCCTTGTTTGGATGATTGTTAATCGTTGTATTGTATTGTTAATTTAAATATAATATTTATTTTGATTGTTATTTAAATTTCATTATATTGTATCGTTTTAATTCACTGTTAGGTAACGACGAAAAGACCCATTTTGTCTAACAACAGATTTGATTAGTAGTTGCATCGTTACTTTAATATCTTCTTTTTTATATTTTATTTTATTTATTATTTAATAATTCTATGATCCTATCTTTTCCTGATATCCACCACATACCCTACAATTTCTTCTAGGTTCATCATTCAAATTATAGATATATGACATTATGTAATAACGGGAGACAATACAATCTATCCAAACATTATATTCATTGAAACAATACAATACGATACAATACATTATAACACAATACAATACACTATGAAATATTTTGTACATCATACATGTCCGTACGATCATACAACTTATTATTATTTACTACTGTATTTAATTTTATTAAAAAGGATATTTTATTATTGTATCTATATCTATCTATCTATACTTCTATACTATATTAAAAACACCAAGGTCCATGTTGTTTGAACTTTTCGCTATTCATTAGAATACTCTGCTTTAGACAAAATTATCTTTTCACTATTTTTCTTAATTTATTAGTTTCTCTTTTGTTTATTTAGTTTCAAGATTTTTGCCCTTCGTTAAAAGACTTTAATTTAAGTAAAATTGTAAAAGATTCCTAAGTTTTCTCTATTTTGATAGACTTCCACTTCTTTCCTTATTTGAATAAAAAAAATACCACGTAGTCGATAAGGAAAAATTCTAATTCACCATAAATTCTGATTAGTGATAGAATCTGTATACATAAGATCTTTATAAATAAATACTTTATCAAAATTATTTTTATAATAAATTCATAATTAATTATAATTTTTCTCGCTATTACGCGTATAACAAGATAGTTTTTTTAAAATGTGTCAATTTTGGAAAGATATAGAGATTTATAGAGATAACGAAAGAGGACAAAATGATAAAAATAGCAGCGTACGTGTATCGCTGCGAAACCAAAGAAAGATGCCTTGCTGGCTGCTGCCACACGAACCCAGCACCAAATATCTCTCCAGCCAATGGCTATTAGCTTCTCTCCTGCACCCAATCTCCAAAATCATAACCCCCACCCCCACCCCCCACCCCACAACACCCTTCCTTCTTTTCCACCACTACTTTCATCATTCTAATTAAAAAAATCAAATTACCAAAAAGTAAGAAATACAGTTTCTTACCAACACAACACACACTCAGGTATATACGATGACCAGATCACCTAATATCTTCATATTTGATTTGATTGATTGTTCTTAGTTGCACTAAATCTGCAGTACATTCCCTCGTATTCATCGCCTTTTACACTTTCTGCTTGTTGCATCATATCTGGTGTATGTTAATGTACCTATGTTATTGCACTGCTTAGTTTATGTAAATCCTCTTCATGACAGATGCAATTTAGCGAATTTACTTATGTCTTGTGAGATTTCTTTTAAACATGCATTTTCACGATTAGCACAACTCACTGTGTAGCCTTCACTCACCCGGATAATTTAGGAAAGAAGACGAGCAGAGTGTTCTTTATATTAGCCTTTTGTAGGTGTAGGAAAGCGTGATGAATAAGCATAAAATTTCCTGTTTCATAGCTCATACGCAAGTTGTAGGTTGTTTGTTTGCTACAATCCTTATTTTTTAGAATTTAATTAATTTCTCTGTTTTGTATTGTGGACTTCTTGCCAGAAGTTTGAGAAGTCAGGAGATTAATTTTGAGAATCAACATAGCACCTGGTCCATCAACTGTTATGTTTGTAACGGAGAAACCTTGTTAAACGTGGTGCACGGTCTTGATTTAGATAGTCATAGCCCTCGTGATGGCCATTGCTGCAGTTATTGGACTCTATGCAGGAAATAGAAACCTAAGCTCGTCCTTCTATTATTCTGATCTTACTGAAAAGTTGGCTGGTAGTGGTGGTGATCATGCTTTGATTTGCAATCCGACGAGGAATGTGATCAATGCTAAGAAGTCATCTAATTATAGTGCCAATCATGTTTCCAATCGAAAAACACAATCCGTTAAGGCTGTTAAAGAGCATGTAGACATTGCTTCTAATCATTCCGATGTGGAGCCATGGGTTCAAATGTTCAAAAAGTTGCAAAATGAAAGCTGCAGTGAAGAAGAATCGGTTGAGGTTCTTCTGCTGCTGCAGAAATCTATGCTTGAAAAACAATGGAATCTTTCAGTTGAGAAGACATTGGAAGCTTTCCCACCAAATGAAAAGAACAGTAAAAAGAAGATGCAGATCACTTGTTCAGGGACATCTGCTAGGCGGAGGAGAATGGATACTCGTAAAAGAGTTCAAATTCCAAAAGCTTCAGCCACAGCAAATAGTGTAAGCAAGCGACTGAGATCTGTCGTCCTTCCAGAGTTACAACAAAACCGTTTAAAAGGTTACATGAAAGGTGTCGTAAACCAAGAACTGCTTACACATAAGGAAGTGGTGCAACTATCCAAGAAAATCAAATTTGGTCTTCATTTAGAAGAACAGAAGTCCAGGTTACTAAACTTAAGTTTGAAAGCTATGTAGTTGTGATATTTTGGACTAGGGGTTTTCTTTCAAAATATGTTCTACAGATGATTTACCCAGCTTGTTAATCCATGGAAAATTTTAGGCTGAAGGAAAGATTGGGATGTGAACCTTCTGATGATCAACTCGCGGTTTCCTTGAAGATGTCTCTTGCTGATTTACGATCTACATTAATTGAGTGTTCGTTGGCTAGAGAAAAACTTGCAATGAGCAATGTTCGTCTCGTCATGTCAATTGCACAAAGATATGATAGCATGGGTACTGAAATGGCTGACCTCATTCAGGTAACTTTTTACTGTATGAACAATTAAAGTTACAATGCGGAGCTCCTTGCATTTGTGCATTGGTCATTATACTGTAATATCAAAAGTGGCACCTCTTGAGGAAAATTCCTTCATGTGCATGTAGGGGGGCCTTATTGGACTACTTCGCGGGATAGAGAAATTTGATCACTCAAGAGGATTCAAAATCTCAACTTATGTTTATTGGTGGATTCGTCAGGTGAGATTACTAATTTGTTTTTTCTTTCAGTTTCTTGAATACAACACAAGTTTGTGTCATAAAATCACGGGGATCTTTCATTACCTATTGGCTATTTTCCCATTCCTCAGGGCGTCTCTCGAGCATTAGTTGATAACTCAAGAACCTTAAGATTGCCCATACATCTACATGAAAGACTGAGTTTAATCCGGAATGCAAAAATCAAGCTTAAAGATAATGGAATAACTCCATCAATCGAAGTAAGTTCTGTCAAAGTGAATTTGATTGATATCATACTCCGAATGTTGCTAATAAAGTTAATTGTAAAATATTACATTATTCTTTTTGCTGATTTTCTTGTGCTTATCCTGAACCATCAGAAAATAGCTGAATGCCTTAACATGTCCCAGAAGAAAGTCAGGAACGCAACTGAGGTATGGTTATCTTATAGCTTTAATATTTCCAGTTCATTTAGTTCAAAATCGCTTCTGAAATATTTCTTCTTCTAGGCAAGCAGCAAGGTGTTTTCACTGGATAGGGAAGCATTTCCCTCTTTAAATGGCCTTCCTGGAGCTACACTTCATAGCGTAAGTTCAAACCATAATCTTTGCAAAAATCTATTTCTAGACTTGCATTTGACAGCATTCCGGATTTACTAAGTAATCCAAGACTGCCACATTCCAAAATGTACATATTGACTATCAATCTTCTAGAAAGATTTGAACCCAAGATCTTGAGGTCTTAGACCTTTCTACTGACATATGTTTCGTGGCCTACTTTCTTCTGCAGTACATTGCTGATAATCGCCCGGAGAACAATCCGTGGCATGGAGTTGATGGATGGGCACTCAAGGTAAGTTGATGAAGAGAAATCCTCATACTTCATTACGTATTAAATATTGATTATTGAATATATGAACAGTATTTAATATGTGACTTGTGTTCATAAGTCAATGAATTTTAACAAAATAAAAAATTTGAGGTATTTTTGTCATGATTCATCCCCCTAGTAGATGCATGCCTGAAAGATTCCTAGTGGCAATTACTACTATCTAGCATTAGCTCCCCAAGAAGAGTCTTTCCTCCTTGACTCAAAGTTGGGTTCAATTTCAATAAGTTAACTCATAATGATTGTTAGTTTCCCAATCATGATTTTGTGCAGGAAGTATGATCTTGGTGTACATTCTTTGTACCTCTCCATCACTATGTTTGATCTCTGCCCTACCATAAAATCTTGTTCCCTTGGATTCCCTTCTTTCTGTGTTGTTGTGCTTTTTCTCTTCAATAACAAACTAGAACTGAGCCTCAATGCTAAACTAGTTGGGGTCAACTTTATGAATCTTCAGTGTATCCTCCAGCAATCCAATATTTGAAAACTTAGGTTCTCCAGCAGTACAAGTCCTATAGATTTTATACTGCCATACAAATCTCTAACAAGACTAGCAAACTAAACCTGAATCACAACCAAATGTTAGTCTAATATGGATCTTAAGTGATATGCTTAACACAAGCTTTTCTTTTTTCCTACTCCTGGAAAAGAGCTGATTCAGTAGGCAAGTCGAGCGGAAGGGAAGAGCTTCCCTAATCCTACTGTCAAGAAAAAGGCTAAGAGCACTTATTTAACTTCTAGCTCATTAGGGATGGGATTCCTAAGACTAAGACTAATATTTCGTATACTACGACTGGAAAAAAGAATTGACCTCTAGGAAACTCATTTTTAAGGTCTCTTTATGACCCTTAAGGACTCTTTAAAAGTGGGTTAAAACCTCATTTCTTATGATAGAAATAGGATTGTAAATCTCCATTTTCCTGATTTTGTGCTGAGTTTGCATGTATTCCAAGAGACTCTAAAGTCTTTTTAGACAACATCCTTCCCTACGACGAGGTCTACCTCGTCAGATTTGAACTTGGATTCTCATTTACCTATGATTAGGTATACCTCCTAATTTCACATGGCATGTATGTAAACAAATTGGTAGTAATGATAACGCTCCAAATTAGGTCAAATTTAAGTCAGGATGAAATGATACCTGTGACATCAATCATGCCTCTTCCTACCTCTGTTTCCCAAGGAGTGGGGTTCTCTTGGGGTTGCCTCCTCCTATGCCACATTCTTCTTTTCTTCTCATCTTATCTATCAAGAGGTAACTTAAAATGTCTCAGAGAGTGAAGAAATCATAACTGACTTTATTTGTTTTGCAGGATGAAGTAAGCAGCCTCATTTCTTCAACTCTTAGGGAACGCGAGAGAGATATTATCCGACTGTACTATGGTCTGGACAATGAGTGCCTTACCTGGGAGGATATTAGTAGAAGGTAAGAATTCTAGTAAAATTGATAATTTAATAGTTAGCTAAAGCTAAAAGAAACCATACATTTTGAAATTTACAAGCAGTAACAATTTGAACTTGGTGTGAAAATTTGTTTGCATGCAATAAGTTCCATGTTACGTTGAGCAGTTGCTCTAAAATAATTTTTTCTTTCTTTACAGGATAGGTTTGTCCAGAGAAAGGGTGAGGCAGGTTGGATTAGTTGCACTTGAGAAATTAAAACATGCTGCCAGGAAAAGGCAATTAGACGCAATGTTGGTTAAACATTGAGTATGATCGTTGAGACCAAAGTACAAATGAACTGTACATAGAATGTAAGGAAACCTGCATCTCCAAATTATTTTCTTGACGAGGAAAGCAGATGAAGATCAGAGGGACATTCCTCACCATCCACTTCCCTGCTTACGTCGGAGAAGAGTCAGAAAGATGTAGTGAAAGATTTTTGTGCATCATATATTCTAGGATCTATCTGTGTTTATTGAGATAGGAGGTAGGTAAATGCAAATACTGTAGATATGTTCTCTTGTGTTGACTTCTTCCATACACTTGATGTGATAATGTCCATTTTATATGATGTATCTTGATGAAAAAACAGAATTTTTTCCAAAATATTAGTCTGACTTTGTACATAATTTTAACAGTAGTAGAAGAAAATGTTGAAATAATTTTGTCAAATTATTTAATTTAGTAAAGAAAGTAGCGAAAGTTGAAATTTGGATTCTTAAAAGATTAAAAGGTTGCCTGGGAAGTGAAATTGTGTATAACAATTCAGAAGCGCAGAAATAAAATGCAGTGTGCCCAAATGAGCATCTGATGGCACGCGTTGCCACCTGACAAAAGAATTGCTCTTATTTTGATGGAACTGTGTGCTTTTGGTATGAGTTGCCACTTGATGAAAGATGAAAGCCAGGGCTATGGTAGACTATAGTCAAATTTCTAAAATCAACTTATTTTGAAGCGTGCCTTACTTATATTTGACCAATAAATTTTAATCACACGTTGGAACAACAAATAAAATTTAGCCAAGCTTTTTCAAAAGGGGAGTTTTCAAAAATACCAAGTTTTTTGATAAAAATTACATGCCCCTACCGAATCATTGAAAAATACCATATAAAATACCAACTTTATTTACAAATTTAGGAGAGAGAGTGTTTTGAGTGTGATTATTGTGGTGTGTGGTATGATATAATAGTGTTGGAAAATGAAAAAGAGTGTTTTTTTTTTTGGTATTTTGATAAATAAATTTTAAAGTGTAATTTTGGGGGTGAAAGTTGTTATTTGTGTAAAAATTTCTTTTCAAAATGTACATTTTTCTCGAGAGTGATTTTAGACAAGAACTACGAAACAACTCTGCTACTCTCTAAAAGCATTTATTTTCTCCCAAAAACTTGACCAAACATCGTATTATTGTTAGGCTATAAGTTCCTCGGAAATATTGAGTTGGTGTTCTTGCAGAGAAAACCCCAATGATAGCAAAGCCACTTAATCACATTCAATGCCTGTGCCAGTGAGCGGAAGCTGACAGAGACCTTACAGTTAACCCCAACACGCCCTATAGTTTGCACTATGCGTTTTACTGGGGCTCTGCGGACTATCGCACATTGATAGTCCCCGCGCAAGACATAAAAGAAAATAAAGAGGCTCTAGTATAGAGATTTTAGCCAACTATCATTCTTACAAACAAGTTGTGAATAATACAGAAAAGTGATTAAACATTGGCTGCAGAGCAGCTATCTAGTTTGTAGCTCTAACACCATAAGGTTAGGCATATGCCGAATTTGGTTCAGAGGGGTGAAAAAACACTAGGTAAAATTCCTTTGGATGCTAGGCTGAAAGCAACCCTTGGCTATTGTGTCTTGGTAAACAGATCAGTAGTTAATCAGGACAACTACTTCATTCGATGTCATCAATCCAGTCGCCATATATTTTACTAATCTTATCCGGACCTTTCCATTTTTGAAAGAACCTTTGGCCAGGCCTATCAGCTATGCCACTCGGTCTCGGTACCTGAACACCCTGCCCCAGATGATAAACATCCGTGTGGAGTGCTGGAATGGTTGAGGGAACTGTACTTTCTGTTGCTCTTGATGGAACACCTCCTTGCTTTGATTCTGGAGGAACAGAAACATAATCCTTGCCCTCTGTTTCCGCAGGTCCTCCACCAAACTTGTTCAGTTCTGCCACAAAATAGCATGAGTTAGTAGTAGTTTGCACAGGACAGATATAGCTAACACAGAAGACCTCTAAACAATTAACTGAAAGATGGCCAAACAATTGCACATTTAAGAATCTTAGCATATAGGTCTTACAATCATGCAGATTATCTTTACCCTAAACCATAATATCTCATGCAGGTCTCTCTACTGCAAAACCAGACAGCTCAAGGAGCACCAACTTTTAGTCAACATTCAACTGCTTCCCTGATACTTGAGGTTCTTTTAGTAGGTAAATCAATTGCCACAATTATATCCGCATTTTAGTGAACTTTATGAAGTTGATACCTAAGAGGCTCTTCCTATTACACGTGAAAATATAACGTACACCACCAGGTTCCAGTACATTTTTCTCTTCTTCTTCTTCCTTCCAAAGATAATTAAATATTTAACCATTACCTGGAAAACTATATTCTTTATTACTAAACAGGCTCTCCAGAATATACTAATCTCTAGGATGTTCCCCAATCTCTGCTGAAATTATTGAATTCTTCCACATCCAAGGTCTTATGACTCTGCAAAAACTTCCAATCAATCTCCTCAACACTTCTACTTACTTTAGTTCTTTAAACCTTCATTACATAGTCATGGCATTGACTCATCAACCAAATAACAAGATTCAGATTTTTCTTTTTATTTGCACCGGGTGTCCGAGTCTCTTAGAGCCCCGACTAATCCCGGGGGTGCACAAGCCCTCGGCAAGGAGTAAGATTCAGAAACTCAATTCCATGGTCTTTCCTTTTTTCTTTTTTTGGATATAACAAACCCCACCTCACCACCCACTAGCCAAACAATTGACTTTTTTCCACTTTGCTCCTTCAACTCGGATCCAACATCATGGACTCATGGTTGAAGGTGGAGAGCCCTTTCCACTAGGTTATAAACTCTTTTCTCTCAATTTTTTAATTACCGCGATAAATCTATCTGGAGCCAACTGCAGCTTCCGAAACTCGAGAATGATGGGCCACCCTCTTACCATTCTTCATTTAAATACTGGACTTAGTTCGCTTGACACAGGGCTCAAACTTGTGACCTAAGACACAAGTCCCTCAATCTTTGCCAATTGAGCTAACCCCTAGGAGGCACTCCTTTTTTCTCAATTTCATCCAATTTATAGAAAAGCGAAAGAGATTCAACTTCATCCTAAATACCTATTTACAAATGAATAGCATCAACACAGCATATTGGATATTACATGCCATTTGGAGTTGCTACTCATTTTATCCCTTTTTTTTTTGGATAGGCACATGTTAACCCAATAATTCTTTTTCTTTCTTAGACAAAGTACACATTGTTTTTTTATGTATCTTCGTATCACTGGCCACAAAGTTTAGAAAAGAACAGAAACTTCTGAATCTTGTGGTCTTAAACTAAAGATGTGTATAATGTACTAAAATGTTCTTTGAAACTTGTGATCAAACATGAGATGGACAGTTGAACAAATGCATCTTCATAGTATCACAGTTGCCTTGCCAGAGGAAGTTTCTTCTAAGAGCATCTATTTTGTCCACCACGTTCGTTGGAACACAGAAAATGGACATCATATAAGTTGGTAATGCATCCATCACGTTGTTGATCAATGTTAGTCTACCTCCCAAAGATAAGTATTGACTCTTCAGCCTGAATCAACAACAAGGCGCCACTGTAGGAGAAGTCTCGGATGCTCATGGCTGGAATCTAAGCTTTAGAAGACACCTAAATGATTGGGAGATAGATAATTTGGCTGAATTCTACAACACACTCAATTTATTCAAAGGCCCCTCCATTCAGGAAGACAACCTTACATGGGAAGTGGGTAAACAAGGAAGATTCTCAGTCAAGTCAGCTTACAAGGAATTCAACCATTCAAACAACCAGATTAATTGTTGACCATAGAAACTGTGAGAAATATGGGAAAAATATATTATATGAATTATCTATTTACATTGTTACATAAAGACTCTATTTATAGACACTACAGTCTAATCTGAATTCAACTAGGATTGTGTAACCCTACTCCTACTCTAACTCTAACACTCCCCCTCAAGCTGGTGCATACAAATCATAAGCACCTAGCTTGTTACAGATATAATTAATACGAGGACTAGTGAGGGACTTGGTGAAGACATCTGCAAGCTGATCACTTGACTTCACAAACTTTGTAACAATATCTTTTGAGAGTATTTTTTCTCTGACAAAGTGACAATCAATCTCAATGTGCTTGGTCCTTTCATGAAACACTGGATTTGACGCAATATGAAGGGCCGCTTGATTATCACACACAAGTTCCATCTGATCAACCTCACCAAACTTTAGCTCCCTCAACAACTGTTTGACCCAGATAAGCTCGCAAGTTGCTGTAGCCATTGCTCGATATTCTGCCTCTGCACTCGACCGAGCAACCACACTCTGTTTCTTGCTCTTCCACGACACCAAATTACCTCCTACTAATACACAATATCCAGATGTAGACCGTCTATCAGAGGGTGATCCTGCCCAATCAGCATCTGTATATCCCGTGATATGCTCATGTCCTCGATCTTCGAAGAGTAGTCCTTTCCCAGGCGCTGACTTTATATATCGCAGAATACGAACAACTGCATCCCAATGACTATCACAAGGGGAAGTCATAAACTGACTTACAACACTCACAGGGAACGAAATATCAGGTCTAGTCATTGTGAGATAATTTAACTTTCCCACTAGTCGTCTATACCTTTCAGGATTACTGAGTGGCTTCCCCTGTCCTGGAAGCAGTTTTACATTCGGATCCATAGGAGTGTCAATGGGTTTACATCCCATCATCCCTGTCTCCTCAAGAATGTCTAAAGCATATTTGCGTTGACAAATAACAATACCTGATCCAGACTGAGCAACCTCAATACCTAGAAAATACTTTAACCTGCCAAGGTCTTTAGTTTGGAAATGCTTAAAAAGATGTTGCTTCAGACTAGTAATACCATCTTCATCATTGCCAGTGATAACAATATCATCGACATAAACAACCAAATAAATACATAAATTTGCTGCAGAATGCCGATAAAATACAGAATGATCAGCTTCACTGCGAGTCATGCCGAACTCCTGAATTACTGTGCTGAACTTTCCAAACCATGCTCGAGGAGACTGTTTCAGACCATAGAGTGACTTGCGCAATCGGCATACCAGTCTACTAGACTCCCCCTGAGCAACAAAACCAGGTGGTTGCTCCATATAGACTTCTTCCGCAAGATCACCATGTAAAAAAGCATTCTTGACGTCCAACTGATGAAGAGGCCAACGACGAATGGCAGCCATAGATAGAAGAATACGGACAGATGCCATTTTAGCCACAGGAGCAAATGTATCACTGAAGTCAAGCCCAAATATCTGAGTGTATCCTTTGGCAACAAGGCGAGCCTTAAGTCGATCAACCTGACCATCCGGACCAACTTTCACTGCATAAACCCAACGGCAACCAACAGTGGATTTACCTGCAGGAAGAGGGACAAGTTCCCAAGTACCACTCGTATGCAAAGCAGACATCTCATCAACCATAGCCTGCCTCCATCCCGAATGAGATAGTGCTTCACGAGTAGTCTTAGGAATGGAAATAGAGGACAAAGACGATACAAAAGCATGATAGGATGATGTGAGACGATGATAACTCAAGAAAGTATAATGTGGGTTAACATTTCGAGTGGATCGTATACCTTTTTTAAGGGCACTCAGTTGGCTAGGAGTAGGCAAGGCCGCAGTAGGTGCAGGGTCTGGCGCATGACATGAATCATTGAGAACCGGTGCTGGGCGTGGACGACGATGATAAGTCAAGAGAGGTGGAGGTGTGGTGGGTTTTGTTAGAGGTGGCACTATCAGTGGAGTTTCCTCAAAAGTCGGTACAGGTAGGACCTGAGGTAGAGGTAAGACCTCAGAGATATCAGGACCATCAGATGATGTATAGTAAGGTTGAGATTCAAAGAATGTGACATCAGCTGACATAAGATATCGATTAAGGTCAGGGGAATAACAACGATACCCTTTTTGAACACGAGAGTAACCAAGAAAGACACATTTGAGAGCACGAGGGGCTAATTTATCTTTCCCTGGAGCTAAGTTATGAACAAAGCATGTGCTCCCGAAGACACGAGGAGGTATAGAATGGAGATGTGACAAAGGGAACAATATGGAATGGGGAACCTGATTCTGAATAGAAGATGAGGGCATTCTATTAATTAAATAACAAGAGGCAAGAACAGCATCGCCCCAAAAACGCAGCGGAACATGGGACTCAATGAGAAGAGTGCGAGCAGTTTCAATAAGATGCCTATTCTTGCGTTCTGCTACACCATTCTGCTGAGGGGTGTATGGACAAGATGTCTGGTGAATAATTCCTTGGTGAGTCACAAACTCCTGAAATTGGGAGGACATGTATTCTAAGGCATTATCACTACGAAGAGTACGAATAGAAACACCAAACTGGTTTTGTATTTCAGCAAAAAAACTTTTAAATATAGAAAATAACTCTGAACGATCTTTCATTAAGAAAACCCAAGTACATCTTGAATAGTCATCAATGAAACTAACAAAATAACGAAATCCTAAGGTTGAACTAACTCGACTAGGACCCCAAATATCAGAATGAACTAAAGAAAAAATAGACTCAGAATGACCCTCAGTACTACGTGAAAAAGTAGCACGAGTGTGTTTCCCAAGTTGACACGACTCACAATCTAATGAGGATAAACTAGACAAACTAGGCACCATCCTTTGCAGTTTAGATAGACTAGGATGTCCCAAACGTTTGTGAATTAGGTCTGGAGTATCTGTGACGGAGCATGCTGTGAAGGATTTGTAAGAGGTAAGATAGTAAAGGCCTTGTGATTCATGTCCTGTGCCAATCGTCTGTCCCGTACTGCGGTCCTGCATAAGGAAAAAATCATCAAAAAAATAAATGCCACAATGTAAGTCCCGTGTCAAACGACTAACCGATGCCAAATTAAAGGGAGAACCAGGAACATAAAGAACAGAATCTAAGGGGACAGAAGGTAAAGGTTGGGCTTTTCCAATCCCTTTAGGTTTGGTCTGGATCCCATTGGCCAAAGTAATAGCAGGAAGGGAGTGTGAGTAAACAAGATCAGACAAAAGTGTTTTGTTACCAGAAACATGATCAGAAGCTCCTGAGTCCATAACCCATGGTCCAAGAGGACTAGACTGTGAAACACAAGCAAAAGGATTACCCGCGACAGGAACAATAGGTTGAGAAGTTGATGCTGCTTGTGGAGACAGTTGCTGACGTGCTCGATACTGAAGGAACTCATCATAATCAGCCTGAGCAATATGAGCATTATTAGATGATCGGTCAGGTGGAGCAACGGAGACAGTAGGATGAGCAACAGTTTGCTTATTCGCTCGATTTCGAAGGGATTCATTATATTCCTTTATAACAATAGGATCATAACTGGGGGGTGGACCATGCAAAGTATAACATATGTCACGAGTGTGTCCAGACTTGTGACAATAACTACATTTAGAGCGAGATCTTCCAGAACGGCCTCCTCCCCGTCGGTTCTCCATGGTAGAACTCTGTTTATCAATAGTTTGAGATGCAAGAATAGATGAGTCAATGATGGGTGATGAAGCTACTTTATGGGTGGGCGGCGCAGCAAGACGAAGTAAACAAGAGAATAATTCATCCATTGTAGGGATGGTAGGACTAGCCAAGATCTGGTCACGCACAGAATCATGATCAGCAGGAAGTCCAGCTAGTGTAAGGACTAAAAACAAGGTTTGTCTGTGCTCTTGTTGTGTTTTGACGTTCGCGGTGACTGGCATCAACGTTTCAAATTCCTCCATGACTGCTTGCACTTGTCCCAAGTATGTCGACATATCAGAATCACGTTTCTTTAAGGTGGTCATTCGAGACACCACATCATAAAATCGAGATATGTCATTAGTATATAAAGCACGAGCCTTTTCCCAAACTGAATAACATGTCTGGAATGGGCGAAATAAGGGCATCAACTTGGAATCAATAGAACGCCATAGGAGACTACACAATTGAGCATCAACCCTCTCCCATTGTGCTTTGGCTGTGGAAGATTCCTCAATAGCCTTTTGCTTTGTATCCACCACAGAAGCATTGGTTGTTAAATGATCGTGAACACCTTGACCTTTGCACCATAATTCAACTGAGGAAGCCCATGCTAAGTAGTTGGAACTACCCATTAAGGGTTCTGAAGTGATTATAGGATGAGAACTACCTGTTCCTGTACTTTTGGAGCCAAACAGATCAACCCCAAAAGACATCCTTTGGAACAAAAGGATAAAAACTGTGTAAACTGTGTAAATAAAGAAAAAAAAGGGATGGGTCTGCCTCAGGATGCTGAGGCGACCTCACTGAGGCAAGAAAAGTGAAAAATAAAGGTCGGAATACTGAAAAAAGTTGCCGGAAAAGGTCGGAGTCGCCGGAACCCTAACTTCAGATGTCGGAATCAAGAAAAAAATGTATGGGCAGCCTCGGAATGGAGAGGCGACCCATCTGGAAAAAAAAAGTTGCCGGAAAGTGGTCGGGAAGTAGCCTCACGCGCCGGCGCGTGGCCAGATCTCGCCGGAAAACCTGCAGGTTGAGGCGGCGCGTGTGGGCGCGTGCAGGGGTATTTTCCGGTGGGTCTGACCTCGATGTGGTCGCCGGAGGGTGAGGGACAAGGTAGTGATGTTGATTTTCACACAACACTGACAGAAAATACACCGACATAAATCAGCAATTGAACCCGGAAGATTTCTCACCGATGCTCTGATACCATGTGAGAAATATGGGAAAAATATATTATATGAATTATCTATTTACATTGTTACATAAAGACTCTATTTATAGACACTACAGTCTAATCTGAATTCAACTAGGATTGTGTAACCCTACTCCTACTCTAACTCTAACAGAAACTAATCTGGAAGGTCAAAATTCCTCATAAAGTGGCTTGTTTCACTTGGCTCGTGGTTAGGAAAGCAGTCCTATCTCATGAAGGACTCAAGAAAAGGGGCTTCCACTTGCGGTCTAAATGTTTTTTTGTGCGGAGAAGAATCAGAGACAACCAATCATCTTTTTTTACACTGCAAGATGACCGGACAACTTTGGAGGATTTTCCTTAATTTAAAAGGGATCATGTGGGTGACGCCAAGAGATACACTTGAAGTGCTGGAGTGCTGGAACAAATGTAGCAGTCAGTCAAACCAGAAAGAAAGATGGAAGATTATCCTTGCAGGCATTTGGTGGACAGTTCGGAAAGAGCGAAATCAAAGATGTTTTGAAAATAATCACAGCTCTATCCAGAAACTGAAGATGCGGTGCCTAGCCCTTTTTGTATTTTTGGTGTAAACATGAATGTATGGAAGACATAGAACCTTTTGTTGATGTTCTAGGATCTCTGTAAGTAGGTTATAACTTAGTACATCTTCCTATATTCCCTTGTAAGTATGGACAGCTGTAGTCTTTTTGCAGCGAACAGTTATACAAAAAATGTTACCTTCTCAAAAAAAAAAAAAACACGAGATGTTCGAATTACAGAGTTATTAGATAGATAAAGTGTCATTCTCTTTTAAACAGATTAAAAAGGAAAGAGTGTAAAGACACATAAATTGCAACACTGGAGTAATATTTTATCGATATTTTGGAGAAGTGGTATACTGTATACCAAAAAGTAAAGAGACTTTAAAAAGATATGAATTATCTGTATACACAGGGGTACACCACAAGTTAATCAAAATAAAGGGCATATCCTAATACTTGTAAAGTCATAGTTTATCATTTGGCACAAGTATTTAAAGCCTTATCTATGTAAAGTCAAACGTATTAAGCCAACATTCTAACCATACATATTAAAAAATGCAATGAGATTGGTATCTGATGTCATTCAACATATAATCTCATCTATAAAGGTACAATAAAGAGAAGGATAAAGAGGAGAGTGAGCGTAGTTATTAAGCAGACTAGTTGATGACAAAAAAAAAATTGGGTATTGATAAGGCAAACGCAAGTTTATCAAGTAACTAAAATCAATACGTCAATGACATTTCCAAGTGAACCAAGAAATAGCAATCCCATCAACTGTACCCATTAAGAAAACTTATCTTCCATTTATCCAACAAATGGATTGTAGAAGAGCACATTCTCTAATTTCCATTCCCACTAAAATTCTCAACAATCTCATAGGTGTGAGATTCTCACAGGTATAGCATAGAATTTCCAAGAGAGGTAATATTACTTTGTTGCTATCAGAGTTAAAAAGGGGGTTTGCTAGCATGGTTCATCAGAAGAGGAGATAGAAGTGGCGGGGAAGTATTTGTGAACATAACAAAGAAGGGAAAGAGATGCCATCTCAGTATTGTGTGCATAACAGAATGAATGCTAAGCAGAAAAGCAAATAAGTGTTTCATCTAAAGTTAGTTCTCTATTTTAATCAGGGGCAAAGTTTGACTCAAGAAGTTTGATCAGTCATATCAATATACCAACCTTAGTTAATATGGATAGTTGTGCTACTGTATGTGGCATCACAGAGTGCTAAGAAATAGGTTTACCTGAAACTAAAACCCAAATGGTGAAGTAAAGGCTGGTGCAACCAGTAAACTGGAATATGAAATATTTACAAGACTACTTTCACAAGTATTGAAGTCATCCTACATAGAACGAAACTTCAATTTCTTTACTGGTATTTTCCATTTGTCTGATTTTCAAATTCGCCCTTTTAAGATGATAAGGCAAGTCTGTCCGAACCTAAGTTGCTCGGACTCTTCATTTCTAGTGCCGCACCCACATCGACACGACATGTATTGGGTTTGGGTTTTGGGGGGGGGGGGGGGGCAATGTCCGATTTGGTCAACTGATTTCGGGTGCTTTGGCCAAAATCGATGAGGAAAGTTTGGATGGTTTTAATGATTTCTGTAATCAATGCAAAGGCTAAGGTGAAATTGAAAATAATAGAATACTTTTTATATCGAAATTTCTATGTCCTCCTTTAATCTCCTTCCAGGACACTCCTCAAGTTCTCCATGTAATATCTCATAAATTAGGTTTTATCACTCTATTTTTAGATATTTTAGTTATATTTAGGCAAATCCCCACACCCGTATCCATATATGGATACATATTGCCGAATTTTTAAAATTAGATCATGAAGGATCCGACCTCTAGATCCACACCCGTATCACATACCCGCACCCGAGTCTGAGCAACTTAGGTCCAACACTTAATACACTTATCAACATGCATTTTCACTAACATTCCAGCAAGCCAAAAATAAATCATAAATCATCAAAATTAAGCATCTCATAGTAAAAATAGATGATAAGGTAAGCAGCTGTCCACCATTAAAGATAAAGGGAACCTTAATACACCTATCCACTTGCATGTTCAGCTAAACAGATTTAACTAAGCAGATCAACAATTGCAGCAAGCCAACTCAATCATAAAACACCAATCTTCAGCAATCTCAATGTATGCATTGATATCATATCTCCCTACACCAGAAATAAGTAAAAACTTATATCCATACCTGCCGCACCATGAGCAAAATGACACTTGCTGCCAAATGGACAATAACCAGTAGTCTCCCACTTATTACAAATTCTTGTCTTCCAGTTTGAAGGCTTTTGGGTTGCTCCAGTAGCATTATTTCCAAATCCACCAACCGTAGGAGTCACACTTATTGCAACACTCTCTCTAGACCGTGATTGTTCATCGTGAAGGAAAGTGCAACTATCTCCATAAGGACATCCTTCTTCAGTGTAGAACTTCTTGCAGTGCCTCCCTTTAGCTGACCTTTGAGACTCCCCTCGTAAATCAGGAGAGCTCAATATTGGAATCTGGTGTTCTTCTCTCAGTTCCACCATTACTCCCCGCTCATTTTCATGTGCAGCTACTATCTCTTGCCAATTAGGAGGTGGTTTGCGAAGCTCCTCTATTCCATGAGCAAAGTTACAATTAGTAACATAAGGGCAGACACCGGCACGGAACTTACAACACAATTTAGTTTTGAAGAACATCTTTCCAATTGCTTTAGAGCTACTGGTGACTATAACGCGAGCATCTGAATCCTGCACATTCCTTGACTTCTTGTTGGGAGGCTCGCTCCCAGACCGGTTTTGGGAATGCCTACCATCCTGACCAGAATTGGAAGGGGTTTCACAAAAGGGACCAGTGTTCCAGGCTTTATAATCATCCTCAGTAGCCCAAACTGCCTGGTCAGAAAAATTAGGACCCCAACTGTCAAAACCACCACCCCCAGCAGTGGAATCTGAGATCACATTCCCTCCAGCAAAACCAGCTTCACCCGTAAAATCCATTAAAACAGCAAATCTGACTACCCAAGATGTTCAATTCCCAAAACTGATAAAATGGAGTAACATGACAACCAAAAACAAGAGAGCTCAAACCATGAGCAAAAATATTTACACACTGACAGCTATACCTCAAAAGAATGAGCAAGCAGCAACCTCAAACCAACAGAAACATCCTAACGTACTCATTGTCTAAGAAGGGAAAGTAACTAAATTAAGAAACCTTTATCTTGAAAATAAGGAGTTGAAAGCTAAAAATCCTACCTTTTTCACTTGATTGTTACAGAAAACCAAAATCGCTCCTTTAGTAGGTAAAAATGTAAACTTTCAACAGTCGAACATGCCCTAATTCAAATTGTAAAAAGAGAATAACAAGTGATTAAACAAAGATAGACCAACTCGTACTAAAATACAAATGCACTTCAAAAACCCTAATTACCAGTAAAAAGAAAACCCAGATGGAAAAATAGCAGCTTTAGATAAACGGAAAGACTACACAGATTACGGAATTCAAGATTAGCAAGTCTAGTAACAGTTGATTAAAGTAAGATAAAGGAAACAGAATCTCAAGACTATAAATTGGATTTAAAAGAGATCAGATTATTGGGTTACGAAATTTGATGGACGAAAATGAGAGAAAAAGGGAGGAACGGTCGTCAACTCATCGGCCCTTATCTCCTCAAAAGTAGCAATGCCACTGTAAATCGGACAATTTCCGGTCAGATTATAGATTGTCTTAAATTGGGATTTATTTGATCCAAGTTCCTTTATGGCTCTAATTAATTGAACTCACCTCATACCAAATAAAACTCAATCCTAATTTAATTTTTTTTTTTTCAAAAATAAGTAAAACTTAGAAAGATATTATAGATGTAACTATTTTCTATAATTTAAAACTAACAAGATCAAAGCAATAAAAAAAATAGATAATAATTAAACTATACGCTCACCTGAGAAAAGAAGAAACTCTAAGATTCGTATAAACGCAAAGTTGAGAATAAAAGGAGAAGTAGAGAGTAGACGTTTTGAAAAGAAAAGTATTTGAAAGTGAGTCTTTTTATCGAAAGAAGTGAGTTTTAGAATAAGATTAATATTGAAATCAAGTATACTTGTCGAAGCACTGTAAAATGAAAAAACTTGAAAAAATCCACTTTACAACAAGGGTTATTTACTATTATTTTCCACCCGTTTTACGAAATTAATTGCGACTCTGACTTATTGAAATTCGTGCCAAACAAACTTCAACCTTAATTGATTTTTTTTTCAAAAAGTAATTAAAAAGAAAAAAAATTATTACATAAAAAGTAGTAGTACAAATAATTATTTTTTTATAATTTTAAAACTATCAAAATCAAAGCAATTATAAAAACCTAGATAATTATGAAATAATTAAAATTTCGAGGAAACAACATTCTATAGTATTCTTGCTTGAAATAGGAAAAAACTCTAAAATTCACCGTAATACAAAATTAAGAACGGGAGGTAAGACAAAGTGTGAGTGTCTTAGGAAGGAGGTATTTGAAGATGAATTGCTCATTTGGTTAGAAGGAGATGAGTTAGAGTCCAGTGAATAAGATTGATGGAGAAATCAAGCGTCCATGTCGAACAATATAGAGAAATAATCATAGAAAAATAATTATAGAAAACTTTAAAATAAAATAACATGAATATCCTCAAATCTAACGTCAATTATAGTATTAACGTTTGACACATGTATTATACATGTGTCGTGCAAATAATATATAGATTATAATTATATTAACACTAAAGTGTAATGAGTAACATAAATTCTAAACATCATTATCCAATTTTTTCATTGTTAAAATTTGAGGCATCTTCTAGCAGTCATATAAATAGTTGACTAAATAAATCAAGATTAAGTGACAAGATTGACCAAGTCAAGCAGTCATTTAAATAAAATAAAAATTGGACATGATTATTCTAAACCAAGAAAAAACAGTAGATTTATAAGGTACTAGATTTGATTTGCTGCAAGTAAAAGAAATGGGTCAATACTCATAAAAATGTACGTAGTTTGACTGTATATACAAAAACTATTTATAGAATTAGTACAATACTCTTAAACTAACACGAAACGTAGAATACTAACCTTTTACCTATAATTTTTTAAAACTGGTTTTACGTTTTTTTTGGCAATTCGGTACTTCGGTTCGATTTTAATAAATTTTAGTTTGGTTTAATTTTTTGATTTTGAACCAATGTGCACCATCTACGAAATCAAAATAATTCAATTCGATTCAGTTTTTTCAAGTTTGATTTAATTTTATTTGGTGTTTTTAAAATGGTTTTTTGGTGCGAAATAATAAAAAATAAAATGAGGACAAAATTAAAGTATAAAACAATTAAAAACTTAAAATCATGTTAAGTGATGATGTGCCCCATCGAACATTTATTGTGCTTAAAAAACTATATTTATCTTTGTCAACAAGTTGTGCCTCCAATTATTGCTTGAGGAAAATAAACACGAAGACAAATTCCTTTACATGATATAAATCGACAAAAATATGTTTGAATTTTTCTTGAAAAATAATATTTTAATCTAACTATATGAATTATAAATTTGTTGCCATTTTGATTTTTTTGATGAATATACATATATATAATTTTTTGGTCTAATATATATATATAATTTTATCAAATTTTATTTTAATAAAAGTTCGGTTCTTCGGTGCACCAAAATTTAGACACTCCTACATCGAATTGAAGAACTAAACTTTTGAAGAAAAATATATCGATATCAAATCAAATTAGTTTCATTTTTTAATTTTTCAGTATTTATCACGCGAGAATAACTCATGGAACCTCATCCTTAATACATTTGCTGGACTTACACGTCAAAAATTTGTAGCTAGTAAATGACATGATTTATGTACTTTGTGTTAAGGATATATTGTAACCCCACATATATAATGTCCCATCGTATCAAACGTACTTGCATCTGTTTAAACTTAAAAGAATCTCAAGAGTAGTTAAGAAAAAATATTGAAGTGAGGTGTATGATTATTGATTACTTAATAAAGTTGGTTAATTCTGTAAGACTATCCTTTTCCTTTCTGTAAAAGAAAAGTAAGCATTATAGAAATAGACCATTTGAAAACAACAGCAAACCTGCCTGCCTGACCCATTTTCCATCTTTATCACCTGCAAAAAGCAAAAAGAAGTAGATACATAATACTTCCTTTGTTTCTGAAAAAAGATAAATTATTATTACTACTACCCCTGCTGCAAAAGCAAAAATACATTTTTTGTGAAAGCAGGAAGGATAGCATTGTAATTTCCTCTTTCCAATTCAAAAGCTGCAACTGATGTTGGAAAAATAGTACTATAACTGCTCTAGCATGGCCAATCTGGAGGCAGATGATCACCAACGCAAATGATCTTTTCTTCTCTGTAAATTTTTCCCTTTATTCCACCAGTGCTAATAGTGACCTTTTTGTGACTTTCTTGATATATTTTTGTGAATATTTTTATTTATCTCAATCTTACATTTTCTCTTTGTTACGAAGACAAATGTCAGCAAATTTAGCAGCAAGGCTTTCTTTTTGTTGATAAAGTAGCATTCTTGTTTCTCATCAACAGCCAAAATGTCCAGTAAATCCAAGTAAGTGTCCATGGATCTGAATTATGGGTTGTCTTTACAATTGTAACATGTTTTGTAACCGTTTTTTTTCTTGCCCTCTTTCTTGAAAAGTAATTTCCTATTTTAAATTCCCTTGTCTACGATTTTAAGCATCTTGTACTTGATTGTTGCCTTGATATGATCATTATCTTGTGAGATTATTATCTGACATGATCTAAGGATCTAAAATTCACTCAATTTGGCAAAATTTTCTGGTGCACCCACTTTTTTCTTGCTACTTCTGTCAAAAAGTCAAAAGAAAACAATAAACAAGGAGAAAAAGATAGGTTGGATACTACATTTTGATGAAAAGTTTCCAACTTTGGCATGGATTATTCTAATTTCCTTTGCAAATTGAATGGTGTGGAGGGGTGGGGGTTGTGGGGTTGATCTTGTGATCTAGCTTTCGTTGAATTGCTTCAGGTATCTGGTTTAACTAATTGTTGCATATTTGAACTTGCACCAGATCAACTCCAAATGGAACTCCTAGCAACTCGACGCCAGTAACTCCACGAATCACTAGAGTGAGCAGAGCAATAGCAAAATCTGATGCTGATTTGCTGTCTCCCTCGAAGAATTTGCATTGTTCAGTTGATAAGTCTGTTAGATCTGCTATTACTTCTAAGTCTTCAGTGGAACGGCGGGCCTCTAAGCTCAGTACTCTACCTGATGTGAGTTTCTCAAAATCCATTTGATGTTATACACGTATATTAACTGTGGTTAAGTGTCAGTCCTTGTTTAAAATGGAACCAATGGGATGTAACTTGAGTTGCATTGCCTTGGCATGCTGTGGCATTGTGTCTAATAAGGCTCAGATTCTGATTATCTATTGGATACTTGGATTACAATGTGGACTTGTTATTCAGTGAGTAGATAGATTTCAAACAGTGATTCCTGCAGCAAAAGCTAGTCTTCATCAAAATAAAGAAAGTTCTTCATGAAACTTGAATTGATTTTTCTGTTTTTTGTCTTGTGTAACGAATGCATTCTGATCAGCGCTTCTGCTTGATTTTAATCTTTATCAGAAAAAGCCAACGCGGATCCTGAAGCCATCAGAACTGCAAGCTGAACTAAATGTTGCCCGAGAAGATCTTAAGAAGGCCAAGGAGATGTTGGCTCTGGTTGAAAAGGAAAAAGTGCAAGCTCTTGAAGAAGTGAAGGAAGCTCAGAAATTGTCTGAGGAAGCAAATGAGAAGCTGAGAGAAGCTTTGGTAGCTCGAAAGCAAGCTGAAGAGAACTCTGAAATTGAAATGTTTCGTGCTGTTGAGATGGAACAGGTGGGGATTGAAGCTGCTCAAAAGAAAGAAGAGGAATGGCAGAATGAAGTCGAAGCTGTGAGGAACCAACATGCTGTGGATGTGGTTTCTCTCCTCTCTGCTACACAGGAACTTCAACGTGTAAAGCGCGAATTGGCCATGGCTTGTGAGGCCAAAAATAAGGCACTTAGGGATGCTGAGGATGCTGCAAAAATTGCTGAAACTCATGCAGAGAAGGTGGAAATCCTCTCAGCTGAGTTAGTGAGATTGAAATCTTTACTTGATTCCAGGATCTCTTGGAATGAAACAGAGGCTAATGAGAAGAATAAGCTGGTGGAAGATCTGAAACTTGAGATAGAGACTTTGAAAGAAGAACTCGAGAGAGCAAAACGTTATGAAGCTCAATTGTTGGAAAAAGAAGCTATCGTGAAGCAACTTAATGTCGATTTGGAGGCTGCCAAGATGGCTGAATCTTACGCGCATAGTGTATTGGAGGAGTGGAAGAAGAAGGTTGAAGAACTCGGTGCACAGGCTGAGGAAGCACGGCATTTAGAGAGATCTGCATCAGCAACTCTTGAGTCGGTCATGAAACAACTGGAAGCGAGCAATGATCTGGTGCATGCTGCAGAATCTGAGATTGCATATCTAAAGGAGAAGGTGCGCATACTGGAGATGTCAATGGTGAGGCAGAAAGATGATCTAGAGGATTCAGAACATCATGCTCAAATGGTCAAGGAAGAGGCGTCTGAGTTGAGAAAGAAGGTAGATTCTCTTATGTGTGATTTTGAAACAGTGAAGGAGGAGAAGATTCAGGCTACGGAGAATGAAAAACTAGCAACAGCCAGTGTTCAAACGCTGTTAGAAGAAAAGAACAGACTTGTAAATGAATTGGAAAGATCCAGGGAGGAGGAAGAAAAAAGTAAGAAGGCAATGGAAAGTTTGACATCAGCTTTGCATGAGGTTTCTTCTGAAGCAAGAGAAGCCAAAGAGAGGTTGTTGTCTAACCAAGCTGATGAACATGAACATTATGAAACACAACTTGAAGATTTGAAGTTGGAATTGAAAGCAACAGAGGAAAAGTATGAAAGCATGCTAGACGAAGCAAAAGAGAAACTTGATGCTCTTACCAATTCCATCGAACAATCTAAAGATGGGCTAGAAAAATGGAAGGCTGAGTGGGAGGAAAAGGAGCTTCATCTGATGAGTTGCTTGAATAAAACCGAAGAAGAAAATGCATCAATGGAAGAAGAAGTAAACCGATTGGCAAATCTGCTAGAAGATGCTGAGAAAGAAGCTTCTGCCAAAAAAGATGAAGAAGCTTATTTAAAGAATTCCCTACGGAAATTTGAATCTGAGGTGACTTTTTTAAAAGAGGTCCTTGGTGAAGCAAAAGATGAGAGCATGAGGTTGAAGGAACGTTTAGCGGACAAAGAAAATGAAGTACTGAATATTGTCCGCGAAAATGAGGAGCTTCGAAGTAAAGAAGCTGCATCATTGAAGAGAATTGAGGAGTTGTCCATGTTGCTTGAAGAATCACTAGCCAAAAATGAACCTGAAGCACGTGGAGATCTTTCTTATAGCGAAAAAGAATATGATATGCTCCCCAAAAAAGTGAAATTCTCTGATCAAATGGAACAGCCTAAGATGGAACTTCCACCTTATCAATATGAGCAGCCTGTTGATGAAAATCCTGAACAAGTCAAAATCACCTCACATGATGAATCAAATGGAAAACTAAATGAACTCGAGAGCAAAGCAAAGGAAGATGATGATTTGGCAAAAGGTGAGGATAAAATGTGGGAAAGAGAGGGAGAACAAGAAGAAAAATCAGAGTCCTATGAGAATGGTGACACATCTCCTGTTAAGCAGCAAAATCTGAAGAAGAAAAAACCTTTGTTTCATAAATTTGGAATTCTACTGAAGAAGAAAAACACCAGCAGCCAGAAGTAATTGATCAGTTATCAACTGTTTTCTTATTTGTTTATATTTTCAAATAGGGGCTTAATTACATAACAAAAAAGTTGTATTATCTTTAGTTTTCTGAATTATTGGGGAGGTTTTGGTTTTCAATTACAATTTGTCATGCTAGGGATATCCTTTATATTTGTCACCATTTCTATTCAGCTTTATTGTCTATATATTTGGTTTCTGAAATTGCACTTGGTTTCAGCATTTGTGTCGGTTAAACTAGTGAAGTTCATATTATGAGCAAGTGCACTAATTTCCTCTTTGAAATTCAAATCTTTTCCGAGACAAGCTTGGATAAATTTACTTGTCAAATTTAAGAAAGCAGAGAAATTTTTAAATTTTTATTATTTTAAATAATGAAAAGTTGAAAATGTTTTTTTGTTAAAATGGAAGAATTTTTTGAAAATATTTGATGATCGATTCACTTTTAGATTATATAAAAATATTTTTCAAAACAACATAAATATTATCAAATAAAAAAATATCAATTAATAGAAATAAAATAATAATTTATTATATTAATTATTGTTTTCTTGCTAGGTGTGTCGAGTGAAAATTTGACGATATTTTAAAAGGTGGGGTCCAATCAAATTTGTATCGTGGGGTACTAGGAGTGTGTGCCGGATGAATCAAATTAAATGCCACGTGGGGCTCGATGTCTAGTCCTAGGATATCCAACGTGCCACGTGTTCCGCTACGATTTTTGTTCTTCCCCAGAAACACTAGCTAGTACTAAAACAAATCTTTATCGTACAGCCTCCCAAAATCAAAACCCTCCTCTTCAACATTTTCTTGTTTTTCATCTCTCGATTCAACCAATTCAATTAGACAAACAGTTATGTCTGAAAGACGGTTTCGCTTTGGTTACGTACTAGCATCGAAGAAAGTTTCAAGCTTTATTCAAGATTCACTCATCACTCATGCCCAACAAAACGGTATTGATCTAATCCCAATCGATCTTAACAAACCATTAATCGAACAAGGTCCTTTTGATTGTATTTTCCACAAGCTATACGGTCCAGAATGGAGGAAACAGTTAGAAGAATTCGCCTTTCTCAACCCAACCACCATTATAGTAGATCCAATCGACGCCATTGAAAAGCTTCATAATCGCCTCACAATGCTCGAAGTCGTTAACGAATTGAAAATCACCGGAGAAAACGAAACCATCGGAATCCCTATTCAGATTTTCGTCGAAGAAAATTCGCAATCCCTATTAGACGCTATCACTAGTCAAGGGTTACATTTCCCTGTCATTGCTAAGCCGTTGATTGCCAACGGCACTGCTGATTCACATCAGATGTCTCTGGTTTTGAAGCCTGAAGGGTTAGAAGGACTGAAACCCCCAATTGTTTTACAGGAATTTGTCAACCATGGGGGAGTTATTTTCAAGGTTTATGTAGCTGGGCAACACGTGAAATGTGTGAAAAGGAGGTCCTTGCCTGATATTCCGGAGGAGAAATTGGGTACATTAGAGAATTTGATATCTTTTTCGCAGATATCTAATTTAACTGCTCAAGATCAGAATGATGATAGTTTTGCTGAACTGATTGAGAAGGCGGTGATGCCTCCGTCAAGATTTGTAACAGATGTGGCTAATCAGTTGAGGGATGCTTTGAAGTTGCATCTTTTTAACTTTGATATGATAAGGGATGAAAAAGTTGGAAACCGATATCTTGTCATCGATATTAACTATTTCCCTGGCTATGCTAAAATGCCAAACTATGAGACTATGATGACTGCATTTTTCCTAGATATTGCACGCGAGAAGTTAAATAAAGAGTCTCGTTAGGCTTGTCATTATCACTATACTCCAGTGTAGTGGTTCTACAGTTGGCTTTTTACTGCTTTAATTTGTTTCAATGGCAGGTAACAAATTTGCCAGAAAATGGGAACAGCTCACTGCTCAGCTGCAGATGATGCTGAAGTGTTTTTGATAAACCTGCTTGTTGAGGTAGCTGTGAATCAAAAGAGGCTAACTGCTCTAATTTTGTAAAATTGTTAGGTCAAGTCTACTGACTTTTGGGCCAATTGATGCTTCTCTTTTGTTGTCGTTTTTTCTTGAGGTTAGTAAATGAGATGTGGAATAATTTGGTACCGGATGACAATAATTCAAAGTTTCAACATGTTCCGTTGAATGAAGTTTTTGGTTTTGAGGAATTGGTGTTTCCAATATATGTTTAATATTGAGATTGCTTGAGCCTTTTCCTTTCTTGCTTATTCATTCAATATTTTGGTTGCCTTTTGGGGTAATTGATTCAAGCAATCATAGAATTAGTATTTTGTAATCTTTTAAGGTGCATTTATCTTGTTTTTTCATGTTTTTTATGCAATTCCATATGCAAAATGTTATGAATGGTTTCCAGTTTCCACAGTCGAAGCGGATGTGATTAGGCTTAGTAGAGGTGGTGACTTGGAGGGCTAGAAAATTTGGTGTGTCCTGGGTTGGTGGCGTTGTTTCTTGAATAGATTGCGATTTTATGGTTCACTTAGAGATCACACTAACAGTTAACATCAGTTCAAGTTCTTCTAGTGTGAGAATCTGAACGTTAGACAATAACAATTGTTTAAGGTGTCACAAACCTTATCATTCAGCCACAGGGCCTAAATTTTCAGATCTACAATGTACAAAGCTAAGGTAAACATCTTAACTCTATCCGTTTGTCATTAAGTAGGCACCTTCTAAGGTTGAATTTGTGACTAGACATCCCTGCTCGTGCCCATTAGTACTCACATAACTACTCTATACAGGCTCAGAAAAACTAGATGTGGTTCGACAGATAATTTAGCATATATGTCGATTAACATTGCTTGATTATGACTTCTGTCAGGAAATTAGTGATATAAGAATGGTTCGATCTGGGGCTTGGTGGTTAAATGGTCGGGACCTTGCCATTTTTGGTACAATGTACTTGTTATATAACTATGACAGTGGTGTCTGAAGTGCTACACTTGTTACCATAAGTGCCAGGGTAATTTAGCGTCTGTGTTGGCCTTACTTGTGTGATTCTATTGACAGAGCTGTTTAAGGAAGTCAGTGTTTCTGAGCGCTGACCTGAAAGGTTTTATATTACCCCATTGTTATACAACAGATGCTGCTGCAATTCATTAATTGAACAGTTGTTGCTGCACATTATTAGAAAAATCTAGTGTATATATTTAAGCCCTGAAAATTTTCGTATTCCTTATGTACAGGTTCTTACCATTGAATGAGCATTCCTCCTCATTTTTTGGTACAATGAAAAATACTAAAGAATTCTAAGATCGTTTATAAGCTATGAGGAAGAACTTTATTTCCTCAGTTGCATTCGACCCTATAAACAAAATTTCTGCATATATGTGATCTTCATTTACCAAAAAAGCTGGCATACTTGTCTGTCTCTCTCTAAATGTGGATTATATTTGCGGCGTTAACTTTCAACAAGTATTTGCAATTTTCAAACGTATATAATCATCACGCTCAACTCAAATAAGTTATAGATGACTATAAATTTTCTGTTGACTATAAATTCTCATTCATCATTTAAGTTCATATCTTAAAAATTAAAAAGTACGTTAAAAATATATATAAGTACTAACAATAAGAATTTAAAACCACCAAAGGATGTGGTTTGACAGATGGAGTTGCTCCTTCCTTAACCAGAGGTCTCTACGTGGCATGAATTCGGATATGATCGAACTTCAATGTAAACACCGAACGTTCGGATGCCGAAACTTAAAAAAATTAGTAAATAAGAATTTAAAACAAATCTCGGCTATCTCTTCATTGTCTACTTCTATCCGTGGAGGAATAACGTCCAATCGTCCATGAAAGGAAGAGACAACGAAATACTACTTTTTTCTTGACTTAATCTGAAGGTTTTATGGTCGTGTAAGTAATTTCTTGATAATCAGCTAACTGTAAATGATAAAATAATTCTTTTATACATGTTGTAATGTTTTGTTGAAGTTAGTTCTCTTTTTTTTTTTTAAAATCCTTTTTAATGTACGTATAAAAAAATTCAAAACGGATCATAATGGTTTTAAATATAATTTATTATCGCTTTATCGATTAATCCATTAAAAAAATTAACTCATTACTTCATCTGTTCCTTTTTAGTTGTCATGTTGCCTTTCTCGAAAGCCATATTTTATTAATTTTTAAATCTAAATTAAATTAAATTAAATTAATTTGATATTTAAATCTAGATATTAAAAAACTATAAGAAAAATATTATTAATTGCAACTTTTTTTATATCAATATAATGAGAAAATACATCTTAAAATGTTCATTCTAAAAATGAAAACTATGACAACTAAAAAAAGGGATCAGAGAGTAAAAATTAGTAATTGACAAAAAGATTAAACCGATAACAAATTCGCTAAATCAATAATCCATTAACAATTAGATCATATTCTATCCATTTACAAAAATGGTCTAGTTTAACTAGACATGAAGTTTAAGAAAAAAAAATTCTTGTATACCTAAACTAAAGTTATATTTTTTTGGTAAACTGTGAACATTAACATAGACAGACAATATTTACACAGAAAAAACACTTTTTAGGACTCATAACTAAAGCGTTAGTCATCTCTGAGCCTCCAAGAACAACAAACTAGTTATAATTTTTGCGAATTAAACTGCTACATTTCCTTGCTTTCCTAGAGCTTTTTACGAGTTTAATCCTCTCTATAATTTCCTTCTTGATCTGTGTAATGACATACTCTATGTTTACAATTTTTCCTTTGAATTGTTTATGGTTTCTCGTCTTCCAAGTGTGGTAGATCCTTGCCTCCATAATTGTTGCAGCCAATTCTTTCCTGAAACAGTGAAACGTCTTCAATGTCTCTCCCTTGTCCATTTTAAACACGATAGCACTTGATTTCCTGGTACTTCCTTGCCCATTTACATTCAAAGAATAGGTGTAATTGAGATTCCTCTTTGTTGTCATCACGTAGCCAGCATGTTTTACATCCACTTGGATTTGAAATTTTCCCATTCTCTCTTTTGTTAACAATCTATCTTGATTGGCCAACCAAAGAATGAATCTGTGTCCAGGTCGTAACATGGAGCTCCACACCAGATCAACTTCCTTTACTCACTCCAAACTTCCTCATCAGGTTGAGATAACTTTTGCTTACTGAATATATGCCATTCTCAGTTAAATAATACAGCCTATCTCGATACCAATCAACTATACTTTGTTTGATAGAGTTCAATTTCCTTTATCAGTTACAATCAGCTGGAGAAATACGATTCCATATATTAAATATATAAAAATATTTTTTAATCTTATAAACTTGAACACGTCATGCGATAAAGTGAAAATAAAAAAGAAAATAAATTATTTTTTTAAAACAAACAAAAAAGGGAACACAGATTTTTTTTTTAAAACAAAGAACAAAAGAAAAACAGATTATTTTTTTTTAAAACAAAGGGAATACCTTTTTTCTTTTCTAACCAGAGTTGCTGGTTTGTATTAATTTTGACTAATTACTCCCTCCGTCCCATTTTTATGTGATATCCTTTGAATTGACATGATATTTAAAAAAATAGAAAAATTTTAAAATTTGTAATCTAAAATTATTTTTAATATTATGTAGCTGGAAATCATTTCATTAAGAATAAAAAAAAAATTTCATTAAATTTTTTCTTTTTAAAAGTAAATTATTTTTAATTAAAATAAAATGATATCTTTTTTTAACAGAAAAAAAAGGGTGGCACGGGACAGTACCCTGGTGAGCGCCAATTCGAACTAATAAACCAAAAAAATGGTTGACAAGTCAATGGGAACAAAAGGAGTATAAATATTTATCGGCCTAAGTCCATATAATAAAAATATTTGTATTTTTCACTTAAATACTTTAATTAACATTAATTTTTATTGAGGACCTAAATTATTGAAAATACATATGTATTAAATATAAAATATTAATTTGACAAAAAATGTAAAACTTATATAATTCACTTGCACTTTATATTTTATATTAAATCAGTCAAATTATTATTTTGTATTCAATATATATATATATTTTGAATAGTTTAGATATTGGTAAAAATTAATCTGTTGAAATGTTTTTGAAAATTCCGACAAGTTATTTATTTATTCCTAACAAATGGGCGCATTTATTCTTTGAGTAATTCAGTCTGCTACTTCCTCTTTTCGCAAGTACATTTTCTCTCTCATCATCTACTCGAATCGCGAGACCTATAAACCATTTTCTGGTGCCTCGAGTAACTGCTGCTTCTTCGTATCTGCATACCAGGTGAATAAAACAACACCGTCAGAACGTCGCCGGACGGCGAAAAAATGGAAGGAGTACATGAGATAGGAAATCCACCTCCGCCTTTTCTGAGCAAGACGTATGACATGGTGGATGATCTGTCCACGGACTCCGTTGTGTCGTGGAGTAAGAGTAATAACAGTTTCGTTGTCTGGAATGTGCCCGAGTTTTCTAGGGATATTTTGCCCAAGTATTTTAAACACAATAACTTCTCCAGCTTCATCAGGCAGTTGAATACTTATGTAAGTAAATTAATATAATTCTTCTTTGTTTCGTTGTTCTTAATCCTCCTATATTTCGATTTATGCTTTTGCTTGTGATGTTCCTGTTTGCAGCGATTTACTTAAACCCTGTATAGCGCACTTTTTTTTATATTGTTGGATTTGCTATGGTAATTGTTTCTGCGAAATTTATTTACGTTTTATTTGTTGTTTTAGGTGTTTTTACTTGGATCGCTTGTGTTCTAGCTCTCACTATAAGATAGCTTATTTGACTTCTATTTGTTGATATCTTATCCTGAGATTTGAGATTATGTATGATTGAGTTGGAAAGATGCAGAAAACTTGAGCAAATAGACAAAAACTTTCTATCTAATTGGAATGGACTTAGAGTTTCTGATTTAGTATATTCTTCCAGAATATCATTCAAAGGTTTCAGGTACACTGGGTACAATGTGATACTGCAACAATTCTGTCCAGGTTCAATGTTCTAAGTAATTGATCCACGATGAGAATCTCTTCTAAGGAGGGTTCACATGTCATTCTCTGTTGTCTTTTGGTTACGGGCAACCTTAACTATTTTTACAGTTTGCTTTCACATGTCATTCTCTGTTGTCTTTTGGTTACGGGCAACCTTAACTCTTTTTACAGTTTGCTTTCCCCTTTCATTAACCAGGGTTACAAGAAGGTTGATCCAGACTGCTGGGAGTTTGCAAATGAGGGATTCCTAAGAGGCCAAAAGCACCTCTTGAAGACTATAAGAAGGAGAAAACCCTCTCAAATGCAAGTTCATCAGGAGACTGCCTCCCAAGTGCAAAGTTTATCTGTTGGATCTTGTGTTGAAGTTGGGAAGGTTGGAATTGAAGAAGAGGTGGAAAGGCTTAAAATAGATAAAAATATTCATAGGGAGGAGCTAGTCAAGTTGAGGCAGCAGCAGCAGGCAACAGATCACTGCTTGGAGAATGTTGGGCAGCGTCTTCACTTAATGGAGCAAACGGAACAGCAAGCGATGTCATTCCTTGCTAAGGCCTTGCAGAGCCCTGGCTTTATAGCTGAACTGGTTCATCAACAGAATGAAGGTAAAAGACATATTACTGGGATGAATAAGAAGAGGAGATTCCCCAACCAAGAAGATGAAAATTATGCAGGCAAGCAGGTCAGTACTTTGCATGACAGGCAGATCGTACGTTACCAGCCGTTAATGAATGAGGCAACAAAAACATTGCTGCAGAAGATCCTGAAAACTAATACATCTGGTAGGCTGGAAACCAAAGTTAAGAATACACATGGTTTCTTGACTAATCGTGCCCGATCTTCTGAAAATATATTAGAGATTGGTGGTATATCCCCTCATATTTCTGAGTTTACACTTTCACAATTGCCAACTTCTTCACAATCTCATCTGATGTCAGATTCAAAATTTCCGTTCAACTCTAGTTTATCTGTCATTCCTGAGATCCAGTATTCCCCTAGTCTGGTTCCGGGGGAATCCAAAGTCCCTCAGTTAAATGCGCTCAACTCTCAGGCAGACCATGTGAACCCTGAATTTTCAGGTCATGGGATCAATAGACCGAAAACTCTTGAACTAACTGACCTTAAGCAGTCGGAGACCTGGGATATGCCATACACTGACACAATGCAAGGTATTGTGGATGGTGTAGCATCCATTTTCCCTGATGATGTCTTTTCGGACGAGATGCCTAAGCTTCCTGGCATTAATGACATCTTCTGGGACCAGATTCTTTTAGCAAGCTCTCTCACTGGCGATAAGGATGAGATGGGTTCTCTGGCATTAGAAGATGGTTTGGCAAAAGAAGAGGATGTTCCAGGAGTTAAAGATAATGATCGTGATAAGCTGAAGCATATGAGTCATCTTACTTAACCAGATGGAGATTCTCGCATCAGGATCTCGCAGTGAATGAACTTGTGAATTTATTTGAATCCGGGAAACATCAGAGGTAGAAATTTTGTTTGTTATTCACTATGATGAGCTTATTACTTCCCTATCCCTTTGATAAACAGTTGTAAATTTCTTGCCATTTCTTTAAATTTTTTAATTTTGATTTTCACAAAAACTTTTTTTATTTTTAAACCGAAGTTTTTGTAATTCTAGCTTATTCGAAAAACGATGCATGCAGAACTCTTGCTTGAAATTTCTTGTTGAGTTAATTCTTATTTTGTAGTGGGAACAGAGATGTTTCTTTGGTTTTAGACTTTTATCTATTGACATTCTGTATTATATGGGTGGGTGGATGACATCTCGAGGTAGAGTCAGGTTTCAATATTTCTTCAATTCCTTTCAGGATCTTTTATTCCTAGGTCTAGTGTTATTTGCATGTTTTAATCTTTCCAACATTATAGTTTTGCTTTGAGCACAACTACTAGAACCTTTGTATGCTTGGAGAGAGCATAGGGACTTTTAAGTTTCTGATCATGTTTCTGTGGTTTTTGTCAGGTGAATTCTACTGGTGGACAGCAATGCTTTTCCAGGTAACTGGTCTTCACCACAGATGAAATTTTGAGTAGAAAAACATGGTATCTGCTTAATGCATTTCAATTCAAACAGTTGGAGTATTTGGATATTCTAGTTACCATGTGGGAGCTGGAAAGGTTGCTAAACGTTTGTCGCTGGTGGGTATATATAGAATTTACTTTTAACATTATGGAATGACAATGAGGATTTGACTCAGATGTAAGTACAATTTTCAAGAAATGTGATAAGTGTTAATCTGCAAAGGTTACTTTAAAGAGATTTCTCCCATCATATAGTCGTTTCTCTTTTCCAGATCTGATGAGCTTATCAGTCATGAACGTATTTTCCTTTTCCACTTTTCTTATTATCAGATTAATATTTGGTCATTCTGAACATGTAAAGTATTTGTGCTCATTCTTTGTTTTCAGCCATATTTTTGGTTAGATTTCTCTTTATTGCTTGCTATTTTCTGAGAAATAAAGGAAGAAGCTTTATTTTTGCATGTGCAAAGTTTTCATTTGGGTTATGGTCATTTTTGCATGTGCAAAGTTTTCATTTGGGTTATGGTTGCTGTAAACACCATGTGGGTAAGATTTTTCCGGATTACCAATGTTTGATGGAGATTAATACCCGCTGTGGTAAATGCACTCAATTATGATAAGGATTAATCACAATAGCCAATAGGTATTTGGTTTTCCCTAGCTTTGGCTTGACGTTGATAATATCTTTTCTTGCCTGTAGAAGCAATTGATTTTTGCCTTTGTTGGGTCAGGTGGAGGCGTAAAGCTCAAGCAATAAATTTTTGTACCCTTTGTTATGTAAATTAGATATAGAACTTCTATTCTTGCAAGGACAGAAGAATGTCAGTGAGCTAAGGGAGGACTGGGAGGATATTGTCTCTGAAATACTAGAAAAATGGTACTCCCTCTGTCCCAATTTATGAGACATTTTTTGTTTTTCGAGTTAAAAAGTTAAAGTTTGACCAGAATTTGTGCAGAGAATCTTCAAACTTTTTAAATGAAATTTATATATTTTTAAACTACATAAAAAGTACCTATAAGTCTCAATAATTGACAATTCAAAATATTTAATAGATTTATGAAAAATTTATGGTCAAAGATAGATTTGCTTGAATCTCGAAATCCGAAAAGTGTCACCTAAGGAGGGTGTAGTACTTAGTAATTTACTTGCTAACGCGATTGTTGAATACCAATCTGTGGCTATATCTGGGTCTTTGAAACGAAGAGGAGCTTCAATGCTATATTAGGACTTATGACAACGGTCACGGGATCAAGCTCGGGAATAACCTCTTGTAGAAATAACTTATGAAAATTAAGATTAAATTCAACCGACACAATGTGGTAGCTTGATGAGTCATGAAAATACGACTTTTACGACGCTTAAAACATAGAATTATTGGGTGTTCTCGAGCGGTGTTATTGGTTTAATAGGTATGTTTTGATGTTGTGCAGGAAAATGACTAAGGCATGGGAAATGGCGGAAAGCACAAGGAACGGGTGAAAAAAATGAAGCCAAGTGTCGAACCACGGAAGGCCCACACGGGCCGTCTCACGCCAGACGGTCCGTGTGGCCGACCGTGGCACGACACGAGTCACACGGTCAGTCCACACGGCCCGTCTGACACCAGACGGACCGTGTGACAGACCGTGTACTTGACGTAGCTCGGAAGACAAACCCGTCGAAAATTAAAGAAAGCGTGCAAGGAGATTTATACGGAGGATCCACACGGTCCGTCTCACTCCACACGGACCGTGTCACGGGACGTGTAAGTGACGTAGTTCGAAGGGCCTTCGTCGAAAATATCAGAATTCGTGCAAGTGAATTGACACGGAAGAACCACACGGCCCGTCTCACGCCACACGGGCCGTGTCACGGACCGTGTGGGTACAGCCAACCACCAGACGGTCCGTTTACACGGACCATCTCACCTCAGACGGTCCGTGTAACGGACCGTGCCCCGTGCCGAAATTATTTTCCTAAATTATGTCAACTTAGTTTTTGCTTTGTATAAATAGGATGTTATTTTATTTTATTAATCTTCTTCGTTTTGACGATAGAAACTAGAGAGAACAAGGAGAAAAACTTGAGTTTTGGCTTTTGTAATTCGAGAGAATCACGTTTGTGATTATTGTTCAAAGCTTGTAACACGGATTCTTGCTTTTCAATCGTAAGTCCATCTTTATGTTTTCTTCTACTCATTGTGGGCAAATTATTAACAGTATGCTAGGCTAAACCCACAACTAGGGTTGTGGGAACCATGACGACCCAATTAAGATAACGCAAACTGGGGGTAGTTCGTTCAAATAAGCAACGCATGTATGGTTAGATTCTTCGTTTAAACTTCTCCTTAATGAGTCGACGCATTAGGGTAAGCCTGTATTCGTTACATGCCCGGAAGGGATGTAGTGATTGGGAAAAGAGTCTAACAACAGAGATTCAAGGTCATGAACCTAGTCTAAGTGCCTGAGACCGAAAGGTGAGGGTATTCTGAGATCAGAAACAACGGTTAGTATTGCAGACACTCGGAGACCGAGAGGAGAGGAGTGAGATATACCGAGAAAAGACCGAAAGGTGACCTAGGTATTAAGTAAGTTGTAGATTTTGCATGCATCATCAGGAACGAATTCACAAATCCAGTTTAGTTGTCATAATTGTATGTCATGGGGAACACAACCCTAGCTTCTCTCTATCTGTCTAAGAATCGGAGCACCTCTATTAATTACTTTACGCAATTAGTTAAGTTAAATAGCGCAACCCCCCATTTACTTTATGTTTGTTTATCTTGGGAATAGCATTTACAACTGAAAGCCAGTACTAATAGAATAATTCTTACGTGTTCCCTGTGGGATCGACCTCAACTCTGGTTGAGTTCTATATTTGACCAACGACCGCTTTACTCTTCTATTTGGAGTGTAATTTGGGCGTATCAAATTTTGGCGCCGTTGCCGGGGAACGCGGCAAGGAACTAGTCTATTAGTTGCTACTTTCAGCTTGTAAGTCTAGTCCCTGATTTTACTTTGTTTCTTGTTTTTGTCTTTGTAGGGGCTCAGCTTTGCATGCCAAGTACCCGCAGCAAGGGTGCAACACTTATTCCCTACGATCCGGAGCTTACCAAGTCCGTTCGCAGAATGAATGCCCAAGATCGTGAAGCAGCAAGGCAGAGGGAGTTGGCAGTGAATCCTGCAGCTGGAGGTCAGGATGGGTTGGGTGTGGATGATCTTGCTGGTAACATGGTACCACCAGCAGCACCACTTCGCCAGGTACCACTTGTACCACCTCAGCAACACCAACCCCCGGTGAGACCTCAAGGCCCTCCGTACCCGCCAGCTGTGCTAGATGATGAGGATGATGCCGGGTCTACTGGGGCAATAGTACTCCCACCACTGCCCGCTGGGATCAAATTCACGATCACCAGCACCATGCTGCAGATGTTACAGTTGAAGGGGATGTTTACTGGAGCGGCCACCGAGGATGCAAATCAGCACTTGATTAACTTCTTAGCTACCTGTCAGTCCTCCGAAATTCCAGGAGTTAGCCAGCAAGCGTTGAGGCTGAGGTTATTTCCGTTGTCTCTGTCTGGGGAGGCAATAAGGTGGCTAAATGAGCTCCCCCACGATTCCATCCGCACATGGGGGGAACTAAAGGAGGCCTTTCTGGAACGATTCTTCCCTGCGTCACGGCAATTGAAACTCAAAGATGAGATCGGATCCCATAAGCAAATGCCGAACGAAGCGCTGTATCAGTCTTGGGAAAGATTTAGGCAAAAGCTCAAGCAATGCCCAAATCACCATCTCACTGATGAACACTTGAAGGCAGTCTTCTACAGGTCTTGCAACTTCGTTACCAAGCCTATCATTGATGCAGCTTGTGGAGGGTCATATATGTCCAGGACTTTCCCGGACATCGTGGTCATCTTAGACCAAGTGGCAAAGAACAACAGGGCATGGTACACTAGAGAGGCAGACTGCTCAGGGATGGTATTTGAGATGAGTGAGGCGCAGCGCAAGAAGGAGGAAGAACGGGACCAGGACATGGCCCATATGCGGACACAAATTGATTTGCTGTCAAAGAAGTTCCTTGGTGGGAGCACTGAGAAAGTCAAAGCAATGGAAGCACTACCTAGGTATGACGATCAAGGCAGCAAATATGATGAGGAAGCACAGTTTCTTGGTAGTCAGGGGGGCTACCGAGGTTTCAACTCCGGTAACCAAGGTCGGAACTTCAATCGGGAGAATTACCAAGGGAACTGGCAGAACAGGGATGGCTACAGAACCCGTGATCGCCAGAACGAGGGCGGCAGCAACTCCAAGCTAGAGGATATGATGACAAAAGTCCTAAGCAAAGTGGAGGCCACTGAGGCAGGGGTGCGAGATGTCAAGAGCGAAATTTCCAATGTTAGGCAGCTGGTAGATTCGCACTCCACCTCAATCAAGCAGTTAGAGCAGCAGATGGGACAGCTTTCGGCGGCGTTTAATCAGAGGAAAGTTGGGTCACTCCCGAGTGACACAGTGCAAAACCCGAAGAACGATGGCCACTGTATGGCGATCACCACGAGAAGTGGTCAGGTACTTGCTAACCCAGTTGCTGTTTCTAATGCAGGTCAGGTGAAAGTCGATGACAACATGCCTGGCCCTATGGAGGGTCAGGTAGACATTGGGAGTGATGAACCTGAGGTGGTGGTAGCAGAACCCGTGGTGACCAAGAAGGCAGTAGTGACAGACTCCCCCAGTCACCCAAGTCTGCCAGCCATCCCAAAACCAAGGCCACCATTTCCCCAAAGGCTGCAAAAGAAGGCGGAGGACGGCAAATTCCAGAAGTTCCTATCCATGTTAAAGGAGTTGTCTGTGAACATACCTCTGGTGGAAGCGCTTGAACAAATGCCTGGCTATGCTAAGTTCATGAAGGACTTAATTACTAAGAAGAGGACAGCCACAATCGAGCCAGTCGATAATTTACACCACTGTAGCGCCATCGCCACAAGATCTTTGGTAGAAAAGAAGGGAGATCCGGGGGCGTTCACCATCCCATGCACCATTGGTGCTTATAACTTTGCACGGGCGCTTTGTGACCTAGGTGCCAGCATTAATTTGATGCCGTTGGCAGTTTACCAGCAGTTGGGCTTGGGAGCCCCCACACCCACGACCATGCGGCTATTGATGGCGGATAGATCAGTAAAGCGGCCCGTGGGAATCCTGTACGATGTCCTTGTTCGGGTGGGAAGGTTCATCTTCCCTGCCGACTTTGTCATCCTTGACTGTAAAGTGGACTTTGAGGTACCAATCATACTTGGAAGGCCATTTTTGGCAACCGGCAGGGCACTGGTGGACGTTGAGCGAGGTGAACTCACATTCCGGTTAAACACCGAAGAGGCGAAATTCAGTGTGTGTGCTGCCATGAAAAGGCCTAAAGAGTTAGCTGTGATGTCCATTCTGGACATTGATGACGCAGATGTTTCTGAAGCCTCCTTGGAGGAGAAGATGACTGTGGACACACTGGCAGCAGTGCTGATGAACTTCTCAAAAGATGGTGTTGAGGGGTACAACGACACCATCTATGCCTTGCAGGGCATGGGGACCAGACCGTTCGTGCCAAGAAAGTTGGACTTGGATCTGCAAAATAGGCCAACACCTCCGGCGAAACCCTCTATTGAGGAACCGCCTGTTCTGGAGCTCAAGGAGCTGCCGCAACACCTCAGGTACGCATTTTTAGGTACTAACAACACTCTTCCTGTGATTGTGGCTGCAGATCTTCAGGAACATCAGGTGGAGGCATTGTTGGGGGTCCTACAGAAGTTCAAGCGCGCCATTGGATGGACCATTGCTGACATAATTGGCATCCCTCCAGGCATCTGCACTCATAAAATCAAGCTCGAGGATGACTGCGTGCCTAGCATTGAGCATCAGCGAAGGCTTAACCCACCCATGCAAGAGGTGGTGAAGAAGGAGATCATTAAGTGGCTGGATGCTGGGGTGGTGTATCCAATCTCGGACAGCAAGTGGGTGAGCCCAGTACAGTGCGTCCCCAAAAAGGGGGGCATGACAGTGGTCGTTAATGACAAGAACGAGCTCGTCCCACTGAGACCTGTCACCGGATGGCGAGTGTGCATGGACTATAGGAAGTTGAACAAATGGACTCTAAAGGACCATTTCCCCATGCCGTTCATGGATCAGATGCTAGACAGGCTAGCAGGGCGAGGATGGTATTGCTTCCTCGACGGATACTCGGGGTACAACCAGATCTCAATAGCCCCAGAAGATCAGGAGAAGACCACCTTCACGTGCCCGTATGGGACGTTTGCTTTCAGGAGGATGCCGTTTGGGCTCTGCAATGCCCCAGCTACTTTTCAACGCTGCATGATGTCCATCTTTTCAGACATGGTCGAAGACACCCTTGAGGTATTTATGGACGATTTTTCCGTAGTGGGTGATTCTTTTGATGATTGTTTGCAGAACCTTAGCAAGGCACTGCAGCGCTGTGAAGCGGCCCAGTTGGTTCTGAATTGGGAGAAGTGTCACTTCATGGTCAAGGAGGGCATAGTCCTTGGTCATAAGGTGTCAGAAAAGGGGATAGAGGTGGACAAGGCAAAGATTGAGGTCATTGAGAAATTGCCGCCTCCTATCTCGGTCAAAGGGGTCCGGAGTTTCCTTGGGCATGCGGGATTCTATCGCCGGTTTATTAAAGATTTCTCTAAGATTGCACATCCATTGTGCAAACTGTTGGAGAAGGATGTTAAGTTCCACTTTGACGATGCATGTCGACAGGCGTTTGAGACCTTAAAACTGAAGCTCATTTCAGCGCCTGTAGTGGTTGCTCCTGACTGGGACGCTCCGTTTGAGGTGATGTGTGACGCGAGCGGAGTTGCTGTGGGTGTTGTGCTGGGACAGAAGCGGAACAAAATTTTCCATCCTATCTACTACGCCAGTAAGACGCTGAATGAGGCTCAAAGGAATTACACTGTCACAGAGCAGGAGTTGCTAGCCGTAGTGTATGCCTTCGACAAGTTTCGAGCATATCTACTGGGCACGAGGGTGATCGTCCACACTGACCACGCCGCACTCCGGTATCTCATGGCCAAGAAGGACGCTAAGCCTCGCTTAATCAGATGGGTGCTCTTGTTACAGGAGTTCGACTTCGAAGTCCAAGATCGTAAAGGCACGGAGAATCAAGTAGCGGACCATCTCTCCAGGTTAGAGGACGCAGCCCGGGCCAATGAGTGGGCGGACATCGATGACTCGTTTCCCGATGAGCAGGTATTAGCCGCTTCTGCGGACCTAGTCCCTTGGTATGCTGATTTTGCTAACTTCCTGGTGAGCGATATTATGCCGGAAGGCCTTAACCCTCACCAGAGAAAAAAGTTTTTTCATGATGTGCGCAGGTACTTTTGGGATGATCCATATCTATTCAGAACATGCGCAGATGGGGTCATCCGACGATGTGTCCCTGAGGCAGAAATGTTGAGCATCTTGGAAGCCTGCCACTCCTCTCCAGTGGGGGGGCATCATGGTGGTGCCAGAACTGCCAAGAAGATCCTGCAGTGTGGGTACTACTGGCCCACCATCTATAAAGATGCCCATGATTTGGTGCAGGGGTGCGACCAGTGTCAGCGCCAAGGGAACATCTCAAGGCGTCAAGAGTTGCCCATGACCCCCATTTTGGAGGTGGAACTGTTTGATGTATGGGGCATCGACTTCATGGGCCCGTTCGTGAGCTCGTATGGGATGAAGTATATCTTGGTGGCTGTGGACTACGTCTCCAAATGGGTGGAGGCAATAGCGCTGCCTAACAACGACAGTAAGAGTGTGGTACAGTTCCTGAGGCGGAACATCTTTGCTAGATTTGGGACTCCCCGAACTATCATTAGTGATGGGGGCTCCCACTTCTGCAACTTGTCCTTTCGGGCTGTACTGGCAAAATATGGGGTACGCCAACACAAGGTGGCCACACCCTATCATCCGCAGACAAGTGGACAGGTCGAAGTATCCAACCGGGAAATTAAGGAGATCCTAACCAAGTCTGTGAACGCCACAAGAACGGACTGGGCTAGGAAATTAGATGACGCATTGTGGGCCTATAGGACAGCTTATAAGACACCCATTGGTATGTCTCCATATCAGCTGGTGTTCGGTAAAGCCTGTCATCTACCAATTGAGTTGGAGCATAAGGCACTGTGGGCCCTCAAGGCCCTGAATATGAACTGGAAGGAGGCAGCCAACATGAGGTTGGACCAGATGAATGAGCTGGATGAGTTTCGTCTACAGGCTTACGAGAGTGCTACTCTGTACAAGAATAAGATGAAGGCTTACCATGATAAGCTCATTGCCCCACGAAGCTTTGATGTTGGTGATAGAGTGCTACTCTACAACTCCAGATTGAGGCTATTTCCAGGGAAGCTGAAATCAAGGTGGTCTGGCCCGTACAAGATCACACTAGTGCTGACTAATGGAGCAGTTGAGTTAGAAACGGGTGACGGACACCGCTTCAAGGTTAATGGGCAGCGCGTAAAAAAGTACTTGGGCGCTGCAGAGGAATCCTCGGTGATAGAGGTTCTCCATCTTGACGAAGTCTGAGTAGTCAAGACCTTCACGTCGAGCCGTGACGTTAAACCAAGCGCTAAATGGGAGGCAACCCATCAAAAAAAAAAAAAAAAAAAAAAAAAAAGAAAAAAAAAATATATATATACATATATATATATATATATATATATTTAATTCATTCTTGCGAGGAAAAAAAAGTACACTGACTTATGATTTTTCTTGGCTTATTTGTTGTCTCAGGGAAGGATGCACATGGTGGCAAGGAAGGCCAATTAGGCGTACGGGCAAAAAGGAAGGTCAAAATTCCCCAAGGGGAACCGCACGGCCCGTTTACACGGACCGTCTGACACCAGACGGACCGTGTAACGGTCCGTTGAGGCGTCCCCTTCAGGTGAGCGAAAATACCCAAGGCACCGCACACGGCACGCTCACACGGTCCGTGTGACGTTGAACGGACCGTGCGCCGAACCGTGTGCACGCCTCGAGTCGTGTCACGAAACGGCCCACAAAACGGGCCGTCTAACGTTAAACGGTCCGTCTGACGGACCGTTTGGCGTGCGTCTCGGGACCGAGCACCGCCGCCCATCTCCGCGACACGGCGCGTGCCACGTGGCACGGCCCGTTCCCCCACACGTCTTGGGCCACGAAAAGTTGGGTATTTATACCCTCTTTTCATATCCTTTCTTTCCCACACTCAAATTTTTCTCTCTTTCAAACCCCCACACGCCTCACTCTCTTCCTCACAACATCACACGATCCGTCACCCAATCCTTAGGCAAATTTTTCAAGTCTCAAGTCTATTTTCCTCATTCAAGTAAGTTTCTTTGATTTAGTTTGCTTTTGAGTTTCAATTAGTTGCTCTTTGGTTTGTTGTGGACACTTTGCTTTTAGTTTTGTTCTTGTGAGTAAGTGTATGCATACCCTTCGTGATTGTGACGTCGATATCTCCCTAGATGCTTGATTCGTTGAATCTTTGTTAATGGGTAGTCTTAACCACCATTGTTGCTTTGTTGAACTCTTGAAACATAGGGTTTTATGATTTTTGGTTGGTTAAAATCGGGTTTGGGTTGTAAAATGTTGATTGGCTTAGTTTGAGTACCCGATCCGGCGTTTTTAATGCCCCATTGTGCGTTAGAACTCCAAAAATCCGTCATGGGGCTGACTGGGGACGACGACCGTGACACGGTCCGTTACACGGACCGTGTGACCTCACACGGTCCGTTTCACGGACCGTCCGTGTCGCCCCCGCTGCATGCCAAGGCACGCCACACGGTCCGTTCGCACGGACCGTCTGACCTTACACGGTCCGTGTGGCGGCCCGTCCCACGTCCCTTGGTCGCCTCGCCTATTTACGCTGTCACACGGGCCTCTACACGGCCCGTGCCTCTCCACACGGCCCGTGCAAAATTCCCTATGATAGACCGGGTGACGCCACTCTTAAGGGTTTTTGTCACTTTATTTCCACAGGGGAAGTCTGAGTACCCGTTAGTGTGTTGTCCCAAGCTTTCTGGCATAACTAATATGTTCTTTATCCGTTGTGTTGGATGCAGGATTAACATGGCCCCACGTCTACGCCCTCGCCCACGCCGCGACGAGCAGGAGTCACGTCTCCGGGATTCAATCACTGAATCCTCCAGTCTCAACCCGGGGAGTGACTCAGGCAATGACTCTGACGGCGGGTCAGCTGTGCCGTCACCACCCCCTCGCACTGCCCGTCCCCGTCCAGTGCGACGCTACATCGCTTCAGATTCTGAGGAGGAAGCTCCTGCAGCAGGGGTGGCAGAGGAAGCTGCAGTTCCGGAGCAGGAGGATGAGGCTGGCACTCCAGTCACTGCCGAGCACGATGTTGGAGGTGAGGAAGATATCTTGCTCCTCCGCGACAGCGATGATGAGGCCACCCAGCAGGCGGTTGCCCGGACTTCTGACCCGGAAACCGCCAAGTGGCTCCTGATCTTTTTACGGCGAAGATGGTCAGTCCCGGGAGCTAAGGAGGTCTACGTCAATGGCATCACCAAAGGTACGGGTGGCTATCAGGGGAGGCCAATTATCCCGGAGATGCGGGTGCTAGTGGACAAGCTGGACTCCATTCCGGAAATACGCAATGCCTTTGCTACTTATCAGTTTGGATGGATGGCCGACCCTCCTGGTTACTATGGCCCAGATATGATCGCTGAATTCTACTCCAGCTATGCAGCCAGCCTTCTTGCCTCCATAGAAGGCAACTTGCCCAGACGTGCAAAGAAGCGGTTTGCTTCCCGATTGTCTCATCGGGACTATGTCACCATCCGGGGGACGCAGGTGGACATCTCGGCGGAGACGATAAACAGATTTTTGTTTGGCCCTGATTACCGTGCCCCTCCGGATGGGATTTTCATGGCTCACTATGTCAACGTCTCTGATGAGGTTCATATCGCCGATCCGTCTACCCGGGCCAGGGAATTACCGTGGATGGCGGAGCATATTGCACTTCAGGGGGTAGAGGCACCTTGGGTAAATGACCCCAAAATTCCTATTACAAAGGCCTCCCTTACCTTTGTCGCCAAGTTTTGGTGGTCGGTGGTGCGGGCCCGACTCAGACCCACAGTCAACGACAACACGCTCCAACTTTCCCATGCTGCGTTGGTCGCGAGTTTGGTGGCCCGCCTTGGTATTAATGTGGGTCGCGTGATTGCGATGGAAATAAAGGATCGTGCCCTCTCCGAACGCGCAGGTATGTCCTTTCCTTGCCTGATTCGGGCACTGTGCAAGCAGGCTCGTGTTCCCACCACGCACTTCTTGGACAAAAAGATCGCTCCGAAAGGTGTTGTGAACATTGCCATGATTAAGGACATCGCCAACCCACTGTATCACAGTCGATCCCGGCGATTTGGGGTTCCAGCACAGCTGCCTCGGGCTCCCCCACAGCAGCCTTTGCCTTTTGCGGAGCCATCCTCAGCCCCCCAGACGGATACAGCTACTGAGCAGCCCGGGGGCAGTGGCGCCGCACCTCCGACACATCCGGGCTACACTTATGTCCCCTACGACCTCCTCGCCCGCATGGTTACAGAGCAGAGGCAGACACGGGCGATTGTTGACCAGATGGTGGTCCGGGTGCCACAGGTAGTACAGACTCACGTGCAGTTGGCTAAGGATGAGCTTCGTGCTGAACTACGTGGCCAGATCCAGAGTTTGCAGGAGCAGTTTAACCAGTGGGAGAACTACCTCAGCCGCATGTTTGGCAGCATGACCGGTGATGAGGTAACTCAGATAATGCAGGGGATGCAGGTCATGAAGGACAGAATTGACGAGCTGTACGCACGGTACGACAGCACAGCGGCCACTCCGGCTCCACCACCTGACTCGTTTGCATCATTGTTTAGTGCCCCGATGGAGCCGAGCTTGACTGAGGGCTGGGGGATACCGATCATACCTCCTGCTGCCCAGGTACCCGTTCCAGCGGCGTCGGGTCATAAGGACAAAGGGAAGCGCCGCAGTCAGCGCACAAGTCCACCTGAGGACCCACAGCGTGAGGAGGCACGGCAGCTGCGCAAAGCCTTGAGAGCACAGAGGCGTGAGGCTGCTGCACGGGAAGAGCAGGCGCGCCTCGCATATGAGGCTGCCCGGACAGGAGCCTCCGGGAGTACTAGGGAGCCCGCTGATGATGTTGCCTGCCAGGACCCACCAGTTGGATCGGGCCATGATGACCCCCCCTGACGCCTAAGGCGTCCCAGGTATGTCCCGCTCCCATTTTGTTGCTTTGATTGGATATTATGGTGCTATGAGGACATTGCACTGCTTTTTGATTGGGGGTGGGGCATCTTATCTTTACCCTGAGGAGTTTTTCTTGCCATGTTTCTTTTCTCTGAAGGTGTATTATCTAGTAGAACTGGCATGTTTAGGTTTATTATGTTTTGTGTGGAAAAGACAAGTGGTTATAAGAGTTTATAGTAACCTCATTAATTTGAAAAATGAAAATCCACGGAACTTGTAGGTGTGTATCCCATACGGACTGATTCTGTGATCCTCTGAAAACACAATGAACATTGTTTAGTTGGCATATTAAAGATTGAAGTCTGACTGTGTTGTGTAGTGCTGAATAGTGGGGGATATGTGCCATGTGTGCGGGAGCGTTTTTGCTTGAATTTAACTGACACACTTGTGAGCTAGAACTTGCCTGGTTGGTCCCCCCTAAAACGATTGAATGAGTGGATTAGGAAAGGATCTTAGGCCATTGTTGTTAAGAAGTCACTAAACCTAAAGAAATGAATTAACCAAATGAAGTTTATCCCTTTGAACCAAATAATTGAGCCTTAATAGACCTTTTCTTTCTTACTACCCAATCCATGTTTCCAATCTATCTGTAGACCATACTCAGGCCCTGGTCGCTTTAAGGACATTGTGAACCTCAACCTAGGCCAAAGGCCTAAGTTGAGGGTGGCTTATATTGGCCCTGGTCCTTGAAAAGACATTGTGCACCTCAACTTGGGCTAAAATCCTAAGTTGAGGGTGGCTAGTGTAAGAAAAACAGAAGAATCGGGATGGAAAAGATCCAAGTGGTGAGAAGAAAAGTTGAAAAAACAAAAGCAAGAATTTTGGGGACGTGAATAAAATGATATAAAAAAAAAAAAAAAAAAAAAAAAAAAAAAAAAAGGGGAAAGCAAAGATTTTGGGAAGCCGAAAGTGGTGGCTGAGTCAAAGCAGGGCCTTGGAACAAAACACTAGTCACTTTGATCTTAAATATATCTCACCCAAGCCCGAGCCTACGTTACAAGCCTTAGAAGTCCTAAAGTGATCCTGAAAAGGTCATTCAAGAGTTAAGGTGGTGAAAATAAAGGCAAGCATATGGTCTACACTCGTGTGTCGGTTGAAAATTCTTTCTGAGCGTGAGTGCTTACATTCCAGTCTCTGTGTGCTACATTATCTCATGGTGTGAGAGACTTCTTTGTAGTAAGGGCACTATCACCGCACTATTCGGGCGCTATACATAACTGGCTTATCTTTCGTCAAGGTCTTAATAGGAGCCAACGAGATATGGTATCGTGTTTAGGTTGATCAAATCATAGTCTGTTGGAATACGCACACATTACAAGTATACATGAGGAGCATGAGGCTAATGAACAAAGGGGTTACTATTTATTTCTTTTTAATTACTTGTCCTTTGTGTGTCGTAATGTGTTTTTGGTCATCGCTTGAGGACAAGCAATAGTTCTAAGTTGAGGGTGTTGATGAGTCATGAAAATACGACTTTTACGACGCTTAAAACATAGAATTATTGGGTGTTCTCGAGCGGTGTTATTGGTTTAATAGGTATGTTTTGATGTTGTGCAGGAAAATGACTAAGGCATGGGAAATGGCGGAAAGCACAAGGAACGGGTGAAAAAAATGAAGCCAAGTGTCGAACCACGGAAGGCCCACACGGGCCGTCTCACGCCAGACGGTCCGTGTGGCCGACCGTGGCACGACACGAGTCACACGGTCAGTCCACACGGCCCGTCTGACACCAGACGGACCGTGTGACAGACCGTGTACTTGACGTAGCTCGGAAGACAAACCCGTCGAAAATTAAAGAAAGCGTGCAAGGAGATTTATACGGAGGATCCACACGGTCCGTCTCACTCCACACGGACCGTGTCACGGGACGTGTAAGTGACGTAGTTCGAAGGGCCTTCGTCGAAAATATCAGAATTCGTGCAAGTGAATTGACACGGAAGAACCACACGGCCCGTCTCACGCCACACGGGCCGTGTCACGGACCGTGTGGGTACAGCCAACCACCAGACGGTCCGTTTACACGGACCATCTCACCTCAGACGGTCCGTGTAACGGACCGTGCCCCGTGCCGAAATTATTTTCCTAAATTATGTCAACTTAGTTTTTGCTTTGTATAAATAGGATGTTATTTTATTTTATTAATCTTCTTCGTTTTGACGATAGAAACTAGAGAGAACAAGGAGAAAAACTTGAGTTTTGGCTTTTGTAATTCGAGAGAATCACGTTTGTGATTATTGTTCAAAGCTTGTAACACGGATTCTTGCTTTTCAATCGTAAGTCCATCTTTATGTTTTCTTCTACTCATTGTGGGCAAATTATTAACAGTATGCTAGGCTAAACCCACAACTAGGGTTGTGGGAACCATGACGACCCAATTAAGATAACGCAAACTGGGGGTAGTTCGTTCAAATAAGCAACGCATGTATGGTTAGATTCTTCGTTTAAACTTCTCCTTAATGAGTCGACGCATTAGGGTAAGCCTGTATTCGTTACATGCCCGGAAGGGATGTAGTGATTGGGAAAAGAGTCTAACAACAGAGATTCAAGGTCATGAACCTAGTCTAAGTGCCTGAGACCGAAAGGTGAGGGTATTCTGAGATCAGAAACAACGGTTAGTATTGCAGACACTCGGAGACCGAGAGGAGAGGAGTGAGATATACCGAGAAAAGACCGAAAGGTGACCTAGGTATTAAGTAAGTTGTAGATTTTGCATGCATCATCAGGAACGAATTCACAAATCCAGTTTAGTTGTCATAATTGTATGTCATGGGGAACACAACCCTAGCTTCTCTCTATCTGTCTAAGAATCGGAGCACCTCTATTAATTACTTTACGCAATTAGTTAAGTTAAATAGCGCAACCCCCCATTTACTTTATGTTTGTTTATCTTGGGAATAGCATTTACAACTGAAAGCCAGTACTAATAGAATAATTCTTACGTGTTCCCTGTGGGATCGACCTCAACTCTGGTTGAGTTCTATATTTGACCAACGACCGCTTTACTCTTCTATTTGGAGTGTAATTTGGGCGTATCATAGCTCACTTAGCGCTCTGAACAGAGATGGTCCCCAATGTCTATAAATTGTTTTACTGTACATCTGTACCTTGAAGGTCTACTGACTTACAAACTATCTACATTAGTAGACTGATGCAGGTAGAACAATCGGAACCCTACACTTGAGAGAGGAAAAGGCTACAGTTTCTCAATTTTGTAACTTGGAAGAAAATTCTTTATGCTAGCACCAGTACAATTATTATTAGCAGGATGACCCCAAATATCACCAACAACAAACAGCTCTGCAAAGAAAATTTGCAAGCATCAATTTTGCCTCAAACTAAAGGCAATTTGTCAGCTATCATAGGACCAGCTTCCATATAGACTCTTACCATTGATGAATTGCATTGTTGGATTTTCGATGCCTTGGTAAGTTGCTTAGCTGCTTGTGCAGTTGCATCATGAGAGCTGTCAATATTGGAACTGATGTCATCTGGCAGATGGGTTTTAGGATGTTAGATCCATTAATAAGATTAGTTATAGTTGGAATTTTGGAGGAAGAAAGACAAAGGTTAATAATCTGAGATATTGGCTAACCGAGCATAGTTCCTTGTTCATGGACCAATAAAGCCAAATCCTTGAACATCTCATTCAGTTCACCAATCTGCTGCTGGATTTCTATTATTCCTTGTTCTCTTTCTTCTATGATGGCCCCGTTAAAAACAATCTCATGTTCCAATTGTACGATGTCCTGTCTGCCATAGAAGCAAAGCCAGGGTTCATTATGAGCAAAAGGACTAGTGGTAGCAATAGGATTTTGTGAAAGCATTAAGAAAATAAGATTACACCAACTTGCCTTGCCATACTGAGACGTGGTTGCTGAAATAAAGTTTTTAAACATACATTGTGAATCAATATAGCCCAAAAAAGAGTGTGTACTTAGTTATGTCCTAACCTTTTGGATTCGAGAAGGATAGAACCACTCTCGGGACTGATAGATGAGCTTATCTGAATCTCTCTGCTTCTGCAAAATACAAATGTAAGATATGAAGATAAGATCACATATGCAATATCCAAGCAAAGTTGACCCACAGGCACTGAGAAATTAGTGAATAATGGTATAGCTGAATAAATAGTTACTAACATCAATGTTTGAGCCTTTCATCTTCCTGCAACTAGTCTGCAGGGTTCCCTGACTTAGGGAAGTGTAAATTCAAGTTAGCTGCTTCTCGAAAGATAGAGCAACAGCTTTGACGAATGTACCATACAAGTAGAAGGTGTTCAGTCGTACAACCTTGAAGGTTATTCCCGTCAAGGTTTAAATTCTAGACTGGCCTCTGAATAGCAGAACTCTCAGAAAGAAAAATAGCAGAAGCATTTGGAGTGGTTAATTACCCAGATGAAATGATTTCCCTAGGGATGGAAGGAGTGTAAGCTGCCTCTCTCTGTGCTGCAAGTTGCTGAGCCTTCTGAAACTTTTTAAGAACAGATTGGAAATCCTTGGCAAGCTTAGCATCAGCAATCTTCTTGGTGACCTGGAGTATAAAAGAAACATTACTCACAAAATTCCCAATGTATGACGCATTCTTCTATCCTTGCTTTTTTGTTCAAATATTTTCATCCACTTACACTAGATTGAGAATGTCGATTAGATTCAATTGCTTGCTTTAGGTTAGCTGAAGTTCCTTTTATCAATTCCCCAATCTGCTGCCTCCTACTGTGGCTGCAGAGAAAAGCAAGAAATTAAGCCCTGTTAACACATGCAGCACTGTCAAATGCCTTTACTAGCTCAATCAAGGAACATGAATACAAGTCTTTACAGTTTGTGGCGGAGTTGAAGAGTGTCTTTGGGGGTTCCAAGGGTGTCAACTAGGCGTTGAAAGTTTGTCAAAGCTGTGTTTATTTGAAACACACCAGCTACTATGGATTGACGGTTATCAGAAGCCGAAAGATTTGTGATGGCTTGTTTTGTTTGTCGTTCCCATGATCCACTTCCTCCTTGAACATACAATGACCTGCCTAATTCAAGATCTTCAAAGCTCATTTCTTTTAACTTACAAAAAAGAATTAGAAATCCGTGTCTACAAAAAAGAGTAGCAAGACTAATGTGTTTGATGCATATGAAAATGGGGAGGTTGCTTTTGAATTGAATTTGAAAATGCATGAGTTTTTTTGCAAGAAAAGAACAGGGGAAGTGGGCGATGTGCCGTGCAAGTGAAAGTATTAGTATTAGAAAGTACAAAACGACGAAAGAAGGAAGGTGCCTAAGCCTTAACGCCTCTGCTATTTCTTTGTTGCAGTTTGAGTTCGTCTTCAGTTTTATCTTTTACTAATACTTCTGTTTTTCAACAGATTTTTTAATCCTGGTTTTTTCTTTTTATTTTTGTTTACATAATCAGCATATAAGATAGCGGAAAATACTTATTTAAACTTAATATTCATACCAAATATTGGCTGCCAATGTGTAACAAAAGACTGTTGGAAAAATATAGTTAAACTCTCACCTATAAATTTTAAGACAGAATCGACAAAGCTTATACGTGTGAAGGTTGAAAATATTGGCAGTAATAATATTAGTGTTAAGAATATAGTGAATTGCGGAGGTCTATTTAAGTACACCAGCAATTACTTGGAGAAGCTTGCAGTAAAATGGGTTATTATTCACGATTATTGAAAATTATTCACACCGAATATTTATCCAGAACTAATGAAATTAACTTTAATAATAATTTTCTTCTTTAAAAAATATATTAATTATGATTAATTTAGTAACATTAGTTTATGTGAAATACATATATTTTGAAGTCGCGAGTAAGCAACAACTTTCTTCTGTAAATGGAGAATGAAATCAATTCATTTTGTAGTTAAAATTTCAACAAAAATAGAATATTCCGCAATATTCTTTCTTGTATTTTTCATTAATATATAGTGGTAACAAATTGAGAATTGGTGGGTAAAGCTTTCGTGTGGCCTTACAGCTTGTTTGGATGTTTTTTTTTCTTCACGATATGGTATGATTATTAAGAGAATGGTTCTGTAACCATGAAACTCAGTAACCATGAAATTTCTCACTTTTTGAAATCTATCAATTTGGTGTATTCATGGTTTTCTTATTTTTTTTTCTAATTATACCCTTATTTAAATTTAAATAGTTCTAATTTATCATTTATTCTTTACTAAATTTTACCCTAATATATGTATTATTTTTGTGTTACTTATTTTTCTCTGCATCAACTTTTGAAACTTTTTTTCACTTCCCATTTTTTATTTCACAGTTTTAACCTATTTTTTGAGTTTTTTTTTAAAAAAAAGTTCTTACTTTTTTTATTTTCTTACATTGTTCGTATGGTTGGGAGATATATTAGCTTCTATGTTTTCCTATTCTATGTATTTATTTTTTTCTAAAAATTATTAAAAAAATATTGATAAATTTAATATTTATACTAATTAAGGACATTTTTGTAAATTTATAAGTTACTATATAATACCATACAGTCAAATCAAACAACAAATTATCATTAAACAATAACAATTCATACGATCTATCCAAACATTGTATGCTGTACGATATCATAAATGGCAAATCACCCTCCAAACAAGCTGTTTTTGGAAACAATAACCTGGTAAAGGTAAATAGGGTGTCCATTTGCCAACTTTTGCGTATAACACGTTCTATTTTTAACTACTCCATAATAATATCTTTTACATCTATCTCTCTTCTTTCTCTCTTTTGGATTCTTCCTCCAATTTTGTATTTTTGGTTCCGTCGATATCCACCAAATTCTTCTGGGATTGGCCTGCTATATTTTTTTATCTCTATCAATGTCGGTAAGTGAATATCTCAACATCTCTATTTCTTTTAATTTGTTGTTACAAATGCTAAGCAATCCCATGCACAAAATATTTGTGACTTATTATTCTATATATGAGATTCGATTTCATTTGTAAATCTCTTAAATACATGAACAAATGACCAAAATAAATATATATCCTTTTTTGTGACTAGTATATATAGGAAATTAGATACAACTTTTAATCTTATAACAATGTATCCGTAGGTGATAATAATATTGTGGCAAATTTTAGAATGTGCGATATTGATTTTTTCGATGGCAGTGAAAAAATTGACAAATAAGTCACCTTTACTGCTACTCTACGAGATTATACCTGAGATTTTCACCTTGCGGCTAGGGGTTGAACAATAATTAAGCCCTTTGTTTTTAAGTCTTGCTGATCTTTTCTCGTTGTTTTGTTGTGATAGGTTAAAACAGTGCAAGTGAACAATGTTTCTTTGGGTGCTAAAGAGCAAGATCTCAAGGAGTTCTTCTCCTTCTCTGGGGATATTGAATATTTAGAGATGAAAAGGTTAGTTTTTTGTTCTTTTTTTGGGGTTTTAACATCTAACTTATCTTTACAAAAGATTTTATATGGTCAGAGGCGCTAATCTAGAAAAGTAAGGTGATAAACAGGGGTAGATGTGCCTATTGAGAATGATAGTAGTTTATTTTATTCCCTTACGCGTATTTTATTTTCTTTTTAGTGAGAGTGAGCGGTCGCAAATTGCTTATGTCACATTCAAGGATCCTCAGAGTGCAGAGACTGCAGTTCTTCTTTCAGTATGTAAACTCTCATTGATCTTGGCATTCTGTAACTTCTTTTTTGTTGTTAATGTTAGTTAAGAAGTTTCTATAATTTCCAGTCTGATTTATTTAATGATGGTAAAGCTGTAATCTTGTTTGATGAAGTACTCCTTTTACATCAACAATGCATGTAGTGTAGTTTCACAAAATGGGGCATGAGAAGGGTAGATACACAATGTTAAACCCTACCTTAGAGGTAGAGAGGTAGTTATGATGGTACATGACCTTTGTGCCAGTTAATTTAGCAAGCATTTAGGAGCTAGTGCCCCCATTCCTATTTCTAAATCCTTCTGAATTATCACTTTGTTTCCTCGATGTGGAATATAGTTTTGTCGTGTGAGACAGAATGGAAATATTGAAGTGTTCCTACTGCAAGTCTCATGGAAATACTGAAGTGTTCCTACTGCAAACTTCTGATAATAGCATTAGTAGGTTAGCTCACATTGTTTGTGTTTTTGTGGTTGTCCCAAATCTTCCCATTTATTATTTGGTTGCTGCCTCATCTGTCCATCTGAGATAAATTCAGATTTTCTTTCAAATTTAGGTTATCGCTAAGGTTAAGAATGAAAGGATACTGCTTATGTTGAGGAACATCAAATGAGCTGATGCACGAAAATGGCAACAATTAGCTGCATGTTTTTACTGTTTCTCTTGGTTAAACTGTCACATGTAAGCTTTTGAGACCATGTACAAGGAGCTATAAGAGCTACTGCATCCATTTACTTGGATAAATACTCCACACACCACTGCTGGTTGGTATCTCCTTTGCGATTAGTTTTATTCACGTGGAGCCTTTTCTTTTCTGTAAGAGCAATAGAAGTTTCAAAGAGGTCCCATATAATCTACTCAATCACAAAAATTAGATCAAGAGGTGGGCAAATAAATAGACTAACAACTCATCCATGAACCCAATGTGGGATTCTTCTGTATGAGGTAAGGGTTTTCCAAGACCAAATAAGTAGACAAACAACTCATTCCCCAACCCATGTGGGAATCTTTTGTATGAGGCGAGGATTGCCCAAGACCAAATAAGTAGACAAATAATTCCTCAACCGAATGTGGGATTCTTTTGTATGAAGTGAGGATTGCTCAAGACCAAATAACTGAATAAGTAGACAAAAAACTCATCCGTCAACCCAACAAGGGATTCTTCTCTGTGAGCTTCCAGTTTTCACCTCCTTTAAGTATTTATTAGTTCGGGTAGCAGTCATAGTTGTATCTATCTTGACTGGATGATTTATGGATTTTCCCTGTTATTGTTAATGTCTATTTTTTATTAATTTTTCTTTGGTGCATGGTTAGGTATCAGTTTGTCTTTCTTCTTTTTTTTCTTTGGGGTGTATGTGAGGGTGGAAAGAGGTATATTAGGCAGATGACAGAGGTGTTTTATCGCAATGCAGCTGACAGGAGATTTATACATTCCCCTTAGCAGCAAAATTATGGTTTCACTTTTAGCACCAAGCACTTAGAAGCGCTTAAAGTCTTGAGGTTTACCATTGCTTCCAGAGAATAGCACAAAGTAACTAGCAAAATCATAAAAGCCTAAGTCGATGCTACATGCGTATGGCCTTCTTACTTCGGCATGATGGCTATAATAGAAGGATCAACATAACTTCAGGAGAAATTGCAGTTTAAAATTAAGGTAATATATTGCATTTCAGCATAGTGTAAAAGTCAATCAGTCTTTCAAGAAAAAGCACAAAACTAAGGAGTTTGGATACTTATCTAATGAACATCTTATTGACAATTTTCCCTATGGATACTCTTACTGTTTTACTATTAAAGTTAGAATTTCTAAGATGTTACAGAGTAAGGAAACTGTTCTACACTTAAAAAATCTGTACCATCATTTTTTCCTCCTCTTCTTCTATCCAGTTAAAAGTGTTGTAATAGAGATACAGATAAAAGCAAGAACATTCTAGTGTAAGTATTGTTGGTTGTTCACTTGGCTTATGTGCTGTTTGATTACAAGGATGAATTGTTTCCAATTCTGAACGTGTCCCTTTGCTGCTCCAATTTTGCGATTGATAAGCTCACTTGCTGTTTCTAGGGGGCTACAGTTGTTGATCAGTCCATCTCAATAGTCCTAGCACCCGAGTACAAGCTCCCACCTACAGCTTCAGTATCACCAGTTGTACGTATAATTTTATGTTTGAAGCAGACTTTCCAGCTTCATTCATCACATGGTTGTCCATAAATGGTGTACTGTTTATATGCGCAGCCAACTGAAAGCACCAATGCAACCGTGGCTGGATTTGCTATTCAAAAGGCAGAGGACGTCGTCAGCAGCATGTTGGCAAAGGGCTTTATCTTGGGCAAGGACGCAGTTGGCAAAGCCAAGGCACTAGACGAGAAACACAAGATCACATCCACTACCTCAGCCACAGTTGCTTCTTTAGACCAAAAATATGGCCTTAGCGAGAAAATCACTACAGGAGCGACCCTCGTGAACCACAAAGTGAAAGAAATGGACCAGAAGTTCCAAGTCTCTGAAAAGTCAAAAACTGCTTTTGCAGCTGCTGAGCAGACAGTTAGCAATGCTGGATCCGCCATCATGAAAAACAGATTTGCTTTGACCGGTGTAACCTGGGCTGCAGGTGCTTTGAATCGGGTCACCAAGGCTGCCGGGGAAGTGGGACAGAAAACAAAGGAAAAACTAGCTGAAGAAGAAAGAAGAACTTTTACAAAAGGTCATGCACAAGAAAATACTGCAACTTCAACAAAAGGTAATGTGCTAGAACATTCTGCAGATTCTGCTAAAGGTGATGTACAAGAGCTTGCTGCAGCGTATGCTAAAGGTGATGTGCAAGAACTTTCTGCAGCTTCTGCTAAAAGTGACGTGCAAGAACTTACTGCAGCTTCTGCTAAAAGTGATGTGCAAGAACTTACTGCAGCTTCTGCAAAACAAGAACATCCCAAGTCCCAAACTGGAATTGAGGAATCTACCAGTCCCTCTCTTCCCCCAACAGCTTAATCCTACATTATTTTGAAAGTAAAAATGCACGATTTACGCTAGTTTGCTATTTGAATTTGAGAAAGTCGTTATGTTTGGTTTGATCTCAAATGTGATACTAATACCTGGAATCTTACCCCTTGTTTGGATGGTTGTTACCCGTTATATTGTATTGTAATGTATTGTTAATTATTACTTAAATTCTATTGTATTGTATCTTATAATTTCATCATTTGGTAACGACGAAAAGACCCATTTTTCGTAACAATCGATTTGGTATGGTTGCGTCCTTATTTTAATATCTTCTCATTCTGACTTTATTTATTTATTTAATAATTTCACTTTATCATTTACCCTATCTTTTCGTGTATCTACCACATGCCTACAATTTTTTGTAGATTTATCATTCAAATTAGAGAGGCGAAGAAAAATACAACCTATCCAAGCATTGTAGTCATTGAAACAATAAAGTACGATACAATACAATACATTATGAAACCATACTTAACAACCATCTAAATTGTTAAAGTAATGACATAATACCATATTTATTATCTTACTAGTTTTTGGGAATGTGCCTTGCGTTTGTTAACCTAACATTTTGTGAGTTTTCAGACTTTTCTTAAGTCTTGACTTTCAAATTTGCTCACTCCCAAAGGCACATATAGCACTTCTCCAACAAATTTGTTCTTGAGTTTTTTATGCCTTTATTTATTTTTTAATGCGCAATTAGTGTACAATATCATCTCTTTCATGTAAATTTCAAATGATTTCTTGCCAAAAAAAAAATGCTAGAAAAAAAAGGGGAAAAGAAATGTGAGAATGAAAAATTAAAGAAATAGTTACTATACTAAAGCTTTCTTGCACTACCATTATAGAATAAACTGCACTATTACTATTGCATACATAACTATAAGGACAAAACAGAGAGACTCAATTTAAAGGTCTTAGAGAACAAAAAAACCTGGCAATGATGTACTTCAGGGATGGCAACGGGGCGGGGCGGACGGGACGGGTAGGGAGCTATGCGGGACGGGTTGAAGTAGTTATTTTTTAAAATTAATGCGGGGTGGGTTGTGGGTTTAAAAATCAAATAAGAATTCGAAGAAATTAAGTTTTTGTAATTAGTAAAAATCAAAGATATATTTTTATATGAAATATTGACTTTAATTTTATTTTTTTCTAAATTTTAAACTAGACATGTCCGGTAAATTGTTAGTTGTTAAAATGTTAATTAGAAACTTTTAAGTAACGATTAAGAAACAATTGTTACAATGCCAACTAAAAATAGTTAATTAGTTGTTGAGACGTTATTTAGCAAAAAAGAAACTAAATTCAATTAAAAAAATAAAAAAACTTTAAAATTTAAGCAGGGTAGGTTTATGCGAGGCAAATTGAAAATGAAAAAAGTAATCATACAGAACAAGGCAGAGTAGTTTAAAAAATTTACGGATTAAGCTCAACCCATATCGCACCCGCCCTATTGCCATCCCTAATGTATTTGACCGAGGCAGGAAGAAGACAAATACATTAGGGAGGCAATGACATCCTGTTGTGGAAATTTATATAGAGCAGTGTTATAATGATGGAAAAGATAGAACAGCAAATAAGGGGACTTAATTCCTATTAAGAAGGAATTTGAAAGCACACATTAGGGAGGGGAATGGGCAGGTGTGGAGCGGGTTGAGCTTAACTCGCAAATTTTTTAAACCATCCCATCCTGTCTCGCATGATGACATTTTCATTTTCAACCTGCCCCACATAAATCTGCACTGCTTAAATTTTAAAGTTCTTTTATTTTTTAATTGAGTTTAGTTTTTTTCACTAATTAACGTCTAAACAACTAATTAACTATTTTTAGTTGATATTTTAACAATTGTTTCTTAATCGTTACTTAAAAGTTTCTAAGTAATATTTTAACAACTAAAAATTTACCGGACATGACTAGTTTAAATTTTTTAGAAAAAAAATAAAATTAAAATCAATATTTCATATAAAAAGTTTATATCTTTGAGTTTTACTAATTACAAAAATTTAATTCTTCGAATCCCTATTTGATTTTTTAAACTCGCAATCCGCCCCGCCCCGCCCCGCCCCCATAAATTTTAAAAATGGCTATTTAATCCGCCCCGCACCCGCATAGTTCTAAATCCGCTCCATACCCGCCCCGCCCTCCCCTCGATTGCCATCCTATGTAGAACAGCTTAGGTTCCTTTAATGTTCTGTTTTGCATACGAGTTAGTCTAAACTTGTAAATTTCAATGATCATATGTTTGTTTGTATAACAAGAAAATTATATTATTATTTTTTAAAATTTCAAAATGTTTAATATGTGGTAAAGCATTCAGATGAGTCGTTCTTTTGATATTACACGATTTAAATAAAAGAATAATATATGAACATTTCTTTAATAAATCATAAAATCTCAAATTTTTTCAGTTTGATACGTATAATTAAAGAATATAATATATTTTGAATAGTAAACTTATGTAATAGGCACACAAGAACACGCACAAAAATTTTTTCGTATAAATTTAAAATGCAAGAATCAAATAGAAACTTGACAATTTATCATATATTTAATTGTTCAATTAAATCAAATCTTAGCTCAAAGGTCTAAATAAAAATTTTCTGACAAAGTTTAAAGGGTGGTTGATATGCTAAATAAAAGTGTCCATACAAAATAGCGCGCAATATTTGAAGAAATCCTTTTTGGGAAAAGCCCTTTCAAATCCGACCTTAGCTCAGTTGGTAGAGCGGAGGACTGTAGTATGTGCTGAAATCCTTAGGTCGCTGGTTCGAATCCGGCAGGTCGGATAATTTTTTTTCTTTTTTAAAGAATATTTTTAACTTTTTTTAAGCAATTCTGTAATTTCAATTTTCACGGACACATTTAAAAGATTAATGGACTTTTTAATATATTTGATATATCTTTAATTTAAACTCACAAAATTCAATCTTTTTTTAATATATTTTTAAATTTTGTATGTAAGTCAAAATAGACCAAACACATTAAAATAGAGAGAGTACTTTTTATACCCCGAAAGTCATTTAACATGTTATATAATGTTACACACCATTTGTTTTTGGATACTTAGAGGCTACTTAAAATTTCATACTTTTAGGAGTGACAACTTAATTGAGAGGAACTGCTCTTCTATAATCACTTATAATTTACAGGGAATAAATTAATTCCACCGTATCTTACATATATCATTTTCATCTCTTAATTTATCATGTTTCCTAAAGGAAGCAAAGAACACTGCTATCCTCGTCAAGTATTTACAAATGGAGTTTAAGGAAAATAGAGCGTATGCAAATTTTTTCTTTACTTCGATCGCACTTTTAACATAAAGAATGAAAAAAGGCGTGAAATATTATCGAACTATTTCAATTGGTACAAAACTACTCTCTATCTACCTTATCACTCCTTGCCCGACATCAACCTTTTGGCCCCCTCCCAAACCCCATTACCCGGATCCTCCTTCACTAGTCTAATAATTACAACACTCTTTGTGCTGGAGAAACAAATATATAGAGCGGTTTCTTAGCAGAGTTACCTACCATATATACATGCAGTAGGTATGAGGCTAATTAGTCGTTGGAGCAGCAAGCTTTGCATGGTTAGGCTAAACTGCATCACATATGCTCTTTATTACCCATGATAATAAGATAATCAGAAACAACCTAAGTGTAACAGTACATTGACAAAGAACAAACCAAACATGGCCAGAAATCATATGATCCTGACATTCCTTCTAAAGTTGCTGTTATCATCTGTCGCTACTGCCACAAACAGTGCCTTGGAAATCCGCCAAGCTATTGAGGAGATGAGGACAGCCAATTATTTCACCTTTATAATGCTGATTAACATGGCCCCTGCTGACCTTATTCAAGGAAACATCACTTTCTTGATGCCAAGAGACAGGGCACTCTCTCAAACATTAATCCAAAAAAACGACGTGGCAGATTTCTTGCAACGGCATTCCATACAGTCACCATTGCTCTTCGACCACCTACGACACTTCCCAACAGGCTCCATGATACAAACTTCAAAACCCAACCTTTTCCTCAGAGTTAACAACTCCGGATACATGCATTTCTTTCTCAACAATGCCAGAGTCGTAAGTCCAAATATCTGCACCAAAAGTGCTTCCATCAGATGCCATGGCATTGATCAAGTCCTGGAAGATGCCACTTTGCCATCTGATCATAATGCCAGTCTTCCTGTGCCTCCACCTTGTGATCATAACGTAACGAGTCCGCCTTTTGGGCTGGATGTATCACCTCCTGCAATGCCATCACCATCAGCACCACAGCCAATGAGTAGCAACACTAATCCGATCCCATCATCAGCTCCAGCACTGAAATCTGCAGTAGCTTTAAGTCAAAACGGAATAACTGTACTTATTTGGTTGCTGATGGCCGTAAACTTGTCTCTTTGATCGAAACATAAGCTTCAAGTTGAATCAAAGCAAGAGAGCAAACTTGTATATGGAGACCAAACGGATACAATGACATATTTCTGAATTTATAATGCATACTGTACTTCTAATCTATTAAAACTTCTTGTTTGTTCTGCTACTTCCTTTAGATTCTCCAAAGGTATCTTCTCTTAGATATCAGGTTTGGACAAGATAAAAGTCCACAAACGACTTTTTTATTAAAAGGGTTTGAAGTATTAATTTTACAGTACTGTATTATTATGTTAGTTTGAATGAGAAACTGTGGAATGATCTTAAGTTCCTGTTTGCAAAAGAAAGGATCTCTAGGACCCAAAATATAACATTACTACTAGAAGTAGTAAACTGAATAATGTAGAGATGAATAAATCCTCTCTTAGTAAGGGAAATTCCGAGAAAGTGAGTTTGGAATGAGGCTCTCTTCATGCTGAGATAGACCTATAGAGCTGATAAATTCTAGGAAAGATTCAACAGTAATTACAGAGGAGTGATTGACCCTACTAGAAAGACTAATCAAACATCTACTCTTAAGAGAGGAAATGGGAGTTGCACCTTTTTTCCTCTCTTTACATAAGCACCAAAAAATACAAGCAGGAACCAAAGACCAAATCTTTTTAATGGACTTTCCAGGAGCTCCAACACACAAAAGCGTCTCTCTTTGAGTTTATGATATTCCCCCCCTCCATGTTCTCTGTGGCAACACTGCAATGAAGAAACAGGTGATTGATAGATTCTACGTTGCACACGCACATGTAGCATCTGTTGGCTGTATGGAGCTTCCTCCTCATAAGACTATCCTGAGTTAAGCAAGAACCTTTAAGACTGACCTTTAAAAGCATCTTAGTTTTCATCCTTCCTTCTCACAGTTTGGGCGTTAATCTTTTATCTGCCAAAGGAAAGGAAAAGATTACTTCCAAATTAATAAAACTAAATCAAATTGAACACAAAATACAACTTTATGACCTTTAACATCACTTGAAAATAGAAAATAAAGGTTAGGTGAAGTTAAAGAAACTATTAAGACATCGGCAAGCAAGCTAATTAATCTCTTACAATTAAACATCCAACTCATTTTGAATAGTTCAACGTAAAACACAAATTTGTCAAATAGATTAAAACATTATTGAGATTACTATGCAAATATAGCTTGCTTGATAAACATTTGACATATGCTTGAAGTACAATACGATCAGAAAATAGAGGGGAAAAATGAATAGCACATTTCATAGACGGAAGCAAGCATTGGACTTACATTTTGAGGTTCAGGTTTTATGTTCTCATTCTTCTTATTTTCTGTACTTTCTAATTATTTTGGGCTAACATCATTTTCTAGCAAATTCTTTCACTTAATGTCTCGTTCAGACTGATTAATTTTCCTTATACATCGACTTGTGGATTGTAAATAATTTTGCATTATTTGCACAAAACTTTGTAATAAGCTAACAGCATTTTTTAAATTTATATTATCAATTTTCAACATTCTAACTCTAATATAATAGGAGAAATAAAAAATAATCCCAATCACACGGTGATATGTTTTCACAAGGCATAAGAAGTCTGAGTTGGCCGAGTTCAAGCCATGTGTATGAAAAAATTTAGGAAGTGCTTCTCTTAAAATGGGACCTACGTGACGCTAATTTAAAATAGTCATAACCCCAAAAAATATAATCCCCGAAGAACAAAAGATCAAAAGAGTTGGAAAATCTTAGCAGAACAGTTGGTTGTATCTATAAACTCCCACCTTATCGGTGAGGGTTCAATTCAGCATCCAATTTGAAAAAAAAAGAAAAAAGAATTGGCCCCACAAAATAAATCACAATTTCAAGTATGAAGTATTCCATTTGGGGTGCTAAAAGATGAAGGAAATTAATCAAAGAAAGAATTGATCCAAAAAATTCCCAGTATTTTGCAACTTCCAAAGTATTCCATTTCCAGGGCTAAGAACAATGGAATCAAAGGAATATAAACAGTAAATAAATAAAAATAAAAGAAGAAGAGAAAATTGCAGAAACGAAGGAAAAACAACGCTACCTCCTCTTCTGCAATTCTTATTCTGTTTCTCAAATAAATTTGTGAGATCACCAAATTATAGTAACGTATTAGCTTGGATCGTTAACGTACACTCTCCAATTTCATCTGATTCGCTTTTGGAGACGAGTGAAGAAGAAGAAGAAGAAGAGAGAAGGCAAAAGGCGTAATGGGACAAGCCTTTCGCAAGCTATTTGATACCTTCTTTGGCAACTCTGAGATGAGGGTATACCCCCCAAACACCCTTGAATCTTTTTTCCTTTCTATTTTATGATCAGTTATGATTTTGCCAATTTGAGTTTGTGGGGCTTCTTCTTAGCTCATTCAAGATAATGGGTTTCACTTCTCTTGGTTCAGGGATTAGAGGAAGGGGATGTCTACTTAATTTTACATTTTTTTTTCATTTAAACAAGAAAGACGTAAACTTTAAGTGACCCTCACTTTAGATCCCGGTCAAGTTTAGAGACAATAAATTTATCTGTTTTAGTTTTCCTGTTTCAGCTATTGGACTGTTACCTTAATTAAGATTCTTGTCTACCTTTGGTTGTCTTAACTCTTACCTTAATTAAGGTTCTTGTCTGGGTAAGGGATTTAGGGGAAGGAGTTGGGGAAATCTTAGTAGCTTAGTAGGTTGGATTATCCTACCCCCAATTTATGTTTTTAAAAAATGGGTTGCGAGTTGTATATATGAAATAGTTGTGAAGGTTTCTTATTTTTTAATTTTTGGATACAATGTAAAAGCTTTCTTCTATTTATTGATTTGAATATCATCCATTATTTTAAGATCTTCTGTTTTGAAGGTTTGAAGACAAGTTCCTCTCTTCCCCTACTATTTGATAGCTTCCCCTCCATTTTACCTCTTGATTGGTCATTTCTGAGTGCATACTAGTGCTTGAAGTATTGCATCTTAAGTATATAACACCCTGGCTATATTCTTTTGAGGAAATTGAGTGATATAAAGTATAAACTTGTTTGATGTTGTTGAGGACAATGTGATATGCGGGGTTGAATTTAGCTTTAAAGCTTCTTCATGCATCTTACGGCACGACTATTCGTCCCGGGTTTTCAACATTAATTGTATTTTGTGATTTTACTTAACAGAGCAGGATTAGCTCTCACTGTACTGGCTATCATATTTATAGTACACCAACCTATGAATTGATCTGTTCATTGTAAGATAGTTGGAGAACTTGGGGTTGATTTCCTTGATGTATCTTTAATCCAACTATTGAGGGTTAAGATTGCGATTGTAGGAGCACGTTGAGTAAACAGTGCATAGAGAATAAAATTAAAAAAAGGTGCCTTACAGAAAATCGTCTGTTGGAAACAGATACCGGATGCATCATTACAAATGGCAATTTTGATCCTTCTATTTTGGTCAATTTCCATTTATCAAGATCAATGCTCACTCTTTTCTTCATTAGCACATTACTGTTTTTGTCCTTTGGGCGCACTGCTGTTAGTGGTAGTTCTTCTGCACAAGTGCAGTTGCTAAGGTTGCTTTATGGCTTCAATTTAATGCACTGCTGTAACTAATGTTTTAACTTGGTAAGTTTTTTCGGGAAGAACTGGTGAAAATAAGCTAAAAGTACCCATTCATTTCCTGTGTCGGTGGGATAAAAAAGTAAAACCCCATTTCCTTCAATGCCATTCCTTTTCCTCTAGGGTTCCATTTCCGCATAGTGCAGAATGCCAGCTACAAGTGGCTTGATATTTCTCAGTGACCTCCCAGTTCAACAGAAGGCCTCTAAAATGGCCATTGTCAGATCAGTCGAGATATAGATCAGTAGAGACCTTCAATGTGTCAAAGATCATCTCATCTTTTCCATCATCCTTTTTTTTTTTATCTTTTTAAATAGGTAATTGTCATAAATTTGTATAAAGTACTACCGCACGTATAGTATGTCTGCCATATGTTTTTAGTCTACTAATGCAGTTCCCAAATTACTGGCAGCTTAGGGAGGGACTTGGGGAAGGGAACAGAGAATTTCTTGGAGGAAAAAGCAATTTTCTTTCTGCAATGACTTTTTGCCTCCTCTATTATTAAAATGATTACTACAAATGGTTGGATTGTTCTAGCAGGTTTATTATTAAGTAGTGCTTAGTTCTTATCATCCATCCATCAGCTTTCATAGGTCATTGTCTTATGTTCGACGCCTTTTGTCTCTAATTATTTTCTTAGCATATTATTCTTCTCATATGTGTAATTAATTATCTTTGCCTTCTTCTGTGTTTACTATGATTTGCTTGGGATAGGTTGTGATGCTAGGGCTGGATGCGGCTGGGAAAACAACTATACTGTACAAGCTGCACATAGGAGAAGTTCTGTCCACGGTTCCTACTATTGGTATGCTATTGCTAAATTTTCGCTCACAGTAGTGTGGCACTTTGACTCTGAAAATGTTTTTTTGGAGCTTCAGTTAAGAATCTGCTTGCATTGATATTGTTCTCAACTTGACACTTTGCGTTTTTTAAATTACTTGTTGCTTGATAAAATTTGAAGTTTCAACTAATTGCAATCTGACCTATCAATGGACTTACCAAAAAAAGAGGCCTGTCAATATCATAGGCAAAACTTTAAAAAAAAAAAAAGCACCAACATCTAAAAGATATGGTAGCTTTGTGACTTATGAGAACCCTAAATAGTAATAAGGAGTTGTATCCTTCTGTATCAGAATGTAGATCCTAATATCGCTCAATGGTGCTGTATTGTATCAAAATGCTTCACTTATTAAATAAATAATGGATAAGTTATAAATGAATTATGAGAGAAAATGGAAGTATGGCATTACCTAGGATAGGGTTGATGTAATTGGATGCACGGTAAGATTTGCTGAGTATCTGAACTATTTTTAATTCACAATGCAAAGGGGATCTTTATTACCGGAAGAACCACATGGAGAGTTTTTTGTTTAAGAAGTATTCTTCATCCATTGAAAAGATTGCGTCAACAGTTGTTACAAGAAAGGTAATTTGATACGCCATGCTAGAGTTAGTTAAGAGCTTCATCAACCAAATCATTGTTTTTTCTTTTCTTATTCTCTGATGGGATATAAGTTCTTTTATTTCTTCCTAATTATGAGGCCATCACATAAGATCACATTATAGTGGTTGCAGAAGGCACAAAGGAATCTCAAATCTTGCGATAGAAATTCCTTCCTGTTTGGAATATCGCAAAGTTTTACAGAAATATGTAATTGAACACCCATGAGCCCAAGTGAATTCCTGTATATGTAATAGCTGATTGTATATGCATGGTATGCAGGTTTCAATGTAGAGAAAGTGCAGTACAAGAATGTGGTTTTTACTGTGTGGGACGTTGGTGGACAAGAGAAATTAAGGCCACTTTGGAGGCATTATTTCAACAACACAGATGGACTGGTAAAAAAATAAATAAAATACACACACACACACACATATTAGATTGTATATGTGTCGACTAATACACATCTACTGTCAATTTTAATTTGAGTGCCATTAGATTCCATAGGAAATGATGATTGTCCCTCTTTTTCCTCATAGGTGCTATTACCTAAAAGCCACATAGGAAGCTTAATTCCTGAAGGGTAATAAGATATTTTAAATGGGAAAATGTGATATACCATTTGCATCATCAGTGCTGAATGCCTTAACAATTAAACCAGCATTTTCTGTTTTATGTGAACTGCCTTTAACTGCTTGTATATCCTGTCTTTGTAAAATGTTTATTTCTGTTTACCAAGTGCTTTATTGTTACAGATTTATGTTGTTGACTCTTTGGATCGAGAGAGAATTGGAAAGGCAAAGCAAGAGTTTCAGGTTCTGTTTTTGAACTTTCATCTCTTTGTCCCAGGTACTATGGTCATTTACCTACTGAAGTCTTACTCTTAATGTGTTTCAGGCAATCATTAGTGATCCATTTATGCTTAATGCTGTCATCTTGGTTTTCGCTAACAAACAGGACATGGTAAGTTTTTGATATCAGTGGGTTTGTGCATCAACAAAATGCAATTAGTTGCTTGTTATCTATTGTTCTCTCTTTATGTACTGTTGAAAGATAAACTAATAGGTGAACACTACTAAATAAATCCCAGACAATAGATACTCTAAGATTACGACTTTCTTAGTGCTGCTTTTATAATAAAGTTACCTTCTTTTTTTAAAAAAAAGATACTAGAAGATTTTGCAGACATTATTGTGCTTATTATCAGATCCTATGTCCTGGCTTTTGTAAGCTTTGACATGCTGGTTTGTTTATTAAGCTTCCCTGTGTGTGGTCCACAGCTGATGCTTGATATATTCTGGAACTTGATTAGTGAAAACAAATTGGTGTCGTGGAATCCGTATCTCATGAGGTAGATGCTTATGTTTTTTTATCTCACCGTCACCACTAATTCAAGAACTAAGGAACAGGCACACCCCCTTCCTTTCATTTTCTTCCAGTCCACAATAGGAGTAAATCCTTTTTCCTTTCCACCAAAACCTTTCCAAAGTAGACCGTCATAATAATTAAATTGTTTGGGATGCTTAAATGCAGACAAATCAGATGTTCAGATTCCATATCTTAGGATAATGGTATGATTGGTAAAAATGTAACGCATGGAAATAGAATAGGATGACTGAAATGGATGAGTGTTACAACAGTGTTATACAATCAGTGGATCCCACGTAAAGTGAAACATCAGTTCTATGAAGTGGTTGAGAGACCAGCAAATTTTTACGGGAGTGAGAGTTCGGCCATGAAGGTTGTGAGAAATATTGGAGAAGAATATTATTGAATTGTTGTCTACATTGTTACATTGAGACCCTATTTATAGATACTATATTAAACTCCTTTTCCAACTAGGATACTATAATACAATCCTTTTCCAAATAGGATTCTATATACTATTGTATTTACCTATTCCTACTCTAACACTCCCCCTCAAGCTAGTGCATACACGTCATATGTACCTAGCTTGTTACAAATGTAATTAATACGAGAATCTATGACGAGCGTGTTGAGATATCAGCAAGTTAATCTTCACAAAATTAACAGTCAACCTCAATGTCTTAGTCTTCTCATGCAATTCCGAGATTGCATTGTTAAACTTCCCAAACCAGCTTGAGAAGATTGTTTTAGACCATAAAATGATTTACACAACCGACATACAAGGTTATCAGACTCCCCCTGAGCAACAAAATCAGGTGGATGCTCCATATAGATTTCTTCCTCGAGATCATCATAGAGAAAAACACTCTTAGTGTTCAACTGATTAAAAGGTCAATGGAGAATGACAATATGGATGATCTCAAAATTACTCTAATAAAGTCACTTTAAAACTTCTCGAGACCTGCTTATGCACCAAATTATTAGATTTGATGGCTGAAAATGGTCACAAATTGAGAAATAAAATTATATGAGAAGGGTTGGAATGATGACACAACCCTACAGAGAAGAGAATTATATGGGTAGGGTCGGAATGACGGCACAACCCTACTGGAAAATAAAAATTATATAGGTAGGATCATATTGATGACATGACCCTAGTGCAAAAGAAAAATTGTATGGATAGGGTTGGAATGATGGCACGACCCTACGCAAACTAGATTTGATGAGTCACCGAAAAGACAAATGGAACTACGTAAATCAAATCTAAGTCACCAAAAAAGACACAGTGCTATGCAACTCAGATATGAGAAAGTAGTTCGAAAAATTCACGGTACTACACAAATTGAATATGAGTAGTCCGGAGAGATGCACGGTGCTACACAAATCGAATATGAGAAAGTAGTCACCGGAAAGATGGTACGGCGCTACACATGATAAATATGAAAAAACAGTCACCGAAAAGATGATACGATGCTACCCAAATTAGATATAAAAAAAATATTCACCGGAATGATGGCGGTGCTACACAAACACTGGAAGATGTGGGGTTGACACAAAACAACCCTAGAAAGACACCGTAAATTGACGACTTGTTTGATTGAATTTTCTTCTCTTGAATATGAGAATCATATATATATCACTAACCCTACTTTGTTAATATAACTACTGGCCAGACGGGCAGCATATGTAAGTCATAGCTGCCCGCCGGCAACGGAAGCTTTTTAATTTTCTACCAGGACCGTAGAAGCTCTGATACCATGTGAGAAATATTGGAGAAAAATATTATTGAATTATTGTCTACATTATTACATTGAGATCCTATTTATAGATACTATATTAGACTCCTTTTCCAACTAGGATACTATAATACAATCCTTTTCCAAATAGGATTCTATATACTATTGTAATCCTATTCCTATTCTAAGTAGGATTGTATTTACCTATTCCTATTCTAACAAAGGTCTTACATATTCTTAAATTAAGTCTCGATGGAATGAAGGTTTAATTGTTGTTGGGAATGTTCCCAATATAGTTTGAGACTTGTGTAGATGTAAGTGTGGAATTTAGAGAATCTTAAGCTTTAGAAAACCTGCCATTTTTATTTTCAAAAAAAAGGGGGCCATTGTTGCCAGAAGTATTTTGTTTGATTAAAGTCGTGTAGGCCAGTGTAGAGATAAGTGTGGATTTGGAGAACCTCTAATTTCCAAGAACAAAATGTATTCAATTTTCTCTTGTTCACAGATTAAAAGAAAAGAATGAAATGGATTTGATTAAAGCATAGTGGATATAGACAATTCATATAGCTGAAGCCAACTGGTTTTGGATTGAGGATCAGTTGATTGATTCATTCATGGCAACAAGTCACCTATGCTTATGATGGGAAAGGTGCCAAGGGCAATGGCCTAGGCCCTAGTGTAATTTTTCAATCGAGAAGGAAGGTTATGACAGGAAATGCAACCTACCCTTACAAGAGAAGAATGATTCGGATATCATTTCAGTATATATTCCCAAAGTTTACTCTTGGTTCGGAATCTCTACTAGTTTTTGTCTACATATTTATTTGTTTGGGGTGCAAAAATACAAACAATAAATGCCATGTAGGTAGTTCAAGCATGCCCATGAACTGTAGCAATAAGATGATGCAGCAGGTAACAAAGCAAACAGCCACCTGAATACTAATAGATTGCCACAATAAGCCAACTAGCTTTGTAGGATTAAGGCAATGCGTTGCAGCTGCTTTTCCCTCAATAGGAACACGAAAAGTGACTTGTAACCAAAGGCTATTTGATTAATCAAACCGCTTGGTAACTGCAGGAAATGGCCCAAAGAATCTTTAACTGTGCTAGTAATCCGAGAAAAAAGTTGACTACAATGGTGCAGAGTTTACACACTTAGGTCTTGTCTTCTAGCTGCTCAATGTGCTGCACTAAGCTCTGTTTGTCAGAGTTGGTTTTACAAAGATTAATGTCTAAAGCAAAGTATCTTTTGTCAAAAAAAAAAAAAAGATTAATGTCTACAGTTTAAGAATGCTATTATAGTGTATTCTGCTATTATTATGTATTTCTCTACGCTTGGTATGCTAAGTAAAAGGAGGATGGTTGTCATTTACCTTTAGTCCTCTCTTCTTCCCTTTTTTCTTTTTGGTTTTGTCATTTACCTTTAACCCATCTCATGTTGATGGGGAATGAAATTGGAGGAGCTTTTGCCCATCAACATCAGTTTTCTGTCTAAAAGTATTTGTGGGAATGAGGCAAATCCTTTTAATCCTCTTCTACTCGTACCTAACAATATTAAAAGAAACACGCATATACATGGAGCTAAATATAACCTAAAAGAAGCAAATCAAATTTCCCCTCTATCCCCTTTCCTTTTCTTATCTCGTGTTAAATAGATACTTTTATCATCTCGATCCTCTTTGTTTATTTTTCCCCTAATTTTGGTCCAGAAAGGAGCAATGACTCCAATGGAAGTGTGTGAAGGCCTTGGTCTTTATGATCTTAAAAACCGAAAATGGCATATACAAGGTGCATGTGCTCTTCGAGGTGATGGCCTATATGAGGGACTGGACTGGTTATCGAGCACTCTGAAAGATCTCAAGGCTGCTGGGTACTCTTCAGTGGGCACATCAGTTTTCTGATTGATCAGGTCTACAACTATGCCTTTATGTCTTCAAGATTGTGGCAGTCATCCCTAACCTGTTGATCTAACTTTAATTTGCTTTTGCAGGCTTACTAAGAAGAACCTATTTTGAGGGACAGCTGAATACCCTGCCATCTGTAAATTAAAATGCCTGATCTCTCTCATCGAACATTTTTACTTGTTCTTTTGGGTCTGTGCTTTTATGCAGTGGAATCCTAAGCTAGGTCAAAGCTTGATTTTTGATTCTGCTTTATGCTGAAATTTGAGCCCTCCAATTGGTCTTTCCCCATACACGAATTGTGGCTGTTAATACCTACTGTAGTATTTTAAATGTGTGTCCTTTCACATGAAATAGGTGATCAATGATTTCCCTAACAAGCACGTCAAGTCGATCTACTCTGCTTCATGAAAAGTTTGTCCCTATATGTATCTTATCATTCCCCCTTTTGCCTCTTAAGCATGTGTTCTTGTGGAACAGTTTATCATGTTATCAACTGAGACAATTGTCTTTCTACTTTTATGAAAAGAGGAGTCCTTTTTCTCTTCCACTAAACTTTAAGGTTTATAATCCCATTCTGCTTTCATAGAAGACTCCATATACCAAAACCAACATTTCTCAATTCTGTAGCTTTGGCAGTATATGGACTATGGTTTTATCATTGAAATGGTGTTTCTGGAGATGTTCTGAAAGGATCAGTTGACCACTTGAAGGGTCTCCAGATCTTGATGAAAGTGCGTTAGAGCAGGTATCAAAACGTTAACTTTTCAGTGTCATGGCACTGTCTTAAAGAGGACAAGGCAAATATAACCTACAAAGCTATAAATTCATGTACTTCATACAACTTTTGAAGAGAGACACAATCAAGAAGTGCAACTGACAAATAGAACATGGTAACTTCACATTTTTACAAGACATGGTACTTCTCTGTTTTGCCTTAAGCAGTTAGTTTCTTGTACCTTTTCGAAAGTTGTTTCTAGGATTTAACTTGACATGTGGTGCATCTTTTTCTTTCCTTCCTTTCCACTTTGCTGTTGAGTTGCAAAATGCATAAAAAGTTGTTATAAATGAATGTACTATTAAAACTAGATTCTCTGCCAAAAGTGGAAATTAAAAGGGAAGACAGCCAAAGATTGCAACTGTTAGACTGTGTTACCAAAAAAACAAAAGGAATTGCAAGAGTTATGAATGTGCCAAGTTATTTATTTATCAAATCTTCCATGCTAGTCCCAAAATCACAAGTAGTTCGAGATACATAGAATTCGGGTGAATTGAAAAGAGATCTGATGTTCATTTTAATTTTTCATACAAGTATTGGAAAATAAACTCAAGGAATGTAAAAACAACAGGGATAATAAAAATTTTGAAGTCTCAAAAAGTAGCAAATCAAGAAGGTTTGCAAGGCTGATCATCTTCAATCTTCATTCCACTCAAGGTTCACTTAATGGCAGGCGGAGTGGTCTGCCCCTATTATGAGCTTCAATTTTCATTTTCACTGGTCAAACGGTTTTCTGGAAGTTTTTGCAAGGCTGATCTTGATCTTGCTACCTGTGAATAGAAAAACAACTCAATTACAACCACAAGTAAAGAAAACACACAAATGAAAAAGAATATTAACTGATGTTGTTCTTACCTCCTTTCCAGTAGGATGTTTTGAGATTGTTAGATCTTTCAACATTTTTGTAAGCTTCCTCAAGCTTAAATTTTGCAAAGATTGTTCATTGTCATTGCCAGCAGTGCCGTTGTTTTCTTTAGTACAAACCAAGTTTTCCTTGTTATCTGAAACAAGTATCTGTCCTATGCTTGTTGCTGCTGATGAATTCTCAAGTGTTTTCTGAGTGATGCATTCTGAATTTGTGCTTTCCAAAGTGAGGACCGCTTCTGGGGCAGCATTAGGTATGAGGGAAGCTGGGGGAGGAAGTTCTTCCCCATGATCAACACCATATTCTTCCATGGATTCTTCTCCAGAAACTTCTGTATTAGTTTCTGAAACATGTAAATACTGCTGACTTCCACTCACCTTAACCTCACACTCACCTTCCTGGGCATCATCAACTTCAAATTCTTCCATGTGTTCTTCATCTCCAGCAACTTCCAGAGAATCAGCTGGTGTATCCATGTTAGCCTCAGTACAATCATCATATTCTTCCATGGGTTCTTCTTCTCCAGCAACTTCTGGAGCATCAGGTGGTGCATCCATGTCAGCCTTGGTATAATCAACATCATATCCTTCCATGGACTCTTCTTGTCCAGCAACTTCCACAGAATCAGCTGGTGCATCCATGTTAGCCTCAGCGACTTTGACATCATATTCTTCCATGGGTTCTTCTTCTCCGGCAACTTGTGGAGCATCAGCTGGTGCATTCACGTTAGCCTCGGTATAATCAGCATCATATTTTTCCATGGATTCTTCTTGTCTGGTACCTTCCTCAGAATCAGCTGGTGCATCCACCTTAGCCTCAGTGACTTCAATATCATATTCTTCCATGGGTTCTTCTTCTCCAGCAACTTCCAGATCACGAGCTACGGTATCCTCAGAATGATGAACTTCATATTCTTCCATGTTAGTCAGACACTTCTGCAGACTTCCACTCTCCTTAGCCTCCACCTCACCATTGAATTGCTCGAACAAATTCACCTCAAGAAAATCTATGTTAGGTTGCATGTTAGTCACACACTTCTGCTGACTTGCACGCATCTTAGCCTCCCCATCATTGTCTGCCACAGAATCAGATGCATAACCACAATGGGGCTCACCCTGTCCATGAGGCTGCTTGGTGATATCTGAATTACTCTTGGTATCATCACACAAGTTCTGACTTTTGTTTTGAATCTCTTTTTCCTTTAAATCCTCAGCAACAATTTCAGATTCTTTCATGGGTTCTTCTCCAGAAATTTCTTCAGATCCTAAACCAATTCCGTAAAATGATCACAAAGTATTACATAGGATGTCATACAACAGAGGTGGTGATAAGACAGTTGATACAGAAAGTACACAGAAGAACAGATACACTTTCCTCAAATCTTTCTACCCTGAGAACAGAGCAATACGTACCATTGTTACTGTGACCAAGTGCTACGTCCTCTGAGTCCTCTTTTGCTTTTGTATCTAAAGCAACAACTTCCAGATCATTAGCACTGTCTTGTTGAACACCATCTTCCATGTCTATTTCATTTTGTGCCAAGGTATTTGAATCTTGACCTGACACAGTATCCAATTCATTCTTGATGTCCAAACTCTCGGATGATTTCAAATCAATACCTGTAGCATAGTCAGCAATCGGATCTGAGACCAAGTGATGTTCACGAAAAAGAAAGACTTAAGGATTACATGAGCTTGCGGACATTACCATTTTTGTCTAATTCTTCAGTCTTGTGAACAGAATGCAGCTCAGAGTTCACCTCCATACTTTCATCAGTTTCTTCAGGAACCGCATCAAAAGTAAGTGTTCCTGACTTTTCATCCTCTTGTGTGGTTGATTCCTGCATAGGTTTACCAGCTAACCTCACTGATCGACGAGTGCTGTAAACTTGCCTAACTGAACTCTTTGCCTTCACTTCCTTTCTTTGGCTAGTGAGAGCAGCTGCTGGTGTCTTTGGAACATCTTTCTTTTCTTCCTCAACATGATCCACAATTTCCTCTTTTGGTTCACATTCCTTCATTGCAGACTCCAGCTTAACACGAACTGAAGTTGTTGCAGCCCTCCTTCTGGTAGTACGCAATGCAGGAGTCTCATGCATATCATTTTTGGCTTCATCAACGTCTTTTACCACCGTTGCTCTAGATCTGCAGTGACTCCTAGTCGAGGTCTGCAAAGTTTCTGAATCATGTTTGACTGTCTTTCGTTGTGTGGTTCGGCGACCAGTCCGAGGTACACTTGCTAGTGCTTCTGACTTTCCAGGGGACTCCATGGATGAGTTGGCAACATCAGATCCACATGTTTTCAAGACCTCTTCAATACCATCAACCTGCATATAAAAACATTTTTGAATTCCCTTTCTGATGTACAATTTCAATGTACTATTAGGTAAATACGTTATAAGCATAAAGCAGCTATAGGAATCCAGCTGTGGACGTATTAGGTGGTTTACACAATCCAAAACACGAATGAGTTTTAGTGTAGAAATTAGAGATGGCGAGTCCACAGCTTCCTCACATTCTCGAAGTATCTGAAAGTTAAGGCTCAATGCCCACAAAATATAAGCTGGAAAAAAACTTGGTACCATAGTGGTGAGTGCAAGTGAAATGAGGTAAACCGTTTTTTTTCTTTTAATTGGGGGCAAGGGAAAGGGAAATGGGAAGGGGATTACAATACAGAGAATTGAACCCACACCAACAAGATGGGAGTTCAAATAGCCAACCAACTGAGCTACTAAGATCCCCTGAGGTGAATCGATATACCTCTACTTATTCAACAAAAAAATATTTGCAGATCAAATCAGATCCCGATATTCCTTTTACTACTGTAACCATTTGAAATGCTGCTCATTTTATATTCATTTTAAACAAATTCAGTAATGGTTTTGAGTTAAAAAGACCTTCGAACTAGAGAGAGGTGACTGCAAGTGAAATGAGGTTAACCGATTTACATATCGATCCAGTAGAAAAGATCATCGCAGATCAAATCAGATACAGATTTTCCTCTTCCTAGTATAACCAGCTTATTTTATATTCATTTCAAACAAACTCCATGACGATTTTGGATTGAAAAAACTTAGGAACTCGAGAGAGAGGTGATTGCAAGTGAAATGAGACAAACCGAATCGATCCAACAATAAAAAATATTGGCAAATACCGGCAACTCCTCTTCCTACGGTAACCATTTTGATTTTAAACAAACTAATCAATTCTACAACACAGGAACAGAGTTATTAGATTATGATTAAAAAGAAAAAAACTTACAAACTCGAGAGATTGAAGTGCATCGGCCATGGCGACATTGGTCAAGTTGGCTGGAATTTTGTTCTTCTTGCAAAGAGCTTGCAATTCTCTCCTTGTGAGGCTGTGGAAATCCATCTCTGCAGCTGAAATGAAACAGGAAATCGATCTAGAATTGGGTTTGGGGGCGGGGGAAGAGGAGGGAGGAATTTCTTGGATTGACAATGATGAGAAAAAGGAGGGATATATATATACTTGTCAATGTGACCGTTGGAGCGGAAATTCAAATTATTTTGAACTCTGGGCTGCAAAGAGAAACCCTAAGCCTCTTGATAATTGGGCTCTGTTGTAATATTTTGTAAGAAGCCCACATATTATTGTCTTTATTTATTACCTGCTCAACTTGAACAGTTTTCCTATTTGGGGTTTTAATATTTTATGATTGATTTCCAAATGTAAATAAATAAATTACCATTCTTACAAAATAATTATTGAATTTCTATTTATTTATTTTTTGAAAAGTATGAACATAATTTTTCAGTCTAAATCTTGAGCAAATCATTTCCTTTATATCATTATATGCTTGTTAAATCTAAGTGACTCATATTTTTTGCACTATTTCTAATATACATCAACTTTGAATATGCTTTAAAAGATGCTTTAGAATTTTTAGCATGTGAGAAATTTTCTATTTTATTAGATATTTAAGTATAATATAAATTTTAAAGTAGTTTAAATGATTTTTTGACTAAAGTTAAAGAGAAAAAATGATCGTATTGTATTGTCCTCAAATGTGACACTGTTATGAAAAGAAACTTGTTTCATCAATTTTTAATGTCGTTAAGTATTATATTATTTCAAAAATTACATAATACTTGCTTTAAATCTTGATAACTTTTAACATTTTCGCTAGAAAGTTCTATTTAAGCAAACATAGGGGGAAAATGACAAAGGAAAGAGCGATGGTGATTTGTCATGACAAAGAAGGAAAACGACGCACGAACCGTATTCGAGCTTTGAATCAATGGCCCAGAAGCAAGGAGTATGCCCACATGTTTCAACGAGAGCATAAAAAAACCTAATTTAGCTCCACGTAAAATAGCTAAAGTACGGTTGAGCAATCAACTTGATATATTCGCTCACATTCCAGGTGAAAGGTCATAATTTGCGGGAATATTTCATGATCTTAATTAAAGGAGCTAGAGCGAAAGATTCGCTAGGTGTGAAACTCTGTTGTATTCGAGCAGTCAAAGATTCACTAGAAATTGCGGTTCGAAGAAGAGACAGATCAAAACTCAAAGCCAGCAGTAAGTAAAAGGTCCGTGGATTCGTGTAAGTAGCTTTGTCTTTTGTGAGCATAGACAGTAAAGGAGCACATGTGTGCAGGTGCCGGAGTGAAAGCTCAATCCAAGATATAAAAATAGTCACACCATTATCAAAGTAAGTAGGTCAATATCAATAAAAAAGACACGATTTAGCTTAGTTTATGATAACATTGCATATTAGCACTCATGAGATTTTCCCTTCTACTATAAACATTGGGACAAAGTTTTAACATTGTCAATAGACCTTATTGGAATAGAAATTTGAAAAATATATTTCATTTTTATGCACAGACTTCAATAATGATTTATGATGATAAGTCTTCATGAGCTGACCACTATTTTTCTTAAGCAAGATTAATTAAAGGGTTTGTGAATGACGATAATAATAATATACTTAACTGAAAGTTTACTTGTAAAATTTTGGAAAAGTAGAGCATGTGCATACTTTATCATTATCTAGTGGTCAATGTAGAAGGACTATTTTCAAAGATATTCAGCTTAAATGCAACAATTTTCGAATATAAAGAATAAAATATAGCTAGTCACAAGATAAGTGCAAAGTCTACTAGAAGAGAGCAACAATCAATTAAAAAAAATAGTGCAATAACTGAAACATAATGAACTCCATACTAGGATGTTTTATTGAAAACAATAATAAATATCAAGCAAAAACTAAAGTAATACAACTAGTGCATTAGCAAACACCAATTACAAGACAACACTACACAACTTACTAGCCATGTCCTTGGTAAGCTGAAGCTATTCTCATGTCCAATTTAATTATTTCTCTCTAATATTTTCTCAATCTACATCTATTTTTCTTTCTGCTCTCTAAAAGTCAATCTTTCTCGCTTATATACCAATACATCCGCACAATTTCTCTTTGCTGGCCCGTGAATGATTAGAGTCCACATAAAACATCGTCATATCTACTTAGACATAAGATTAGAATATAATACAAGAGGTGATTTTGTTTATACTCCTATAAAGAATATGGTATTGAATTGTTAATTTTCATATTATGAAATTTAAAAAGAACATAACTCGTGCAATTTAACTGAGTGAGGCGATGCCCAAAATATAATACAAGAGGTGATTTTGTTTGTACTTCTATAAAGAATATGGTATTGAATTATTAATTTTTATATTATGAAATTTAAAAAGAATATAGCTCGTACAGTTTAACTGACACACGCCCCAATTTTTCAGACTTGATTTCAACCTCTTGATCAAATTAGACTCAAGGATAAAGCGCAAAAGAAGTCTATGAAATTCTTGAATCAAGTGGACGATTAGTATATATAGTTTTTGGGAAATCCATAGATATGAATTATACCCAATTTTGACTCGAAACCCTAACCCTAGCCCTAGTACCAAATTTTTTTCCATTTAGATTCTCCCATTTTCCAATCTGCAATCCATTTCTCCATTTTATTTTCTGGAAACTCAGCAAGCAAACCCCCCAATATCTCTGAAGGATGGAGACCCAATCGTTTTAGCATTTGATAGATATATTTGTCTGTGTATATATATGTATGTATGTATATATATGTATGTATGTAGAAATATTATATATGTATGTAGGTAGAAACATAGCTATAGAGAGATGGGGAGCTCTGAAACAGAACCAGGACCGGGGGATTGTGGAGTTGGGAGTATTGTTTGGGTCCGAAGACGAAACGGGTCGTGGTGGCCAGGTAAAATACTATGCCCGGATGAGCTTTCAGCCTCTCATTTGATGTCTCCACGATCTGGGACTCCAGTGAAGCTTCTTGGGAGAGAAGATGCCAGTGTGTAAGTCCTTTCTTATCCTTGAATTTATTTTATAGTAGAAGATTTTGACGCAAGGTGATTGTTGCATGTTATTGATGGACTGGATTCTTAGTTGCAGGAAACTTTGAGTGTTGTTGATAACTATAACTAATGAATTTCCAGTGAGTTTGCATTGTGATATTTCAGTTAAAATGGAGGTTGGAAGTGGGGAACAATTAGCTTAACTATTACAAAAGTAATTCTGTACTTAAGATGTTACAATAATTGGATGGTTAATAGTTTAAGAGTCATAGCTAGAAGAGCAGATCCAGGACTTGAATGTTGGGGTGCCACAAACTCATCACTAGTGATTGACATCAAACTAGGGTGCACATTCAGTTAGTCAATCCATTTTGGGCTAATTCGATTCGATTAACAAGATTTTGGTCATCGAACCAAAATAAATTCTGTATGAGTTGATCTGATTCCTGGTCAAATACTATTGAAACTGAAATGACAACAAGAAACTTAATTTTGAATACCGCAATTATATCCCTCCAATTCAAGCATAATGTATTTAAAACATGATACATACAAAATTTAACTCGTGATGAGTTCTATAAAAAAACAACAAAAGCCAAAGCAGCTTTTATAAGGGACATTTACCATCCCATCAACAAAAGTAAAGAAAAATATTTTCATTATGAAATTGCACAAATTATCTATACAAATATAATAATGAATTTATTTTTCGAACAATAATGAGAACTCTTAACGAAGTGTATAAAACAATCAATGAACTAGCACATATCGCCCTTGCATCGACTGTCTTTGATCAAAATAGTAAGAAACGAAGAATAAAATTCAGCAAATAAAATGTACTTTGGATTAATAAAGAGGAAAAAAGATTAAAATCACATTCATTTTATATTTGGAGATCATTAAACAATAAATTAAGAGATAATTCAGATAAATAAACTATTTGATGAAGATTTATTGGACTAAGAGTTGAAATACAAAACTAAACAATATAAAGGAAATCAGGAAAAGAAGAGAAGTAAATAAAAAGAAAAAAGGTAAGCAGAAAAAATGGATGGGTAGAGGAAGTGATTTGAGAAAGGGAAAAAAATAACTAAACAGACGTGCTTAAGGTGATTCGAACCTACATCTAGCGCCTGGCACCTTGGCCATTGGCCAACGGATCAGAAATGATAATGCTACTAGGGGTGCCAACCTTTTATAAAAACCATAACTCACTAATATTCCTATGTATGTATGAAAACTTTTAGCTGAGTGTCCGGGTGCCGTTGCACCCTCATGCTACGACATAGATCTGCCCTTGGCGATAAGTTTGGGCTCTTTGCAATTATTCATTGTGAAGGAAGAAAATGGGAATGGGATAATCTTAATTGTTTCCTGATTAGCTCATGTGCCTTGTTAAATCAACGCCTAGTGGCTTATCCTAAAAGCTTATCTTGGGCAACGGTTGAGAATGGTAATCGTGAATTCCCTGGTCTCGTAGGTGAAGATTCTTGAGTTTGGAAGATAAGTGCTGCTATGGGTCAAGTCATGCAGCCTGTCTTAGGAGATTAGGACTCTTCATATTGGTTGGGTTTTTTTCCTCAACTGTAAAAAGAGGAAACAATACATAATGATGATAGAGATGCGCTGCATCTTGTAAGCTATTTGTGGAATATCATTGTATTGTGTCATTCCACCCTTTGCCTTAAAAGGGGAAGGTTGAGTTTAACCTAACCACTGGAGACTTGAGAGGAAGATCATTATTATATGCAATTATAGTAGCTCTAGTTCATGACAGCACACAATTAAAGAAACAAAATTACACAGGAGAGTTAAAAAAAAGGAGGCAAATTAGGTTGATTCTATGGAATTGGCAGAGTGAGCTTTTGGCTAAAATCTGTTGGCGACAAGCTTTCATATTGTTATTGAAAAGTTTATGATGTTGAGGCAAGATTTTTTTTAAGGCATGATTCTAATTCATCCACTTGAGAGTTTTATTTAGGGAATAATCAAACCGGTGTTTGTGGATTCAGAGGCTGGATCAAGTCACAAAAATGTTGCAGAATTTGAAGTATTCGTAACACATACTGAAAAGGTACTAACTAAGCCGACCATTAGTTTCTATTTAATGCATCAGGAATGGTCTGATGCCGCTAGCAAAGTTCTTTTGTCGAGGGTGTACTCATGATGAGACTTGTGATAGAAGTCTGGGAAGGACACTTAACAAGGCAAGAACTCATACAGAGTTCCAACTCAATTGTTTTTCTTTGTTAAATGCTGGACATTTTGTGATAAACAGTATCCCCGTATGTGAGGACTTCCCTTCTCCGTGTATTAGTTCCCCCAGGAAGTACAACATTTGGGGCTTCTAACCCTCTTTTTTTTTTTTCTTCTATCTGAGTGGGAGTTTCTTTTAGCGTGAATCAGTGTTAAAAATCTGTTTGGAACTGGTGCGGAAGTGGCTTTATTTTGTTGGACAAACTACTGGTTAGTTGTCCAAGGCAGTAGGGACAGTATGATTTGATGAGACATTTTCAAATTTTTACCTGCATATGGTGATCATCTTAGTTAAATGGAAAGCAAAACGAAGAAGCAAAAGATGCTTGATTCTATTTTTTTGCTAAATGCTGCTCCCATCTTTCGTTCTTGATACATAAAAATGCTACTTATAGCTGGTGGAATACTGCATCTTCATAAGTCTATGCCACCTGTCTTCATTAAACTTTGTTTACTAGGTGCCTGCACTTCACAGTCTTAGTATGGTATGTTATGGTGTTTCTCTGTGTGTATCTTACCAGGGATTGGTATAATTTGGAGAAGTCAAAGCGAGTAAAAGCATTCAGGTGTGGTGAATTTGATGATTTTATTCAACGGGCAGAAGCTTCCTTAGGTATGCCTCCGAAGAAAAGAGAGAAGTATGCACGACGGGAAGATGCAATACTTCATGCTCTTGAACTTGAGGGGCAATTAGGGAAAAGATGTGGGAGTTTAGGTTGTTCGTCCACTGATAGAACCAATAAATCTACTTATAATTTTTCCGGAAGAGAGTCACAAACATCATCAAGGTACCTGGAAAATGGGAATGTGAGACGTTTAAGATCTAAATCTCATCAACTTTCTCATAAATCTGGCTTCTTTCTTGGGGAAAAGAGTACAAGCAACTTTTCTTCTATACAGGAATCCAAAGACTATAATCAGTTTAGTGAGGACGATGATAATTCCGATGTACCTCTGAGGATGAGAGGTTTACAGGATTTGGGCCTCAGTGCTGCTCCTTCAGAGCATAGCAGCCCTCCATCAATTGCTTCAGATGGTGCTGGCCACCCTATCCTTGGTTGGAGTACTGATGCTGTTCCTGATGGGATTTATAATTCAGAATGCCTAGTTAACACTGAGAGAAAAGGTTTGTCAGTCAAAAGGAAATTATCTGATGAAGTCTTAGCCAAAGAAATTCTTGTCAAGAGGCGTCATAGGAGCTGTCTTCTTGCTCGAGGTTTAAAGAGTTCTGAAAATTTACCTGAATCAGGTTCTGTTTGCATCTCTGAGACAGGAGAGGAGCAGCCAGGAGTTGCAAAGAAAAGCAGGTGTAATTTCACAGAAGAGCCTACAGAATCTTTGACTGTTGAAGAGAGTAATCATGCCCAGATGAAACTCTCAATATTGAAGCGCAAAGATAGTGGTTCTCATCCTGCTGAGTTATGTGAACAGAATGCTTCTGGTTCTGCAGAATATTCTGAAAATGATTCTTCCGAGACAGATTCTGCAGAAGATACTGATGATGAGTTGGCCACAATCTCAGGTTTCTCCCTTCTCACTCTTGCACAAGCCACCTTACATGTACATTCTTTTTCTCAACAAAAACGAAGCAGCATTAAACGTACGAAAACTTTTGAGCTATGATGCCTCTAAACTTTTGGAACTTTGAGTTCTTTGGAGCTGATTGGATGAACTTAATTATTTCAACCCCTCCCTCTATGCTTGAGTCACCTTGTGTATTCTACTGTCCCTATGTAAACCAATTCATTCCATGATTCTCCTTCTCGTGGTACACATGGTATGCCACAGCCACCTTGAGCAAGTACAAAGTAGTCTAGGCTCCTAGCATGTCAAAGTTCAGTTAAGGACTTCCATGGCTATGGTAGAATCTAGACTTGCTGCGGTGGAATATTTTTATATTACCATTATGTCAAAAAGAGAGAAATTGGTATTTGGTCTTAAATATATACCCTCACATGACTGGAGTTTTGATGTTCTAAATTACTAGTACTTCCAATTAAAAGGGAACTGGAAGCATTCAAAAGCAATGCTCAGATCCCCTTTCCAAGAAACATCTCAAGAGGTTGTAAAAATGTCTCCTAATCCCTCCCCCCCCCCCCCCCCCCAAAAAAAAATATAAATATATATATATATATATATATATATATATATTTTGATAGCCTAGGTGTTCGAATTAGGTTACACGCACCTCGACCACACTACCCATTTATGTCTCTCATCTTCTCCTTTACTGATGTATAAGTCATTTCAATTTTTTAATGAAGGACCCGAGCTTGGTAGTTTGATAAATTACTTTTTTGTATTATGATTCAACAGCATGCCCTGTACAAAGAAGTCCAAAAACAGAAAGGAAGAAAGAGTACAGAGGAGTGAGGTGTTGTACTTTCAGCAAGGAAAACTATTACCGGTGTTGTTCTGAGTTGGATTTTGTTGCTAATTTTTTTTGGTTATAGAGTTTGATTCAGAGATGTAATCAGGTTCTAAATCAAAGAACTTTAGCAATTCCAGAGGAAAATCACATTTGAGTGACAAGTAGACATGATCATAAGTTAATTTAATTTCTTGATATTTCTTCCATAATTTCAAGTTGGTATTCTTTCTGTTTATCAAAGAAAAAGAAAAATTCTGGTGAATTGGTGCTCTGGAATTGTGCTTTTTTTTTTATGGCATCCAAACTGCAGAATTATGTCTAATTCTGATTGTGAATGCAGATTCAAAAAAGACGAAAATAAAAAAACAGATTCAAAGATTCTGATTGTGCATGCATAGTTCTTTATCACTCTTTTATTAATCAATTCCCTTGACATCATGAATCAGTCTTCCATAGGCATTGCTCTTTTAAACAGAGAAGATAAGACAATGATCTGCTTAAGTAGGCTAACTTTGCTTGTTTCTAATGCAGATGGTGCGGCATCTATAGAACTAGAACCAAAATATATAGGAAGATATGAAGCACAACCTGAGCATGGAAGTATCAGCAGTGAGGAACTGGATGAAGTGACACTTACTGATGGCACTTCTTACGCTTATCACCAAGAATCTCTCTCTACTGGCTTTAGGGTGTCTAAATGGCAACTGAAAGGGAAAAGGAATAATCGAAGTCTTAACAGGAGGAGACCTCTGGATCCTTCTGATGGGAAGCTTGCGAGAAGGCCCTGTCATATGACTAATTGGAAGGGAAAGAGGGGTTATGGCTGTCTTCAAGATGACCACCATATGGAATCTTGGGCGCAAAAGGCTGGATATGGATCTAGAGCTCCACGTACTACTAGTCAAAACATGTTCAATTGTGTGGATTGGGCTTGGGATGATGAAATTGCAAGCAGAGGTTACTGGGAAGAGTCTGCTGAGTATTTTGATTCTGTGAATAGCTACCATCACTCTGGTGGCAGGACCATGCTGGTCAATGTAGACTTAAAAGTCCAATCAAGTTTTCAGAGGGAGCACATACCTATGGTTTCATTGACGAGTAAGATAAATGGACAGGCAATAGTTGGATATCCTGTCCGTATTGAAGTGCTTTCAAACAGCTCTTCTGAAAGCCTCCTTTGGGCAACTGAAATTAATTTTCCAGAATCATCTGATAATGATACAGCACTCCAACCTAGTTGGAAAACTGCTCGCAGGACTGCAAATGTTCATGTTCCCCGGCCTCATGCATCATCAGGATTGGATAATTCTGAAGGAAGGAAGCACGTCCAAGGTTTTGACCGCAGCAAAAATGTCCAAAAAGCTAGTGTAGGTGGCGTTGTGCAAAAGGGCAGCATGACAAGGACAAATATTTCCCAGCCTGTCATGGAGAGAACGTTTGCAAGAAAGTCCGGAAAAAGGATTGGTTTATCTTCTTATCAAAAGGTGAGAACACTTAAATCTATAGCCTTGCAGCAGAAATGTAGTGATCAGAAGAGTAGTTCCAACAGTCATCAAGTGGATGGCGCAATCCAACGAGAGACACTGCCAACAGTTATTACTTGTATTCCAGTTAAGCTAGTGTTCAGTAGGCTAAGTGAGGAGTTGGTGGGCCGTCATCAATAATCACTTCTACTGGGGCTGAAGGACATCAATCTTACAGACAATAATGTAATGGCTTGTAAAACTTTGGAGAGAAGTAGACAATTTCTTAGTTCTCTCTCTGGTCCAGGCAAAGGTAGCCTCCATGTGTATCTGAGCAGCTTGATTGTCGAGGCAAAGCAGCCAAGGCATACCATAGGACATTTTTAGGATGGGGTTTCAGTTGTACATGGTTTTTTTCACAAAGTAATTTTTTTTCCCTTCGTTTTTTTTTTCTCTTGAGGCGTGGAAGTGTCGAAAGCTGAAGGTGGGTTAGACACAGATTTTCTATATATGACATGATGTATGTAAATTGTACTAAATTGGTATGACTTGGTGCCACAAATTTGTGGCTTTCACTCTGCACCTTCCCAGCGAGAAAACAAAATAGAAATTTTTGGTGCTCGCTCAGTCCTATTAGTGAACTTTCATACTCTGGGGTTATCCGAGGGGAGACTTGGAGTAACTGGTAAAGTTGTTGTCTTGTGACCAGGAGATCAGGGGGTTCAAACCTTTGAAATGTGTTCAGCGAGTTTCAAGCCTTGGTTAGAGCAACTTATTTATTGCATACAAATTTCATTTCAAAAGGAAGTAAAAAATAAATAATTAAACTCCTCTTATGCTTTTTAATTAGCTAATGCACATAATAATAATAATAATAATAATATATCGAGTGAAATTAGTGAATCCACATGTGGCCATAAAGCTTGTATTTTAATGTTGAATTTGTTCAAATAAATTGACATTTTTTTACTTTAATGTATCTCATGTAAATTTTGGGAGACTTGTTTTCAGTGAACTCAAAGTTTGCTTCTTAAGATTTAGGTCATCTAATTTGTGTGCAACAAATAAACGACACATAAATTGCAAAGGAATATAGCCGTTGGGGGAGCATCCTGCGGAATGTAAACCTTATAATCCTCGTGGCGGCGACTAGCCGTTGGACTTAAAAAACAAAAACAAAAAAGAAAAATAGCAACTCGGACGAAACCCCACACACACATTTCATAAACCCATAAATTGAACGGAGAAGGGAGCAGTTCCCATCAACAAGTTATCTCATAATCATTATCTTTGTTTGCAGGACACAACTCGGGCCCTCCCGTCTTCTTCTTCTCTCTAAATCCGCAGAGCGCTCATTCATTTTACTTTCTTTTATTTGTTCTTCAATATTGTTTGTTATAACCCCTGATTTTTGTTTTGCAGGCTTTAATAATCTTGTTTCTTTTATTGCAATCTTTGTCTTGTTTCTTGTTGCCTTTTTTTTTTTTGTGCTAACATCATGGATGCAGGATCATTGAGTTCTGTCTCCGCAAGTAAGACCAAATCTCGTTGCCCTCTCCAAGAACAATTTCTAACAAAGAGGAATTCTCGGGAAAATGTATGTCTATGTTCTACTTGCCTTCGAACATTTGTCTCTAGAAAGTACTTATTGGAAGAATTTATTGGCAAAATTATGTGTAGCGCAATGATAGATTGGATTTTGAATTAAGAAAATAGGCTTAAAGGGGAGTTGGCTTTAATTTTTATAGAACAAATTGAGGTTTTATGCTTAGACTTGTTTTATGTGAATCGTTGATATGTGTTACTTGAGCCGATGGTTTTTGAGGAACAGTCTCTCTACATCCATGGGGTAGGGGGTAAGGTTTGCTTAGACTATGTCCTCTCCACATCCTGCCTTTGTGATTTCTCTTGGTATGCTCTTTTTGTTGTTCTATGTGAGATCTAAAGAGGAGGGCTTTAACATAGACATTTTTTGTTATTTGGGTTATTGTCTCTAATAAATACTTCTTGTTTCCTTTTATTGGTTGTGTTACAAGCTAGTAAATTGAATTATGAACTTTAATAGAAAGGTCGAAATGGAGAGAGTTTTTCATCACTTAGTCATCTGGGATTGGCTTTGATTTTGTAGAATAAATTGAGGTTACTTACTTAGACTTGTTTTATGTGAGTTCTTAAGAGGAAGAAGGCTTTGGCATAGACATTGATTGCTGATTTGTGTTATTACAGTTGGATAGGTTCATTCCAAATCGATCGGCAATGGATATGGACTATGCACATTACATGTTGACAGAGGGAAGGAAAGGTAAGGAAAATCCAGCTGTTAATTCTCCCTCCAGAGAGGCATACAGGAAGCAGCTTGCGGAAACATTCAACATGAACAGGACCCGAATACTGTCTTTCAAGAACAAGCCACCCACTTCTGTTGAGGCCATTCCAAATGACTTCTCATCATCTGTTCATCAACAGGCAAAGACTGTTAAACCTCGTCGGTACATTCCTCAGGTGAGTGTACTTACATGGTCTAATGTTGATATGACATTTCATGAATCATCAAGCCAATTGTGCTTAACTTTGAGTATCTCAAGATTTAGGCTTATTGCTGTAATAGTAAATGTAACTGAATTTCATCCTTATCAGTTTCATCGGTTTATTGTTGCAGACCTCGGAAAGGACATTAGATGCTCCAGACCTAGTGGATGACTACTATTTGAATTTATTAGATTGGGGCAGCAGCAATGTTCTTTCTATTGCTCTAGGCTGCACTGTATATCTGTGGGATGCATCTGATGGTGCCACTTCAGAATTGGTCACTATAGATGAAGAACATGGTCCTGTTACAAGTGTAAAATGGGCTCCTGATGGTAGACATATTGCTCTTGGTCTGAACAATTCTGATGTTCAGCTTTGGGATACAACGGCAAATAGGCTGGTTTGTTTCTTGGATTCTCTGTTCATGTTGTTTATTTTGAGTGATTCTGATGCTAATATATGGTATTATACATTGGTGCAGCTGAGAACAATGAGAGGTGGTCACAGATCCCGAGTTGGTGCTCTAGATTGGAACAATCACATATTGACAACTGGGGGCATGGATGGTCAGATCATAAACAATGATGTGAGGGTGCGATCGCCAATTGTTGATACGTACCAAGGACATCATCAAGAAGTTTGTGGTTTAAAATGGTCAGCCTCTGGCCAACAATTAGCTAGTGGTGGAAATGATAATCTCCTCCATATATGGGACAGATCAATGGCTTCTTCCAACACATCAACCGAGTGGCTTCACAGGCTTGAAGATCATTCAGCTGCTGTTAAGGCCCTTGCTTGGTGTCCTTTCCAGGGAAACTTACTAGCCTCTGGTGGTGGTGGAAGTGACAGGTCCATTAAGTTCTGGAACACCCATACTGGTGCTTGCTTGAACTCTGTCGATACAGGCTCTCAGGTTTGTGCCCTGCTATGGAACAAGAACGAACGTGAGCTCCTAAGTTCACATGGTTTCACAAAGAATCAGCTCACTCTTTGGAAATACCCTTCCATGGTAAAGACAGCCGAGCTTACTGGTCACACATCCAGAGTTCTTTTTATGGCACAGGTAAACTCTTAAGTAATTTGTTGCATTTTTTGCAGTACACAAAGAAAGAAAGGAACTAATTTTCTGGTTTATTTTGTTGCAGAGTCCAGATGGATGCACAGTGGCGTCAGCAGCTGGGGATGAAACTCTTAGATTTTGGAATGTATTTGGTACTCCTGAAGTTGCAAAGCCTGCACCAAAGTCAAACCCTGAGCCGTTTGCTCACCTTAACCGTATTCGGTGAATTTTGAGGGACACTATTTTGTGAGAGTGACGGAATTTCTGTAAAGTAGTCTATTCAGCTCAAAATGCTCATGAACCAGAAAACTGCTGTATTTATTTTGTAAAAAAGAGATGCTTCGGTTCATTTCCTGTTTTTATTGATGGAGTTGCTTAAGTTGCTGTGATAATTTTTCTTGGTCACCTATAGTGACGAAAAGCATGTGTAAAGAGATTAGCAAAGGTAAAATTTGAATGATTGTGAAACTACTTGGAGGGTTAAAGCAAAGTTCTGTTTACAATTCAGTTCTAAGTTGAACTTGCCATTCAATAGATTCTCCGTTTTACAAAGTGAAAATATTCATTTTTTGATTAAATTTGCAGCCAACATTGACACAGACTGATAGAAGTAAAAGATTCATATTATTAATAATACAGTATACTCATAAACATTTGATAGCAGTGCAGAAATAGTCTTATTCTGCACTCCTAACTAGTTACTACACAGTTTCAACTCAAATGTTTACCAATTCAAGCACAAACATCTTTCACCTTTTGCTAAAACTTGCTGCTCCCACCCCCCTACTAGTTTAATTTAATAGGCTGGCTTCTCCAGATCCTCGAGTGGGCGGAAGAAGGCCTTCTGTTCCAATACAGAATCTACAGAAGTAGCACTGACAGGCCTGATACTGAAACCGCGATCCCTGCTTGCTATATGATGATGATCAGTGGCTGGTCCAAACACACCAGTATGAGGATGAGGAGTCCAGTACTTATCCGATTGTGCCTTGATCACTTCATCTGGTACCACAAAAGGATGCACGTATTCCTCCGGATTCTTATCGTACACTGATGCGTGCACTGCCCTCCTGCACAAACACATATAAATAAATAAGGATGACAGAAACTAAAGCAGATCAAGGATTTGAACTTTACGATAAATGTGTGATTTGTAATAGACATACACAGGATACTGGTTCAAACTGTACCTGCTGGAGAGGAGAGACGAGTTAGTCGAATTTCGAGCACTTGCGTAACCAATATGGTTCACAAATCCTTTGCCCAAGCTAACGAGTCCACGCTTCTGTAAATTGATGGCCATTCAAATATGGATTTCTAGTTTTGCTCTTTGAAAGAAAGGATTAGAATTCTTAATTAGTAGTATTAAGAAGGTATTAGATGAAATGTACAATGTGATGATGGTTTACAATCTTTGCTCTATTTCCCTATTTATACACAAAAACTCCAGACTCCAGAGTGGACCATAGCAACAACTTTTACTCCTATATTAATTGATCACTATATTATCAAAGATGTATTAGCACTAATATTTAATTACTCCTCATTAATTGAAACTCGTTGGTGCTTCCTCGTATATTTGGTCATATAAAGTATGTGGACTTGAAAAAACAAAAGACAGGTGTTATTAGTTATTGCTTACTTCGTCCTCTATGTATTAAAAATAAATTTTCACTTTTATTTATTGGAGAAAAAAAAGTCCGCCAGATCATTTTCTCTAATTTATTAAACACTTTATGTCACTTAATATAAGTATCGTGGTAAAACATATATTTATAAACAAACGGGAATATAATTATGGGATTGGGTGATTGAATTAATATTAGGAGCAAGTTTGAATGGATTAACTAGTAATTATTATGTTCTGTTTCAGTACATAAATATACATTTCAAAATTGAAACACGCTGTCGCTAAAAGTCATTTATACATTTATATTTTAATCTTATAATTATGGCTAAATATACTAAACTTATTAAGGATATTATCAATATATTACTTATTAAATGATAATAACCGTCATAATTTTTTATTTATGGTCATGAGGCTCATATTTAAACCATTGTCAGCTATGATGTATTATTGAACTAAAAAAATTATTAAATCATGAGAGTATAGTGGCATGATTTTTATATTTTAATCATGCCTTGTGCTGATGAAGTTTGCGGGCTGGATAAAACTTGTGGCAATATTTATATAAAATGGGAGGGCGTATATCGAAAATAATGAATTAGAATGATCTTGATTTTGATATTAAAATTAAAAAAAATGAATCGTTGATTTAATTCAATCTCAAAAATTAATTATGAAAAGAGAATTGCCAAGATCATATAAAAGATACATTTACCTCTATAAGACTCCAAAATATTTTTGCATAAAAATGAATGGAAGAAAATACGAAATTAAAGATCTACTCTTATTGATTTATTTAAAGTTAATATTCTTCTTTATTAATTTTTTTTTTTTTAAAAAAAATCTGTCATGTAATAATAAGACCCAGCAGAACTCTTGATAAAGCCACCAGATTAGAGTCAAAGTTCGCATGTTTAATTATTAATTAGCTAGATTAGCCTCTAAGTGCGACATTATAATTCCAAAAGATTGTTGGATATGTCTCACCACTTCCACAAGCAAAAACTTTTTAAAATTAAAAGGTGTGATAATAGAAGTACAATGACAAAACTAAAAGGTATGACAACTTTATAGTAAAATAATATAAAAACTTATTTCAATTAGTGATTTCCTTTCATTTGTTTCGATTTCAGTGAACAAAATTACGTATTTGATATTTATTGCTGGTATAAAAGATTGTAGATATCTCGAGAAATTAGTGAAGGAGTTAGGTGTGTGCAAACTGATTCAGACACCACAATTGTAAAAATACAACAACAACATACCCAGTGGAATCCTACAAGTGGGGTCTAGAGAGGGTAAAATGTACACAGACCTTACCACTACCTTACCTCTCGTCTCAAAAATATAAAAACAAAAATATTCTAACTTGCAAGGATCTTGCCACTTTCACAACCGGAAATTAAACTTTATAAAATTCTTTCACGATAGATCGTGAATCACCATTGAATCATAAACTGATTAAACAATGTGTAATTTAAAAATAGATGAATTCCAAGTTATTTATGTTTCAGTCTAAATTGTTAGGCCATAGAAATAAGTAATACACTAAAATATATGTGGAGTCTTATTAGGAGACTGGGAACCAAATTTGAAAATATTTAGGATTTTTAGCATATGATCAAATACTAATATAATCCACTCAGCTAGTCAACTTATAGTATGCAATATTAATTTATTGTAGCAGCCAAATGGCAGTAATTGTTGGTGGGCTGAAAATTGAAATCCCCTGTTTCATTTCTCAATTCGACCTATAATTTTTTTTTTTTTTGTAAATAGTGAAAATGTCAATTGTTGAACAGATATTTTTAAAGATTAAATATTCGTAGTGATATGAAAAACGTAAGAAATTAAGGAGAAAGTACATATGAAAAGTTTTTAATTTTATTAAAGGTGTGGTGATGACTTATAATACTAAACGTGCGGTTGTGTACTAAATTTTAATATCCATTGATTGATTATTGCAGTATTTATTCTGAAACTTTAAGTAGCAACCATTCGTATTTAGTACATTTAATCTAGTGGGATACCAGAATAAAATGACTTTAATTTGTTTTACTCAACACGTGTTATATATGATCCCAAACCTTAAACATTAGGAGCTGAAAAAAAAAGAAAAATAACTTTTATTTATTACTTCTTAATTCCTTTTTAATTGTTATAATTTTTTTTTTAAAAATGAAATAATATGAATTTTAATTAATATTTAAGATGTATTTTTTATAATATTAATATAAAAATATTAAAAAAATTTATTTTAAATTATTTTAAATATTAAAATAATTTTTTAAAAAATTAATTAAATTGACTTTCGAAACGTAATAAACAACTCAAAAAGCAACCAAGGAGTAGTTGTTTCACAGTATCTGCTATAAGTACTTCAACAAAAGATATATACTACAATCTACAAGGTGGAGTAAATTAATAAAAATTATCTTCAGTGGATAACTTGTCTTAATAATTTCATGAGTAATATTTAGCTCTAATATTGACATTTTTTGAGTGTTTTTCCAGTTATTGTTCCATTTTGGCAATCAATTAAGTTTAACTATTGCTGGAACGGTTCAATAAGATTGGGGCTAAAGTTTAATTTCATAGAAAGTTCTAAATTTTTTTTTTAGAAAGGAAATTTCATTTCTGATTCTTTTAAAAAGGAAATTTTGTAATATATATTATAGCTTATGAAGTAAGAGTATCATAAATATAGATTTTTATTAAAAACAATATAACATAAAATTAGAATTATAAATTTATCTCAAAATTTGATATCAAAATAATATTGGATTATTTTAATATAATGATTGTTTATTGTAATGCTTAAATTTTAAATAACACATTTAAATTTTTTTTTATAAACAAAGAATAATAAATTTTTTAGAATGCAAAAGGTTTGAACATTTGAGAAATCTCAAAATGTTGAAGAATAATTTAAAGAAAAACAAGAAGAAGAAAAAAGTAATTTAATTAAAAGGGAAAAAGTTAATGCACTTCCTCCCAAACTTTATCTTCAAAATTAATACTCCAATACATAAACCTCGCTTAGCTGTATTATAGTTCAAGTCATCTTTTAATTCTCGTTGCTATTTAACATTACTAATAATATATTAAATCACATCTGAGATAGTTATAAAATCATACTTTTATGTTATTACTAGATATTGGCGCGGGCACTAGCACATGTTCAATATATGTTATTTTTTAATTTTAATTTAAGCAATATAGATAGAATTTAGAGCGCTCATTAAAATTTTAATATAATTTTTAAATGTAATATTGCGACGTAACATGTTTTTTAAACATTTTAAGTAATTAATTATCATGATTAGCAGCATTTTTTTAAAACAAAAAATAAGACAAACAAACTAAACCACAAAAAATTATGAATATACCTTCAAGCTGCTCAAGCAGACATGTCGACCTGCTGCCTGCTTGAGCAGCTTTAACTCACTCTTATAAAATAATAATAAATATATATATATAGTAAATTCTATTAATATAGGACAATACGGAGTTTAACGGGGCGGGTTGGGCAGGGGAAGATTTAAACGAGACAGGTAAGTAAATAATTAACTGACCAGAACATACTTCATAACCTAATTAAATATATGTGAAATGAATAATTAAGCTGATAAAACTTTAATTAAAATAACATAAACACACAGGTTCTTCCATCAGTTGGAGCCTTTGGCAGAACAGTATTACTTAAGCCTCAAACATTAAAATATAAAATAACAAGGGGATTTTTCATAAATATACATCTAAAAATCATTTTTTCATTTACCCTACCAATCCAAAAAAATTACAACAAGAATACCAATTTTTTTTACAAAAGTAGGAGAGAGAATGTTGTGGTATAATTAATATAGTATTTGATGTGATGTAATGTGTTGGGATTTGGAAGAAAGTAGTGAATGGAAAATTATTTATTGTTTGATGTGATATATTAGTATTGGGAAATGGGGAAAAAGAATGGACATGATATTCCAACCTTTGTGTATTTGGTTCAAAGCTGCGTTGAAACCATACAGAAACCATACGGGTAACCATACGGGTAATATATATATATATATATATATATATATATATATATATTCATGCTTTCCTCCTTTGTAAAAAAAAGTCTAGCCCGATGAAAAATCATGCGGAAAACCATTAAAACTGTTGACCTTCAAGTAAGTATGCACCCAAAATTTTTATTTTTTTTTTAAAAAAAAATAAAAAATATATATATATATATATATATATATAAAATGATGCAAGTACCCTACATGGAAAACCATGAAAAAACCATACAAAACCATGAAAAACCATAAAAAAATGTTTTTTTTTTTAAATTAAAAAAGCAAAATGTTTATGGTTCTATGTTGGTATTACAGTTATTAACCATAAAAAGAACCATAGAGAACACCCGAAAATAATTGGGACCTTAATACCAAATATGCACACAATATATATATATATATATATATATACATATATGAAATTATGCTATTAACTAAGGTAATACAAAATCCATAGGTTCAAATATATTTGTGTTGACCCAAAAATATATAAAAAACAATAAATGTGATGTGACTTGGATGATTGGAAAAGGGGAATTTGACTATAAATTTTTTGGAGTGGTGTACTTTGTACACTTGTGAGAAAATGGCCATGATGGTAAGTTTTTCATATTTAATGGGGAGTTTGTATGTAATAAAATTCACGGTCGAAAACCCCATCAAAACCACCATACATGAGTGGGTTCCTTGGAACCGTAGCCACATATACATGTAAAAAGGGAAAATTAAGAATGTTTAACCAAATCTGCACAACCCCCAAAAACCCAAAAAAAAAAAAGGCTCTCTATATATATATATGTGCCTAAAATGATGCAAGTACCCTACATGAAAAACCATGGAAAAACCATGAAAACCCATGAAAAGCATGAAAAACCATGAAAACCCATTAAATTTTTTTTTTTAATTAAAAAAACATATTTTTTATGGTTCTATGTTGATATTACACATATTAACCATAAAAAGGAACCATAGAGAACCCCCGAAAAAATCATAGAGTACCCATATGCACACAATTATTTTTTATATAAATATGTATATATTAAATTTATACTATTAAATAAGGTGATACAAAGTCCATATGTTCAAATATATTTGTGTTGATTTCAAAAATATAAAAATCAATTAATGTGATGTGACTTGGATGATTTGAAAAGGGTACTTTTACTATAATTTTTTTGGGAAGATTTTACCGATGATAATTTTTTGGTTGGAATCGATAATATTGTATTAATTTTGGTGAAATATAATTGGAAGTGGAATTAACTGGTAAAAAATTTGAATTAATTTTTTTTTAAATAATGAAAATATTTGACATGTTGATTTCATAAATACTAGTGGGAAATTAGTGGTAGTATGTTGATGTTACAGTTTATTTGATAACTTGTTTGGATGCGTTGCTAAAATTCATGGGTTTGTCTGTCAAAAAAACATCGATACCACCATACAAAACGGGGTTCCTGGACACCGTATTCACATATATATAAAATGATGAAATTTAAGAATGCTTGATAGTGTGTAAAAAATATTATCAATTGTGTCAATTTTTAAATAAAAATCTCTTGACCTCAAAATGGAGAACAATTAACATGATGTGATTGGAATACTTTTGGTAGGACCTAGTTTTTCCTAGGTTATTATTACTTTAAAAAAAATTAAATAATTGAGAAGAAAAAGGACATGTATATTTTGGTAATTTAGGTGCTATTCTTGTAAATAAATGGGAATGTGTAAATTTGGTACAAAACTTGTATATTCTTGTAAATAATCCAATAACAATTGCTGGATCGAAAACATTTTCTTGGAAGCTTACAACTTTTGGAATAGAAACGAAGCCATATTAGGGAAATGCTAACAGTTTATGGACAGAGTTATCTGATTGCTGATAGGAGATAATAGATATTTTATTAAATTAATAGAGTTGCACGAAAGCTAGTAGATATATCATGGTCTTCGAAAAATAAAAATAAAATAATAATATACAGTGTTGCGTCATTCTAATTTATTTCAAGTTACTACTCCCTCGATTCCATATTAATTGAAATTTCGAGGATTTTTTCATTGTTCAAAAAAATGCAATTGTTCAAAGTTCAAGAATGATGTTTAAATTTTTTTTCCATATTTACTCTTTCATTTATTGAAGCTTAATATTTTCAAGAGATAAATTATACTATTTACAAAGTTATATTCATGATTTACAAAGAATAATAGTGAAAACTATAATTTAAATCGTGTCCTTAAATATTTTTTTAATGTATATACATTGCTCCATAAATTCATTTAATACTAAAATTGATGAGTAATATTTAAATTATCCATAGTTTCTTTTTGACTTTATCTGTTTCATGCATCAATTTTTTTTGCATAGTCAATATATAAAGCTTAAATTCCTACTTTTTAAAAACTGTTTCATAAGTACTCCTCAGGTCTGTGAGAAAGGATAAATGGGAAGAGCATCTTATTTATGGAATTTAAATCTTCACATTTAAACCAAAAAAAAAAAAAATCTACATAAAACATTTTTTTCCTTCTAATTCCTTTCACATGTCAACAGCATGCTTCATCCCTGTAAAGTTGTATCATCTTGGGCAAACAATAATTTATTTATGAAATATGGAATAAAATCTACCCTAAAAAGTCATTCTAGCAAATATTTTAGTTAAAAGAAATAATTTTCAGGAGTTAAAATTTCCTCTTTGGAAAAAAAAGAAAAAGAAAAAGAAATGGCTAGTCAACAACTTAATGCATGGCAAATGCCAATTAGTGACGTTGTAAGCAACTTGCCACTTATTTATGAAATCGAAAAAGTGAGTTGATTTAATTTGTTGATTAATCCCTTTAATAACGTAACTAATTAATTGGATTTGAATAGTAAGTTTGAACACAAGCTCCAAGAAGCATCAAACATTTTTGATGAGATTGATGAAACAATTTTTTAATAATAAGTACTTATCGAATCAGATAATAAATATCTGGGGATAACTGATCTAAAATGGTTTTAACTATAGCTAGGACTAATTTTGATGGTCGAAATGGAGTAGTAATAATAGCAACAGTACTAAAATAGTGTTGAAAGTAAAAAATTTCATTAAGTATAATCAAAGTTTAATTATCTTAATATATTTGTAGAAAAAGTAATTTTCAATCTATGTACACTCACTAAAGCAAAAATTAGCAATGAATAAACATCATAGCTGAGCATCAAAATCCCTTGCTAATTCTATTTAATAACCAATTATATTAAAATTCTATAATATACATAATAATATAATTTTCGATGAAGAGTGTTTAGCTGACAACTTATATATCACTCTACGTGGACAGTGGCGGGGCCAAATTCATTTGAGGGGTATCAACCGACACCCCTTAGTCAGAAAATCACATTGTTTAGCTATGTAAAAATATTTTTCTTATGTATATATTTTATATATTTATACCTTTTGATTTCTACACAATTTTATTTTTTAAAATTATGATACTTATTAAATAAAATTCTGATTTCGTCGCTAACTAAAGATAGTTCAATATTGTAGCTAAAAGTTATAGTAAAGTAACAAGTATGTCTGAAAAATAATCAAAGTTGTGGTTGGACGGTAAGTTATTACCTTGCATGCATTCTATAAACCCGTGCTTTAAATTTTGAGATTTGAAAATAAAGTTATTTAAAATAGATTCATACATAATTCAATATTTATTTCCAAAGTGAGATTTTCTAGTGTGAATTCGAATTATTTGGACATCAAAGTAAATATTGGAAAGCTATGTGGGAAACTTAAAAAAATGTGTATATCATTGTAACATCCCCTAATTCTTTCTACCTAACCTGAGTGGATGCATAGAGGATGTTGAGAAAAGACTGAGCAAAATTGTAGAAGAAGGTTCACGAGGGCCACTTACGACTCGTAGACAGGTCTATGACTCGTAGAATGGGTCTTGTAAAAACCCCCAGATGACTTGGTGAGATTACCTAAGTCTAAGGTCTATATACGAGATGGTATACGACCCGTAAAGTATTCTACGGTTCGTAGAGAAAGTTTTGCGATAAATTCGAGCAACTCAAAATTAAGAACCCTTATTTACGAAAGTTAGTTTACGATCCATAAAACAGAATAATCTATTTGGCATTAATTTTTCTATACTAATACTGCTATTATAGAATCAATAATAATAATCAATATTGACAACTTGTAGGTTCTATTTGGCATTAATTTTTCTTTTCTCATCTCCATGAGCAAATTAAAAGTTAGTAATAAACATGTGGAGTTTGACTCTACTTTAGTATCTTTCTCAAATTATGTTCTCAAACAAAGCAACATTTACAAAAAAGAAGAATTAAAAGTGGACAATATCCTATTTCTATTATTTTCTAGTAGTATTTACTTTATATATGCAAAAAATAAAGTAAATTAAAATAATCTGCGTCTTGATTAAAAACGTGAAATAAGTTTTAGCCAGCCACGAGTCATGACAGACTTATATTTATTCCAAAAAAAAAAAAAACCAAATATTGCTACATATATAATTAAATAGAGGGAAAAAAGGGTCAAAGATGTCCTTAAACAAAAGCCATTTCGAATTAAGAAGATGTGAAAGCGTGTTTATCTCTATAAGTCTATAAAAAGATGAAATGAACGAAGAATCTTCTTCATTTATACTTTGGTTCAAAAATACTCTTGCCCTCAATACTTTGGTCCAAAAATAAACTTACCGTTATTTAATAGGTCAAAATGCCATTTTTTTCAAATAAATTTGTTATTTATTTTAAACACATTATTTTCCTAATAATATTTTTTAGTTAGCGAATATTTGTCCTACTTCAATCCGAGATAAAAAGTAAAAATAAAAATATTTCTTGTTTTATTATAATTATTATTTTTATCATTATCTAAGTAAAAATTAATGTTGGGTTTACTATGATATTATATTTATGGCATGTATTATTTGTTACAAGGGTACGAAGTTCTATTTTAATTGATAAAATGAGATTAAGATAAAAAAAATTATGTCCTACTTCAAGAAAAAAGTTCTTTAAAAATAATGTTTTTATTAGGAACACAATATGTTTATAAAGAAAAAAAATATTTATTTAAGAGGGGCATTTTTGACCTATTTAGTAATAATAAGGACATTTCTCCATCAAAGTATTGACGATAAAAATATTTTTAAACTAAATTATACATGAAGAATATTTTTATTCATTTCACATCTTTTAAGGGAATTTTTTAACCTTTTTCTTAAATAAATGAAATATTAATTTTGATAACTAAAACTTTTTAATATTGAATATTTACACACAACTGAACATGTAGAAGAGCAAGCAGATGTATCATTTTGAGTACAAGTCTGTTCAAGAATCACCCGTTTATTATTATTTTTATTGCCCAAATTTTTTAATTTTCAATATTTGAAAACTCTTTGATTAAGTTTTTTTTTTTCTTTTCCTTTTTTGAATAATTACAGAGACCTTCCTATAAGTTTGTTCATAACATTTGGTGATTTTTAATGCTACGCTCACCTTCTTTATGATTCTTTGTAGTATTTATATAATTTAATTACTATTAATTCAAAATAATTACAAAATGGCCAATTTGTCCTTTCCAATGTTATATTTTTAAAATTAAAATAGTTTTTTTGGATTCAATCCGCAAGTAATTCTTTGAACTCAACAGTTATAGATTCGCTCTTCAAACATTACTGTTTTTTTTTTCCTTTTCATATTCATCTTTATATTCTCTTTATAATAGACGGCTATTTTAAGCAGCTTAAGGTCGTCGTGTCTGCTTCAGTTGTTTGAAGCATGCAGGTGATTATGACGTGTCTGCTTAAACGGTGACTATTATAGTGTCTACTTAATTTACTATGTTATTCTATTAATTATTATTTAATTATTTCTTCATCTACTTCAACTATAAAATTACAATAACGTGTCTACTTAATTTTGTGATGGCTATTAAAGTGTTTACTTAGTTTTTACTATGTTTTTTTTATTAATTTTTATTTAATTATTTCCTCATCTATTTCAACTATAAAATTACAATAACGTTTCTGCTTAATTTTGCGGTAGTTGTTAAAGTGTCTACTTAATTTTATATGTCATTTCTATTAATTATTATTTAATTACTTTTTCATCTATTTCAACTTTTATTAATTATTATTTAATTACTTTTTCATCTATTTCAAGTTTTCAACTATGAAATTACAATATTACTCGTAGTAAATTATTTTTTCATGTAGAAGTAATATATATTATTTAAACTACTTAAAAATATTATAAATTAAAATAATTAAAAAAATTTAAAAAATATTTAACTCTTAAAATTTTATCTAAATTACAAAAATTAATAAAATAAAATAATATATATTAAATCCGTACGACGCATGATCTTCGCCACTAGTGATTTTCAGTACCTCGTTATCTTCTTTGTCGGCTACTAAAAAAGCCATTTAGAGACGTATTTGTCGTGTTCTATATTGTTGTCCTTTTTTTTGAAATACGCTTCATAAAAATAATTATAATAAAAATTTATAGTAAGAATGTTTTTTTTAAATTTTACAAAATCCTTATACTATTTTTTCAAAAAATTAATTATAAAAATAAATAAAAAATACAGATAATTTAAAATAATATTTTATAATAAAGTGACTAACTATTGCGGGACGGAATAACGATAATAGTAAAGGTAATCGTGGCCTATATTTGTTTGGATGGAGTTATGATCCTAAAAGCTCTTAAATGGATGTTTTAATCATGGAGAGTCTTTTCTTTTTATGCCAGTATTGTATAAACTACAATTCATTTATAAGATAATTATTTTAAAATCAAAATAAAGGAAGTAAATGCAATATCACAAATCACAAAGGATGTTGGCATTATGAATATTACTTCATCCATCTCAAAATATTTGTCAAATTATTTTATTTTTCGATCGAGATTCAAGAGTCAATTCAGATGAATTTTAAAATTTTGATTAATATTTTAAAATATACTCTTTAAATTATATTTATATCATGAGAAAATTTGCAACTTATAATATTTTTGATATTGTTTATAAGTGCCTAAATTTTAATATTGTAATATTAAATTAATTTAATTTAATTTAGCCTAAAGATTTAGTTACTCTTAAAAGGCGAAATCTGACAACTATTCTGAGACGACGAGAGTATTATAAGAATCCCATGGCACGGTTAGAACTTAGAACTCAATATGTTAGTGATAGTACACGGAGATCATGGATGACTTTAATTTCCATGATTAATCAACATTAATATTTATATATATATATATATTTATATGTATATATTTATTTTTCAAAAGTTAATTATCAGTTTAAAAACTCATTGTTGTTCAAGACCTTGACCGGCCCTCTATCAAGAGTTATCGTATGCATCAAACTAATAAATATTTGACATATGTGCTTTATATGTAAATTATTATTCAATCTGTATTATAATGATCAGAAAGATAGTATGTTTTTTAAAAAATAATGTCTTATATTACTTGACATATATGTGCTATATGTGTAAATTGTTATTCAATATGTATTTCAATTATTAGAAAAGACAGTATGTTCTTAAGAAATAATGCCTTATATTGTTTGACATATGTGCTTTATGTGTAAATTCGCTATTCAATTTGTATTTAAATGATCAGAAAGACATTATATTTTTTTTAAAAAGAATACCTTATATTATTTGATATATGTGCTTTATGTGTAAATTGTTATTCAATATGTATTTTAATAATAAGATGATAGTATGTTCTTTAAAAAATAATGACTCTCAATATATTCAAGGTAATGAAATATATCTTCTCAAGATGACAACAAACTCACTAAACAATATTACACAAGAATTTTAAGAAGAATAGATCATCACAAAAATATTGTATATCAAAAATTAAAAAAAAAAGAACTCCTTCCATTTATACCCAATAAAGACTAGTATGAACAAGTGCTTATTCCAACTTATTAAAAAAGTCATTGTCAATCGAAAAAAATCATAATCTATTGATAAAGATATAACTCATTGAAAAAGTAACAACTCATCAGAAAAGTTACGACTCATTCAAGGTGAAAACGTGATATTCAAATTGCATCTTTTCTGTTTGTGTCTTTTCAAGGAAAAAAACACGATTTACTTTCTATTCACAAAATTATCATTTAATTAAGTAACATATTTTTATCTTGATTTAATGTTATTATATCTATTAATTGGAATAAGTATTTCTTTTTGTTTTTTTAGTGGAATGAAGACGCACACAGAGGAGGAAATCTTAGTAGTTCAGTTGGTTGACTATCTGAACTTCCATCTTGTTGGTAAGAATTCGATTCTCCACATTATAATCCTTCTCTCCATTTCCCTTCCCCTGCCCCAATTTTACATAAAGATTCCATTCTCTCTTGTGGTTTCGTGACTATTATAAATAAGGGAAACACACCGTCGTAACGTATACTTGGCTCTTCTTATTAGTTCATCATTTACTTATTTCGGAATAGTGATTCTTAAAAGTTGAAAACTCCATCATCTTTTTTTGTTTTTCCAGAAAAAAAATTATATTGCATTTGCATGGCCACTAGTTTACAGAAGCGTGGACTGGTGAGATTGGGGAAGCGTTTTGTGAACCATATCAGTTATTCAAGTCCTCGAAATTCTGCTAACTCATCTACTCGTCTCTTTGGGAGGTATAGTTTGAACATTCAATAAAGGCAGAGTCAGAATTTTGAATTTATGAATTCTGAATTCTGATAAAAAAATAGCTTAGCTTGATGAATTTTAAAAAAATTTCTTAATACAAGTATAAATTTTTTAACCTCTAACTACTTTCTCTCTAGCTCCGCTCTTGATATGTTTTATCTAAGCATTCTAATCTTGGATTAATTGTATTGTTTACTTAATTGGTGTATGTGATGTGCAGGAGGGTGGTGCACACGTCAGTGTATGACAAGAATCCAGAGGAATATGTATCGTCGTGGGTACCTGATGAAATAATCGAGGCAGAATCAGACAAGGACAAATACTGGACTCCTCATCCCCAAACTGGGGTATTTGGGCCAGCTACTGATCACATTATAAACTATGGTGAATATAGTTCCCATCTCTCTACAGTAAATTCTGTGTTGGAACAAAAGACATTCTTTCGTGATCTTGAGGATCTGGAGAAGCCAATTCACCCTTAAATTTCACAAAATATCAAGTACAACAGAAAAATACTACTAGTAACAAAGGTGAAAGAGGTGTTTGTTGTGTTCTATGAATATGTGATCACGTTAGTTAATTATAGAATAAAACTGGCCAGCCACTCTCTGTGGGCTGCTTTTAAATGATGATCATGCGGTGTAATATTTACAATCAAAACATCTTTGATTATAACATAATCGTGTGTCCAAAAAATAATTGAATTGCTATAGCAACCTGTTAAGAATATCAGAACTGCTAAGTGGCTGAAAAACCATAAATTCTATCTGGCATATCTGATAAAGGTTGAAGTACTTACCCAACCAACTAAATCACTAAAATTTATCAAAAATTCATGTTTCTTGTAGTTTTGCTTAGGCATAAAACATAAATACGCCCTTGAACTTGGCTTCACTTGATATATATACCCTCCAACTTTGGATGTGCACAAGTAGACAGTTAAACTTGCTACGAAGATATATGTGTCCTACATGACATAATACACGTAGGACGCCACATTGGACACAATTGCCATGTAGGACGAATATATCTATTTGTTTAAATTTTGGAAAGTTCAAGTGCCTATTTGTGATTGATAAAGTTAGAGGTCATAGTTGCAGTTTAAAACCAAGTTAAGAGTCATATTTATGTATTATGCCTTTTAATTAAGGACATTAAGTTTAAGATAACTATGGGGATGAAATATCCAACAACTTATCCTCTTCAAGTATTGTCAAAGTTCACTTTTAGTAACAAAATCATTTATTGATCAATAAATAACTAAATTTAATTAAATCACCAGTTAAGCAACTAAACACCATAACGCCTTTATTTTCTAGGAGATCACTTTCCACAGAAAATAACTTCTATCATACCAAACACACTCAAAAGTCAAAACCACAAGCATGAAACAGAAATGAGGCTCCTAACATTTTCTAATCAAACAATTGCATTTTTAGCTGACTGGTTCAGTTGGAATTCTTGTATTTCCTTGATTAAAAGTGTCACATTGAGGTGAGAAGATCCACCACATTCTACAGCTCTTTTTGAGATTTCTCCAAGTTCCCTAGCTCTTTTTCTAATCTCATTTCCTTCTTCCTCCTTGTCCATCACCTTTTTTATGGCATCTGTTATTACTTTGTTGCTCACTTGGACTTCAAATTTGTCTTCTTCGCCCAAATGCACAATTGCCTGAGATCCAACACCCACTGCTATCTTCAATACATTTACTAATAACTTCTCATTTAGAAACTGCTCGGCGAATAAAGGCCATGTGATCATAGGCACACCAGCACTAATCCCTTCAACAGTTGAATTCCAACCACAATGAGTCAAGAATCCACCAACTGCACGGTGTGATAGAATCAGTACTTGTGGTGCCCATCCGCGTATCAAAAGCCCTCTTTCTTTTGTTCTTGCCTCAAATCCATTTCTCGATATCCAGTCCTCTATTGATGATTGTCCTTCCCCTGCTTTTATGACTAAAATGAATGGATAACCTGATGCTTCCAGGCCTAAAGCCAGCTCCACAAATTGTGCAACTGTAATACGACCGAGGCTCCCAAAACATGCATACACAACAGTCTCAGGCTGCCATGAATCAAGCCATTTATTCAAATTATCCTCTTTGTCAAACGAGGCCTTGTTCCCTCTCTGAGATTTATCAAGGTTGTCGTTGTTACAAAGAGACAATGGTCCAATGCACCAAACTCTACCATCTTTAATTCTTCGGAATTTGTCTACATACATTTGTTCCAACTCCTCGAAAGTATTGATCACAACCCCATAGGCTCTTTTTTCAGCTGCTCTTATTTTGTCACGAATATCTTTTATGAAAACTGCTTTTGCTGGATTGAAATGTCCAGGCAGCTGAGCTTTAGTGACTTCAATTCTATCTGGCAAATCAGGTATGACAAAAGGTCCTGATTCAATAATTTGGTTTTGATCTCTCAAGATGTACAAGTTATGCATACACATTTGAGTGAAACAACTCATTCCATCAAAAACGATTCTTGGAATCTGAAATTTATCTGCTGTATCAGCTGTCCAAGCAACATACGCATCAGAAATAATGCAACTCGGTTTAGGCTTCATCTCTTCAAGTAATTTTTCAGTTTGTTCTTGTAGCATATCAATTGCAGCAAAGAACTGTCTTCGGTAGTTCAGACCGGGCACATCATTATGATTTTCGCACCCCTCTGGCAGTCCTGCTTCCTTAGCTCTAAACTGGAGTTCCACTACACGAATGAGGAGTCCAGAAAGAATGGCACGATCAATTGCTGCAGTGAATCGGGCAGCATTTAGATGTGTCGTGACTAACGTGACTGTCACACCTTGCTGCGCTAACAATTTGGCCATGTCCGCCAGGGGTATGAGGTGACTTGTAGAAAGTAAAGGTATCACAACAAAGTTTAGCTCTGTTAATGCTGGAACTGTAGTCATGTTTACTCAATAAGACTGAAAGCTATATTATGTCAAATGATTCAGTTGCAAATGAAGATACAAGAAAGGTGATTTTGTAAGGTTAGTGATGTAAGACCTTACTTAAATTGGTGTTTCATGTTTGGTACGATATGGAAGAGGTTACAGAAATCCAATAATTGCCACCATGCCAGGCAGTACTCAGTACATTTCATTTTACAAGTGGACTTGCTATATCAAATTGTGTCCTTTCCTTTCTATGTATATGTACTATGACAGCTAATCAATCATGTCAGCATTATACATCAGACCAATTATTGAGTCGTGAATAGTATAGCCACAATTAAGTGGAGGTATGATAATTGGACGGGTGATTTGCACAAATATGATCTTTCGGTATCATCATTTAAAGTTTTGACCCCATTAGAAAAGTTTTGCAGGTACAGATTCGTGGCCAGCATTGCATAGAAAAATATGTACATGTTCACCGATGATGGAACTGCAGTATTTTACAGTATTATTGCACTATTTATCCTCATAGGTCCTTTATTACATGATCATCATAACTTTTGACAATTAAGCTGGCCTCTATAATTCACAAAGATGAATTAAAGAAGTACTTTCAATACTATTTGTGCATATTAGTTTTAAGATTTGTTAAGTTGGAATTCTTGTATTTCCTTGATTAGAAGTGTTAAACTGATATGAGAAGATTCATCACTTTCCACTGCCCTTATTGCGATTTGTCCAAGTTCTTTGGCTCTTTTTCTCCTATCATTTCCTTCTTTCTCTTTGTCCATCACTTTTGTAATGGCCTTAGTCACTTCTTCTTTGTTCACTTGGACTTCAGGTCTCTCTTCCTCTCCCAAATGCATAACACCTTGAGATCCAACACTAACACCTGTTTTTAAGACATGTACTAAGAATCTCTCATTCAGAAACTGCTCGGAAAATAAAGGCCAAGTGATCGTAGGCACACTAGCAGTGATCCCCTCGAGGGTCGAATTCCAACCACAATGAGTCAAGAACCCTCCAATTGCAGGATGTGATAGGATCAATACTTGTGGTGCCCAGCCACGGATCAAAAACCCTCTTTCTTTTGTTCTTTTCTCAAATCCATTTCCCCATATCCAGTCCTCTATTGCTGCTTGTCCTTCTCCTGTTTTTATGACTAGAATGAATGGATAACCTGATGCTTCCAGGCCTAAAGCTAGCTCCACAAATTGTACAATTGTAATACGACCGAGGCTCCCAAGACATGCATACACAACAGACTCAGGCTGCCAAGAATCAAGCCATTTCTTCAAAGAGTCTTCTTTGTCAAATGATGCTTTATTCCCTCTATGTGCTTTATCTTGATTGTTATTGTTACAGAGAAACAAAGGTCCAATACACCAAACTTTACCATCTTTAAGTTTTCTGAATTCGTCAACGTACCTCGGTTTCAACTCCTCAAAAGTATTGATTACAACCCCATAGGCTCTTCTTTCAGCTGCTCGGACTTTGTCTCGAATATCTTGTATGCAATGTTTTCCTGGATTGAATGCTCCAGGAAGCTGAGCTTTGGTTATTTCAATTGTATCAGGCAAATCAGGGATGACAAAAGACCCTGATTCGGGAATTTCACTTTGATCCTTCATAATATACAAATTATGCATACATAGTTGGTTGAAACAACTCATTCCATCAAAAATGATTCTTGGAATCTGAAACTTATCAGCTGTCTCAGCTGTCCAAGCAATTTGAGTATCACAAATAATGCAACTTGGCTTAGGCTTCATCTCTTGAAGCAAATTTTCAGCTTGGTCCTGTAGCATATCAATTGCAGCAAAGAAATTTCTTCGGAAGGCCAGAGCAGGCAGAACATCCGCGCTTTCACATCCCTCGGGCAGTCCTGCTTCCTTGGCTGGAAATTGGAGTTCAAGTACCCGAATGAGGAGTCCAGAACCGATGGCACGATCAATTACTGCAGTGAATCGGGTAGCATTGAGAGGCGTCATGACTAAAGTGACTGTCACGCCTCTCTGTGCTAACAATTTTGCCATGTCCACCATGGGTATGATGTGACTTGCAGCAAGTAAAGGTATCAAAACAAAGTTTAACTCTGGCTCTATAGCCATCTTTACCATGAAGTAAAAGCTACAGAGTTATATGATTCAGTTGCAAAATGAAGAAAGATTAAATTTGCTTTTATATTATATAATCTTCTATAGAATAAAGTAGTGTTAGTATTTTCTAGTGTAATTTTCATAAATGACCACCTATTGAAACATAATAGGGTAAAATAGCCACATTTATGGAAATTACATTTTATAGCCTTTTTGAATGTGTTTGTGGTTTGTATAAAATGATATTAGCATCATATTTTATACACAAAATTAATAAACAGCATTAAATGTAGATTAATTATAGATTGTATATATTAAAGGAAACGTTTCCTTTAATATTAAAATTCAATATATTTCATATCTATTACCAATTATAATGCTGGCTACATGAAACCGAAAAAAGGAAAATTCTTCTTGCACGATTAATGCTGTAAAAAAAAAAAATCCGGTGATCTGTACGACTTCGACACAGGTATATTTGATTTTTGATTTTGTATTTTTTTGTTTGTTGTGTTTGTTAGTGTGATATGTAGGTGTTATACGATTTTTCTAAAAATGTGATTAACACATACTGTGTGTTTTTTGTTTATCGGTCCCCAAATAGACGGAAATAAATTTCTTCATTTATTGATTGCGTCGTATGAATGTATTGAATTGGTTGTTGATAATCGACTGATATGTTTATTGATCGATAAACTGGTGCGACTCAATATTGTTTTTTGATTCAATTGTCCGTGATTTTTTTCCGACTGTGTGTGTTTATAAAGTAAAATATTGTGTAACATTATTATACATAAAAAGATGATCAATTTATACATCAGTTGTGGTGTGTAAGTATGATTTGGCGTGCGAAACTGTTGAATACGTAAAGACACAAATCAAAAAAATGTTTTGTGCAGTGATGAACATTTTTTATATGTAAAAAATAATAATTTTTATGTATATGTATAACTATACATAAATATGTATAAGTATAAGTTTGTAATTTTATTATTTTTATATGTGTATGTATATATGTATATTTTTTACTACAAACTTTATTGTATGCGAATGTGCATTTTTTGTCAATCTATATATAGTTGTAAATTGTTGTATATATTTACTATGCAGTGTTCAGTGATGAATTCAATAGCCCTTATTGTAATGCATTCGGGACGGTGGGACGATGAAAATTGTTACGTTGACTACATGTTGGAGGGCATTGTATTCCGGGAGCAAGCAACCTTTCTTGAATTGTATATGCTTGTTGCAACCCAAATCGGTGTTGATCTTAGTAAGAATGAAATACGAATGGAATACAAGATCGAATCTGTAGATATGCCAATTGTGATACACAATGATATGGGTGTGAGGGTATATGTTATGTTGAGAAAGTCTAGTAATGATTTCAATAAGTATCCAATTTATGCAAGCATTACTGATAAGCAGAGCATTGATACTGTTGTTGGTGGAAGTTCTTCGAAACAAGCTGTTTCGGTGTTTGAGTCGCATTCAATAGTTGGATTTGGTGAATTTGACAATGAAGATCTGACAGTCGATGAATTAGTTGATCCCTTAAATGCTTTTGGTCCCGAGGACATGAATGGAGTGATATCTGATCCCTCGCATAAGTGTGTAGAGGTAGACCAGGTATACATAAACAAGGATACGTTAAAAAATGTTATGTCTCAATATGCAATTGCAGAAAGGTTCCAATTCAAAGCAAGGAGGTCGAATGCAGTAAGGTATATGCACATTATACATGTTTTTCTTTCCAAAACTGTCAGCTTTGTGTGAAAGTTGTTTTTGGATGCAACAAACTATTATTGTGGAAAAAATGAATTATTTTTATGTATATGATTGCAGTTATACTATTGTGTGTAAATCTGAGCAATGTGAATGGTTGATGAAAGCTTCTGCAATTAATAAAACTGCCATGTTTCGAATAAGAACATTCAACATGGTTCATACTTGTCAGTTGAAGGATCGGATATATTCACAGCGGCAGGCAACCAGTAATCTTATTGGTGGTCTTGTGATGCCTAGATTTGAAAATCACAAGCGAAAATACACTGCTTCAGATATTAAAAATGATGTAAAACATGATCTTGGGGTTGATATTACGTACATGTTAGCGTGGAGGGCAAAGGAGAAAGCATTGAATCGTTTAAGAGGGACTCCATCTGGATCATATAGCAAATTACCTAGTTATTTATACATGTTGGAAAGTACGTATCCGGGGTCACACATACGATTAAAAAAGACTGACGAAGGTGAGTTCCTTTACGTGTTTGTTGCTCTGCGTGCTTTTATAAAAGGATTTGATCACTGTAGGCCTGTGATTGTTGTTGATGGAAGTCACCTTAGAGGTCCATTTAATGGCCAGTTCCTTTCAGCAAGTACCATGGATGGTGCAGGTATGGTGGCATATTTTTCATATGTATATATATGAATATAGTGCATGTAATAGTTTATTCTATATACATTTTATTTAACTTTAAAAAGGAATGGTTTATTGTATGTACAGGACACATATTTCCGCTAGCGTATGGAATTGTCGACTCAGAAAATGATGCTTCCTGGACATGGTTTTTCCGGAACTTTAAAGAAGCATATGGACAAAGGGATGGAATGTGCGTAGTTTCTGACAGAAATGAGAGCATCATAAAGGCTGTTATGAACATATACAATGGAGTACCTCATTATGCTTGTATATGGCACTTATGGAATAATGTGCAGGCGAGGTACCGGAAGTCCCATGCAAGGTTGAACGAGGTGTTTTATACAATGGCAAAGGCTTATACACATGCTGAGTTTGATAGGTTGATGAAAACAGTAGAAGTAGTTGATATAAGAGTTAAGGAGTACTTGCAACTGGCTGGGTATGATAAATGGGCTAGGATTTATGCAACTGCACATCGGGGGTGGTGTATGACTTCGAACATTGCAGAAAGTATCAATTCAGCTTTGGTGTCGGCACGCGAGTTGCCTATTTTTGACTTTCTGGAAGAAGTGCGGCAAATGTTTGGCAGGTGGAACTACGAAAATCAGAAACAGGCAACTTATATATTTACCCCTCTTATGGGTAAATTTCAGGATATTCTAGTGAAAAACGAAATCAAGAGTACGAGGATGACGGTAAATAATTTTTTGTTGTATAAATATGAATAATCCTATTTTTTTTATTTTATTCTTTTTGTGAATCTTATTCTTCACCTGTTAATAGGTTGTATCGTCAAGTATCCACGTGCACAATGTTGTTGATGAAGGGAGAACATATATAGTATCTCTTGAAAAAAAGACATGTACTTGCGGCTGATTTCAGATTGATGAAATACCGTGTGGACATGCTTGGGCTGTTTTGAAGTATAAACATGTCGAACCAGATGAGTATTGCTCCGATCTGTATAAACCTAAAGTTGTTTTGAAAACGTATGAGATACCAATCTATCCTCTACCCGATCGAAAGGATTGGGTCATACCAGACCACATATTGGCTGATGTGGTTCTACCGCCCGTATATAAGAGACCTCCAGGAAGGCCAAAGAAGAAGACGCGAGATAAGTCTTTTTCGGAGTTGCTAGCAAGCAAGAGTAAAAATACATGTAGTGTATGTGGGAATGCAGGTCACAACAAGCGTTCATGTAGGAATAGGCCCCGTAGTACTTAGCGTATAACGTTTTTTTGATTTTTATGGAAGTACTTTAATGATGGCATGTATCTGTATTCTGTGCGTTTGAGCTATTCGTATCTGAATGAGTATTTATATACTTTGTTTTATCCGTCTCTTTTTGTATTATTGTATATATATATATATATATATATATATATATATATATTATTAAATTTACATACTGTAATGTATTTAAACTTATTATATACACAAAATATGATGTTGTACAGCAAGTGGCTGTTATCTTATACAAAAAATGTATGATGTGTATTTATGTATATAGATTGGTATGTATAAATTTTTCGTTAGTGTGGATTTTGTATTCTTGTATGTTTATAGTACTAAATTTTTCGTTTGTGTGGAATTTGTATTCTTGTTGTTAAGTGCAGGTGGAGGTTTTATTTTAAATTTATACAGTTTGGTATCATAATCTTTTGTATATTATAATACATATAATTGTATATTTTATTTGTGTATTTTACTGTATTTATATAAAATTATTATTTTGTATAATATGTATAATTGTAAATTGTATTGTATAATTGTGGAATTTGTATTCTTGCAGGTTTATAATACTAAATTTAGAGAATGTATTAAGTGCACTAATGTGATTTTTTGTTTGTTGTTATGGTGTGTGTGATGTTGTTGTCGTAATCTTTTATGTGTTGTAATAAGTATAATTGTATATTTTGTTTGTGTATTTTACCCGGATTTGATAAAAATTTTATATTGTATAAAATGTATAATTGTAAATTGTATTTGTGCAGTTTAATGTATTTTGGATTAATATATTGTATAACATAAATGAATGTATCAATTCTTCATGCATTGTGATTCTTTAATAAAAATAAATAAACATTTTGAATATATCATAAAAACTTAGCAACAATATATTATAGTTCCACACAGACTATAGCCAGTGTCAGGCAAAAACCATAAAAAAACAACATTAAAATTGCTATATAGGCTGCATATATTATGAATATGTGGTTTGTTGGTCTATGTTTCAAAAAAAAAAAATTGTTGCCCAGAAAATGCGAATCGGCTAGACTTCGATCCCTTCACCAGCATTGCCGCCAGCCATCCTGTTTTGCTTCGGCGGTGCCTCGTTATCACTGACGGCGTCTTGTTGTATCTTCCTCATGCCGTAGTCCCACAAAAGAGCTGCGTAGCGAGTGCGCATTTGTTCTGAATCAAAGTTGGTTACTGGGATGCCGTTCCCATCGCTCAAAAATTCGGCAAAAGCTGCCAAATACACTCCGCATTCCCTGCAAAAAACAAGAGAGTGTCTTTTGATTGACTTACAGTTGTATAAAAAAATAAAATCTGTGTATAACATAGAAACTATATATTGAATTTTGATTAACTTACAAGCTGCCTTCGGGTTGTAGTGGTATGTTGTTCACATGGACTATGTCAAATGGATCATATTCGGAGTGCAACTTATAGCTTGGGTGCTCATGAACGTCCAACCCCTTCTTTTCGTAAAAGTCCTCTGTCGCCAGGTATGTAGGTACAAGTTCTGCGTACTTACTGACCTCTTTAGCTACAAATACATCATGGACAGCGGATCTGGTTGAGTCGTATATGTATATGGTGCGTTTGGTGAAGCATACGACGATTAGAACCCAATGGAATTTATCCTTCATGTTGACTGGAATAAAAACGTTGTCAACTGTGTGCCATGGAACTGCGGCCTGCAACCTGAAACCATTTATGTATGCGCGTACTCTTATTTCCGAGTTAGCATTAGACGCACCGTTTTCATGATCAGCATATGATGCCCATATTCCGTGCATCAGTGCACTAAAATTACAGTCAACAGTTGTGAAGCGATATGTATTTCTCATCGAATATTTTGACTTTTTTCTGAGATAATACATGATCACATCTATGTGCTGAAATGGAAAAATTGTAAAAAAATAATGTAGTAAGTACACGAAATATACATATGCATATAGTAATATGCATATACATATGCTCCAATTCAAAGGAGTGCTCAACAATTTACATATTCATATACGTATAATGAACTGAATTAAACTAAAAATACACATACATGATTGTGTATATATTATACATTAAAAAGGAATATAGTAAATGTATATATACATGTGCACAAGTTGCAGAAAAAAGACTAAAAAATATACATCTAATGAACTGAACTGCATACTCAGCAATATACATGTGCATATATGTATATTTATATATATACATACACCCATAAAAATGCCAAAAAATACATATATATGTCTATGTATACATATAAATAACACACAAACAAATTGTTTACAGTCCATCATATGCAGAAACTGTACAGAAAAATGTGTAGAAAACATATACAGACCAGCATGTATAATCCAACATATATATCTATGGGTTGGAATGAAACTGTGTTTAAAAAAATAATATAGTAATATGCATATACATATGCTCAAATTCCAGGTAGTACTCAGCAATATACATATATGTTTAATGAACTGAACTCAAAAAAAAAAACACATCCATGTCTATGTATATATATACAGAGAAGGCAACACAATTTTTTTATGCTCAGCAATTGCTTTGAGTGGAACAAGTGTGTACATATACACAATGGCTAAAAAAAAAACCCACAAACATGCCTGTGTATACATATACATACAAACCAGAAAATGCTCTTTATACAAAAAACATTTCTTTTTGGTGAGTAAGTGTTTAAACGATACATACCGAGTCATCGATGACCTGCCCCACGGTTGCCAGATTGTAAAACCAGTTTTTGTTTGAAATTGTTGCTACACCAAGGTCAATCGGTGGATGAAAGATAGCCTTGTTTTTTCTGTAGTGATCTTCGCCTTGTTTCCTATTGATTGATATCAGATGAGATTTTTTTAAAAAGGAACAGCTATTTTACAGACATTAACAGAGATGAACAAATAATGAAACACACTTACTTATTTTGGTGTCTAGCTAGGAGTCCAACCGACAACCAATCCCATAGAAACCTATACAGTGAAGCATCATGTGTGCCTTGAATTGAGTTGAAAGGGTGCTTTTGCATAAAAATTTTGGCCCTGCTGGATGAACTAGCACCTGTATGCAAATTGATGAACTAGTATTTGTATGCAAACACAAAATATGTGTTAATAGGTGTATATGAGTTATGTTTCATTATGATTTTACCTGCTTCCGAACCGAATGATGCCATGTATGGTGAAACATTATATGGACCTGGGCGTCTAGGCCTTCGAGCTGGTACAGGTGTCCCGACTATTTCAAGTGGAGGCGTGTTGATATAGGCCAATGGATGTACCACAATACTCCTTTCGTTATTGAAGTTCTCTGGATTAAGACTTGGGAGAAGTTCATCAGGCAGTTCAAATTGTGATTCAGAAAATACTTGAGCCTGATTCGAGTCTCCCTTTGAAGGTTCTTCCTCCACACCCAGATTCGAGTCGGCTGTTTCTGTATTTCCAGCTACGTCCTGAAAAATACAGTAAAAATACATATATACTCATGTGCGTTAATGTATATCTCTTAGTACTCAAATAGTTATGCGTATACATCACGATTGTCAGGGTCCGGTGCATGGAAACTGTCTTTGGCAGTTGGCGCTGGAGTTGCATCCATTTCAGTGTTTCCCGCTTGAGCCTCGTCGCCATGAAACTGCAATTAAGGATTTTTATATTATAGATTGTATCAGGTAGATGGGATAGACATTCATATACCTCTTTGTCAGTGGTTTCTTTGCAAACCGTCTCCGCTTTGGCATTTGATTGATCTTTATCCAGTACATGTGAGTCCACACGGCTTTCAACACCTTGCTTCTGCGATGTAATTTATAAAGTTTGCGTACATTGTATGTGTTTTTTAAGAGTTTACAAAAAATGAATCCTGATGTAGATAAAAATAAATAACTGTTTTCAATGAATGAGTCATAACTGGTAGTGATACCTCTGGACCTCCTGAGTCGACATAAATGGACTGTTGGATGCGAGATGTGTCGCTGAATAGAAAGTGTGATTTTGCGGGGCTTGCGCACTCTACCTGAAATTGGCAGTGTGCATATATAACTGTTCAATGTGCATATGTATATACGTAATATTTGATATAACATATACGGTGTCCATCATATACTTTACAGTGTATAAACATTTATATTGTGTTTAAATCTGCTTTGAAGTGTATAACATATACTTTGAAGTATATAAGTATATAATGTATAAAATTGAACTGTACAATGTATAAACATATACTTTGTAGTGTATAAATCTGTAGTTACTGAAAGATGCAAGTGTATAACTTTGCGTATATATACAATTATGCAGTGTATAAGATAAATTTTATAGTATTGTTTTGTTTGTATATATCTGTAGTTACTGAAAGATGCCAGTGTATAACTTTGCGTATATATACAATTATGCAATGTATAAGATCAATTTATAGTATTGTTTTGTTTGAATATATTGCATCGTATAAAATATAGGCAAAACACATACAGTGTGTGGACAAACAATTTTATACAACTGTATAATTGCACTTTGCAATGTGTATAAAATAGTATATATACAACAGTGTGTATAATTGCACTTTGCAGTGTATAAAACTATAGGTAGCCAATATCCATGTGTATAAACATCAATTTGTAGTATTGTTTTAAAAAAAATTGTGAAAGACAGTACAAACTTATGTGAGAGACAGTGCAAAACATTATACATAAAGATGTAGTCAGATGACGTACCTCGTGGCTATTGTCAGTACTTGAAACTTCATGTGGGACTTGATCTGTGTCATGCACCGGGGAATGTTCAACGTCTTCCTTGAGATCGTTTTTGTTGCTTCTCATTTCTTTCAAAACCTCCTGGAAGTTGTCTTGAACCATCATCTTCAATTCTTTAAACTCTTCCCTTACCTACAATTTTGTTTAAGATCGCAATCATGTGTTAGTGATAAAACACGAAAACAGTAGCTATGTGCTTTTAGTTTTTGAACATACGAATTGTTTGAACGATTCAAACTCATCTCGCGAAATCTGCTGTTCATTTGACCTGCTGCTTGAAGGCTTCAAAACTGTGTCCTTGGTTTTTTACGTTCCATTTGGCGCCTTGTTTGTGTCTTTTTTGCAGCATTGACCTGTGGTGAAACAGACACTCGACGATGAGGTTGTTGTCTCTTTTCCAGTGACTTTTTAGAAACTTTTGTTGCAGAAGTCCTCGATTTTTTCCTTGCGGGAGATGCTCTGTCTATGACTTTTTCTTTTCCTTTGTTCTGTCTTGTAATGGGAGGCTCCTGAAAGTCGTCGTCAGATTGGACACCTTGATGAACGGGGTCTGATACAACATGCTCCGGCGGGAGTTCAAAGCTTGTGAGCTCCTGTTCTGTTGCTATCATGTTTTTTAAGACAACCTATAAAATTTCGGGTATGCATCAGGTAAACTAAAAACAATTATTATGAAAATTTTGAGACGTAGATATTGGAATGTTATACCTTTTTACGAGTGCCCCGGAACAATGAATTGATTAAGAAATCACATCGGGGCTTGTCGGTTGTGGTTACCCAATTGCGTATCCTAGGAATGTGATTGGAAACTTTAACAGCAATCTTTGGATTGACATGCGAGCAACACTCATATATCCAGACCTGCATGGCAAGCGGAAAGCCGTGAATCCTATAGTATTTTCCAGTTAGTGTGATCTTTGCATGCAGATTTTTTAGGAGCTCTCCGAATGCCTCGTTGCCCCATGGATATTCAACATGTCTGCCAGATTCGACTAGATCGAAATGTTTCCTTGGCACTATTGTGGATGATGGCTCTTCAGACATAATGAAGCTGTGTATAAAATACAACGTGGCAAACTTTAGAGCATCCTCGTCGTTGTCACCCCAAGCCCTGTTCATGCAACTGGCAACCAGTTGTTGCTTGGTTACAGATCTGTTTTTGTCTCCAAAATATTGCAATATTAAACGGTTTGGCTCTTCGGTATTGAACACAAAATTTGATGCCTCGTCACCGCACTTTAGCCCAGAAATTATGGCAAAGTCCCTACGAGTGAATCGTAGTGTTGAACCATTTACATGGATGACGAATGCATCACATGAACTGCCATGCACCTCGAACATCATAAAAGCTCTGAATATCTGAGCCTGGACAGTAAGCTGATTCACATCTAACAGGTGTGAAAAACACGTAGTTTCTCTAAACCTCCTCAATTGTCTTTTAGTCAACATATTGGTCAAATCATCCATCACGTTGGTGTTTGTGTAACACTGCATGTGCTGGATGACAGTAGGATTCCCTTCCATAATATATTGGAATACCTATAGTGAATAAACACATTCAGAATACGGTTTGCAATGCTTAACAACTAGCAAAAACATCTATTCTGTAGTGTATAAGAATCACAAATATGTACATGCATTATATACTGCAATGTATAATTTGGGCAACAAGTGTATACTACTGCTGTGTATAAAAAACATAAAAATATATACTAATGATTTGTATATATTCTAGCAACAACTATACTACTGCAGTGTATAAGATCTCAATTATGAAAAATTTTAAGCAACAAATTATATATACACTGCAATATATACATTTGTGTTATGCAATGTAATTTTTTGGTTGTGTAACTGTATAATGTGTACATGCAGTGTATAAAAATACCAATATACACTACTGCAGTGTATATGTTTTAGCAACAAAAATATACTACTGCAGTGTATAAAATCAGAATGATGTAAATTTTTAAGCAACAGAATATATATATACTGCAATGTATACATTTATGTTATGCATGTATATTTTGTTGTGTAACTGTATAATGTGTACATGCAGTGTATAAAAATCACAAAAAATATACTACTGTGGTGTATATATTTTATGCAACAAAACTATGTTATGCAGTGTATAAAATCACAATTGTGTGTATTTTAAGCAAGTGATTATATATATACTGCAATGTATATTTGTTGTGTAAATGTATAATGTGTACATGTATGTGTGTAAAATATATCCAAAAAAAAAAATACCCATGCTCTAATTGTATAATTTGATCAGACAACAATTGTGTATTATATTGCAGTGTATAAACAATGTTGCATTATATTGCAGTGTATAACAATGGTGCATTGTTTTAACAGTGTATAAACAGTATGTATACATATGCATTTGTAAAATCAGTGTATAAACTGTGTTGTGCAAACAGACCATGCAAAAACAATGGTGCATTTACCATTATGATACAAAGTAAAATATGTTAATATACTTGTAAATCTGTCTAACATTTTTTTTTCTAATAATTTTTTTTAAAAATAACAAAAAAAAAAATGAACCTGGTCGTCCTCTTCACTTTCATTTGGTTTGTCAGTATCGGATCCGTCCCTATTATTCCTTGCTTCACCACTGCCTGAACCCATATCTCCATCTTTCCTCTTCCTTTTGGATCTAATTTCAACACTATCCCTTTCTCTTGCAATGCTTCCTGCAATGGGCTCAACCTCTTGAGTTATCCCCAACGAAAAAGAGGGCAAATCATCTATAGTAAACTTGTCATACAAATTTATACCTCTAGTTATCCTCTTAGAGGTTGAATCGTCAGCCATTGTAGTGAAATTTGTGAGATGTCGGTCTGTCAAACGATTTAAGACATGCGGATTTGTGTAAAAAAAAAAGGGGGAAAACTGAAAATTTCAAAAAAAAAACTGAAAATGAAAACCGCCAACATAAGTGTAAAATGGAATTGAATAACTGAATGGAAACTAGAATAATCGACCGAGAAAATTAAGGAAAAAAACTGAAATGCTTACTTGTAACCGGCGAGGATGGAGGAGCAAAAATGGAAGGAGAGATTTGAAGATCTCGTAAATAAGAAAGAGAAAAAGACGTTGGGAAGTGGTTTTGGTTTTATACAAAATGGTTGGGGCCCACCACCTATGTAGCCGGTTTTTTGAAAAATATTGGCTATTTGTGTAATTTTTTAAAAGTATGGTTAACTTGTGGGGTTTAATACTTAATGTTTGTTGGTTTACGAAATTTTCCCTATTTTCTAAGGTTATGATGTAAGGGCTTACATCTGCCTTAAATTAATCTTGAAGCCCAAGTATAGCGGTCCATTACGGCACTTTGAGCAATTATTTAATTAATTAAGAAATTCTGATCAATTTTCCAATAAAAGATGAATTTTTGTAAGATAACTTTTAAGTTGGATCACTTTATATGACAACAAAAATTTTAAAAAATGATTTTTTGTATGATAAACTTCAATTTGGATGACTTTTTATGTGATAAATAATAGAAAAATGACTTTGGTCTGATGAACTCAAAGTTTGGATGACCACCCCTGAAATTTTCTTAATTGGGATATGCTGTAGTGTGTGTTATATAAAAATTCTTTTGCCCACACACGTTATGAGACAACATTACGTTTTTACGTGGCAGTCACCAATCACTCAATTAAAGTAGTAATTTATTATAACTCATTGTTGGAAGTTGAATATGGCAAAGTTAATCTACAGTTGTTTCCTGTTTTATTCCTAGATCAAAGTGCAAACTTGAACAAAAATAATGGGGAATATTAGTATTTACCTGATTAGTTACCTGAATTTTCACCTTATTGGTGAGGGTTCGATTTTCCACCTTATAATCCCCTTCATAATTCCCCTTCCGTGGCCCCAATTACAAATAAAAAATCAAAGTAGTACATTGAATACTTGAGCATATTCATTTTAAGCTGATTGGTTAAGTTGGAATTCTTGTACTTCTTTGATAAGTAGTGTCAAACCGAGATGAGAAGATCCACCTTCTTCAATAGCTCTTTTTGCTATTTCTCCAACTTCTTTGGCTCTTTTTCTCCTATGATTTCCTTCTTTCTCTTTGTCCATCACTTCTTTTATGGCTTTAGTTACTTCTTCTTTTCTCACTTGGACGTCATATTTCTCTTCCTCACCGAAATGCACAACTTCCTGAGATCCAACACTCACACCTGTCTTCAAGACATGTACTAAGAATCTCTCGTTCAAGAACTGCTCCGCGAATAAAGGCCATGTGATCATAGGCACACCAGCACTAATCCCTTCAAGGGTTGAATTCCAACCACAATGAGTCAAGAACCCACCAATTGCAGGGTGCGATAGAATTAGTAATTGTGGTGCCCAACCGCGGATCAAATACCCTCTTCCTTTTGTTCTTTCTTCAAATCCATTTTCCAATATCCAGTCCTCTAATGGTGCTTGTCTTTCCCCTGATTTTACGACTAGAATAAATGGATAACCTGAAGCTTCCAGGCCTAAAGCCAGCTCCATAAATTGTGCAACTGTGGTATGACTAAGGCTTCCAAGACAAGCATACACAACAGACTCGGGTTGCCAAGAATCAAGCCATTTCTTCAAACTGTCCGTTTTGTCAAATAACGACTTATTCCCTCTCTGCACTTTATCTAGACTGTTCTTGTTAGAAAGGGACAAAGGTCCAATACACCAAACTCTACCATCTTTAAGTTTTCTGAATTCATCAACATACCTTTCTTCCAACTCCGTGAAAGTATTGATTAAAACCCCATAGGCACTTTTTTCAGCTGCTCGTATTTTGTCTCGAATATCTTGCACGTGAATTGACGGGGGATTAAATACTCCAGGCAGCTGAGCTTTCGTTACTTCAATTCTATCAGGCAAATCAGAGATGACAAAATGGCCTGATTCAGGGATTCTGTTTTGTTCCTTCATGATGTACAAATTATGCGTACATAATTGGTAAAAACAACTCATTCCATCAAAAATGATTCTCGGGATCTGAAACTTACTAGCTGTCTCAGCTGTCCAAGCAATATGTGTATCAGAAATAATGCAACTTGGCTTAGGCTTCATCAATTGAAGCAATTTTTCAGCTTGGTCTTGTAGCAAATCAATTGCAGTAAAGAAATTTCTTCTATAAGCTAGACCGGTCAGAACATCCACACTTTCACATCCTTCTGGCAGCCCCGCTTCCTTGGCTGGAAACTGGAGTTCAAGTACACGAATAAGGAGTCCAGAACCGATGGCACGATGAATTACTGCAGTAAATCTGATAGCATTGAGGGGTGTCATGACTAAAGTGACTGTCACGCCTCTCTGTGCTAACAATTTGGCCATGTCTACCATGGGCATGATGTGACTTGCAGCTAGTAAAGGTATCATAACAAAGTTTAGCTCTTCCAATCTCAACTCTGAAGCCATTTTTAGTAAGAACTGAACTAAAAGCTTTTAAGTGTTATTCAATTGCAAAATGATGAAAGATGCATTTATATTGTTAATTACTATATAATAAATTTGCATAGCTATCAAGTGCACTATGATTGTGATGTTGTAAGTGTCGTGGAATCTTTATCATATTGTCTTGTAGCCTCACGTGCAGTCCATTATGACATTTGATAAACTATTTATGTATGCCCACACATTCTGACCATATGCAACTCTATGTGTTCAGGTCTCTCTGTTTTTTATGTGTATATGTGTTGCAAATTACTTTTAGTTATTGAATTTTGAATTTTAGTTAAGTTGTTGAAATATTTTAGGTTAGTTTGAATTTCAAATTATGTTGATTTTTATTTTATGTTGGAAGAAAATTATTGAAATATTGAAAGACTTTTTCAATCCTTTTTGCTGCCCCATTCATCATTTTAAAAAAAACCAATAATATAATTGCTACTCCATTAAGTGATCTTCAATCTTATGTTAGGAATATAGGTTACGTCCAACTTTCTTCTTGAGAAGGAAATTTGTAATTGTTAATAGATTTCAAACAAAAGCTTCTTCCTCGGGATATTGCTAGTAAAATGAAATGGATGAATTATTAAATTTCAAACATAAAATTTGTTTGATGGCTCATCTATGTACTTGCCACCAACTAATATTATCTCTACATTGAAGAGTTATCTTTATATAATCTTTTTAAAAGTCAAAATCAACTTTGATTAATAATTTAAAATGTATTTTTTTTCCATCATATGATATTTATATGAAAACATTTGCAAACTTATTGTATTTCTACTATAGCTTTTTAAATATTCCAAAATTAATTTTAAAATACTAAATTAATGTAATTTAATTTAAACTTTTAAAAAATAGTCAAATTAATTCTAATTTAGTTTAAATTTTGAATATTAGTTTAACATTTGCAAACTTATTGTATTTCTACTATAGTTTTTTTAATATTCAAAAATTAATTTTAAAATACTAAATTAATGTAATTTAATTTAAACTTTTAAAAAATAGTCAAATGGATTCTAATTTAGTTTAAATTTTGAATATTAGTTAAATTAAATATTAATGTGATAATTATTTTGGAACAGAAGGATTAGGAGGAAGGAAAGTAAGTAAGAAATAAAAGGAAACAAAATAAAATTAAAAAATTGAATAAATTGGAAGGAAATGACGAAAAAGGGAAGTAGTTAAGAAGATTAAAAGAGAAAAATCAAAATACAGTAAGACAATTCTTATTAGGCTCAGAAATGACAATCCCTTCAGCCCAATAGACACGACCCGGTCCAAAACACCAGGGCTTTCGCTCTTTCTACCGGAGTAACGCAAGCTAGTTCCAAACATTCTACTAGGTGTCGCCGTCGCCGGCGTTGTAAGTTCCGACCTCAAAATTTAGCTAGCTTGAGTTTTTTGATATCATACCTTTGCATGCTTTGTGTGATATTATGATTTTGCATGTGCAATTTGCTGAAGTCGGTTTTGTTTTTGCTGCATTGTGATATTTTGCACTTTCTAATGCTGTTTGCTGAAATCCATTTTCATATGTCATTTCAGATTGATCGGATCCTTCAGTGACAACTTTTTGTTTCTTCTTCTTTACTTCCAATGAGTACATCCATGATTGTTCCTACTGTCTCGTAATTCAGATCAACGAAAATCCCAAATTTTTGATTAAAATACTACTAGTTGGTTTTTGAATTAGTACGAATGCGCCCAAACTGGGGTGTATTCCATGGTTATAAAAGAAAATAGAAAAATGATTTTTGTGTGATAAATTCACCCCATGAGACAACATTTCCTTTTTACGTGGCAAATAAGACAGCAATCACTGAACATAGATAAAAGTGCAAACATGAACAAAAGGTGAAGGTTTGATTTTCCGTTTTATAATTCCCTCCCTAATTCCCCTTTCTCTGCCCCCAATTACAAATAAAAGATCAAAGTAAATCAAAGTAGTAGATTGCATACTTGAGCATATTCATTTTTTAGCAGATTGGTTAAGTTGGAATTTTTGTACTTCTTTGATAAGTAGTGTCAAACTGAGATGAGAAGATCCACCTTCTTCAATAGCTCTTTTTGCTATTTCTCGAACTTCTTTGGCTCTTTTTCTCCTATCACTTCCTTCTTTCTCTTTGTCCATCACTTCTTTTATGGCTTTAGTCACTTCTTCTTTTCTCACTTGGACTTCATATTTCTCTTCCTCGCCAAGATGCACAACTTCCTGAGATCCAACACTCACACCTGTCTTCAAGACATGTACTAAGAATCTCTCGTTCAAGAACTGCTCCGCGAATAAAGGCCATGTGATCATAGGCACACCAGCACTAATCCCTTCAAGGGTTGAATTCCAACCACAATGAGTCAAGAACCCACCAATTGCAGGGTGCGATAGAATTAGTACTTGTGGTGCCCAACCACGGATCAAAAACCCTCTTCCTTTTATTCTTTCTTCAAATCCATTTTCTAATATCCAGTCCTCTAATGGTGCTTGTCTTTCCCCTGATTTTACGACCAAAATAAACGGATAACCTGATGCTTCCAGGCCTAAAGCCAGCTCCACAAATTGTGCAACTGTGGTATGACTAAGGCTTCCAAGACAAGCATACACAACAAACTCAGGTTGCCGAGAATCAAGCCATTTCTTCAAACTGTCCGCTTTGTCAAATAACGACTTATTCCCTCTCTGCACTTTATCTAGACTGTCCTTGTTAGAACGGGACAAAGGTCCAATACACCAAACTCTACCATCTTTAAGTTTTCTGAATTCATCAACGTACCTTTCTTCCAACTCCGCGAAAGTATTGATTAAAACCCCATAGGCACTTTTTTCAGCTGCTCGTATTTTGTCTCGAATATCTTGCACGTGAATTGACGGGGGATTAAATACTCCAGGCAGCTGAGCTTTCGTTACTTCAATTCTATCAGGCAAATTAGAGATGACAAAATGGCCTGATTCGGGGATTCTGTTTTGTTCCTTCATGATGTACAAACTATGCATACATAATCGGTAAAAACAACTCGTTCCATCAAAAATGATTCTCGGGATCTGAAACTTACTAGCTGTCTCAGCTGTCCAAGCAATATGTGTATCAGAAATAATGCAACTTGGCTTAGGCTTCATCAATTGAAGCAATTTTTCAGCTTGGTCTTGTAGCATATCTATTGCAGTAAAGAAATTTCTTCTATAAACTAGATCGGTCAGAACATCCACACTTTCACATCCTTCTGGCAGCCCCGCTTCCTTGGCTGGAAACTGGAGTTCAAGTACACGAATGAGGAGTCCAGAACTGACGGCACGATGAATTGCTGCAGTGAATCGGATAGCATTGGGGGGTGTCATGACTAAAGTGACTGTCACGCCTCTCTGTGCTAACAATTTGGCCATGTCTACCATCAGTATGATGTGACTTGCAGCAAGTAAAGGTATCAAAACAAAGTTTAGCTCTTCCAATCTGGACTCTGAAGCCATTTGTTTAATGATTCAGTTGCAAATGAAGAAAGAACAAAGTGCATTTATATTAACTAGTTTTTCCACATGTGCACGTGATTGCTTTATATTTTTGCAACAATTAAACTTTTATGAAACTATGTGTATGTAATGAATAATAAAATACAAACAGTTCCAAATTAATATTTAAAAATATGATAAGAAATATCAAATGAGAAATGTATTTTGATGCTTAAAATTAATTCTTTTTAACCAACTAACTGTAAATTTTGAACTTAGTTAGCAAACTTTCAATAAAGTCACAAATGACTAATTTAAGCACAATAAATATATAGACTTACAATAATTGGAAATTCATAAAAAATCAAATCACAGAGAGAACAAATAAAAATAAATAGAAGGATAAATACAACATACGCATGCTTCTTAAAACTTTAAACATAACAATATAGATGGAAAAAAATAGTATATAATTTTTGGAGCTCTTGTTAACACCATCTCCCCACAACCGGTCAAAATTAAAGAGTCATCTTCATCGATTCAAGCTAGAGCATTATTCAAGTAGTACAATAATATATAAGTTCTTCATTCACTATTTTAAATATGGGATGAAAAGGATAACTTTGGGTAGGGGTCTTATGAAACAAAAAAGATGAATTTATATAGATAAATTAAGGAATATCAAAAGACATCTTAAAGTTTGAAAAATATTTAAAGGGTATGAATATGAAAAGTATTTGAGTTATAGATAATAAGAATAGCAATTGACTTAAGTAATTAAATATAAATTATAAAAATAAATTTTTATAGCAAACAAAATAAATAAATTAATAGATTCCAATACTTACTTATATGTTAATTTTCAGCCGTACCTAATTCAACAAATAAAAGAGTAGAAAAGTCACCAAAGTAACTGCTACTATTTTCTAGGTACCCTTTTTTCCAATCAATTAGATGAACCTCATCTTATATTTAATTAGTGAAATGAAGTTAATTATTGAATTAATATTATTTTCTTTGTCTTAATTAATTTATCGTGTTAAGTAAATTAAAGAAGAGAAATAAAAATAACTACAACAAAAAGGGGATAATTTAGCTTTTAAAAGAGCAAAATGATATGATTACTATTCATATTTAATTAATTATATATTCTTTATAACATTTTGATTTAACAGGGGCAGGGATACATTGGAAGGTGTAGCATTAATGAATCATATTAAATTTATGACAGAGTTATGGAAAAAGTTAGGAAGAGGAGGAGTTGAGTAATTTATCTTGATTTTTTTTTTTTTTTTTGAAGGGGGGGGGAGAGATTTATTTGTTTAAGTTTGATGTAATTATAATTATTTTAGATTAAAAATGATAAATATTATTATTAAATTAGATATTTAATTAGGAATTAATTCAACGAAGTCCAAAAGTTACTACATTTTAATATAAAATTTATGCCAGAAGTTATGGAAAAAGTTAGGAAGAGGAAAAGTCGAGTAATTTATCCTGAGTTTTTTAAATTTATTCGTTTAAGTTTAATGTAATAATAATTATTCTAGATTATAGATGATAAACATTATTATTAAATTAGATATTTAAACAAGAATTGATTCAAGGAAGTCGAAAAGTTACTAATATTTTAATTAAAAATGATATAATAAATAATTAAATATTTTTAATTTATATCAGGTAATTCAAGAAAGTCCAAAAGTTACTAATATTTTAATTAAAATAATACAATAAATAATTAAATATTTTTAATACTTAATTTATATAGGGGTAAAATCATAATTCAATTTTTAACTTTGAGGCTTCCCACTTCTAGTAATATATGATAATTACTATATAATATAATAACTGGTGTTAGTACTAGTATTGCTCCCTTCGTCCATTTTTCGTTGTTCAATATTAACTTGGCATGTTTATTTTTAAAACAATAAATATATAGAATGACAATAGCTGTTATGATGTAAGGGCTTACATCTGCACTAAATTAATTTGCATAGTTATCAAGTGTACTATTAAATTAATTTGTATTGCTATCAAGTGTACTATGATTGTTATGTTTTAAATGTGGTGGAATCTTTGTCATATTGTCTTGTAGTCCACACACTCTTACCATATGCAACTCCATTTGACATGTAATAATTCAGGTCTCCGGTTTTTTTATGTATACATGATTGCTATTTTATTTTATTGCAGTTGACAAATTTCAAACAAAAGCTTCTTCCTTGGGGATACTACAAAAGTAAAATGAAATGGATAAATCATTAAATTTCAAACATAAAATTTGCTTGTAGATGCAATTTGACAAGAAATGGGCGATCTATGCATTTGCTACCTACTAATTACTCTATGTTGAAGAGTTGATCTTTATATAATTTTTTTAAGAGTTAAAATGAAAAAATGTGAACTTATAATATTTTTAGTATAATTTTTCAATGTCCAAATATTAAATTAATCTTAAATTTTAAAAATTAGTTAAATTAACTCTAATTTAATTTAAATTTTGAAAATCAGTCTAATTAAATATTAATGTGATAAATATTTTGGAACGGAAGTACTAGAGCGAACATAAGTAATCAAGAAGATTAAAAGGAAATAAAAGAGAAAAATAAAAAATTGAATACAGTAAAACAATTCTTTTGGGCTCAGAAATGACAATCCATTCAGCCCAATAGACACGACCCGGTCCAAAACACCAGGGCTTTTTCTCTCTCTACTGCAGAATCGCAAGCTAGTTCCAAACATTCTGCTAGTCGCCGTCGCCGTCGCCGGCGTTGAGTTCCGATCCCAAAATTCAGCTAGCTTGAGTTTTATGATGTTACACTTTGCATGGGTTCTCTGATATTATTATTTTGCATGTGCAATTTGCTGAAATCGGTTTTGTTTTTGCTTCATTGTGATATTTTGCACTTCCAAATCCTGTTTGCTGAAATCCATTTTCCAATGTCACTTCAAATTGATCGGATCCTTCAGTGACCACTTTCTTTTCTTCTTCTTTACTTCCAATACTGTCCCGTAATTCGGATCAACGAAAATCCTGCTAGTTGATTTCTTTTTCCTTTGCTACGTGGAGTGTTTGTTATTGTTACCGACTATGATAGAAGGTGTCAATATCCTGTAAATCAGTACAAATGAGCTGGCCTCAACACCAGATTAACAAAAAGATTGTATATATTGAAATCTCATATTCTCTTTTAAGTCTTGTCCATGCATTTTACAAGACATTGGTGATTCTGCCTACAGCAACTCAATTCATGGAGCTTACATGCCTGTTGCGCTTAGAAGCATCTGTAGATCTTCTCAAGGTTACTGAAGAGGTGTAATCATCCAATGCCCATGGCAAGCTACGAGTGGAGTAGATGGATGAGCATCACATTGATGCTACAATGAAGAGGGCTGCTGCAGCTGAGGAGGAGGATAAGTAGTGACATTTATCCAATCAATTTACCTGTCCCATCTTTTCGAGTCCTATAAAGTTGATAGTGAATTTTCTTCGAATTTCAGCTATTATAACATTCAATTGCATCGATTTCAAAACAGGTTATCCAGTCGAGTCTTTCTTATTCTCTTGTTAGCGGTATTTAGAAAAGACATTTGACAGAAGAGCTTCTACCACTGTAGAGGCGAAGCCATGAATCAGAGAGGATTGAAAATAAATTATGTCACCGAGATTCAGTAATTTATACTATTAGGAGTTAATTTATTGCTTAGCTAAATCTTGCAATTAATTCATTACCTCCTCATTTTTTTGTTCTTCAATCTCATGGAAATGAATAAGGTCTTACAAGAATGCCATCTTTCTCAATTACATCCAACTTTAATGTCACATGCTTCTTGATGGACCACTTTGCATAGTTTCAGAGCAAATTTAACCCTTCTTTCCTTGTTAAATTTTGACCTCAATTATTAATAAATATATATAAATCTTTTCGCCATTTCAGGGACAAATTTGACCATTTAAGATTTGGTAATAGGAGGAAACCATCATGAGGGGTGGGTTCGGTTCGGTTTTGCCAAAAAAAAAGTAAACCATTGGTTTTTCGGTTCGATTTTTTTCGGTTCGATTTTTTTCAATTTTTCGGTTTTTAAAAATAATTTTTTAAATTAAAATAATATGTTGGGTAGAGATATATCACTGTATAGATATGCTAAACAATTAGTAAAGAGTAAAGTTTGGATTAGTACAATTTAGGAACTATAATTATCACCAAGAAAATTGCAAACATATGTTCTAAAAAAACAAATATCAAATACTCCTAAGGTTCAAGTCAATTGTGTGTAGCCAAAAAAAATTATCAAATACTTTTGAAGTATCAATTAATTGCAGGTGACGGTAGTCAAAAGACTTCTCCTTGGAAGCTTCAAATTTATGTCTCTTTCGTGCAACAAGAAAGAATTTCCTTCTTAGTCATGTAGTCTATAAAGTATAAACGACGTAGTATAGAAAAATTGGTTTTTGACGGTTCGGTTCGGTTTTAGAAGACCAAAACCGAAACCGAAACCACAAATAATCGGTTTGGTTCGGTTTCGATTTTTTACGGTGCGATTTTTTTTGGTATTTTTCAATCGATTTCGATTCGATTTTCGGTTTTCGGTTTCACGGACCCACTCCTGACTGACGGTTGCTCTCTTGTTTTTTTTTTCCAAACTGAAGGACATAAAAATGTTTCATTATTATTACCAATATCATTCTCTGTTCTATCTATCTTAGAAAAGGAAAAATAATGGAAAGTTTTCCATCAAATTAATCATTATTTCGTGAATAGCTTGGATGTTGAGGAATATACATAAGACATTTTAGAAATCGGTCTGATTCTGTCTCTTTTCCTTCCGTTTGAAGAAAGGGAGAATCATTTATCTTGTTGCTTCTATGAAAATTGATCCCAAATAGCAGTCATTCTAGGGAATAATGGCGGGGGCCAATGTGGATATTGGGCCATTGAGCCAAAACTTTGACGAAACGAGCAAAGAGAGATTGCTTCCCAAATATTCAGAGTATGGATCGGATGCTTCATTTTGCATCGAACACGAAGGATTTTGGCGTCGATTACACAATCGAATTAATGAATTATGCAGCAATGTTAAACAAGGTTCGATCAAGGCAGTTGAGATGGGTCGTAAGGATCCTCGCAAGGTCATTTTCGCTGCTAAAATGGGTTTAGCTCTTTCCCTTGTTTCGGTTATCATTTTCTTTAAAGAGCCCTTGCCCTATATTGGTAAATATTCCGTTTGGGCTATCCTCACTGTTGTCGTCGTATTCGAGTTCAGCATAGGTATGCAATCAATTTTGTTTCATTTTCAAATTATTTAGTATTGGAATGAAATGGGCTTCAATAGTGTGGAATGCTAAACATTATTGTTGAGGAATCGTAGGTCCGTCACAACTAGTTTGGGATTGAGGCGTAGAAGAGGTATGTTAAATGGTGTTACGTTCAAGTAATTAGAAGCAAATGAGCCTAATAGAACCAAATGATAGAACAGAGTGTTCATGGATTTATACGCATAATTCAAAATACGGATAATCTCATCTGGTTTTGGCTTGAGGCATGGTTAATTTATTGCTCATATTTACGCAGGAGTAGTAAACAGTTATCCTGAAATTGACGTGACACTTTAACTGTCCATTGTTCTTTCACATTAATGTATGTTTATATTTTTCATTTTGACTAGAAGCATTTGTCTTTTTAGTGGGTGAGTTATCCTAGCTGATATCCATAATCTTATTGATGTATAAAAATGTTAGGTGCGACACTTAACAAAGGATTCAACAGGGCTTTGGGGACATTGTCTGCTGGAGGACTAGCTGTGGGCATGGCTGAATTGTCTGTTATGGCTGGAAAATGGCAGGAGGTTGTGATTGTGGTCAGCATTTTTATTGCAGGTCTCGTTGTATTATAGAATTTTACATCAAGAAATATCCTTGAAATTTTACTTTTGCGTCATTCATGATAATTGAGAAACTTCAGGCAACGGAGGACAATTTTATTTCAAAACTTAGCAGTTGAACTGTTGGAAGTGTCAGTCATTCTATTCTTTTAAGAAGAGGGATTTCGTGCTGCTGCGAGTAGAGCTATAAGATCAGAATAGAGAGGAAAAGGAAGTGGAGAACTCTAAGTATAAGAGCGAATCTTCTAGATAACCCCTTATGATGAAACTACATAAAGTACAATAGAAGCACCAACTAGAATTACCAAAAAAAAAAATATATAATATTGGAAGCAGGTTTTTACCAGTTTACGACATGGCCAAAATCAAGTAAAATCAAAGTTGCATATGTTTGAGACTAATGCATATGTGATATTATATTCTTTCACCAGTCAATTTCTCTCCAAAGTAACATCTCTATCTCCTTGTTCTTGTGTGCAGCTTTGGTCTTATTACTACTTTGCTCTTTTGATTCAGGATTTTCTGCAACTTATTTGAAATTGTATCCTGCAATGAAGCAATATGAATATGGATTTCGGGTGTTCTTGTTGACATATTGTATTGTGCTGGTATCGGGAACTTCACATTTTCTTCACGCAGCTGTTTCAAGATTGTTGCTAATTGGGGTTGGTGCTGGTGTTTGTTTGCTTATAAACGTTGGCCTCTACCCTATTTGGGCTGGTGAAGATTTGCACAAATTGGTGGTAAAGAATTTTAAGTGTGTTTCTACTTCTTTGGAAGGTAAGGATTTCCACTATTCTTATTCTTCAAATTTGACTTGGAATTTGCTATCTCCAGGATACTATTGAACTGAATACCTGCGACGCTTCTTGTTAGGTTGTGTCAATGGATATTTGCAATGTCTTGAATATGATAGGATACCATCAAAAATTCTTGTTTACCAGGCCTCTGATGACCCTGTATATAGCGGATACAGGGCCGCTATGGAGTCAACAAGAGAAGAGGATTCTCTGGTACACATATTTTCATACTGATAACTTTTGAGATGTTACACTATTTTTTTTATTACTAATTTTCAATATTCCTAGTGCAGCTAGCTTTTGCTGTATGGGAACCCCCTCATGGTCGTTACAAGATGTTCAATTATCCGTGGGCTGAATATGTTAAAGTCAGTGGTGCATTGAGGCATTGCACTTTCATGGTCATGGCTATGCATAGCTGTATTCTTTCAGAAATACAGGTAAAGCTTTAATCTTCAACTCCTGCATAACACCGTGTGCATCAATTATCAAACTGTCATCCTATTTTATTGCACTTGATTTTAAAATCATGGACTTATTTGAATTAGGTTATTCTTTTTTACTACTAAAAACGTATGTTTTTATATTTTTATCTATTGCAAATGTAGATTCTTAGGACTAAACAAACATTTTAAAAAAAAATGCCAGCCTACTCATTGAGGAGCATAAGAAAATGATTGGCTTGAGGCTTCATGGTTTCATATTAATTTATGCAATCTTTCTTTATTGTAGGCACCATCTGATTTGAGGCAGATCTTTTGCAAGGAGATCCAGAGAGTCGGGATTGAAGGAGCTAAAGTGATTCGACATCTTGGAGACAAAGTAGAAAAAATGGAGAAACTTAGCCCTAGGGACCTTCTCGAAGAAGTTCATGAGGCTGCCGAGGATCTACAACTGTTGATTGACCAAAAATCTTATCTTTTGGTTCAGGTGAAGAACTGGGAAAATTCAAAACAACCTAACCAATTTGCAGACCCTGAACATATTCAGGAACTTAAAGACAATGAACCTAAAGGCATGGCGATAAACTCCGTTAGTGAAGCAACTCTCAATCTAAGGTCATTTCATGCATTGAAACACATGGATACTTTTAATCCAAATTCAAGTATGAACTTTCCTGCTGCACAGAGTTCCACTGGAAATGTGTTCAATCAGATGGTGTGGCCTTCACGGCTTTCAATTCTTGGAGATGTAATTTTAAATGAACGTGAAGTACGTACATTTGAAAGTGCATGTCCATTGTCACTGGGGACTTTTACTTCTTTGTTAATTGAGTTTGTTGCGAGACTTCAAAATCTTGTAAATGCATTTCAACAGCTAAGTGAGAAGGCAAAATTTAAGGAACCCGTAGATGCAACTGGTGCAGAGGAGGCGGCAAATTTCTAGTCCATCTCAGAGAACTCAGTGTCACAAGTTTATTTGTGCTAATGCTCATCATGAAAATGCTATAAGCTGCAAATCACTTCGGAGATGATAAGTACTGCAGAAAGATTTCTATGAGATGTCAAGCAAATGGATTTTTCATTAGCAAGGCAAGGGATTCCAAAGCTCAAGATCATAGAAAACCGATTTGTTAAGCCAAACTAGTGAATTCCTGTAGATATGATTATAATAGTAATGCAGCAATACATGAGACCTATTTTTCCCAGATTGCGAAGAGTTATTACTTCATAAATATTTTCTGTCCTGTTTGGGACATATGTTTTGATGTGTAGTGTTAAAGTTGTAAGGCTTTGATGGAATTTTACCAGCACTATCTGGATAATGAAGGGTTTTTATAAAATAGGCATTTGTCTCGTAATGTTCTCACGTTGAATTGAATATTTGATATTCGGGGCTCTTTAGGAATTGAAAAATCTTGTAAAATTGGAGATATTCAAAAATTTACATAAACAAATTAAAAATGATCCGTTTGTTTTCCATTATTCTAAGACTCAACCATTACCTCCTCATTTCATCATCTTCACAAGACATTACACAGTAATTTATCCAAGAAGGAACTTACTCGTTGGATATCTAATGTTGTGCATTACAAAAAAATTCTCAACAAGTATGGTGGCTTCAAGGTAAAAACTTACATCGAAACAATAAATGCTAAATAGGTGCAAAATATGCATTAAAAAAAATTAATAATTTATAACTTATCAAGTTATCCTTATTTTAAAAAGTATATTAAAATACCTTCTTACAATTTGAATAGCAGAAAATCGACATTTTCAAATCCTTGTGAAAGAAACATCACTTTTAAAAAAAAAGTATGAAGGGCTAGAAAACCAGTTCTCTCGTTAATAAACATAGATAGATTATTTCTTCTTAAATGATGTTTGAAGATGTCGTTGGAAATATTTATCAATTTTAATCTTAAATTCTAGAGCAACAATTATTTTGAAGGGTCATTCCTTGTTTGGCAAAAGATATTTAATTTGAAACAAATGGAGGATCACTTTATAGGAATTTCACTTGAAATTTTTTTTAATTACTTCGACATTAGATTATTTTATTTAGGGGAAACACGAGTGTGTTTATTACTCGAAAAATTAACAGGAGTGTATATTTCAACGGGGTACACCAAATAAAATCCAGACCATTGATTCAACGCCAATTAAGGAAAGTTTGGTCGAGCAGGAATGGCCACTGCTCCTCTCTTCCCAACAAGCTTCCTGCTGTCTCCTCGCAGCACTGCACATGCACACTTCACTTATTTCCTCTCACCCCTACAACTTCAACCTAAAAGGACATATTGCCCTTCATCGCATTTCTCAATCAACTGTTCATCCTCCACTCACGGATCTGCCCCTTATGATAACTTTTTCCAACAAAACAAACAATTACATGTCAGTCTCTCTCTCCTCTCTCTCACACACGTCCCATTCTCGTTATCAATTTTTTACTGATTTTTTTTTTTTAACTTTTTGTGTGATAAGAGCCAAGAGAGCAAAGGGTTTTGGAAGAAATGGAAGGTAAAGTTGACCCATTTCCTAAGATTTGGTGAAAACTGCTTTGACAATTGGTTTATTGATAATCTGTGTGTGTGTTTATCAGGAGAATTCAGCGGAAATGAGTGCGGAGCTAGCAAAGCTGGGGCTTGCGGCTGTTCTCGCTTATGGTATTATTGATGGTGTCACATATACGAGTTTCTTTGTGCTTGCATTCTTGGGCTATGAGAAGACTACTGGGAATAATCCTGCTGCAAATCTCCAATCTTTGTTGGGGGTAAGTAGAAACTCTTAGCTGATAATACTTTATTGTTTTCATTCTGGCAAAGGACCAATTGATAAAGGGGGTGAAAGTGGCCTTAGATTTGGTTTAAAGAAATGGAGACTCGATTTTCCTAGAATAACTTCTCTTTTGAGCCGAGAGTCTATTGGAAACAACCTCCCCACCCAAAATTACTTTCCCCAGATTTCACTTGTGCGATTACACTTGGTAATGTTGTTGTAGACTTGATTTCCTTAACGTTCTGGTGCAAAGGTAAAAGTGACCATATTAAGGAAATGCCATACGATATTTGTGTTATTCACATTTAGGATACTGGATGAATGCTTATCCTAGCATTTTCATATGTGGTAGATTATCCACTTCAGTATTTAGCATGCCAGGTTAATGTTGACATCTATTCTTTAGATCAAAGTTGACACCTTTTTTTACCAAAATTGACTGTTCTGTTAACTTATACCAAAGTTAATGTCATTTTTCCTCTTTACTACAAAGAGCATCGAGGCCAAACTTATAACAGTAATACTAAAGAGAATCATTGAGCAACTTTAGCCTACTTGGAATTTTCGTGGTGCCAATCTGCACCTTACTTTGCATTGGATATGTGCTGTTTAAATTGCCAATGTGCATTTTTCATTTCTCCTTTGCTCAAAAAACACAATTCATTACGGCAGATTATAATCGCAATGTGGACTGGAAATAATGTGACAAGGCCGTTTAGGGTTGCAGGAGCCGCTGCTCTGGCACCTGCCATTGACAAGGGACTAAAGAGATTACAGAAATACTTGAATTTTCCAAGTCTTGTATATGCTTTTGCTTTAGTGGTGGCTATAGTTGGCGGGACATGTTTCACCATTATTGGTTTACTCATCCTATCAAAATGGGGAAAGTGAAAGATTTTACACACAATCAAGCTGGATATTCATTTTGATCTGTCTGGTGTTACTTGTATCATTGAGATAGTCCTCTAACTATATGATTTTTCCATTTATATGGTCTCGTGAAAGTAGTAGGAAATGTCTGGTTATTTACTTAACAGATTTCTAAAATTTAAAAGAGTTAAATGAATGACAAGTTGATGCCATTAGATTTGTGTTTCTTTGCAAAAATAAATGCCCAATTAAAGGTTAGTTGAAAAATTACAATTTTCTGCAGTGCCTACAGGATTTTTGCTTCTTGCACCTAGCCTCCCTTGAAGTACAATTTTGATGAAGTCCAGGTACTTTAGGTTTGCCTAATTGGGTTGAAAATCAAATTAATCTACTTGTCTCATAGTTCCTTCCGACTTCTGTATTAGATGTGCATTAGTAGAGGGCTAGAGGCTAAACTTGCAAACAGGAATTTAAGTTTTATATCTAATTGAAGCTTTAGAGGAAAGTTGTAGATCCCAATGGTAGATCTCAGACAGCATAGGCATGCCACAAACAGTAGAATTGCTGATATCCTAAACTATGCTCGCTTTCGACCTGTGAACAAATCTTTTCCTAGGTTAAGGCATTATTGAGCACTGCAAGAGGGCATCTGAATTCAATCTTACCATCCCCTAAGAATAGACAGCTTGTCATGTAAAAATGGAGTTACTTTTTTTCACTTCAATGAACTTTGTTAAATTTGTAAAGCAAGGCTTCGAAATGCAGAACCTTCTATATAAAGAATAAGTCCTCTTATGTGAAGAACTTACACTTATATAGCCTACGAATGTATCATACTTCTGTACAGAACTGCCTAAACATGAATCCCCGTTCGATTAGTTGGTCAAATTTGGATAAAAATAGAACTATTTCAAAGGAGACTAGTAATTTATCCCTTTCATATCATTTGACCTATTGTAACATCGGACACAGTGAGTTAAGGCAATGTATTCTTTTCAACATGTACTTAGCTTTGGTTGTTAATACATAGTTCCTCTTACCATATACAAAGTCATTTTTCTTTCTTTTTTTTTTTGGAAAGATATTAACTTACGGACTACTACTTTCTCCGTCCCATTTTATGTGGCATCCTTTGACTTGGTACGATGTTCTGAAACTTGTGGTCTAAAACAATTCTTAGATATTCGTGTGGTTAAGAATCATTTCAGTAAGTATAAAAGGGGATTTTAAGGTTAAATCGCTTCTAATTATATTAAGATGATATTCTTTTTTGGATTTGACTAAAAAAGAAAGAATACCACGTAAAATAAAATGTGAGAGTGTAAAAGTCAAGCTAGGAGTGCACATGCAAGGATGTGTTTGGTTCGAAGAAAAAAATATTATGACAATAATAAGACCTAGAGTACAACAACAACGGATAGTATTATTTGTCTTCTAATATATACAACACCAGATGTATTTTCTTCTAATAAAATATATGTTGTGTTGGAGTATCATTTCGTAGCTATAAATCCAAGTTTGACAAATGGCTCAATGTACCTAAATTAGTAGTTGATACTTCATATTCAAATATATGAAGTTGACTTGTTTACTTAGCTCAAAACATAAAAAGTAAATATAGGAAAAGTCAAAAGGTGTTCAACATTTATTATATATATACAAAATATAATTATAATTTTAAATACATATAAATGGTATATTTTTCGTCGAAGAGAATTCAAATGATCTCATTGAGCCTATGTAGTTTTACCTTCACTTAGCTACGACTTATAAAACATAAGCTCATAAGCTTAACATTTGTACAATCATATTTGAAAGCAATAGTAAAAATAATCAATATGAACAACTACTCACTATGTTCCTTCTCACTTGTTATAGTTTTAATTATTTTTCTAGAGTTAAATAATAACAATTGAATATCGAAATTTTAATTTCAAAATATCGAATTATTCTAATCTAATTTAGCTTTGAAAATTATAAATTAATTTGTGCAAAGTGAAAAAGAAAAGTATTTATTTGTATACTCTCCTTTTTTAGGAAAAATAGTAAAAGGTAACTATAAATAAAAAAAATAGAAAAAGCAGCAAAACATGGGAATATACGGAGGAAGCCAGCTCTCATATTACAATGGAAGAAGAGTAAGTTTTTATATATTAGTATGGATATTTTATATATAACTGTGGATAAAAAAAGTGACAGTGTAAAGAATAGTGGGCTTTGAGAGTGAGATTTGAATTCAAACCCAGCAACACTTAAAAAGTTTTAAGTACTGAACTTTTAAGGAAATATACTACTTTACCCTTTAAATTACGTTTACCAATTTATTTACTTCACTACCAATTAATTTACATTTTTACCAAGCCATAAAATCTGACTTTTCCATTAATGTAAAGATTTTTTTTTTTAATTTTTGACATGCCTGATGGGGACCCGCATTAAATGCGGTCAGGCGACTCATTAATTGAACATTTAATGCAATTTTTGATTTTTTTTTTAATAAACAAACCGTCCTATCCCTTATTTAAAAATTAATATTCTGACAAAATACATTAAATAGAAGCATATATTCCTCACACGCTTTTTATTATTACAGAAGTGTAATAATTGCGTGTAATTAATGTATCTGACAGACGCGACCCTCTTGATTGACGCGCCGGTCCGTCAGCCGGCGTGTCTATTCACGATGTTAAAAGTGATTTTTTCATCTTCTTCTTTGTATTATTATTTGTTTATCAAAAATTTTTCTTCTTCTTCTTCACAAGTACCCTTCATCTCGCGGATTCCAGGTATGTAATTCTTGAATTTTCTTTTTTGGTTTTCGTTTTGAGTCGGGTCATTCAAGTAATGATCATCTCCCATTTTGTGTGAAGCTTATCTCAACCCTTTTTTTTGAATTTTTTTGCATCCCATGTCGTTGTTCTTCCTCCCAACTCCCTTTTTTCGTTATTTTTGAATTTTTTGCATTTTTTTGGATTTTTTGTTGTTCTTTCAGAGGGTTATTGGTGTTTTTACCCCTTTTTATTTTTTTCGGATTGGTATTCTTTATAGCGGGTTGCTTTCAATATTCTCAAGATATTCTCTTTCACTTATTTGGTATTATTTTGCGAATTAACTGGTTCATGGCCGTTTTTTTTTTATGGTTTGCAACTAGTAATTGGGGGTTTTTTGAGTTTAGCATGTGCCGTATCTCCCCTTGTTTGTATTTAATTTGGTTCTTTTTGGTATGCAACTGTTTGTTTTTGTAGAACAGTAATTGGTGACATCAATAGTGTTTGTATCGAAATTTTTTGTATATTTTTTGGCATTGTCTATGGTTGTGTGTTAACCATGATGATGGTTGATGTATTAGTTTTTTTACACTGCAATGGCATTATCTTGGCTGTTTTGGTATGCAATATCTAAATTTTTTGAGGTTGAAATTGTGGTATTTTTATTGGTATGCAAATGGTAATTGGGGGCACGTGACTTTATTATGTGCTGTTTGCCCCCCTTAATTTTTGGTATTCTTCATGTGCCGGATTGGGGATAATTGGTATTGCTGATGGTAGTTTGGAATTCAATGATTCTTCCCCATGGGTGGTATGCATTATGGTATTGCCCTATGTATGTTGGTATGCTATTTTGATAATTGGATGGGTTTTTTTCATGTTGGCTATTTTGGTATGCAGCATGTATTTTTTTCCAGGTTGGAATTGTGGTATTTTTATTGGTATGTAAATGGTAATGGGGGCACGTGACTTTAGTATGTCTTTTGTGTCCTCCTTTTTTTTGGTATTTTTTTTGGTATTCTCCATGGTTGTGTGTTAAGCATGCTGATGGTTGTTGCGTTAGTTTTTTTATACTTCAATGGCATTATCTTGGTTTTCACATTTTCCCCCCTTGCCAATTCCAGAATTGGTATTTTATATGGTATCTAAGTTTGGATGTCGGATTGGTGATAATTGGTAGTTGGGAATTCAATGATTCTTCCCCATGGGTGGTATGCATTATGGTATTGTCCTATGTATGTTGGTATGCTATTTTGGTAATTGGATGGGCTTTTTCATGGTTGCTGTTTTTGGTATTTATCTTGGTATGCAAATGGTAATTAAGGGCATGTGACTTGAGTATGTGCTGTTTTTTCCCCTTTTTTTGGATATTATTGTATGTATTTTATTTGGTTGTCGGTTTTTTCATGTCTAGTGTTGTTTTTGTATTAGAGGAATTGGTGACAGTTACTGGAGTTTTTATTGAATTTTTTGGTATATATTCTGGTATGCAATGTTGTTGTGGTTGAAACTTAAACAGTATGATTTCTGGTGTTTTTTATGTGGTATTATGTTTTGTGTTTAATATTAGTTTTATCGGTTTAATGTGCAGTGTTGTAATTGTAAAAGAGGACTAAATTACTATGGAAGTGACACCAACGAGGAAGAGCCCTCGTTTTGCTAGCACCCTTCATTCGCCATCTAGACCAAGTTTTGATTTGAATGCATACACACCATCACCACCTAAAAGGGCATCCGGTTCGGTTTCAAAAAAGTCTAAGGAAGAAGACGTAAATGTTTCTTCTAGCAGAAGGCCTGGTAAATAAGTTCGGAGAGTAAGGGAAAGGGTAAAATGGCAGAGGTGGATTTGCCCCACGACAACGACTTTGAGGATGAAATTCCTCTTTCAAAGAGGGCGAAGTTGAATAAAGCGCAGAATTTACCTCCTGATGTGAAGGCAAAGGTATGTAATTTGGTATTTTGTTTATATATATACACACATAAAGATGTATTCCATTTAATGTATTTTAAATGGTGCATTTTTTTTTATAACTAGAAATCTGCACGGAACAAAGGAAAGTCACCTTCCGGCAGCAAAAAAAGTAAACAATTGAAGGAGAGGAAGAAAGATAAAAAAGAAGCGCAGGTATAATTATAAAATTTACTTTATTCTCCATGATTTATGTTTTATTGATTATTCTTTTTTTGGGCCCATCTCTGTAAAAACATATTTTTTGACATTTGTCAGGACACCAAAAAAGCTTGTCGATGGTGCTCCTATGTGAATGTCAAAGTTTTTGAGGAAATATCTGAGTTTTTGTCCAAGTTTGGTATGCTTGATCGTTTTAAATCTGGTCCTTTTGGTTATTTGCTTGACCTGGCTCAGTTGACAGTTCAACCACAGGTTATTCGCGCCATGGTTCATTATATGACCAATAAGGATAACATTGGTGATTTTTTTATATTTAATTTGAATGGTAAAGAGTTAACTTTTGGTTTAAGAGAGTTTCGAGCCGTCACTGGCCTGAAGTGTGGAACTGCTGATGAATATACCATTGATTTGTCGGGGAGTTCGAGACTTATTGAGCGATACTTCCGCATGGCGTGTGAGAAGGGGCTGGAGAAGCACTATTTAATTAGTGCTTTTAAGGAAGGTTTGTTTGAGAAAGAGGATGTTTTAGATATTGTCATTATTTATTTTATCAGTACATATATTTTGTCATCTTCCCCCAAGAAACATTTTATACCGCTAGACCATTTCCTGTTGGTTGAATCTGGTCAGTACAAATCATACCCATGGGGTTGTCGGGCTTTTTTTGATTTGAGGGATTGCATGGTCCGTCAACTAGCCGGGGACCCTGATTATTTCAAGTTCAGTGGATTCCCTTTGGCCTTGCAAATATGGCTGTACGAGTGCTCAAATAAGGTGGATCCTATGGTTGCTGTTAGGATGCAAAATCGTAGTTCGCGGATTTTCAATTGGACTACGCCACATTACAGGCTGTATTACGACAAGTTGTTGAGAGGAATGTTTCGTCGTTATGGTAGTCAGGTAATTCCTTTTGGTTTTGTTATTTTTTGGTGGATTCATAATTTTTCTAAACTAATATTTCGATTTTTTCGTTATAATTGAAGTACAAGTTTCAAGGAATTACATTTCATGCGGAAGAGGTGGCTGCTTTTGAGATTGAGCAGCTGGAGGAATCAAATTTTGATGCGTCTGATGTCCCCCAAGCTTCTGCATATTCGGATGGAGATGTTCTTTCACACAACATCAAAAAGATATCTGCGGACATTGTGTTGGTAAGTAGTTTATTTCTTTTTCATTTCTGGAAGTCGTTTGTCCTTTTTTTTTTAACACCTTTTTTTTTTCTAGGTGTGCAACGACTTCAAAGCTCTAGAATTGAAGGTTGAAGCGCAGTTTGGTCAACTTAAGGCGTACATGGAAGAATGTTTCCAGAATCTACTCAATGAGATCAAGTTGGTACGCAGCGAAAGCTTAAATAACCAACGAGTAGGAGTTGAGGTACCATAGAAGTGATCATTCACCACCTGTTACTGTGAACTTCATTTGAATGATCACTTCTATGGTACCTCAACTCCTACTCGTTGGTTATTTAAGCCTTCGCTGCGTACCAACTTGATCTCATTGAGTAGATTCTGGAAGCATTCTTCCATGTACGCCTTAAGTTGACCAAACTGCGCTTCAACCTTCAATTCTAGAGCTTTGAAGTCGTTGCGCACCTAGAAAAAAAAAAGGTGTTTAAAAAAAAAAGGACAGACGACTTCCAGAAATGAAAAAGAAATAAACTACTTACCAACACAATGTCCGCAGATATCTTTTTGATGTTGTGTGAAAGAACATCTCCATCCGAATATGCAGAAGCTTGGGGGACATCAGACGCATCAAAATTTGATTCCTCCAGCTGCTCAATCTCAAAAGCAGCCACCTCTTCCGCATGAAATGTAATTCCTTGAAACTTGTACTTCAATTATAACGAAAAAATCGAAATATTAGTTTAGAAAAATTATGAATCCACCAAAAAATAACAAAACCAAAAGGAATTACCTGACTACCATAACGACGAAACATTCCTCTCAACAACTTGTCGTAATACAGCCTGTAATCTGGCGTAGTCCAATTGAAAATCCGCGAACTACGATTTTGCATCCTAACAGCAACCATAGGATCCACCTTATTTGAGCACTCGTACAGCCATATTTGCAAGGCCAAAGGGAATCCACTGAACTTGAAATAATCAGGGTCCCCGGCTAGTTGACGGACCATGCAATCCCTCAAATCAAAAAAAGCCCGACAACCCCATGGGTATGATTTGTACTGACCAGATTCAACCAACAGGAAATGGTCTAGCGGTATAAAATGTTTCTTGGGTGAAGATGACAAAATATATGTACTGATAAAATAAATAATGGCAATATCTAAAACATCCTCTTTCTCAAACAAACCTTCCTTAAAAGCACTAATCAAATAGTGCTTCTCCAGCCCCTTCTCACACGCCATGCGGAAGTATCGCTCAATAAGTCTCGAACTCCCCGACAAATCAATGGTATATTCATCAGCAGTTCCACACTTCAGGCCAGTGACGGCTCGAAACTCTCTTAAACCAAAAGTTAACTCTTTACCATTCAAATTAAATATAAAAAAATCACCAATGTTATCCTTATTGGTCATATAATGAACCATGGCGCGAATAACCTGTGGTTGAACTGTCAACTGAGCCAGGTCAAGCAAATAACCAAAAGGACCAGATTTAAAACGATCAAGCATACCAAACTTGGACAAAAACTCAGATATTTCCTCAAAAACTTTGACATTCACATAGGAGCACCATCGACAAGCTTTTTTGGTGTCCTGACAAATGTCAAAAAATATGTTTTTACAAAGATGGGCCCAAAAAAAGAATAATCAATAAAACATAAATCATGGAGAATAAAGTAAATTTTATAATTATACCTGCGCTTCTTTTTTATCTTTCTTCCTCTCCTTCAATTGTTTACTTTTTTTGCTGCCGGAAGGTGACTTTCCTTTGTTCCGTGCAGATTTCTAGTTATAAAAAAAATGCACCATTTAAAATACATTAAATGGAATACATCTTTATGTGTGTATATATATAAACAAAATACCAAATTACATACCTTTGCCTTCATATCAGGAGGTAAATTCTGCGCTTTATTCAACTTCGCCCTCTTTGAAAGAGGAATTTCATCCTCAAAGTCGTTGTCGTGGGGCAAATCCACCTCTGCCATTTTACCCTTTCCCTTACTCTCCAAACTTATTTTACCAGGCCTTCTGCTAGAAGAAACATTTACGTCTTCTTCCTTAGACTTTTTTTAAACTGAACCGGATGCCCTTTTAGGTGGTGATGGTGTGTATGCATTCAAATCAAAACTTGGTCTAGATGGCGAATGAGGGGTGCTAGCAAAACGAGGGCTCTTCCTCGTTGGTGTCACTTCCATAGTAATTTAGTCCTCTTTTACAATTACAACACTGCACATTAAACCGATAAAACTAATATTAAACACAAAACATAATACCACATAAAAAACACCAAAAATCATACTGTTTAAGTTTCAACCACAACAACATTGCATACCAGAATATATACCAAAAAATTCAATAAAAACTCCAGTAACTGTCACCAATTCCTCTAATACAAAAACAACACTAGACATGAAAAAACCGACAACCAAATAAAATACATACAATAATATCCAAAAAAAGGGGAAAAAACAGCACATACTCAAGTCACATGCCCCCAATTACCATTTGCATACCAAGATAAATACCAAAAACAGCAACCATGAAAAAGCCCATCCAATTACCAAAATAGCATACCAACATACATAGGACAATACCATAATGCATACCACCCATGGGGAAGAATCATTGAATTCCCAACTACCAATTATCACCAATCCGACATCCAAACTTAGATACCATATAAAATACCAATTCTGGAATTGGCAAGGGGGAAAAATGTGAAAACCAAGATAATGCCATTGAAGTATAAAAATACTAACGCAACAACCATCAGCATACTTAACACACAACCATGGAGAATACCAAAAAAAAGGAGGACACAAAAGACATACTAAAGTCACGTGCCCCCATTACCATTTGCATACCAATAAAAATACCACAATTCCAACCTGGAAAAAAATACATGCTGCATACCAAAATAGCCAACATGAAAAAAACCCATCCAATTACCAAAATAGCATACCAACCTACATAGGGCAATACCATAATGCATACCACCCATGGGGAAGAATCATTGAATTCCAAACTACCATCAGCAATACCAATTATCCCCAATCCGGCACATGAAGAATACCAAAAATTAAGGGGGGCAAACAGCACATAATAAAGTCACATGCCCCCAATTACCATTTGCATACTAATAAAAATACCACAATTTCAACCTCAAAAAATTTAGATATTGCATACCAAAACAGCCAAGATAATGCGATTGCAGTGTAAAAAAACTAATACATCAACCATCATCATGGTTAACACACAACCATGGACAATGCCAAAAAATATATCAAAAATTTCGATACAAACACTATTGATGTCACCAATTACTGTTCTATAAAAACAAACAGTTGCATACCAAAAAGAACCAAATTAAATACAAATAAGGGGAGATACGGCACATGCTAAACTCAAAAAACCCCAATTACCAGTTTCAAACCATAAAAAATAAACGGCCATGAACCAGTTAATTCGCAAAATAATACCAAATAAGTGAAAGGGAATATCTTGAGAATATTGAAAGCAACCCACTATAAAGAATACCAATCCGAAAAAATAAAAAAGAGGTAAAAACACCAATAACCCTCTGAAAGAACAACAAAAAATCCAAAAAAATGCAAAAAATTCAAAAATAACGAAAAAAGGGAGTTGGGAGGAAGAACAACGACATGGGATGCAAAAAAATTCAAAAAAAAGGATTGAGATAAGCTTTACACAAAATGGGAGATGATCATTACTTGAATGACCCGACTCAAAACGAAAACCAAAAAAGAAAATTCAAGAATTACATACCTGGAATCCGCGAGATGAAGGGTACTTGTGAAGAAGAAGAAGAAAAATTTTTGATAAACAAATAATAATACAAAGAACAAGATGAAAAATCACTTTTAACATCGTGAATAGACGCGCCGGCTGACGGACCGGCGCGTCTGTTGACATCCCGAAGGCACAACGTCGTGGCAACTCGCGAAATAATTAAATAAAAGAATATTTAAAAAGAGTATATTTTAATTTTAGGAAAAATAATTTAATTTGAGTCGCCACCTAATTTTAAAGATAATTAGGAAACCAATTAATTATTTACAAAAATAGCCTGCGGACCAAAAATTCTAGGTAAGAGTTCAAGTTATTCCAAAGGGAAGGTATTAGCACCCTTCGGAATCCACAACTGTGGGTCCCAGCTGAACTCATTTTTTTCAAATCGATGAAGAGATACACAATATAATACAAGTATAATAATCACAAAATATACATAAATAATGAAATAAATAATAATATAAAAATATCCTAATATTTATCTAACGTCAACAACATACACAATAATTAATAAATAAAGAATAAACTAAAATTGTTCCGTCTTTTCAAATGGAGAGGCCTCGAAAACCGACGGAGAAGTTTTGTCATTGGCCAATGTTTAATACACAATATATTAAGAGAAAATTGAACAATCAAAATAAAAACAACTTTCAAAGTGTTGGGATAGCTAAAAATGAATTATGAACAACACTATTCCAACCAGTGAGAATTACTACTCAAAATGCAACTAAAAATGATAATATACAAATAATACATACCAATGACAAAGAAGAGCACTATCAAAAATATTAACAATGACTCAAGACAAAGCAAATATAATGCAGGTTCATTAAACTACAAATAAACCCCCAAAATCATTAAAATATTAAGCACTAAAGGAACCATACACATAACTTCTCAACAAGGAAGCAATATACAAAAACTAACTAACGGGTCAAATTTACAAATTCACACTAGTATGCCGGAGTACAAGAATTTCCAGCCAGATCTATATGAGAGAGAACAACATTAACAAAGGACATGAATACAAATCCATCAAGAAGTACTCACAAACAGACCCAAAACATAATAATAAAAAAAAGAGTAAAAGAACATAGGAATACCAAAGTGAAAGGAGAGTGACAGAGGAGTAGCTAGAGGACTGGTGAAGCTCTGGTTGTTGCCGGTTGTCCGAGCTTCATTCTTGGTGACTGGTGTATTTGGTCGGAGATGGCAGCATAAGGCATGGACGATGAAGGGTGGTTTGGGCGGATTTTAAAGGCTATTGCAAGTGGGGTTTGGGTGACGGGGAAATGGGGTTTTAGTGGTTGGTTTATGGGTGTGAAAAATGGGGTTTTGGAGTTCGTTTTTGCCGCTGCTACTCCGATGGTGGTTGTTTGAGATGTAAAAATGGATGGAACAGTGGGGGTTTTTGCTAGTGGGTTTTTGGTGAGATTGGGTGGTGGTGGACTGTTGTTGTTGAGAAAGAGGGGGGAAATTTTTTTTTAGGGTTTTCTTAATAATTAAAAATGTTTATATACACATGAAAAACTTAATGGGCTGGAAGATATGGGCCCAAATCGTGGGCCAATTAAATACGTATAATTATATTCGAACAAGAAAAAAAAAATTTAGTATGCTTTTGTTAAGAATATAAAAACGAATAATCAACAGTAGATGAATAAATAAAATACACAAAAACATGTAATTTAACACAAAATAATGAATTTAACAAGAACTAAAAAATAACAATATAAAAGTATGAATTTTAAAATTTGGGCCAAAATTGGGTGTCAACAGCGTCAATCAAGAGGGTCGCGTCTGTCAGATACATTAATTACACGCATTTATTACACTTCTGTAATAATAAAAAGCGTGTGAGGAATATATGCTTCTATTTAATGTATTTTGTCAGAATATTAATTTTTAAATAAGGGATAGGACGGTTTGTTTATTAAAAAAAAAAATCAAAAGTTGCATTATATGTTCAATTAATGAACCGCCTGACCGCATTTAATGCAGGTCCCCATCAGGCATGTCAAAAATTAAAAAAAAAAAAAGAAAAATCTTTACATTAATGGAAAAGTCAGATTTTATGGCTTGGTAAAAATGTAAATTAATTGATAGTGAAGTAAATAAATTGGTAAACGTAATTTAAAGGGTCAAAGTAGTATATTTCCTTAAAAGTTCAATTATTAATATATACAACTACTCAACTAAACATAAAAAGAGAATGCAATTATATCAAGAACAACTGATAGAATTATAGACGTTGGATATAAAGATATATTATATAAATAAAAAGCAAAGATAGTTTTTGAATATTATAAAATAATTTTAAAAAGAACTTATTACTATGATATTTTAATTTCTTTATGGATATATTCACTAATAACTGGATTCAAAATATGATTTCCTTAGGTTAACATTTTCCACTGATAATATTCTCCGTATAAACAAAAAAAAAAGAAAAATCACTTTCCTCAATTAAGTTCTTTGAAGGTCAAAGCAAAATTGCATTAATAGAACTATAACAGACCATAAAAAAAAATACGAATATAACAGATTGAAAATTAATGCAGCAATCTTTTCTCGAATTTATCATCAAAAGCTGTTGAGTTCTTCATTCTGAATTTAAATGTTAGCTTGAATAAGAAATTATTTAATCCATAATTGTTTCGAAGTAAATCTAAATTAATCGGGTCCAAAGTGATTATGGGGCATGACGGAAAACCAATGGGCAATCCTTTTCATGAATTCGTAGCGTAATTAGGGGCAAGATGCCACACTTTACGTTACTAAGTCATTTGGTGATGTGGTTCAATTATCTATAAACTGATTTAGTTTAGCCAATAATAAACCTGCAGCCACGTGATAAGTAACTTTCCAAGATATCAAACTTGTTTTGTTGCCTTAAATAACTATCCTACATTTCAGGATGAAGAGGGAACATAAAAGAGTGACCTTTTACTTAATCATACACAAGTGGACAAATTGCTGCATGCCAAGTATACAGCACCGTAGGGTTAAACATATATTTTTAGAACTCAGACTAAGATTGTGATATAATGGGAAATCAATTTATCAACTTGTCTTAAACTACGTTAATTCAGCATTATTAAGACTAAGATTGTGGTCCTAAACATGAAGTGACGATGGAATCCACATGTTACCAATTGCATTAGTATACACATTCTTTTACACTCAATTTTATCTAAATGTTAGAATATATTATTTACAGTCATAAACTATACCATCAATCCCCACAACTCCTTCCTCTAATAGAAAGTTTTTCCATAAATATCAACTACTAGTTTCACTCAGAAACGATATAGGGAAGAAGTCCTGTTGTGGTAAGTTTCATTCAATTACATTAGGCAAAATTAGTACTTATTTTACTATCTATATCTGTATAATCTTTCCTTTTCAGTAAACTTTATAACTAGTAAAAATCTGTCATGCAGAGAGGTCTTCATGATGTCTTATAATTAAGTACTTAATTAGTACAACTGAAGTTCCCAGAATACAATTGCCTGGTGAAAACTAAAAACACATCTAACTACACAAAATCCCATGCCACTCATGGCTCAGCAGAGTTCACTCGACTACAATGTGAGGTTTTTTCACTTCTGCTTTTGTTGTCATCAATGATTTACAGGATTTCTGATTGAATATTTTTGCTCTTAGAAGGGCAAGTCAAAGAACACAATTTTGACAAGAACCAGAAGGTGTTTCGAGCCAATTAGCAGAAATAGTTTCACTTGTTATAATCAATCATCAGAGGTACCTAGCAGCCCTGCCAATGCAATGGAGTTCTTGAGTCGACCGTGGAGTCCATCTTCTAGTGATCTCCTGCAAATGTTTTCATCAAGTGTAAGACTAACCAACATTCTGCTATTTCAGTAAGAAGCATGACTAAGGATTATAAAAGAGAGAAGATTGTTAATCGTCAACCATATTCGTTTCAAATGAAAAGCTAACAGCAGGATGCCTTGCTTGAATATGCATAAAGATGTTAACTGAAACTGGAATTATAAACACACTTCTCTGCTTTTGCAGAATCTCTTGTTGAAAGACGCAGAAGGCAGAGAGGATTATGAAGAACAAGGAGATGAAATATTGGATAGTTCAAGCTACAGAGCTTTTACCAGCAAACAGTATATTAAGGTGATGAAATCGAGTCTCTAGTTAGCATGTATCTTTGTTTTTGAAATTCAGCTTCATGTCTAATGTTGTGCTCATGCTTTCATATCATAGGTGGACTTGCATCATGTGAAGGGATGGCTAAAAAGCAAATCTCCGTTTTGGTTCGTTAGATCAGATCAAGAGAAGAAGGAGAAACTCCGATTACAAACTGCAAAATTACATGCAGTACTTTCTCTCACACAACTTGCTTCAGGTATTGCTGGCTTTGCCAGCAATAGCAGCTCAGAAATACGAGACTCACCCCAAATCAATTACGAGAGAGGAGGAAAATGGAGCCACAATATGGGTAATGTAGTTGCTTCAGCTGCTGCTCTGATGACTACGGTATGTGCTGAGGTAGCAGAATCTCTGGGAGCAGGAAGAGCTCAGGTTGCATCTGCAGTCAATTCTGGACTGGCCATCCAAACTCCAATGGATATGATTGCGGTGACAGCAACAGCAGCCACATGTAACATTTAACACATATTTCTGTTTTTTTTTGGTAACCTCAGTGTTAGTTCTAAATGATGGAAGCTTAATGCTTGTTTACTAGGTTTACGAGGAGCTTCAATTCTTAAATCGAGATCCTTAGAGGATTCCTCTCCAAGGATTCCAGAGATGCTTACTGCAGGCACCCGAATATGGATAATAATGCCCTCAGGTAAGAATTAAATATCCTGAAATTTTTCTAATAGGAGATGCAGATAGGTGATTTAGCACTTGAGCCGAGGGTCTTTTAGAAACAGACTCTCTACCTCCACGAGATAAGTGTATGGTATGCATACACTCCTACCTTCCCCAGACCCCACTCGTGGGACTACACAGCCTAAATGTAACGGTTTGAGATTTTGTTATTACATTACAGGACATAAAGAGGACAAATGGGTGACTTTACACTTGAAGCAAAACCAACTGATACTGAGCCTTAAAAGGAAGTATTTTGGAACTCTAAGAACTTCAAAAGAATGTAAGTTATGTATTCCTCCATTTATTGACTCAAAACTTGATGCTTCTCTTCTTTTTAGGGATTAAAAATTCTCCTAATACTTAAAAAAAAAACTTACCCTTGTCCAGATAAGCTGATCAACATCATAAAAGAATGTTTGGGAGCTCAAGACGAGTACTTTGTCAGCTTGAGGACGAACAATGGAATCATCAAGCTCCTTTTTGAAGATGAAATGCAATCAAGCATCTGGATAACTACCATTTCTGGTGTTTTGAAGATGCAAAGATCCTCTTGAGAAAGAAGTCTAATCTGTTGTACAAAATATTTAATTTGTTATGTCATACAGACAAGTGTAATACTTAAATTCTTGAAATCATGCTCAACCACTATGTATCCCCACTATGTATCCAAAAGAAATGCATGCTACATTTTTCTCATAAAACATTATTCTAGTAGATAGTTACCGCCAGAAGTCATACATGCTAGAGGCGGAGGCAGAATTTGAACTTTATAAGTTCTATGCCAAAAGGCAATTCTAATAGTAGGATTAAACAAGAAATGCTTGATGTAGAATTAACTCATTGAAACTTCGTAAAGGCAAGCCCGGTGCACTAAATCTCTAGCTACGCACAGAGTCCGAGAAACTGGGAAATGGTCGACCTCAAGGCTCTATTATACACAGTCTTATCTTTCATTTCGGCCCGAGGCAGTTTCCAAGGCTAGAAGTCGTGACCTCTTAGTCACATGGCAATAATTTTACCCATTAGTTCAAGCTCCCCTTCGTAATTCTATCAATTTAAAATTTCTAATCATAAATTAATATACGTCTAGGTGGGAAAATTTGCGGTTTAATAATTACATATGTCTCTGGCAGTACAGCAACTTCTACCGTTTCATTATCAGTAATTTATATATACAGCATTGAGCAATATAAAATAATTGAGTTAATTATATCTGTAACTATCTATAGATTTTTTGCACAACTTTGTTATAGAGGTAATGTAAATAAAGTTACAATATTCATAAACGTTGATGTTTTCTATGATTTATAAAATTATTAAAATAAACAAAAGGTCCGGCTTTTGTCACTTAATAGTTGTTTTATATTAGAATTAGTAATTCGATGACATAATTAACTTCCTAATACAAAATACAAAGCAATAATACAGTGGAGTCGATCCAAATCACTGGTCATTATATTCTTTTTATTTAAAGCAAGTTTTTTTTTAGCTTTGCTCACTGGATATGTTTTTCCAAATAGGAGTAATACTTTTTCTTAATTTCCCATAAGAATCGCAAGTTCTGAGTAATGATTTTTTACAGACTTTGGTTGTAAAATCCATTTCTCATGAATAACGGATTCATCTGAACTCAATATTTTTTTAGATACAAAGTTACACTAAAATAGCAATAAATAGTACATATGAAAGCATAACTTTAGAAATATAATGGTCCAATACTAAAAACTTTAAAAGTTAAACTCAGAGAATTATAATCTGTACATTCATATTTATTTGGTGGCATTATACTATTCGTCCCCGGTAGAGATATTGTTTCTAATAGCCTTAGCACTAACGTGTAAAGTGACATTATTGGATCAGAATAATACTATCAATCAGTTTTATATGCTACAATAATTTAATCTTCGAAATATAACATTTGTAATTTTGTTGATCAAAAGCAAGTGATATACCGCAGAATGACGAATACATAGCATTTGATGCATAACTATGGGAACTAGCTTCTTGGATTCCTCAGCAGCATGGGAAGCTTGGTCCAATGACTGAAATGGTAAAGGGAATTGAAAATATTATAACTGAGTAATCATCAAACTTGGACAAAAAATTAAAAGATTGCTTAGACTAAACTATTTCGTCGATAATCTCATGCCAGTTAATGGAATATTGATTAATATGTAATTGATCCAACACTACTTGATAACGACTCACTAGTTATCGATTAGTATGTTTGTATATTATTTCCTTAGGTATATCCAGCAAATATTCCCCGTGGACATTAGTAACTACATGTTTGTATTAAGAATATATGTTAAAACACATGCATATAAATAGAGCCAGTACGCATTCATGAAAACAACAGAAAAAAGATGGCTAAAGTTAGAGAAGCCATTGATGACCACGACGAGCAGAGAGAAAAAGATGAGGATGCAGATGATGCAACTAAGAAGGCTGTATCTACTACTTTGCCATTTCACAAACTACTTAGTGAAGCAGATGCCCTTGACTGGACACTCATGGCTTTGGGGACATTGGGTTCCATTGTCCATGGACTTGCCCAGCCTGTTGGGTATTATCTACTAGGCAAAGCCCTTGATGCATTTGGAAACAACATTGATGACACTGCAGCTATGGTTAGAGCATTAAAAAAGGTACAACTAACTTTGCTGGCATATCAAAAATCATGAAGTAGGATTCGGACAATATTTGATTGAACTTGAAGAAAAAAGAATATTTGAAGTTAAAAGGTGAAACCAAAAAGTAACTGGAAGTGTAAAACATATTCACCTGGAGAAGAGTCTTACTCAATTGTTTTACTTGCACTGTATTTCAGGTCATACCTTATGTCTGGTATATGGCCTTCGCAACATTTCCTGCTGGTGTGCTGGGTAACAACTAGCATACTACTATCATACTAAACTTTCTATCAGCAAGACTCAAAATATTACTCTTTCACACTGATTTGAAACTCAACTCCATAATTTAGAATTTAAAAAGTGCTACTGCGGAAAATGCAGAGATAGGATGCTGGATGTACGCTAGTCAGAGACAAGTAGCACGTTTGAGACTGAAATTTCTAAGTGCAGTGCTAAGACAGGATATTGGGGCATTTGATACAGAGTTAACTACTGGCAAAGTACTTACTGGCATAAGCAACCACATGTCACTCATACAGGATACCATCGGAGAGAAGGTACAAAAGCTCATCCCTGTAAACATTATTGTTAGCTCTAAAGCATTTACCAACAAAGATAAACTTAATTTCCAAAGATACCAGTTGCCTGTTGTACAAAATCGAATTCAAAGACTGTTCAATAGCAGGTTGAAAGATTTGCTTAACAAAAATTACTCATAAAATTGTGCACATCCAAAAGTTCATAAAGCTCTAGTTTACAATCTAATATCCATGTATACCTAACATTTCTTTTTTTTTTTCACATGACAGTTGGGACATTTTCTATCATGCATTGCAACGTTTGGTTCTGGAGTCTTAATTGCATTTGTGTCATGCTGGGAAGTGTCTCTCCTATCCTTGATAGTTGTTCCACTGATATTGTTAACTGGTGCCAGTTACACAAAGAGAATGAGTGAGATTTCAAATATAAAAATGGCATACCTGTCAGAAGCCACATCAATGGTAGAAGAGGTGACAAGTTATAGCAATTTTTTCAGTAACAATCTCATGTTAAAACACATGGTCTGATTGTCAATCTTATTTTGCAATATAAAATTACAGTTTATTCATACTGCGTATCTGATGATATATGACAGACGATCTCCCAGATCAGAACAGTATTTGCTTTTGTTGGAGAAAATTTATCAATCAAATCCTTCTCAGATTGCATAGAAAGACAAATGAGGATAAGCAAGAAAGAGGCATTTATAAAAGGTCTTGGAACAGGCACGTTTCAGACTATAACTTTCGCTTCGTGGGCTCTTATTGTATGGGTGGGAGCAGTTGTTGTAACAGCCAAGAGATCAACAGGAGGAGATGTCATAGCTGCAGTTATGAGTATTTTGTTTGGAGCAATGTAAGAGCAAAAACCTCATATTCAACAGATTCTTCATATTATGAAGAAGAAACTCAAGTACATTAAAAACAGCAACCAGATGAGTTTTTCTTTTTCCTTTTCAAATTGCAGATCACTTACATATGCTGCACCAGATATACAAATCTTCAATCAAGCAAAAGCAGCAGGAAAGGAAGTTTTCCAGATGATCGACAGAAAACCCACAATAAATGCAGACTCTGGAGGGATGACATTTGAAGTAATAGATGGCAATATCAACATACGGGATGTACACTTTGCTTATCCATCACGGCAGGAGAAGTTAGTTCTTCAAGGGTTTTCTTTGTCAATTCCAGCAGGAAAAGTAGTGGCACTTGTTGGAAGTAGCGGGTGTGGTAAAAGCACCATCATGTCACTACTAATGAGATTTTATGATCCCGTAAGAGGTTGGTCTTCATTATTAATCGTTACTCTTAGATGCTGAATTTGCAGAAGCATTTGACAAAAGAAAGTTTCACATGTAAATGTCTAAAAGCTTCATAATGTTCATACTGTATCAATCAAATACAATAGGTAAATTACACAAAAATCCAAAAACTCACTCGGTATGAAAATCATCAGGTGAGATTCTTCTTGACAACCACAACATCAAAGATCTTGATTTGAAGTTTCTTAGGAGAAACATAGGAGTAGTTTCTCAGGAGCCATCCCTATTTGCCGGCAGCATCAAAGACAACATTAAGATGGGAAACATTGATGCAAATGATCAACAGATTGAAAGAGCAGCCTTGCTGGCAAGTGCACATTCTTTCATATCCCAGCTACCTGATCAATATCTAACAGAGGTCAGACCACTATCACTCATATACATGACCAACTGTTTCATTATGCTAATTCTATAAAGAAAGAAGAAAAGAAATATAGCCGTCTCCATAGTTTGTGGTATTCAATACCGTATAAGAACTGCAAGGTTATTCCGACTAAAAACATTTCCACTCAACATAGACTTCTAGTGATGGATTTAGAGATCAAGAGAGAAAAGAAGAAGAAGGTTATGTATGCTCGACCGAGGATTAGATGGGGAGGCCTTACTCCTGCCCTTTCCCGAGAGATGGAAGATAAGTTGAGAGACTTAGAGGCTTGGAGTAGTGGCGGAAATGTGAACTGTATGTGGGACACTACTGGTTGCATTAGAAAGGTAGCTGCCGAGGTACTAGGGGTTTCGAGAGGGGCCTTTTGTGGACGACAGGGTGACTGGTAGTGGAATGAGGAAGTTCAGGCCAAAGTGAAAGATAAGAAGGTTGCTTACACGAAGTGGTTGGAATGTAGGGATGAAGAGGAAAAGCGAATGCTTAAGGAGACTTATAAGACGGCTAAGTCAGAAGCAAAGATAGCGGTGACGTGTGCTCAGACAGCAGCTTTTGAGCGCCTATATGAGGAGCTAAGTGTTAAATGCGAGGATAAGAGATTTTATAGGCTCGCTAAAGAGAGAGAAAGGAAAGCTCGCGACCTGGACCAAGTGAAGTGCATCAAGAATGAGGGTGTGGTGTTGGTGGATGACACTTCCATTAAACTAAGGTGGCAAGCTTACTTTCATAAACTCTTAAATGAAAAAGGAGATAGAATCATTGAGTTGGGGGAGTTGACCCACTCCGAAAGTTGTTGATTTCGGCTATTGTAGGTGGGTCAGAGTTGAGCAGGTTAGAAAGGCTATCAATAGGATGAAGAGAAGGAGGGCGGTCGGACCCGATGAGATTCCGGTAGATTTTTGGAAGTGTATGGTCATGGATGACATAGAGTGGTTGACTAGACTATTCAATGCTATTTTGAAGACTGCCAGGATACCTGATGAATGGAGGAGGAGTACAATGGTTCTATTGTACAAGAACAAAGGGGATATTCAAAACTGTAACAATTATAGGGGTATCAAGTTGTTAAGTCGCACTATGAAGGTCTGGGAGAGAGTGGTGGAGGTAAGGGTGAGAAGGGTAGTGTCTATTTCGGAGAATCAATTTGGATTCATGCCGGGGCGGTCGACTACGGAAGCTATTCACCTTGTTCGAAGATTAGTGGAGAAATATAGGGAAAGAAAGAAGGACCTTTATATAGTGTTCATTGATCTCGAGAAGGCCTATGACAAAGTGCCAACGGATGTCCTATGGAGGTGCCTAGAGGCAAAAGGTATCCCAATAGCATATATCAGGGCGATTAAGGACATGTACGACGGAGCCAAAACTCGGGTGAGAACGGTGGGAGGAGACTCAGAATATTTTCCTGTTAAGATGGGACTCCATCAAGGATCTGTGTTGAGCCCTTTCCTGTTTGCCCTAGTGATGGATGAGTTGACGCGATCTATTCAGGAGGAGGTTCCATGGTGTATGCTTTTTGCAGGTGACATAGTATTGATAGATGAGACTCGAACTAAAGTAGATGATAGGTAGGAGGTGTGGAGACACGCCTTGGAGTCCAAAGGATTCAAACTGAGCAGGACCAAAATAGAATACTTGGAGTGCAAAATCAGTGTTGCGAGGGACGAAGCAGACATTGATGTGAGGCTTGTCAATCAACCTATCCCCAAGAGAGAAAACTTTAGGTATTTGGGGTCCATCATACAGAGTAGTGGTGATATCGACGATGATGTCACACATCGCATTGGGGCAGCTTGGTCTAAATGGAGGCTTGCCTCTGGAGTATTGTGTGATAAGAAGATACCACCTAAACTCAAAGGTAAGTTTTACAAAATGGTGGTAAGACCATCTTTGTTGTATGGGGTGGAGTGTTGGCCAATAAAAAATGCACATGTCCAGAAGATGCAGGTTGCAGAGATGAGGATGGTGAGATGGATGTGTGGGCACACAAGGAGGGATAAGATTAGGAATGAGACCATTCGGGAGAAGCTAGAGGTGGCCCCGGTGGCTGATAAGATGAGGGAAGCGAGAATACGATGGTTTGGACATGTGCAGAGAAGAGGTACTGATGCTCCTGTAAGGAGATGCGAGAGGTTGGACTTAGGAGGCACTAGGAGAAGTAGAGGTAGACCGAAAAAGTACTGAGGAGAGGTGATTAGACAGGATATGGCGAGACTTAATCTAACCGAGGACATGACCTTAGATAGGAAGGAGTGGAAGTCGCGTATTAGAGTAGAAGGCTAATAGGTTAGCAGGGTTAGGTTGATGTCTAGCCGCAGGGTAGTGTAGGGCGGTGTCTTTATCCGTGTTAAATTTATAGTATTTACATAATATTATGTGCTTTCTAGTAGTAGTCGCTCTTCCTATTCCTTTCTTTTCCTTTCATTTTTGTTATATCTAGTTTATTCCGCCTATGGGTTGTTGAAACGAGGGTTCCCAGGAAACAGCCTCTCTACTTCTATAAGGTAGTGGTAAGGTCTGCATACATTCTGCCTTCCCCAAACCCCACTTATGGGATTCCACTGGGTATGTTGTTGTTGTAATACCGTATATTTTTTCAATACTAAATGATTAGATTTCTATAGTCATGGAGTAAAGGGCAGAAACAAGCTGGAAGGAACAGGAAAATTAATAATAATGCAACCACAAGTGGAATCTGGGAGGTTAAGGTGTATGCGGACCTTATCTCTACCTATGTGAGATAGAGAGATGGTTTCTAATAGACCCTTGGCTCAAAAGAAATATAGCCGATGCAAGAACATAAGAAAGAAAAAGAGATAACAAAATAGCAATGGACAAAATAGGTGCAGCTACAAAATTAAAACACATTAGAGAAAAAGAAACGATGTGATACCTAACTCATGCTTCTAGAAATACAACAATACTCAACTACATACTAACCTTCTACCCTAATCCTTGACCTCTATATCTTCCTATATAAGGTGTCATGTCTTCGGTCAGCCCTAGTTGCGCTATGTTCTGACTTTTGTCTAATCACCTTCGTCGTGCTTCTTCAGCCTACCTCTACCACTCCTAACTCCTGCTACAGCTAACCACACACCTCCTCACTGTAAAAATCAATAATAACAATAATTATACTCATTATCTAAGAAAGAAGGGTTTTCGGCTTCTCCACCTCTGGAAACAAAAAGGAGACCAAATGGCACATCTCAGGATTGAGAAGAACAACAACAACATACCCAGTAAAATCCCACAAGTGGAGTCTGGGGGGGTAAAATGTACGCAAACCTTACCACTACCTCATAGAGATAGAGAGGCAAAATGACTTACCTGGAAAATACTTTTCCAAACATTGAGCATAAGAGAATGTTAAAGTAGAAGAATGAGAACTCGTTGCTTTCCAACTCTCACAGTAAATATACTATTCAAGTGAACCAATATAATTCCAAGAACACCCAGTGTTATGAAAGGTGTTCGCCTCTGCGCCTAAGGCGAGAGGCGAGAGGCGAGGCGATGGCATGTCGCCTTTTACAGTGAAGGCGAGGCGCAGCTACGAAATGCAACGTAAGGCGAGCAAAAGGTGAGAGGCGCACAGGCGAGGCGCATAGGCGTCGCCTTTTGAATTTTTTTTTTTTAAAAAAGACCTGATTAAATGATTTTAAAAAAAAATTAGGGTTTAGTAGGAGTGACTCTTTTTTCTCTTCACTTCCGCGACCTCTTCACTTTTCAGCCTTCTCGCGACTCTCTTCTCTCTTCAGCGACACGACTCTCTGTTCCAGTTCAACCTTCGTCCAGCACTCCAGCAAGCTCGCGATTCTGCTCTTCAGGTAAGCTCGTGTCTTTGTTCTTCGTTTCTTCTTCTCTTCTTTCTTCTTCTTACTTCTTCTTTCTTTTTTTTCCTTCTTCGGTTCTTAGAAATCCATAATAGAGTCCGACCACAACAGCCGAATTGATTATCTTCATGCATAAGCACACTAGATTACCTCTTCTTCTCTAGTGTTCCAGTTCAGTTTACTTCTTTTCTTATTTCTCTATTTTTAAATACAGAATACTGCAGTAGTGCAGTTCCGACTTCTGCCCAGTGCCCATATTTAATTAAAAAAATTGTAATCTTCTTTATTAATACAATTATGTTCTATACTAATTTATATTAATTTGTCCATGAATAGTGTGATTGAAATATTTCCTAATATATGTTATTGCTATTGAGATTTTGGATATTTATATATACAATTAAATATTTTAAGATTTTGGTATAAATTGGCGCCTCAATTCAAAAAGGCGAGCGCCTCGCCGCGAGGCGAGGCAGAACCTTGTCGCCGTCCAAAACACTGTGAACACCAAACTCAGCTTGCAGCCTGCAGTATAACCATTTCCTCAAGAAAGCATTTGTTAAGATCACTTGGAAGTGCGCTTATTCAATTTGCCAGTATGGCACAGAAGGATAATGAAAGAAGACAAACAAGAACAGCAGGCTACTACCATCCCGTACTAAAAGTACTAAGTGACATAAGATAAAACAATTTAATGATAAACGAGGGTAACTCATGTAAGAAAGCCCCTAAAATAGTAGATTGAAAATTAATCGCAGAGTACATTTAACAATAAAAATTTACTAATTACTTTCTCAAGAGCCAAATACCCTAAAATTGAGGATTCTAAATTCTTCCGTCTCTAATAACGAAAATATTTCACTGCTCCCTGTCATCCTCCAAACATGATAAGTAAAAAGGAAAGTAGTTGTAGCATGATCAAAGTACATCCAAAACTATGTCTTAATTCTTGTATAGCAAAGCTTCCATGAAAAAATTATAGCATGCTGAATTAGCTATCTGTTGAAATGTCCTATTCTAGGTAGGGCAAAGGGGTCTACAACTATCAGGTGGACAAAAACAGAGAATTGCAATAGCAAGAGCAATATTAAAAAATCCTCCTATTCTTCTGCTTGATGAGGCCACCAGTGCACTTGACACAGAGTCAGAGAAGCAAGTTGAAGAAGCACTTGAGACAGCAGCACAAGGCAGAACAGTCATCTTAATTGCACACAGAATGTCAACTATTGTTAATGCAGACATGATAGCTATTGTTGAGGATGGAAAAATTGTGGAGACGGGAACACATAATAACCTATTAGATAAAAGTACACTCTACAACAGGCTCTTTAGCATGCAGAGCATCACGCAAGATTGTCAAACTAGGTTAGATTAAACTCAATACCATATTCATCATTACAAATCAGACTGGCTGACTGATTTATATGAAATACATTTAACTAATAGGCTGGAGGCTACCAATAGAAAAGTTCTTTCCATACAAGAGGATTCGTCTCAGGACCATAAGCAACCTGATGAGCCCAATGAAAGCAAAAGAGAGCTTAAGGAACTTCCTGAGAAGGAGCAGATCAGAAGAAAAGAAAGATATATATTTTTCAGAATCTGGTTTGCCTTGAACGAGAAAGAGATCATAAAGACTACTATTGGCTCCTTAGCAGCAGCTTTTGCAGGCATCTCTAAACCTGTTTTTGGATTCTTCATCATTACTATAGGAGTGGCATATTATCACCCTGATTCAAAGGAGAAAGTAGCTCTGTATTCAGCAATATTTGCTTCAATTGGAGTGATTTCTTTGTTTGCTCACACTTTGCAGCATTACTTATTTGGAGTAGTTGGAGAAAAGGCCATGACAAATCTAAGGCAAGCTTTGTACACAGGTATCCTACTTATACATTCCCGGAAGATCAAATCCATCAATCTATGTTTCTTTTTTCTTCCATTTTCTCTTCTCTCCCTGCCTATTTAACATTCAATTTTGTCCCTTGAATAAAAGTTGATGCTTATCATATTTCAAAAACTGTTTGCAGCCACACTACGAAATGAATTAGCTTGGTTTGAAAAGCCCGAAAATAGTGTTGGATCACTTACATCAAGGATAGCCAGTGACACATCCACAGTGAAGATTATAATATCTGACCGCATGTCTGTCATTGTTCAGTGTATTTCGTCCATAGTGATTGCAACAACTGTCAGCATGAAAGTTGATTGGAGAATGGGTCTGGTAGCATGGGCGGTGATGCCATGCCACTTCATTGGTGGCCTCATTCAAGCAAAGTCAGCTAAAGGATTTTCTGGTGATAGTAGTCTAGCACACACCGAAATTGTTGTCCTAACTTCAGAATCTGCAACTAATATAAAAACCGTTGCATCTTTTTGCCACGAAGAACAGATACTTGAGAAGGCCAAACTGTCCTTAAAGAGGCCACTTAGGAAAGGCAAGTCAGAAAGCATCAAATTTGGAATTATTCAAGGCATCTCTCTCTGCTTATGGAACATAGCTCATGCAGTTGCCTTATGGTACACAACAATTCTTGTCGACAGGAATCAAGCCAGCTTTGAGAATGGGATAAGAGCATACCAGATATTTTCCCTCACTGTACCCTCAATTACAGAACTATGGACACTGATACCCACTGTAATATCAGCCGTAGATGTATTAAAACCTGTATTCCAAATCCTTGATCGGAACACAGAAATTATACCAGACATGCCAGATATTTCCAAACCTGAAAGTATTAAAGGAGATATTGAGTTCCTAAATGTCCAGTTTTGTTACCCATCAAGACCAGAAGTAACAGTTCTCCACAATTTCAGTCTACAAATTGAAGCTGGATTAAAGGTGGCACTTGTTGGGGAAAGTGGAGCTGGAAAATCTTCAATTGTAGCGTTGTTACTGAGATTCTATGATACAAATGAGGGAAAAGTTCTGATTGATGGCAAGGATATAAGAGATTACAACCTCAGAAAGTTGAGGGCACAGATTGGATTGGTACAGCAGGAGCCGCTCCTGTTTAGCTGCTCAATTAGAGAAAATATCTGCTATGGGAGTGAAAGAGCATCAGAAGCTGAGATAGTGGAAGTATCAAGGTCAGCAAACATACACGAGTTTATAAGTAACTTGCCTGACGGATACGACACTCTTGTTGGGGAGAAGGGTTCTCAACTTTCTGGAGGGCAAAAGCAGAGAGTAGCAATAGCAAGGGCCTTGCTCAAAAGGCCAAGAATAATGCTGTTGGATGAAGCAACAAGTGCCTTAGATACCGAGTCTGAAAAGGCAGTGGTGAGTGCACTGGAGTCAATGAAACTAAACAGCTCCCGTGTCACAAAAGTGACACAGATCACAGTAGCTCACAGGCTTTCCACAGTAATAAATTCAGATACTATTGTTGTTATGGACAAAGGGAAGATTGTGGAAAAGGGAAGCCACTCAAACCTGATGGCAAAACCTGATGGTGTTTATTCAAGATTTGTTAGGCTCCAAAGTATGGAGAAAAAGAATTGATGCACGCTGATAATTGCATCAAAGGTAAGTGTAAGGGTTCACCCTCATGTAAACTATTAATTTGTTAGTCATCACACTGTTGCATTTTGGTGAAGAAAAATAAAACAGACAGGGAGACTATGGGATTGATAGGTGTTGAAATATTTAATTAGCTTCAAATAGAACCACTGTTATCAAAAGCAAAAAGCGCAAAAGAGCTCAAAAGTCTGGGGCTTTAAGCGCAAATAAAGCATGGGTTTTAATGAAAAAAGATGCAACAGGAGAAAAAATACAATTATATATGTTTAGTATGAACAAAGAAATCGAACAAAAATTACAATATCAATTGTTTAGTATCACTCTGAAGAAGAAGCTCATTGGTAAGGAAAAGTATGTCTTAGAACCTTGATGACGACACTAAAGCGAAAATTAAGCAAGGGAAGCGCTCAACACATTTGAGCCTCGCTTTAGGACTCAAGGCATCTTTGACAACACTTAATAGAATTTCTCTAGGTGAATTAGGACTCTTCCTATATTTATTTTGTTAGGACTCTTGCTATTTAACCAGTGAGTTAACTCACTTGGTAACCCTCTATCTGAGAGCAGGTTGAATTTCCCTTAAACAAAAGAGATCAGAAACTCTCTGATGAGTTCCATGTCTGCAATTCCCTTCAATGTATTGCAAAATTCAGCAATTACAGCAAGGTTGAGACCTGTGTGTTGGGCCTGACTTTCCCGTTAATAGTCCATTGAATAATCCAGAACTAGGGACCTCAACATACACCTCCAACTCCCAAATCTTTTTTTCTCATTTTAATAGATATAGGGAGCTTAGTGTCACAGTAGCTAATATTTGCAGAAAATAGATGGTAAAACAGTTAACCTTTATTTCATCTCCAAAATGACAGTACACAGAATGGATACATTCAAGCTAAGAGCACCCCTTTAAAATATCTCTCTGAAATTCAAGTTGGATATTGTACATCCTTTAGATTTTAGGACTAAACTTCAACACGTACACTGTGTAGATTCTTTAGGCTTTCAATCTCTTCCCCAGAGGCAATTCCATAATCAAGAAAACATAACTGCAAAATAAATAAAACATTATTGAAAACTCAAAAGAGGACAAAGAATTAAATGCCAGACGATTGAAATGCAGTATAACCTGATATAATGGCTTCTTTAGAGTGTGGACACCTCTTTTTATTAGCTTTTGCCAACCAAAGTTTCCTTTAAGAGCTTTTGACAGGGATTCTGTTGTCTGAGACAAGGTATGGTGAAACTTCTGGTAAGTAATCTAGAGATATTATATATGATCTATCTTAAAAGTAACATGGCCCTGCAGCAGAAAAGGCAATTTGATACTTTAACAAAATTTATGAGTAAAAAGAATGATAAAAATCAGAAGTCAAAAAGAGAGAGAGATACTCTGATAACGGGAAGTCATCAAACTGTTTCCCTAACTTGAAAGGGCACTAATAGCTTTGAAATTAACAGCATTGTCAGATTTATTTTCAACATCTCAACAAGACTAGGGAGAGAAAAGAAACAAAAACATTTCAATAGCTACAAATTTGTAACGAGTGTCCCATACATCAGGCATTCCAAATGATGTTTTAACCATAAGTCATGAGAAGTGAGAACTAATGAAAAAGGAAACAGATTGTACCAAGTTGATGGAGATCCTTTTATAAGTATGCACATTTGCAGCACAAAACCATTAAAGGTGAGCAGCACAATCACAAATCTCTCGTATGTGCTTTTCAGACCAGATATTCAATTTCAGATGTACTGGTAATGTAAGAATACCCTAAACAACATGTTTAGTTATTTACTGCGAGAATCTAAAATTCCTTGTAGTCTTAGTTCTGGAACCAATTATACATAAACAGGTTAAACAATGAAAGCCAATTGCCAATAAAGGAACTTATGGAGCATAAAGCAAGTTTCCGAATCCGCACCCACTATCTAACATAATATGCTTTACATCTTCAATTCATAAAAATAACAAAAACATTATGATATTTAACTAAGGAAAGAAATGGAGACTAGGGATTTCACATACACTTTTCAAGGAATATGATAAATACAGCCATCAAAGGTGACAGAAAACAGCATCTAAGGGTGTGGCCTAATGATCAAATGAAATGGTTGAGAACCCTGAGGTCTCAAGTTCAAAACTCAGTGGAGGCAAAAAACACTAGGTAATTCTTCCCATCTGTCCTACACTTGGTAGACAGAGTTACTAGTACCTATTGTTGGTGGGAGGAGGTGACAAGTATCCCGTGGAATTAGTCGAGTTGTTCGAAAGTTGGCCCAGACACCACGGTCATCCAAAAAAAGAGATGACTCAAAACACCTTTTGAAGAAATATGACAATATAAGGAAGCCACAAAGACCGAAGCAAGCCGCAAGGACAAGACTTGCTTATGAATGAAATGTGCAAATACTTACATGACCTGGATCTAAGATCAAGAGATTGTACTGCATCGATCCATTTCTCTGACATTTAATTTGAATCCCAACAATGGTTCTTGAATGGCCATCATGCTGGAAGTATAACGGCCTGTTTCAATGAAGCTTATAAGAGACCCCATCACCAATAAGAGAATGATGATGAAACAAGAGATCAACGACCAAGAAAATATATGCACAAGAAAAAATGCTCGCATACATCCAAGTTAATCAAGCAAATAAAGTTGCTGACTAAAGTCACTTACGCTTTTTGACTGACTAGGATGCCATGATTGCCGGATTTCTTGGATTTATTGTCAGAGAAGTAATTCCACACCCAATCAATGAGTGCCTGCTGGACCTTAGGCTTGGCCTTTACATCAGATGAAATTGAAATACCCTCGGATACATCATTTTTCTTTTTGGACAGATATCTATCCATAGGTCCATAAACCTGTGGTACCATGTTTCCCACACATTTACCAACTCCATTTGACCTAATGTCTATTTCCCGGCTTACGAAGTCCACTATCCTGGCACGAAGGCCAAATGAACGAAAGAGCGTAGCACATTCTGTTGTTCCAATCCAGTTTCTTTTGCCATAAATAGCTTGATCAAAGTCTTCTGAGCCCTGTTTATCAAAGCCTTTTTCCCAAGCAATTTCAAGCCATCTTTGGAGTGAAGGGATGTCAGGTACAAACCCAGAACCTCCATACAAGACCTCCCTTGCTTCTTGCCGTTGCTTAAGCAAGTGAGAACTAAGCATCTGGATATTACGCCAACCACAACCCCACCCAAAATCCTCTGAATGGCTGCTTTGGAAATGATCAACATTACCACACAAAATAGTGGTGGTCTTTTCAGTCTCCAACTCTAAACAGTTCTTCAACAAATCCATCAACCCTTGACCAATCTGAGAGCAGGTTTCATCAAGATGCACACTAGATAAAACTCTTATTTTCTCAGCAATATCTTTCTCCCGAGGATTGCAATTTTTGGCCTCACACTTCAGAGAACTACTCTCCTGATTCTTTCGAGAACTAGTTTCACATTGCATGTCATCATCAACCTGTACGTAAAGCTTTAGAAAATTGGAGCTAGCAAAAGGTCTACACCTTTTGACCCTCTATCCTATTTCCAGGAATAAATCATTTGTGGGGCAAAAAAATATACCAATTTAAAAAGGCCAGAATATTAGAACTTTTTTATTTCCAAAATTTCTAAAGATTTGCAGCCAAAAGAGTACCAATTTGACTCCGAAATTCTATGGAAGCAGGTTGATGATCAGAATTAGTCCTCTGTTATATTAAATCCCGGCGATTGAAGAGATACTTATACAGAAGAGAATAATTTACAAAGAGAAAAAAGGAGTACCGGGATATAAGGTGGTGGACTTGAAGGGGCAAGGGCAATTTGTTGAGCCAATTCGAAGTCGTTAGCAGTGTCTTCATCGTCGAAGTGACTGTTAACGTGCCTGTATTAATCGCATCAATTTTAGAAATTTCTCGAAGGAAAAAAATAGAAATTGACATAAAATATAACAAAATTAAGAAGAGTAGAAGCACCTTTCGAGTTCAAAATTAAGAACCGGGAGATCACATATAGGGCAAGCTGAGAAATCGGCCATTATCGAGCTTCCTGAAAATGGAATGTGGAGGGAAAGCTTTTCCCCCTTTTTGATGACTTATTTTTTAATTTTCGTGAACTTTGTCACGTGGCACACTTACTAAATTAGAATAGAGTTAATTAATTTTTTTCTCATTTTATCCTATTATTAATATAATATTTAAAAATTTATATTTTATGTATATTTTTTTCTAACTTAATTTAATGTACATTGATATAAATAAAGGATAAAATGATAAAGTTTACTAGTATATTAATAATTTCTTAATCATCGTATAAAATGAAAATTGCTCATATAATATGGAGTGGAGAGAATATCATTTTATCATACTAACAACATTCTTTTAACTAATTACACCAAAATAATTTAGACTACTATTTAAACTGTATATTTTTTTTTAGTAAACTTTGTGTCTAGTCAACATGAAAAGGGAGGAGAAATATATCTTTCGGACTTATTTTACGTGGCACCTTATACTTTTTAGTTCATCCTTAAAAAATGTAATCTTATTATAACTGGAAACAATTTAATTTTAAAATTCTCATTTTATCTTTTAATGAAATAATGTTTAGCCACATAAATATCTAGAGTTTGTTTTAGACCTTAAGTTTCAAAAATCTTCTTTTTTTAAAGCATCGTAGAAGTTAAGCAGTGTCACATAATATAAGGAGGGAATAGTACTAAATTTTTTTGGCAAAATATTGTGTGATCATTGAAGCTTGAAATCAAAACATTTAACCAAGTTGTGATGGAAGCATAGGATTCCTTCGCTCTTAATTTCAAATTTTGAGTTAGAAATTTTAGATATGGAAAGACTCATTGTTAGAAGATGTCCTCGTTGAATGAGTGTATTACACTAATTTATATTAATCGATGTCTGTTAGAAATACTTTCTCGTTGAATAGGTGTATTACACTATTTTATATTAATCAATGCTTTGATATAAATACCGAACATTATGCGAAAAAATCAAAGCCTTGAAGTGGGGGTTGCCCCTCGTATTCTTTTTTCCAAGATAGCTTTCAAAAAATATAATACGGAATTTAACTTTAAGGATTAGTCCTATAAAATAGCTTTCGAAAAATATAATACAAATGTTTGACAGCTGATGCTGTAGCATAATATTACAGTGAAAGAATTATGATTTTAGGATTACTGCTACTTGTTTCTTCAAGAAGGGTCAAAATCAGGTAATATATTGACTATAAGATAATACTTACCATTTCCCATCAATTATGTACAGAATATGTTAGTCTTCACCACTCTCACACAGTAAACACTCATTAACGTTCCTTAGCAACAAGTATATATGTACATCACGCTAAGTTCCCACCTTCACTGCCTGAGCAGGTCGTGCTCTTGGGAAGTAACATATCTTTCAATTGTGTGTAAGCTTTGAGCTCCTTCAATGCATCCGACGCCTTTCTAGGAGCATACAACTGAGATGTAGAGTCAGTTTCTCCCTCTGCCTCGGCCTTTATAGTGGTATAACAACTAGAATCTTGACGCAAAGGAGGAGCATTTCTCAGCATGTGAATAAGAGCACCTACAGCAGCGTCTTGAGATTTTCTGGTTGTTGCACATACTTGAGACGGGGCTTCTGAACCTTTTCTGGACTCAAGGTTCTCTCTGCATAACGAGAATAATTAACAGTTGGTCAGTTGAAATTCTAAGGAAAAAATGAAGATAGATGTAAACAACTATGACAAACACAGCCTGTTGTCTGATAGTAAAGGTTTGATGGGATGTAACATCTCAACCCCCTAACAGAATGCATTTACGGCATGATAAAAATGGGATCCTAGGTCATAACAAAATACTAAAATGGGGTTTGACAGCCTAATTTGTACTGATTTTGAAGTACCCGGCAATCAAATTTGTGTTCCTTACTGCAAGTCAAATCATTGCATGCTCAAGTTTTTAGCTCACTATCACTCCTCGTGACACCAAGACACATATATTACACCAATTGTTTCCCGTTTTCAACTTCCTTAAATCTCACCTGCAAACCATCCCATCTTCTGCCTTTTCAACTCCTGGAAGTACTGCCTGAAGTTCCCTAATTTTTACCAACCCAATAACAAACCCAGCCACAAAACTCTTTTCTTTCCAATCAACTAATCTGCAACATCCACAGACTAGGTACCCATGAAAATCTCAGGGAGCTCCAAATGAAATCCATAATCTTCATTGAGCTCTTTTGAAGTCAAAAGATGAAGGCTTCCTTCTGATCTGATTCATTGACATTTTAGCATCCAGAGGCCAAACAAAACTCTGTAAGAGTGAAAAGTAAAAAAGGAGCTCTTCGAAAAAAGAAACTTATATTCTGGTCTTCAGTGATTTAATAGGTAAATGTTATGGTGAATAAGTATTACATAAACTGTCAGCAACCTGATTTACACTAGGGGTGTAAGAAGCAATTTTTGTATAACGTTGGTATATAAGACAGCTTACTCACACCTTGACAATTCCGCAGCACAAGAACTGAGGTTTGGACTAGGGTCTACAAGGTTTTAACCCATTTTATTAACTGCTAGGCCACACCTTTGGGTGAAGGGTGAAAGGAGGATGTTACTAAATAGTTTGAGGAACAACCTTGGTTATTGATTATCTGAACAAATTACTCCGAATAGAAACAACTAAAAAAATCTACGTCAAATATGTATTCATAAATCCAACCTATGGAACAAATCGAATACCAACAGAAAGTGGTTTGCTCACAATTCTCCATAATTATAGAGTTCTACCATCTAAGGCTTTTTTCTAGTCCCTAATTAAGAACCAATCTCCAAGTCCAACTGTATTTCTCAAATGCAACTCAGCAAGAACTACACACCAATGAAAAATCAAAAATACTTGGGACAAGAAACATCCAAATATTTAGTCAAAAGAACAATCAAGGACTCCAGAGACAAAGTGGGTTAATTTGCTTTCCTTTCTCTCCAAGGAGAGAAACAAAGTGGGCTATATCACATGATAAAGGAAAACTCATGCAAATGCCAGCTTTTCAATATGTCAAATTTGCCCTCGACAATTATCAAGAAAAAGAAATAAAAGTCTCTAAGAGGGCAAATAGGATTCCCCAATAGCTTTTATACAATTGCATATTATTTTCCAATCCTTACAATGGCATGTCGAGAAACTCAATGATGGAAAATGAAGTATAACTTGAGATTTACCATATGGCCTTATGAGGAAGAACCTAACTCAAAATTATAAAGTCAAAGGCAATTGTTCTAGTAAAATTTTGCCGGCCAAATTACTGGAGGCAGGGGAAGAGAATGCAAATACGTACATGCAAACTACAAACAGTAGATCAGTATTGCTGCTACTGAAAGGAGTAAAGGAACTTTGGTAAAGTAGGGAAAATAACTATTTGAGCAATAGATTTAGTTTAAAGAAGGATGGGATGGTTTTACTTAAAAGCAATCAACATTGTGAGGCCTCCAAACAAGAGATAACTTTTTCCAATTTGGAGACCAAATTCATTATTAATTGCTCTTCCTACTTGCCTGTTTATCATATCTAGCTTATTCTGCTGATGGGTTTTTGTGACGAGGGTTCCCAGGAAACAGCCTCTCTACCGCTATGTGGTAGTGGTAAGGTCTGCGTACATCTTACCTCCCCAGACCCCACTTGTGGGATTTCACTGGGTATGTTGTTGTTGTTGTTGTAGAGGGTAACCAATGTGCACCAAATGTTTTCCTAGTTTCCAAAATTAAATTCTACTCAAAACAACAAATAACCATAAACTAAAGCTTCAGCAGTTGCAAGGTTAAAATCAAGCTGCAGGTCAACTGGAAAAAAAATGATTATGGTACAAAGAGAAGCATCCAGATAAAGATTCGCAGAGCGTGAAAAAAACATTTTCTCTTCTCATTGAATTTTTAAGCTTCTAATAAAAACTTCCTCAAGAATCAAATTTTATGACTATATCAACATTTGGGACACTTAGCTTGATATCATCTAGATATTATGAAGCTCTAACATGTCCCCATGAAGAAAATTCTACGAGCTCTAACAAAATCATCAATTTTCATGTGTAAGTCTATGTGCTTGTCGTATGCATACTACAGTTGTGGGGCTTTGTTTGACAAGGAGCTATTGAACTTCTTCCCAGTGAAAATTTTACTTACACCACACAAATGACAAAACTAAAAAGTGCAAACATAAAATTATGCAGGTAAACCCATAAAAAGGTGTTTTTCCCCTACTTGGAAAGCTACATGCATAAATAGACACCATTGAATTATAAGCAACACAACACTCAAAAGGTAAAAAATTAATCTAGAAATAGGTAATATATAAAGGGCAAATCAGAGACGAAAAAGACTAAAAGAAAGGGGATGTTTTGAAAACTAAATAACTAACATATAGGAAAAAAAAAGAAAGGGGATGTTCAAGGACAAGGTCAAAAGGCAAGTGAGTTAATGTATAGCTAACACCAGCTTCTTATCTTACAAAGGCTACTACAACTGTAATGTAAAGCAAAATTAGATAGCCCTAAATTCGCTGATGTTACAACCTTATTATTCATATCATCTAATTGCAATATCTTTCCATTAACTAATTTAGTGAAAACAGAAAGACCCTTCCCTTTGATAGACTTTTTGCACATTGGACATAAAAGTTAAAAAAGAACTTCAGTTGAAAATTCATGTATCCCTGAGAGTGGTAGCTACACGGCCCCATTCAATAGGTCAAATGCTAACTTTCTCTTCAAAATTTCATCAGAAGCTCAATTCTTTATACTACCTAAAGTCAAGTTTCTTATGATATCCTACCTGTTAGACAACAGCTAAATGACCACACATAGTTGGCTCCTATAAAACCAATTACCCAATGACAGAGAAACTTTAACGAAGATGAACTCAGAGATGTGGTACTTGTAAGAAAATGAATACTTCTAAAATACAGTACACTCTAGCAAAATTACCTGGCTCGGGAATCAGAAGTATCAACATCATCAACTATAAAATGATAGGAAAATTCAGAGTCATCCTAAAAAGAAACACACAAACAAAAGTTAGCAGCTGGTTGATAGAAGGCTCAAGTAGATACCATTTTAAAAATAAAGATATTAACCAGAAAATACACATATTTAGTAAGAAATAGAAACTGCGCACCCTTTCTCCAGGATTAGTAGTCCCAATATCTGACTCCAGAGCCCTTAGCAAATCTATTTTTCTTGATGACCTGGTTCCAGAAGGGGATTCATACGATGAAGAATCATACTTTGGGAATCTAGATGACATAGGTGGGAGATAATGCCTGTTTAAATCAGACAAATTATGAGATAGGTGTCTGGAAGTTCTGCCTATCAGTGAATGAAGGATACTGATCGGACCAGTTTCTGAATGCAAATGAGTCTGCACAAGATTTGCACCCAAGGGATATGCGGGTGGAGATGGAGATGGTGATGGTGAAAATGGAGGGGAAGGCTGGTCATCATCAGAACTACTTGCTTTCTGGTGAGTCGGGAATTTGTAATTCGGTGGAATCCTCTGTCCATATACATCACTGACTGAAGTTGAAAGGTCATAAGGTGCATGGTACAAAGGTGGAGATCCTACATATGGCTGAGGTAGAGAAGGTGCCCTGAAGAGACCACGTGTCCAACTCTGCGGGCGCTGAACGGGTGTTGAAGAAGATGACTGTGTCCTTCTCAATGGAAATGAAGTATGAGGAACACCCTTGTCCATTGAGGTCAAAGGGAATGACCTCATAGGATCGGTGAGTGGACTACCAACATAATCTGTAATGATCTCAGGTGGAAAGGATGCAGAAGTCTCCAGGATGAAGTCCACCAGATTTTCACGGTATGTCACAGATAAGGAAAGACGGCCTTGTTGGGCATCAACTGAAGTAAAAGTAAATTGCTTCATCATCTCCTCCTCTGCCCTTGAGAATGGTTCACTAAATGAAGATACCTTAAAATTAATATCAAAATAACAACTCTGACTTGACAAAGATAGTTTCCTGAAGGCCTTGAATGCAGGCAAGAGTTTCAACATAGAATAAAGGGAACGGAGGAGTATAATTGACTTCTTGTACGTTTTCTTGAAAGAAGAATCACCCATGTGAGGAACCATTGACCTCCGATTCTCACATTGCACAACCCACCTCTCTATAACGGTTTCTGTATATGCCCCTGCAAATGCTTTACCTGAATTGTCGTCCAATGAAATACAAGCTTTATCTTGAACAAGTATTATATCTATTATCACCGGTTCCACCAAATTTCTGTGCAACGGATTCAAGTTGTCAAGAACGGCAGGACGATCTCCCAACACCAAATTAAACCACCTGTCACTCCTCCTCACTTCTTCAATCCCACCATAAGGTCGTACGGAAGGAACCCTCAAGTTCAAAATAATATGCAAACATTTCAGAACAAATTGAGCAAGTATTTGCTCAAATCTTCCATATTCACCCTGTAGGTTACTCTGAAAATCCATTTTCCTGTCTTTCAAACAGATGCCACCACTATCTTTTCATCCCCAGCCATATACAACTTGGACCAGTACATTATAACTTCCAAATAATGCATAGACAAAACAGATAACCAACTAGCTATTTGATTCTTCATGAGGGGCCCTGTATAAGCGCAAACACACCTGAAAACTCTATAAAAATCAAAGAAAATCTATGTACAACTCCCCCAATAGAAATCCAACAGGGACCCAAGGAAGGGACACTAAAAGGATCTCAAAAAGACAACAACTTGACAAATTTTATCAAATTAAAATCAACAACCCCGACAAATTATCAACAGATATTCAAGGAACAGTTAATTAAAATGGAAAAAAAATTGGCACATCTAAATAATAAAATTTTGGGATTAAAACTGCTATAATTTACATGATCAGACGATAAAGACTTAATTGACTAGAGAAACGATTTAACAAAAAAGAGGGACTTACTGGAGAGAACAAAGGTTTGAGAAAAGCAACAGCGATGAAGAGACAAAACAACAGAATCGGAGATAATAAGAAGCGAGAGCGAGAGAGAGAGATTCCGTATAGCGCCGAGACTGACCCTGCTATGGAGAGAAGAGAGAGACCACTTACACGTGAAAATTGGGTGGAAGGTGACAAAAAAGAGTTAAAATTAGAATTGGTGACAAGTTTGACCTTGATCGGTCAAACTTGTCATTAGTTAAGTTAATTATGTGATTAAGTTAATGATGGATGTAAGTGTAAAGTTTTAAAACTTTTGGAACCCATGTGTAAAAAAAAACTTTTTTTTAAAAAAAAAATAAAAATTATTTTTAAAAAAAAAATAAAAATTATTTAAAAAAAAAAATTAAAATTTTTTTTTTTTAGAAAAAATCCAGGCGGCTGATTTCGCACAGTCCGCGACACGTCCGCGTCGCGGACTGGTCGCGCGGACACAATTGATAAACTGTTCTCGGTCCAAAATTGTAGCATAATTTTTTTCCGGAATCCGGGGTTTGTTTTTGTCATTTGTTTGGTTGAAATAACAAATATTGTTGTTTTGAAGCGTAGTCCATTGTTCGGGGAATTTTTCGGAGCCTTTATCTAAAAAAATTTAAAAATAATTTGCCCGAAACAGTGACCCTCCGCGACGTCTCCGCGTCGCGCACCTGCTTATTTTCTGTAGAGAAAATATTTCGTCATTTTTCGTTTGACCCGGGAGTTTTTTTTGAGAGTTTTTTTTGCTAAACCAACATGTCTTAACATTTTGAAGGATGTGTAGGTGGCCGGTGAATTTTTCGGGGCCCGTAGCGAAAAATCCCAAAATTTTAGGACACGAAAACAGTGACCCTCCGCGACATGTCCGCGTCGCGGAGGCGTCGCGCACCTGCTACGAAATTCCCAGCAGCTGCTGGAAATAATACAGCAACTGTTGTAAATTCCCAACAGCTGCTGGAAATAATACAGCAGCTGCTGTAAAAATTTTGGGGCACGAAAACAGTGACCCTCCGCGACATGTCCGCGTCGCGGAGGTGTCGCGCACCTGCTACAAAATTCCCAGCAGCTGCTGGAAATAATACAGCAATTGCTGTAAATTCCCAGCAGCTGCTGGAAATAATACAGCAGCTGCTGTAAAAATTTTGGGGCACGAAAACAGTGACCCTCCGCGACATGTCCGCGTAGCGGAGGTGTCGCGCACCTGCTACGAAATTCCCAGCAGCTGCTGAGAATAATCCAACAACTTGCCAACTTGCTATAACAAGTGAATTTTTCGGGGCCCGTGGCGAAAAATCCAAAATTTTGGGGCACGAAAACAGTGATCCTCCGCGACATGTCCGCGTCGCGGAGGTGTCGCGCACCTGCTATGATATTCCCAGCAGCTGCTGTACATTTCCCAGCAGCTGCTGAGAATAATCCAGCAACTTGCCAACTTGCTACAACAAGTTCTAACAAAATATTTTCCATCGAGTTATTTCTATTGTTGAATTGGACTAAATTCCTTATATTCGTCTGTAACGATGAGCACATGGACTAATTAATGGAAAAAGCCACCGAAGTAAGTCTGATTTAGATCTGCCATCGTATTGTTTGTGTAAGTACTATCTCAATGTATAAGATCACTACTGATTCCACCTCAACGCATAAGATAAGTAGTAATTTATTACAAAACGTATCGACGCAACCAAGTAATAGTCACTTTACTTAGTCACCATCACTTACATATGCAATTGCTCAATAGATAGTTTATTACTTGTGAGTAAGTGAAGGCAATGTATAAGATCACTCGTGAATTTAGCATTTTATTTGAAGTCAAAGTAACAAAACTCAACTTATCACTACATATGGCTGATACCATCACCTTATAGTCATCTTCCTATAGGTACTAACGAAAAATCAAAGGTCGGGTCCAGCAGCTGCTGGGAATAATACAGCAGCTGCTGTACATTTCCAAGCAGCTGCTATACATTTCCCAGCAAATGCTGTACATTTCCCAGCAGCTGCTGAGAATAATCCAGCAACTTGCCAACTTGCTACAACAAGTTCTAACAAAATGTTTTTCATCGAGTTATTTCTATTGTTGAATTGGACTAAATTCCTTATATTCATTTGTAACGATGAGCACATGGACTAATTAATGGAAAAAGCCACCGAAATAAGTCTGATTTAGATCTGTCATCGTATTGTTTGTGTAAGTACTATCTCAATGTATAAGATCACTACTGATTCCACCTCAACGCATAAGATAAGTAGTAATGTATTACAAAATGTATCGACGCAACCAAGTAATAGTCACTTTACTTAGTCACCATCACTTACATATGCAATTGTTCAATAGATTGTTTATTACTTGTGAGTAAGCGAAGGCAACGTATAAGATCACTCATGAATTTAGCATTTTATTTGAAGTCGGAGTAACAAAACTCAACTTATCACTACATATGGCTGATACCATCACCTTATAGTCATCTTCCTATAGGTACTAACGAAAAATCAAAGGTCGGGTCCAGCAGCTGCTGGGAATAATACAGCAGCTGTTGTACATTTCCCAGCAGCTGCTGAGAATAATCCAGCAGCTTGCCAACTTGCTACAACAAGTTCTAACAAAATGTGTACTACCGCCATATTGACGCAATATATTATAAAACATATGGATTGTATATTATAAAACATATTGACACAATCAAGTAATACTCAATTTACTTAGTCACTAGCACTTACATATGCAATTGCTCAATAGATTGCTCAATAGTTACCATCACTTACATGTACAATTAGTTACATAAGTTGATTGTATATTTTATTTGAAGTCGGAGTAACAAAACTCAACTTATCACTACATATGACTGGTACCATCACCTTATAGTCATCTTTCTATAGATACTAACGAAAAATCAAAGGTCGGGTGCAGCATCTGCTGTACATTTCCCAGCAGCTGTTGTATATTATGATGACGATATCTTCTGGCTCACAATTTAATTCACAGCTACAAATAATTTGATTTACAAAATCTTCATACGAGATATCTCGATTCACAATCATTGCTATCGTCTCGACCATTTCTTTGTCTTTCCAACGCCAAATAAAACGATTGTTCGAATCAACTTATTCACCACGACAATCAACTCCTAATACTATTTTGTCTCCCACGGATGATCTTCAAGGTACCTATATGAGTAACAATTAAAAGCGCAACATGAGAAAAGTGTACAGAAATACAACAATTGTAACTACTTCATCATATGAAACCAACTTTGTTAGTCCAGCAGCTGCTGAATTCAGTCCAGCAGCTGTTGCACTCAGTCCAGCAGCTGCTGAATTCAGTCCAGCAGCTGCTGAACAGTCCAGCAGCTGCTGAACTCAGTCCAGCAGCTGCTGCGTCTTCCCCAATACGACCAAACTGTGCAGAAATGGCAACAATGGCCGGAAATTCAACAAAACCACAACACACAAATAAATAGCACCAAATACACTTATATCAGTCATAATAAGGATGGAAACTTACATTTCAAGTACTTTCAAAGCCTACCCAAACAAATGCCCCAAAAAAATTGATTTCTTTTCACCCAAATTTGAAGCTCAAATCTTGTGTTGGGAAAATACTAACAACAACAAGAAGAAGAAGAAGGAGGAGGAGGAGAACAAGAACAAGAAGAAGAAGAAGAAGAACAACTACAACAACAACAAAACCAAACGAACCGATGAAAATGGAGGGAAAAAAATGCAGGAAATTGGGTCGCGGGAGCTGGGAGAGAAAGATGGAGGGTTTGGGGGTATTTTGGGTATTTTCTATTGGTGGGTTAAAGTGTAAAAAATTGAACTTGGGGACCTTTTTGAACATTGTCTTAAATCATTAACAATTAATTAAATTTTTGTCACCTACACCTAATTGTTAAAACTAGGGTCACTTTTTTTTAATTTCCAAAGAAAGTTGTCACCCTTAATTAAATGGCCCCACTTACACAAGGACTACTCAAAGAGTGTATTTTTCAATTTTTTTGTTATTCAAACAATATCCAAACAACACCATTGTAAGTTTTTTTCTATTTATGTCACCACTTAATTTAGATAAACTCAATATATTAAAATTATATATATAAAAAAATATAAATTATGATATTTATTATATAAGGAATTTTCATAAATAGTATGTGATCTGAAGGGGAGGAGAGAGACAAGTGAGATCGAGAGAGGGAGGAGAGAGGCGAATTATATATGTATATTTGTCAAATTGTGCGTACATCTGTCAAATAATTATATATGTGTAACTAATATACATATGTATTTGTATATCTGACAAGTGAGATTAGGAAAAGCGAGTGAGATCAAGAGAGGGAGGGAGGAGGGAGAAGAGAAATTTTGAGGCTATAATAGAAAATTGGAATTTTTTTTTAAAAAAAAATCTTGAGGCTAAAATAGAAAATTGGATTTTGCTTATGTACCTTCAAAAGAAATGAATTTACAAGTTAAAATCAGGACAAGTACATAAATAGCTGATTTTAGATTATTTTTTTTTTCCTTAAAGAATAATAGAAAAAAAGTATTTTTCATAATTTAATCATGCCTCAATTTGAGTCTAAAATTTATAAATTTAAAATTTTAATTTATTAAAATCTTACTTAAAATTCGTGTTTCGTGATTAGCAGAACTAGTTAAGCAACTAACCCCCCTCATTTTCAAAAGCTTGTGAAGTTTAGAATTATTGCATTTATGAGATTTACCCTTTCTTAACACTAAATCGTCCTAAGTTCATCAATACTGATTAAAATTAAACAATTTTAAAACTTTACTGTATTTTGAAAGGTGTCATCATAAATAGTTATGTGGTTTCTTTCTTAGAATATGTTTGATAGGAAATAAAATATTTTTAAAAAAAAAGTATTTTGCACTTATTTCTATAGAATTTTTTTTAAAAAAACTAAATATTTGAAATATAATAAGGAAAAAATAGTTATAGTTTGCTAAAATTGCGATTTATAGCTACATATTATAGGAGAAAAGAGAGCAAGATCGAAAGAGACAAATTGTATATGTATATTTGTCAAATTGCATGTGAATATCTGTCAGATTATTGTATATGTATAACCGATATACATACATATATTTGTATATCTGGCAAGCGAGATCGGAGAGAGGCTGCGAGAGAGGGCAGAGAAGCGAATTGTATATATATAACTGTCGATTTGAATGTATATATCTATCAATAATTATATATGCAACTGATAGACATATTTATTTGTATATATGGCAAGAGATTGCAGAGAAAGAGGAGAGGTGAGATAGAGGAAGAGAGGAGAGAGAAAATACTAACAAAATCTAAACTATAGTCATAAATTGTAATTTTTTAAAACTATAGTGGTATAATGTAAATACATATCATATGTTTATTTAGTTACGTAATTTACCCCTCTTTATATCCGACCAATGGCCCAAGCCTGGCCCAAGCCAGGCCCAGGCCCAATCCATGGGGATGTTAATTTTAGCCCATAAATGTATGAAGTCATGGGGATTCAATTCCATGCAACAATTGAATGGTTTTGATTTGAATTATGGTGTGGATTTTATTTGAAAATCATTACAACTTGTAAATTAATATATCTATGAACTGTATGATAGGGGTGTGCGTGGTATAGTATATTACGATATCAAAAAAATTTAATTCAGTAATTTTGATTTTTTTTAAAATTATATTATTATCATATCAAATTAATTTGGTATAGTTCGGTATTTTAAAGTTTGATTTTGTTATTTTGCAGTACGATAAATTGATAATTATAATTTGTTCGACTTTAATTTATAAATATCCATATAATACAGAACCTTGAAGTTTTTAAGAAGCATCTCAATTATATCATACTAACACCTATGATACTATATTAGAAACATCAGTTTGGTAATTTAGATTTTTAATTTCTAAAAATACTACATAATTACCATAACAATTTAATTAGGTAGTCAGTTTTTTAACGTAAATCATTATTATATTTTGATAATCAACTACACAAAAAGAGCATTTTAAAACAAGATAGAATAGTCAAAGTTTTAAAGTCTAAATTATTAGTTGTGTACTAATGTGTCATATATTTAGTTGCTTTGTATACAGTATAATCGTAATAAATATGTATAACTTGTATATGTAATTCTGTACTTTAGTATGATATTAGGTATTTCAATATTCCTTTTACTAATATTAAGCACCAAAATTTTAAAAATACATATCAAATTCCATAATAACAAAATCATGAGACTAAAATTTTGATTCTAATATAATATTTCATATCTACTGTACCATGTTCCCTCCTATCGTAAGCTGGTCATGTGGGGACTATAAAATATTATCGAGCATATTTCAAAATCCCTAATTTCGAAATAATTTATTTTGAACTTTAGATGAGACGTAATTTTCCAATGACATTAGTTTGTTTAATTTAATTACTCGATTAATTATGGAAGTTCCCCAAGCTTTGGGGAATCTGTTGTTTGATAGGAAGTCCTAGTCCGTGGGTATTGGCTGTCTCTCATATATAAATAATTAAATAAATAAATGCATATAATATGATACCATATTTATTTAGAGAAAATATTTATAATCTTAATTTATATCAAATCAACTAATACAGATCATGTTGAATTGTAAATTGTTTATTACTCATATTCATCAGTTACAATAATAATAACATATTCAATGATACTTATCAGTTATATATAATCTCAATATTTAGCACATGTAACTATGATTTTACTAATTAATATAATTTATGTTAGTGAAATATATCACAAATACAATAAATTACAGTTGAAAACTAAAATGACAAAATTAAATAAAAATTCATTCAAGCTGAGGCGCGGATATCTAGCTCTTTTTAAGGAGATTCAAGCCCATTGCGACATAATCTACACCGATCTAGCAGTACATCTCTACTTGACTTTTCCCCTCCAGGATATAATAACCCAACAAACATTGTATGACTCAAACAACTCCGGATTAGTTGAAGAGTCCAAAGCTCCACACAAAAACATCTTCCTTCAACACATAGATACTCTCTTTTGTATAGTGAATATAGTCAAAGACTTAGAATATTTTTCATTAGTCTCAACTCTCTCTTTCACTATTTTAACCTCAATATAAACACAATAGCATACTTCTCATTTTTCTTCACTCCATATTTTCTTGTCTCTTTTTTCTCACCCAAAACAAAGTAAGATCATCACTATTTGTAGTGAGTAATGCTTTCTTATCATGAATAGGAATAAAGTGGATGATAATGTTAGATGCATGAATGGAGAAATTATGTCTTGGAGGTTACATGAGTTACAAGGCGTAATGACGTAGAACATGGTTTAATGATTATCTGAGTTACAAGACTCTTAGTCATATAAGGTATAAGAATTAATAACCATTCTACTACAATTTAAACCCACTAATGTATGCATTTAATATGTTATTTTGATAATAAAATGCATATACACCAATAATTTGATGTAATAATCATGCAGGTAAGTGTGCCCTTGAGAAAATATTAATTAATTAGTGTTGTGATATTCTAATATGACCTAACGTGCGTAGATTCGCTCTAGAGGTTCCATTATTTTTGGAAGTTTTATCCTACGAAATTTCGATATAATTAAATATAATTTAAATTTTGTGTACTTTTTAACTCAATAATAGATTTAAGATGATCAAAAAAGGAAGAAATTAAAAGAACTTTTCTCATGTGATATTTTCTTTTGTTGGTGGGGTGTGTAACAACACTTCTAGTTCTTTTGTTATTGATAATTTTAATTTTAGTTCTTCCTATAATTAAATTTATTTAACTTTTAATTATATAAAATATGTGTTTTCAAATCTCTTTATATGTGAAGGAATAAGTAATGTTTGGACATTTCAAATTTAGATTATTATCAAACAAGAAATAACAATATAAGTATAATATAATTCATAATTAGTAATTAATTATGTGATAGAACAATTAAAGACGATGGTATATCATTCTATAAATATTTACAAGCTAAATAATCACAAATTTAACATAATGCATAAGTATATTGTGTATATCTACCTTACTTCACTATAATAGTAGAATTATCATATTATAATATGTAGGTATGATCATAAATATAAAATAAATTATACCTATGTGTTATCCCCCCTCAAATACAGTGACTATTAAAGTGTCTATTTAATTTTACTCTGTCATAATATTTATTATTATTTAATTATCTCTTCATCTGCTTCAACTACAATGTTACCCGTAATAAATTATTTTCTTGTGCTTGACTATATATGTGTCTACTTGATTTTACGATGACTATTAATGTGTCTGTTGACACCCAATTTTTACCCTGCACAGTGCAAATTAATCATCGAGCTTTTAATCTTAACTATTTGAAATAATTAACTTTCAAAAATACAAAAAAAAAATATGTTCGAATGATTTTTGCGATTAAATATTTTAGTTTTTAATTATGTTTATATATTGCATATTATATTCAAGATTTCTCAAATAGATTTTATCTTTAATCGCTTTATTTTAAATCATTTTAGGATTAATTACCCCGTATTAATTTAATTATTTTAAGTTGTTAATATTAAAATCTTTTTAATTCACCTTGTGGTTAAATTAATTAATTAATTTCGGATTAATTGTATTCTATTTGGCCACATTTGTAATTTAAAGTGGCTAAATTTTAAATTCTTTTCATTCCCTCTTTTGGACCCTTTTTTTCAGATTTTTTACTTTTTGGGCCAAATTTTGGCCCAAATCCTATTAAACAGCCCCAGCCCAATCCGCCCCTTTAATTTAATTAAACCCTACCCAACAACCTAACCCGACCCGACCCAAACAATTAAAATTAAAACCCTTTCCCTTTTTCTTCTTCCCCAGCCGCCTCCCTTTCCCCTTTTCTTCTTCCCAACGAAAACCAGAAAAAGAAAGCAAGAGTAGCGCCATTTGCAGGCACTTTCCAGTGCTTTTTCTTGGCAAAATGCCAAGGAAAAATCATTACTCCCTCCCACGCGTCCCCTCTCCCCATAAACCCTGAACCAAAAAAAAAAAAAAAAGAAAAGCAGCCGCGGCAGCCGCGAACCAGTGGCCATTTTGGCCTTTTCTTGGCCAAATTCGCACTCCATCTCCTCTTTTTCGTTGTCCTTGCACGTCAGGGACCTTCCACGTGTCTCACATCCGAGCCGTCGATTCAAATCGACGGCTAGGATGTGAGACTTGTGAGAGGTCCCATTTGAGATTCAATCTCGATTTTGCCCCTTGGTTTCTTGGTTTTGGTGCTCGAATTTTGGGGTATAAAAGGCCCCAATTGTTCACTGATTTGGGGGGCTTCTTCTTGAAAATTTTCAAAAAAAAAAAAAGAGAAAGAGTTCACTAGTCTAGACTTTATAGCGTCGAAGTTCGTTCTCGGACTCGTGGTTCCCGTTCGCTGCCCGCCAACAGGTAACATTCTTAGGCTTCTTCTTCTTCACTCTGTTTAATATACATATCTGCATATGAATATGTACATGTATATACAGTATATATGTATAAAACTCGAAGAATAGTTGAATATATGTTGACTTTGATGGCTGATTTTGTTGTATATCTACGTATGTATGTATAAAACTCGAAGAATAGTTGAATATATGTTGACTTTGATGGCTGGTTATGCTGTATATCTGTGTATATATGTCCGAAATTTGAAGATAGTTGAGTATATGTTAGCTTAGATGTTGTATATCTGCGTATATAGGTATAAACTTGAAGAATAGTTGAGTATATATTAGTTTGGATGGCTGTATATTGCTGTATATCTACGTATATATGTATAAACTTGAAGAATAGTTGGGTATATATTAGTTTGGACGGCTGTATATTGCTGTATACCTACGTATATATGTATAAATTTGAAGAAGGGTTGAGTATATATTAGTTTGGATGGCTGTATATTGCTGTACATCTACGTATATACGTATAAACTTGAAGAATGGTTGAATATATGTGTTGGTTCATTGGTTATCTGCTGTATATCATGTATATATCAGCATACACATGTATATGTATGTATAACTTGGAAAGTTGTTTGGTTATATTATGGCATAGTCGTATCACAGTGTATATGCAGTTGTATATACGCATATATACATGAATATCTACATATACATATACATATATAAGCATGTATCTACATTTAAATGTTATCCGGTTGTTTGTTGGGCTGCCATATCTATGAATATATATGCATATAATGTGTATTTCTACATGTATAAATATAAATGTATATAAGTTGAAAGTTTTGTTAGTTTGTTTGGTTGTATGGTAGTATCACAATGTCTACGCATTTATATATATACGTATGTATATATATACATAAAGGCCTATGCATAAACGTTCATGAAACGGCCACTTGGTTGATTGTACGCCTTATTGCTTCAATTTAATGCCAAAATAATTGATTAATCCATGCCTTCCTTTTCTTGCATGTGGTGTTATTCGGGGGCTATTTTGGGCTCCCATATGCATATTTCGAGTTGTCCCTCATTGGGACAGCGTATGTGCTCGAGGATAGGTTGACTACACAGGTTTCGGAGGCCGAAAATCATTGTTTATACACTGATAGACTTATAGTATACACTGGTATACAACCAGTGTATACCACAGGTTAATGCAAAGGGAAAAGGGCCAAAAGCCCATTTTTGCAGGGAAAGGTATTGGGCCTTTGAGGCCCAATCGGCAGCAGATATAATGGGTTGGGGCAGGCCCAATCTCTTTTCTTTCTTTTTTAATAAAATATGTGCAGGCTTTCAATTGGGCCTGCCAAAGCCCAATCCGAACTCTAATTTATTTTATTTACCCATGTTTTGTTTGTGATAATTATGTTATTATTTGTTTAATGCTAATTTAAATTCTAGGATTATTTTATAGGTTTTAGCCTAATTAAACTTCCCCAAGTTAGCCGTTTAGGTTATTTTATGACTTTAAATTTTGATTATAAAAATCACCTTTTAGAAATCGGATTCCAAAATATTCTTTAAAAATAACTTAAGTACTTTCTCCTTAAAATAAATCGAAAGCATGCTTTCCTTTTTTTTAAACACTTAGACGTTTTAGTAGATTTTAAAATCATAATCGCGTAGTTTAATTCACTAACTATATTAATTAAATAAAATTTGATTAGGTTTTAATATCACGTCTTTTTCTTAATTATTTTTTAAGTAGTTCACTTAAATCAATATTAATTGAATAAAATTTGGTTAATTTTTAAATGTTATGTTTTCTTGATTATTTTTAAATGGTTAATTTAAACTAATATTAACTTTAATCAAATAAAAAGGTAGCTAAGATTTTAAATACTCTATTTTCCTAAACATTTACTTAAACCTTTTCTATTTAACAATAAATTAATATTATTTTAAAGTTAGTCAAAATATTTAATCGTCGGATAACCGCACGTTAGCGGATATTTCGGGTGCGTAAAACCTTCCCGGAATAGAAATATGAACCCGAACCCTTTTCTTTGGATTTTTTAAAAGGATTTTTCTGTTAATTCTTTTAAAATAATTTAAAAGTGGTTTTCTTGATTTTTCCTTAAAAATTAAGTGGCGACTCTATTTTTGTAAAAGATTCGGTTTTACTTAAATCTAATTAAGTCTTAAATCGAATTTTCAAACCGGAAGTCATTTTTCGACGTAACAGAAATGGCGACTCTGCTGGGGACTTTTAATTAGGTTCTAACCATTAGATTAAGTTTTTTGACTAACTTTAATAATTGTTTATTTTGTTATTTGCTTATTTATTTTAATTGTTTCATTTCTATTATAATTAAACTGTCATTGCATGCATAGCACTTCCGCCCCTTGGCATTTTTTTTGTTTTCCATTAAAAACAACGGTTATGCGGGTCGCAGCCGTTTAGTCCAAAATTTTCCATCGGGGTACCCTGACGAATTGAGTCGATCTTGCGGGGTCGACGGTCGTTAACTTCCCCAGCCCAGGTTGTCCGCTTGGGTTACCTTTTCACAGTCAAAATTAAACCCACTCTTAGTCCACCTAGCGTAGAGCGATACCAAAACCCTGTAGGAGCATTTGACCTAAGTCGACCCGATACGTAAGGCGTATCGGGCCCATTAGAAAGACCACCTTGAGTCCATAATGGCCCCCGGCCTAATTGGACGATCATATTTATGTGTTAAATTTGAAGGTTGTATATGTCATTTGACGAGCCATTGTCCTTTGGGGTCGGGTGTTTTCATTTCAATAGATAGGTTATTAAAGACAAAGAAAGATCATCGAAGACGTTGGGAAGTTCTCGAAGAAAAATTTATTTTGAAGGCTCAGATTAGTATTGTACTCCTGCGTAGGATTGATGATTTGTATCCCCCTTTTCCCTATTATGTATCCCCGTTTTAATTTATTTTATAAAGGTTGTAATTATTTTTGGGGGCAATGGAACGTTTCAAATGGTATAATATACCCTTCAAATCGTTAGGCCTACCCTTGGCATAAAGGGTCACATATATATGTTAGGACGCGTTATATTCCCCTTATGTGCTAAAATGATATATAATTCGTTTTATTTGCGTTGTTTGACTTATGTGTTAAATACATATGTTTTGCCTCGAACGTGACTAGTCCATTATTCAATTCCAAAGTCTTAAAACATGTTAGGCACGTAAACTCAATTATTTTTGAGTCTTTTTTTTTATATATATGTATATATATATATATATATATATATATATATATATATATATATATATATATATATATATATATAAAATAAAAATAAAATAAAATAAAATAAAATATTTTTGAGTCTATTGTCGAAACGCTTAAAATCATTTTTAATTAGGTCATCACTCAAATTCACGGTGACCTTGTTATCCTTGGAAAATATTTCGTATAAAATAACCAAAATTACCAAATACTCTCCGAGTTTCAAATCAAATTTTAGAACATCTTTATGTTTAGTTAAATTTTTCAAAAAGATAGTCTATAAATATTTTCATTCTGGACATAAAATATATATTCATTTTAGTCCGTTAAATAATCAAAATTTCATTGCAGTCCGTTAAATGATCAAATTTTGTCCATTTAGTCATTGTTTTTTTTTTAAAATCTTATTTTTCGAATTTTGGACTAGTCTGTTAAGGCAAAACAAATGTTATTGTTGTTTGATTGATTATTATGATTATTATAATGGACTAACTCTTTCACCTTTGAGTTTTTCTTCTCTTTGCAGAAGAGAGATTGATTTGTGTTGGTTATCAAACTTGCCAAAGAAAGCTTTTGAGTATTCGCTGGCAGAACATTCGTATTTCACACGGTCTAAGGCCAGGAAAGTCACTACCAGCTCATCATTCCTTACCTGGACTACTAAGAAAACTCGTTCGAAAATGGACTCCAGTTCGATCAATACCGCCGCATCTTCAGAATTCCCTACTTCATCTGTCGCGGTCGATACCCGTACGGGAACAGAGCCACATATGGAGGTCATTGCTCGTCTAGAGCAACGAGTTGCTGAATTAAGCCTTCTGGTGACACGGTACCAATCGGCTTTCCAAAACTTACCTCTGGATGCTCGCCAAAAGGATCATGTGATGCCTTCGCTCCCAGCCTCGAATGAGTTTGATCAAGGAAATCCTTTGGTCGCCTCTCCGCAAATTCAAAGTACTCCGTTCACTCGTCCGACTCAGAATACTCCGTTTGTGTACACCTTTGCTTCTTCCAAGGCTCCAACTACGACACATTACGCTCCACCAGTCTATACTCATGCCACTACTCCACCTGTTGTCAAGGTTCCGGGGTTTTACCATCAAGATGTTGACCACTATGTCGAAGCTGAAAATGATGTAAAGCTTGTTGATATAGAAGCAATGAATAGGAAGATGAAGGTCCTGGAGGATGCTATGAGAGACCTTCGTGGACTCGGGGGTAATCAGAGTGTGAAATATGAAGAGTTGTGTACATTCCCTGATGTTGAACTGCCACCCGGTTATAAGATTCCAAAGTTTGAGAAGTTTGACGGATCAGGAAATCCAATCTTTCATCTGAAGGTCTATTGTGAAAAATTGATTGGTGTTGGGAGTAACGAAGGGATAAGAATCAAGTTGTTCAATCAAAGTCTGACTGGAAGAGCCCTGGAATGGTACTCTAAGCAAGATTTGACCAAATGGCGCACTTGGGATGATTTGGCCAATGCTTTTGTAGATCATTATAAGTTTCATGTTGAGATTGCTCCCGATAGAATCTCCATAACAAAGCTAAGGCAAAAATCAACGGAATGCTTCCGAGAATATGCCATACGTTGGAGAGAAGAGGCATCTAGAGTGCATCCGCCAATGGAAGAAGCAGAAATGATAACCTACTTCATTCAAGCTCAGGATGCAGAATACTATGAACGAATGGTGACAATGGGTGGAAAAACATTTGCCGAAGTCATCAAAGCTGGAGAAATGATTGAGGATGGTCTCAAGACAGGGAGAATTACAAGTAACCGAGCTTTCCAGAATGGTTCATTTGGAATTGGAAAGAAGAAAGAAAAAGAAGTCATGGCGATAATGACTCGTGGATCTACTTCGTATAATCGTGTGCCACCTCCAGGCTATCCCACTGCACAATACCCCGCCTACAACCTGCAAGCAGCATATCGTGCTCCACGACCGGTGCAAAATAATGCACCTCGTCCTAATTTTGAGAGAAAACCCCCTCGGGTCTTCACTCCATTGGCAGAACCATTGGCTGTTCTTTTCGAGAGGTTGAAAACAGCAGGGTTACTCCACCCAATAGAAGCTAAAGTTGTGAACACTTCAGCCAATTGGTATGACCCAAATAAGCATTGTGCCTATCACTCAGGGGTCGCTGGACACGATACAGAGAAGTGTATCACCCTTAAGCACAAGATTCAAGACCTGATTGATAACAAGACAGTTGAACTTGCACAGGCTCCGGATGTGAAAAACAATCCACTTCCCGAGCACAAGGGTTAGTTAATGGAAACCAGTTACGAAGAAGAGGGGACATTCTTCAGAGATTGTGTTTTGACATCTTCCGGTCCCGCATTTGAAGTTCAGTATTTCCTTTTCTTGTAATCGCATTTTATTACTTTTTATCCTTTGTAATAGGCACATTATGATTTTATTTCTTTTGGAATGTTTTCTTTGTAATTGGAACTACGTTTGACCTGATTCCTGTATCAACGGGATACGTAGGCGCCACACCGGCTCGGTCATATGCCCATAAGACTTTTATTCCTCTTTACAATGGAAACTGGGGCAGAATTTTGAGAGGATCTCAAAATTCTATTGAAGAAGATTTCCTCCGAGGAGTTGGAGTTAGAAGTTGCAACTGGGACATCTGTCCAAGAAAAATTCATTGGAAATTGCAAAAAGAATAAGACTTCTTCTGTGTTACAAAACTGGGGCAAAATTTTGAGGAGGGTCCTAAAAAATTCCACTAAACTACGTTTCAAAGAGCGGAGAAGTGCATAGGTCAATTGCATGAAGGAGCACGAGGACAAGGCCAACACAAATCAGTCTCTCAAACTAAGAATTTTTTTCTTTGGATGCAGGGACAATGAAATCACGGAAATGACGATGTTAAAACTTCAAGCATAAGGCGTCATTTACGCATACCACGACCTCGACATAATCAATCAAATATAATTAGACACAAGTTTGACAGATTCTCTCAAAGTTCAAAAGAATCAAGTTAGCATCGCCAGATACAGAGCGCAAGCAAGCACTACAGGCATCAAGTGGTGACAAGTTATGATTGGAATTACCGCTACGTTTATTATGGCCTGATCTTAATAATTGAATGTCATAGCCTCACACTTTATCTTAAGTGTATACTTTACTTTATTATGATTGTTAATGTTCGATCTCAAGTTTTGCAGGTGGCTATGCTAGTAAAGTTGGGACAATACTGAAATCAGTATCGAAGCTGGATATGATGCTATTTCATAAATGTTGCAAGGAAGTAACAGGTCTATTGAATCATTAAGCGCTGAAGATTACATATCTTCGCGACAATAGAGGTTACTAGTCAATTCGAGTCTTCAGCGAAAACTGAAGATATAGTGCAATAAACTCTAAGTTTATTAAGTTTCTCAAAATAAGATGAGAAAAGGCTTTAATCTTCGTGCAAAAGAATTCAGCCATCTCACTTCGATTGTCCTATCTCCTAAAAGAGGTAGTCATAACCATGACAAATGTACATGTCAATATGGTTTCTGCTTTGCCCATTATCGTCACGTATCTATTTAAGCATACGTGTTTGTTGACCGTGTGAGGGTTAATATTCTAGAATTTTGGGTTGCCCACCCCATAAGTGGTTTATGAATTTTACTTGTCTATTCGAGAGCTTTGACATATGATTTTGTTGGGTTAACCACCCCATAAGTGGTTTGTGTAGTTTGTTTGTCTATTTCAGGGATCTTATGTTGACGTGTTGATTTATTATTGGATCGTCACCTCCTTCAGCGTGGCATATTAATTTATTATTACTGGAGCGTCACCTCCTTCAGCGTGACATGTTATTTATTATCGGATCGTCACCTCCTTCAGCGTGACATATTGATTTATTATTATTGGATTGTCACCTCCTTCAGCGTGACACGTTAAAGTTATTATTGGATAGTCACATCCTTCAGCGTGACATGTTATATTATTATTGGATCGTCACCTCCTGCAGCGTGACATATTATATTATTATTGGATCGTCGCCTCCTTCAGCGTGACATGTTAGTTAATTATTGGATCGTCACCTCCTTCAGCGTGACATGTTAAAGTTATCATTGGATCGTCACCTCCTTCAGTGTGACACGTTATTTTACTATTGGAGCGTCACTGCCTTCAGTGTGGCACGTTGTTGTTTTATTATTATTATTATTATTATTATTATTATTATTATCGGATCGTCACCTCCTTCAGCGTGACACGTTAAAGATATTACTGGATAGTCACCTCCTTCAACGTGACATGTTGTATTATTATCGGAGTGTCACTTCATTCAACGTGACAGTCAAATTATTATTAGAATGTCATCTCCTCCAGCATGACACATTAATCTACTATTGATTCATCATCTCCTTCTGAATGATACATTAAACAGGTTTGCACAAGTTGTATTCATATTTATGTTTCATTTACTACTAACAAATTTTATCTCAGTCTCTATCGAGAGCATCCGGGAGGATGAATTCTCAAGCAAACCACAGGTGTGGACGTCATCAAATAGGAGGCGGCACAACGTGGAACTTTTTCTTAGCAGCGAACTGGGACATAGTCTGGAGAGGGGCGCAAACCCTTCGGACGCGAGCTGAGAAACGACTACCACCACAATCTAACCACACCCCTATCAGAAGGCATGTGGGTATTTTCTTTGAGTCCATAGTCTTCAGTTTCGCATCCAGGTGATCTCAACTCTCACCGGACGCAACGTTTCAAATCTGAGTGACAATACACTAAGAATTTTGGAAATTATGTCCGTGTAGGCTCTTAATTATAGGTGTGAAGCGCGCCACGTTTATGGTTAAGAGGTTGCAAGCCTCTTTTTCATAATTCGTTTTGCTTGTCGCTCATCCTGAACCAAAGGTCGTCTCAAAATAAGAGACCTCCTTTTCAACCGATAGAGTCGAACTACAAGCAGCCTGATTCCTAAGTCCAAGGATATGTAGGCGAGCTCAACTTTGAAAACTCGGCTGTATTCTAACATTTACTCTTAAAATCTCGTTCTCAAGCATTTCAATTTCTCCATAATTCGATGTTGGAATGACTTTCGAATTTTTTTCAAAATCGTGCATAAAATCAAGCGTTTTGAACTACAAGTGGCCTGAGTTCTCATGTAACCTGAGATATGTAGGAAACCCAAAACCGGGGTCCGGCCACAATTTTCCGAAGTTCGTATCTTTCCTTTAAAGAGGTGAAATAGTGGTCGGTCAAAATTGGATTTGTCAAATTTCTTTGCCCACGATCTCTTTCATCGATCATATCCAAAGAAAGGGACAGCTGTTGACACCCAATTTTTACCCTGCACAGTGCAAATTAATCATCGAGCTTTTAATCTTAACTATTTGAAATAATTAACTTTCAAAAATACAAAAAAAAAATATGTTCGAATGATTTTTGCGATTAAATATTTTAGTTTTTAATTATGTTTATATATTGCATATTATATTCAAGATTTCTCAAATAGATTTTATCTTTAATCGCTTTATTTTAAATCATTTTAGGATTAATTACCCCGTATTAATTTAATTATTTTAAGTTGTTAATATTAAAATCTTTTTAATTCACCTTGTGGTTAAATTAATTAATTAATTTCGGATTAATTGTATTCTATTTGGCCACATTTGTAATTTAAAGTGGCTAAATTTTAAATTCTTTTCATTCCCTCTTTTGGACCCTTTTTTCAGATTTTTTACTTTTTGGGCCAAATTTTGGCCCAAATCCTATTAAACAGCCCCAGCCCAATCCGCCCCTTTAATTTAATTAAACCCTACCCAACAACCTAACCCGACCCGACCCAAACAATTAAAATTAAAACCCTTTCCCTTTTTCTTCTTCCCCAGCCGCCTCCCTTTCCCCTTTTCTTCTTCCCAACGAAAACCAGAAAAAGAAAGCAAGAGTAGCGCCATTTGCAGGCACTTTCCAGTGCTTTTTCTTGGCAAAATGCCAAGGAAAAATCATTACTCCCTCCCACGCGTCCCCTCTCCCCATAAACCCTGAACCAAAAAAAAAAAAAAAAGAAAAGCAGCCGCGGCAGCCGCGAACCAGTGGCCATTTTGGCCTTTTCTTGGCCAAATTCGCACTCCATCTCCTCTTTTTCGTTGTCCTTGCACGTCAGGGACCTTCCACGTGTCTCACATCCGAGCCGTCGATTCAAATCGACGGCTAGGATGTGAGACTTGTGAGAGGTCCCATTTGAGATTCAATCTCGATTTTGCCCCTTGGTTTCTTGGTTTTGGTGCTCGAATTTTGGGGTATAAAAGGCCCCAATTGTTCACTGATTTGGGGGGCTTCTTCTTGAAAATTTTCAAAAAAAAAAAAAGAGAAAGAGTTCACTAGTCTAGACTTTATAGCGTCGAAGTTCGTTCTCGGACTCGTGGTTCCCGTTCGCTGCCCGCCAACAGGTAACATTCTTAGGCTTCTTCTTCTTCACTCTGTTTAATATACATATCTGCATATGAATATGTACATGTATATACAGTATATATGTATAAAACTCGAAGAATAGTTGAATATATGTTGACTTTGATGGCTGATTTTGTTGTATATCTACGTATGTATGTATAAAACTCGAAGAATAGTTGAATATATGTTGACTTTGATGGCTGGTTATGCTGTATATCTGTGTATATATGTCCGAAATTTGAAGATAGTTGAGTATATGTTAGCTTAGATGTTGTATATCTGCGTATATAGGTATAAACTTGAAGAATAGTTGAGTATATATTAGTTTGGATGGCTGTATATTGCTGTATATCTACGTATATATGTATAAACTTGAAGAATAGTTGGGTATATATTAGTTTGGACGGCTGTATATTGCTGTATACCTACGTATATATGTATAAATTTGAAGAAGGGTTGAGTATATATTAGTTTGGATGGCTGTATATTGCTGTACATCTACGTATATACGTATAAACTTGAAGAATGGTTGAATATATGTGTTGGTTCATTGGTTATCTGCTGTATATCATGTATATATCAGCATACACATGTATATGTATGTATAACTTGGAAAGTTGTTTGGTTATATTATGGCATAGTCGTATCACAGTGTATATGCAGTTGTATATACGCATATATACATGAATATCTACATATACATATACATATATAAGCATGTATCTACATTTAAATGTTATCCGGTTGTTTGTTGGACTGCCATATCTATGAATATATATGCATATAATGTGTATTTCTACATGTATAAATATAAATGTATATAAGTTGAAAGTTTTGTTAGTTTGTTTGGTTGTATGGTAGTATCACAATGTCTACGCATTTATATATATACGTATGTATATATATACATAAAGGCCTATGCATAAACGTTCATGAAACGGCCACTTGGTTGATTGTACGCCTTATTGCTTCAATTTAATGCCAAAATAATTGATTAATCCATGCCTTCCTTTTCTTGCATGTGGTGTTATTCGGGGGCTATTTTGGGCTCCCATATGCATATTTCGAGTTGTCCCTCATTGGGACAGCGTATGTGCTCGAGGATAGGTTGACTACACAGGTTTCGGAGGCCGAAAATCATTGTTTATACACTGATAGACTTATAGTATACACTGGTATACAACCAGTGTATACCACAGGTTAATGCAAAGGGAAAAGGGCCAAAAGCCCATTTTTGCAGGGAAAGGTATTGGGCCTTTGAGGCCCAATCGGCAGCAGATATAATGGGTTGGGGCAGGCCCAATCTCTTTTCTTTCTTTTTTAATAAAATATGTGCAGGCTTTGAATTGGGCCTGCCAAAGCCCAATCCGAACTCTAATTTATTTTATTTACCCATGTTTTGTTTGTGATAATTATGTTATTATTTGTTTAATGCTAATTTAAATTCTAGGATTATTTTATAGGTTTTAGCCTAATTAAACTTCCCCAAGTTAGCCGTTTAGGTTATTTTATGACTTTAAATTTTGATTATAAAAATTACCTTTTAGAAATCGGATTCCAAAATATTCTTTAAAAATAACTTAAGTACTTTCTCCTTAAAATAAATCGAAAGCATGCTTTCCTTTTTTTTAAACACTTAGACATTTTAGTAGATTTTAAAATCATAATCGCGTAGTTTAATTCACTAACTATATTAATTAAATAAAATTTGATTAGGTTTTAATATCACGTCTTTTTCTTAATTATTTTTTAAGTAGTTCACTTAAATCAATATTAATTGAATAAAATTTGGTTAATTTTTAAATGTTATGTTTTCTTGATTATTTTTAAATGGTTAATTTAAACTAATATTAACTTTAATCAAATAAAAAGGTAGCTAAGATTTTAAATACTCTATTTTCCTAAACATTTACTTAAACCTTTTCTATTTAACAATAAATTAATATTATTTTAAAGTTAGTCAAAATATTTAATCGTCGGATAACCGCACGTTAGCGGATATTTCGGGTGCGTAAAACCTTCCCGGAATAGAAATATGAACCCGAACCCTTTTCTTTGGATTTTTTAAAAGGATTTTTCTGTTAATTCTTTTAAAATAATTTAAAAGTGGTTTTCTTGATTTTTCCTTAAAAATTAAGTGGCGACTCTATTTTTGTAAAAGATTCGGTTTTACTTAAATCTAATTAAGTCTTAAATCGAATTTTCAAACCGGAAGTCATTTTTCGACGTAACAGTGTCTACTCAATTTAATTATGTCATTTATATTAATAATTATTTAATTATTTCTTCATTTACTTCAACTATGAAATTATAATATTATCCGTAATAAATTATTTTTTCTTAAAAGCAACTGCCAATTTATGTGCCTACTTCAGTTGCTTGATATTACAATATTATCTCTAATAAATCATTTTCCTGATTGCTTTAGCTATGAATAATTTAAAATATTTTAAAAAATAAATATAAACTTTGATTGACTCTTAGAATTTTATATGTGCAACGGAAATTAAAACTTAGGAGTAATGTGTATTATTTAAAACTACTTAAAAAATATTATAAATTCAAATTATTATTTTTTTTATAAAAAATGTATTAAAATTATTGACTCTTCAAATTTTATCTAAATCACATAAATTTTAAAAAAACAATAACAATATATTAGACTCGTACAATGCACGAACTTGGCCACTAGTTAAAAAATAAATGTTGTTTAGTCCATTTTACTCCATATAAAACATACAGTAACAAATTTAAAGTATATTTATTAAATTAATCTGATGTTTCCTAATATTTTTTTAAAAAATAAAACATACAGTTAAAACAATTTTTTCTATTATAGCGGATGAAGATTGTATATTGAAAAGAAGAAGAGTGTGCAGAGTTGTGGAAATTGCGGCTGCATGTTCTTACTATTTATGTGTAACGTGTCCAATGACGCATGCATTATTGTTAACGTGCACACTCACCTATTTGTATTTTATGAGCATATCAATTTTCTCCATAATTATTGCCATTTTATAAATTTTCCAAACCAATGGCAGAACAGAGATTCAATAATTCTTGCTATAAAAAATGAGTTTAACTTTACGCTATTAAATTAACTAAAACATACCTGTAAAATTATAATAATCCAATTAATTAATTAAATGACATATTTTTTTTTTTTAATTTGGTGAGAACTCGATTCTCAACCTCTATTTTCCCGTAAGATTTATTCGTATATAATGTTTATACAATACCAAATCAATATAAAATCACATATATATGTGTGCTATTTTTATTGTTTAATTATAATTAATTAATATATAATTATTACCACTTTATTCAATAAAAGTACATTAATTGATGGTATAAAATTAGGTGCTGATAAAAATTTTATCTTAACTTTTATAGAAAAAGTATGTATAACTAAACCTTCTTAAAATGTATATCCAAGGCACAACAGACTTTTCGTTACTCTCTCGTTTATTTTTACTTATTCATCTAGTAGATTTTTATTTAGAAAAAATAATTACTTCATTTTATTATTAATTACTAAATATCAAAGTAAAGCATTTATATGAGTTGTTTCTGATGAACAAATAAAAGTAAACGAATATCCGGTGGACTAGTAAAAGTAAATGAAGAAATACATTGAACCTGGACAAATTCAGGTGTAGCCTGTAGGTGTATAAAACGTTGTCCAACTCAACCATTTTTTGCATTAGTTCCAAACCTTTTTTCCCAATTAGAAGCAAAATCTATTTTCAAAATTCAAATCAATCTAAAATGGCTCCCACTATTCCACTTCCCTTCTGGGCCCAACCGAAACCCTATCACCACCATGACCACGGCGGTGATGAAGCCTCGGCGGAGGTGCTTAGGAAAAGAAACGAAGAGCTAGAGAAGGAATTGAAGAAGAGCGTAGAGAGGGAAGAGAAAATGAAAGAGGAGTTGCGAAAGGCGTGGAGAAGGCTGAAGGTGGCGGAAGAGGCGGAGGAACGCCTTTGTTTTCAGCTGGGAGAATTTGAAGCTGAAGCTGTAGATCAAGCTCGGGCTTATAGGGCCCATCTGAGTAATTTAATGGAACAACTTTTAGCAGCACAGAAACTTCTTCAATCACCTTCTTCTCAATAATATAAAAAAGGTCATAAATAATTATGCATGTAACTAGTCTAGTTACTTTTTTTTATTTTTATTTTCATTTTCCCGGGTTGGTGTTTTTTGCCCTAGCTTTGGTGTTTTTCTTCGTATATCAGAGCTTTTTCCGGTGTATTATCTTCTTTCCGATTGCCCCTTTTGGTAATCTACACTTTTTTCGTGATTTCTTATTAGGTATATATGGAGGAATTTTTATCATTTTATAAAATTTATTGGTTTAATTTTAGATTTAAACAGTCTAGTCGTAACGCTTAAAAGATCGAATCAATCACTCATATATATATATATGTTGAAGATGTTAAAATAATTGAACTCATCAAGTATCATCCAGTATTAATAGTTTTAACCTACATATTTGATTTAGTTAAATAAAAAATTTACAATACTAATAATTCTTTTATATGAATTTCCAACATGACAAACTAATTTAAAGTTTTTGAAAGATTAACATAAAAAAATTAATTAAAACGGCAAAATAAAAGTACTACTAATAAATCAGTGAGAAAGGTATAGTCTAATTTTGAAAGAGGAAAAAGAAATAAATATAAGATTTAAGTTTTCATTCTCACTTAGAGAAATACACTTAATTATTGTTGTATTAAATGAAACTTTAGACATAGATTTACACATTTATATTTAAATATTTTTTAATAAATATAACATAACTCTATTATATAATCTCAAGAAGAAAAACGTAAATTCACGTAAACCGGAGAAACCCTTGCATACAAATTTTCTCTTTGATTTTTCGTGTGATACAAGATATAAAGGAAATATACAGGAAAGTCAAAATAGTGATGAGGAAAATTCATTACAATTGGAGACTTGTTGGTAATTGAAATGTTATTTTTCTCCAATTCAGATGGTAAGAGGACTTTTAGGCAGAGATATACGCAAGGAATATTGAAAAGCTTCAGCAAATAAGTAAACATTTATCTAGAATATATGTTACGTGAAGTTATCATATAGTACCTACACAAATCACTCTATATTTTCACACTTTGCATGAAAGAAATTTTTTTCCACAATTAAACTGTTATTTTTTTATAGTCATGTAAATATTTTAACATATTTTATAATTTTTTTGTAATTTAGATAAATATTATATGAATGCATAATTAAATTTGCTTGTATCAATTAGGGAATAATTTGAGGTGACGAGGAGAATAAAATTCTGGACAACAAATCCATTTCTGATTCAGTTACAGATAAAATAGCCCTATCGCCCACCACATGTTTTATTATTTTATTCCTCATCGGTTAATGCTTTTGCCTTTGAAGTATATATTAGAAATATATATATTAGTAATCATATCTTTATTTGTCTATATTATTTTAAAAGTATCAACTCTAAAAAATTAAAATTAAATTACGAAAATACTCCACACTTGAAAATTTTATTTTAATTCCTTTAACTCCAAAACATGAATGTTAAATTATCTAAATATCCCTATTATATACCTAATTAACGTACTCTACTTATTGATACACACGTTTGTTCGAATAGGCGATTTTCTCAACCTTTTTGTCGTTAACATGAAAGGTAGTACCGGAAATATTGCCATTGATTTTAACCAGTTCTACATTAGCATGGAAGGCAACATTGGAACAAGACAAGAGTATCTCGTCATCTTCTCTGAGAAGTTTCATTTTTATTAATATTACATTGTTACTCATAAACAGATACCTAAACTTCTTAGACCTAAACTAAGACAAGTTTCTAATAGACACCTCAACTGCTAAGATTTGATCCCATAAAAATGTTTAATGGGATCTAATCTTAGCAGTTGAGGTGTCTATTAGAAACTTGTCTTAGTTTAAGTGTCTAAGTGAAAAATGATGACAAATTTAAGTGTCTGTTTATTTCACCCTTTATTTTATACTTATTTACAATTTCCAATCCAACCAAATTAGTAGCAGAGAGAGCATTAGTAGTTGCACAAAGTGAACTCCTAACTTTGTCGTATTGATCTCTCAAGTGCAATTTCCTATTAGACAATTCATACCGTAAACTTTCTAAATAATTAATAAAGATAATAATAATGAAAAATAATGTCATTTCCTCATTGATTTTGGGATTTCAGGCCAGAAGCTTCCAAATTAAAGGTGACTATTCATGAGAACCAATTAGAAAACTTGTTTAACAAAATATTATAACACCACTTATTTTTATTTAGTATTCCCTTCCTCCCTTTTTAATTATCATGTTGAATTTTTCGAAAGTCAGTTTAATATTTTTCAAAATTAAACTAGATTAAATTAATTTGATATATCAAAGTAACAATTTAGATATTCAAAAACTATATAAAAAGTATTATTGATTGCAACTTTTTTCATATCAAATGATGGAAAATATACATTTTAAAATGTTAGTCAGAATTTACACAATTTAACTCTAAAAATAAAATTATGACAACTAAAATAGGACGGAGGAAGAATAAATCATGTTCAACATATTTATAATGTGTTACTACAAGCACTACATTAAAAACTTATTTTTAATTGCGACTAATTAATTGTCACTAAATATATTTTTTTAGATGCAATTACAAGTAATAATTATATTTTTATCACTTTTTATAAATACCACTAAAGTCTATAGCGATATTGAATCCCATAACGATTAATTAATGCGGGTAGAACTTTAATTAACACTCTCTATTAATATGCATCTTTATTGCTACGAAAACCTGTTTTTATTGCGGTGAAGAAGTTGAAATTATATTATTCTACTAATAACCAAGACAAATTATATTTAATTTACAATCATATCGATGGGTCCTTAATTTTCCCCTCAGACTGTGTGATTAAAGTTTATTTATAACTTATAAAAGCTGATGATTAAATTAAAACAGCTCTTAGAATTTTTGAAATTAAACAAGATGCAGTTTGTCTAGAATCAAGAACTAGTTATATGCTTTTATAAGCAAAAGTGGCATGCATGGTATTCATATTTTTGGCTCTAATTTTTTCAAAGGATGCACAATTGTTTCTTGAGGTATAAACTCCTCTCTGCTCTTCTGAATGTATCCTCTTGTTGTTCTGCTGAACCATTCAAGCGGCCGCGCGCCATTAATCTGATTGATGTTTACAGATATAAGCTGCAGATCAGACACAGAATGAACATTGGAACAGGAAGGAGTAGAATGTTTGAAGTTGAAGCCATTCCTTCAAACTTTCCAGTTTTACTCTCTTCAATAGGCCGAGCCACCGGAGTTGTTGATGCTTCTTCATTTGGCCTCTTTACCCTGTTTCAAAATTCAATTTATGTGATGATGTTTGACTGAACATGGGATTTAAGAGTCGATAGAAAAACTTTTAATACTTGTGGTCTAAAATAAACGTTAGATATTTGTGTGAAGTAGATTTACCCATTCATGGGACAAAAGATGATTGCATAGTCATTAGCCTTGCATGTAAAAGTGCTGGTGCCATCATCAAATGCATAGCTATAAGCCCTTGGACAAGCATTTTTAAAGATAGTAGAATAAAAAGATGGTTGACAAGTTGTTGGATTTGCAAACTGTCCTGCACAGCAATACTGGTCTAGACCAAAAGCCTCACATGCACTCTTGCAAGCCACCACATTGCCTTCTCCTCCATATCCTCCCACCACTTGAAGTTCTTTTGGACAACCTGTTCAATATGAAATTGTTATTTCTATGTTTTATACTAATTCAGACCAACTAACGTGAGAAAATACCCATGTTAAGATTGGAGAGGCAGCCAGTGGCATTGCATCCTCCGTTGACACCTTGAGGGACTGCAACCATTGGGAGATTGTAGCCATCAACAATGCTAACATCATAGAAATCTTTGTTGTCTCCCACGCCAAGAGTTATCTCGAAGAGGGAGGCAGGTGGTGTGGCACCAAGCCCATTACATTCGAGCTTCCCACCACAATCACCTGTTTGACACGAGCCAATACCTGATGCATCAAAAGTGCAGCCAGTTCTAGCCCAAATTCTCCCTGACCATCCAGCTACACTTGGAATTGTAATGCTTTGCCCTGCATCTAATCGAAAGCCAGTCGCGGGAAGCGGAGGGGTTCCCGCGCCAGCCAGTGTACCAGGCCATATTGTAAAAGGGCAGTTGTTACTAATAATGAAATTGTAAGCAAAAGAGTAAGAAAAGAATGCATACAAAAGCAATGAAATTGAAATCTTTTTACAGGAAATTATGTTCATCAGCATATTATTCTAGTATTTGGCTATGTACTGTCCTTTTCTGAAATAGAATAGGGGGAGGTATAGGGTACAGTATAAGAAAAAATGAGTCATTGTAACATATTTGTATGTCCTTAAATTCAACAACAACAAAAAAAGGAATTTGAACATATTGGATGCAAAATCCAAATTGTGAAGTTGCTTTAATTTGCAAAATGCATTAGCCGCAAAATGACATATTTGGGTTTAGCATTTCTTGGATCTTGGATGGCCTCAATAAGAAGCAATGCCTTTCTTTGGAAATTTTAAGGATGCATTTCTAAATATTGAGAAGAGAAAGAGAGAGTCAACATAAAGAATCAATTTTGTTTAGTGAGTAAAAATGTAAATATGACCCATGAAAAAGGCTACCTAGATTCCTCAGAAATTATATAACCGACAACATTAAAAAGCAAGTTAAGTAAGCCACCAAAATAGAATTTTACCATAAAAAGTATATATAAATAATATTTATTATTAGATACATATAATATTCATGTACATAAAATTAAATAAATATTATTAGTTTGATGCAATAGCTTAGTCTATTGTAAAATGACGAGAAAATCAATTCAATTGTTTATATAAAGATACGTGAATTAATAGTTTTTGAATACATAAAATAATAATTTAGAGTTGAATGATTGGAAGCTAAATAATTATCTCATCAAAATTTGTTGTAACTAAAGCTTCCTAAATATAAGAAGAGTAGTTTAATGTTTCCAACATAATTTTACTAAATGTTTTTCTTTTTATATTACATACTTTTATTAATAAAATATTTGATAGTCAAAATTTTAGTTATTTATTTATATAGAATTGTTCTAAATCAATAAAGAATTCAAAATATAATTTTTTTTTTAATTCAAAACTGAATCTTGAAAATAAATAAATAAAATAGTTAAAAAGCTAATAAATTAAAAAAAATAGTGAAAAGACGATTTTGTCGAATCTTTTAAAAATCTTTACGCTTTTAATATAATATAGATAAACGTGTTCTTTTAAAGGAAAAATTGGCGATTTATTAGCCTCGTTCTCGATCAGGGCTGATGATTTGACTTATGAAATATCAGACTTTAAATATATTAATCCGCTAGCCAATCAATAAGATATCGGCCGATTTGGTATACCGCAATTAAGAGAGTTTCTTACTGGCTCATGGCGAAGAGAAATACAAGAATTTGTTTTTACTATTGTTGTTTGAAGAAAGTACAGGAGGAGCCTCAACAAATGAATCAACTAAGCCTAAAGATATGTAAATCTCAAGCCCATTATTTATAATTTTATACATTATTCAATTGATAATTATTATTTACTGTGCAGCCTCTTGTTTTTCCTCAGCTGGCTGCTGCTCTTCTTTCACAGCCTCAACTTTGACTTCCTCTTCTGCTTTTCCTGCTTCAACAACAGCCTCTGTCTCTGTGCTTACTTCCTCAACCTTTGGAGTCTCTGTTGACACATCAATCAAAGGCTCTTCCTTCTCTGTTTCCTCTCCATCCTTTTTCTCCTAATGTAAATAAAATACATTTCAAGAATATTTTAACATATGTGATTTTGAAATGTGACAAAGGATTTAATAATACTTAAACATGTGCATGCCAAAAAATTGTAAGACACTTGAGATACACCAGAAATCAACATATACAAGGACAACTCATGATCATTAGAAGGGTCAACCATATTGGATCTATTTGTATACATTATATTTTAGCTAAATGCTATTTTCATGACTTGAACCGCTAAATTGGAATTTCAGAAAAAGAAAAAGAAAAAAAAAACATGCATGTTTATTTACATCCTCGTTTGAATTTGTTTGTCTAGTTTTGATTTGATATGGAATTTAATTTGTTATTTTAAACTAAAGATATGTCGAATGTACTGAATGCTTTTTAATCTTGTGATTTTAAACATGTCACGTGAAAAATTGAAATGAAAGAGTTTTTTTTTAAAAAAAGAAATAGAATTAACACAAATAAATTGAAATGGAGAGTGTAAAAAATTGCACCCCCTCCTAACTCATTAGTTATAAATTTCGGATTTGCCTAAGATCATGAAAAACATACCTGAGGAACTGCGTCAGCCGTTGGGGTGACAGAGTCCTCAGCGGGAACTGGGGCAGGGGCCAAGTCCCTGTCCAAATCCTTAGGTCTGCTCGCACAGGCTCCCATGGTTGTTAAGAGGCGAGCGAGACGGAGGAGAAATCGAAGTGGGAGAGTAGTATTAGAATTGAGGGATCGAAGTTGGAAGGCTTGTAAAACTTTATTAAGTTGAGGCTGATTTTACAAAGAGGAACAAATGAAGGTTTTATAGATAAGCCTCCTGATTTATTGCTGTTGAAAAGGCCTTTTCTACCATCAAATACATGTTGACATGTTTGTAAGGCCAAGCTGATTGTTAGGCAAAGGTGAGGCCTCCATCGTTTTTAGTAAACGGTTGTTACAAAATACGGTTGATTGGTTGATATTATTCCGATTAATTTAAATTCGAATAGCATGGTACTTTAATTAATTTCTCTAAAATAAGTCTCGCCTCAAAAATAATTAGAATTTTGTTGTTCATCCATTCGTACATGTGCTCGAATCGCAGTTTCATGCTTATATTTAACATTTAAATAAATATATCTAAACAAACTTTAAGATTAAGCTAAGCACAAGACCTGTATAGTTAAATGAAGCATTGTGATTAGACTTAAAGGGAAAATCCATGTATAATTTGTTGGATATTTGTTTAAATTAAATTATTAATAAGTATTTTAAATGAAACGATGCATTTTTTTATTGAAAAATTCTGTCTTTTCATTTTTTGTATATCATCAATTTTATTTTTATGCATTTTCGTTAGATTCCTACGTAAATTTATAGAGTATATATCTTTCTTTACAATATCCTCCGAAGAACTTTTTTCTTTTTTCAAAACATAAATAAGTTCAAGTTCTTGCTTTTCAATAGGGTTTTTTTCACTATTTGCTTAGTGCATAAATTCATATAGACTTGTCATATTCACCAAAACTATTTGCGTGCAACCTTGCAGAGGGAAGGGATTAACTATTATTTTTAGAAAAGCTTTTTGCATGTGTTTCAAACCTTCATCTTGGTCAGTAGCAGGGTGCTCTGTTAATATATTTTAATAAATTATGTACATCTGCCAGTGAACTTGATGTTTTTCCTCTTATAAATTTTATGTTCTTGATATATAAATTTACCAACATAATTAAATGTTATCCGTGTTACAAAGCACACCAATGCAACGTTTCATTGAACATGGACTAAAATGATTGGGTTGCTTCTTGTGATTCCTTAATTTCTTTCAAAAAAAAGAAAAAAAAAACTAAAAGATGATGAATTAGCTTTAAGTGGAAAAAACTATAAAGAATGAATGTGAAGCAGAAGTATGAGAATTGCATTAATATGAAACCTCACATGGATTGTTGATACCAGCCTAGACAACTCTGTCAATGCTTTAAAATAAACACATTCAAATGAACCAAAATTAGCTTGTGAAAACAAGAAAATAAAATTGGAAATATTCCAGGGGGGTTGGACCCACAAAAATAATTTCACCAATATTTATTAGGAGGGTAGCTTAACTAATACTTCATTCTTTATTAGTTATCTAATCTTTATCTATTTGGGTGAGTTTTAATTCTAGAGTAATTAACGTTAAGGAGAAAGTTGAAAAAAATAATTATTTTTTATTTGATTATTTAAATTGATAATTATTTTTATATCTTATATTAGGGTTGTTCAAAATTGATCCGAAATCAAAAAAAGTTAATGATTTATCGATAATGCGTTATTGATTTTAGCAGTTTCGATAACAATTTTTTTTTAATTATTGCGGGTTAATTGATAATTCTCTAATAAATTAAATAATTATATTTATACTATTTGATACATAAAGTCTTTGATACTTTTATTTTTTACTATCTCAAAATTTCAATTATTCTGCACGTGATAGTGTTTAATTTTGAACAAAATGTAATTTGTCAACTGATGTGTATGATTCATTTGATTTATCAACTTATTTTTAAGTAATTTTCAACTGATAACGATCAATTATTAATAAATTAATATCTTAATAATTTTATAATAATTTAATATATTTATAAATGGATAATCAATAAATCGAATCGAATCGAACCATATCCGGTCGGACATCACATCACAACTAAAAAGAACGACGGAATAACTTATTATTTTAATCTTCTAAAAAATGAAACAACTCCGAGATTTTTTTTTTACACAAAAACTCATAGCCAAAGCAAAAGTACTTAGAATATTGTTAATGATTTGTCAGCTGTCTTGGACAGAGTCATAGAAGGAAGATAAAGGAATAGAAATTTTCCCCCTTTTAGTCAAACTAAAACCCCTAATTTCAATCTTTTCTAGGGTTTTCCTCAATTAGGATTCCTCTGCATCATCAATTTCTGGGAAATCGAGCTTCTTATTCTTCAGAGGAGCTTTCCAATGAAATCAGAGTTTAGAAAATCCCAATTTTATCTCCTAATTCTGCTATTTGCTATCTTCTTTCTGTCCATCACTGTCTGTTCAAACGGTCTAAATCCACTACCTTCCCGTCAAGACGACGAAGATAAATGTCCTAGAACTCCATTTCCTACCGATTCTTGCCCCATCAACTGCTTCCGACCCGACCCGGTTTGCGGTGTCGATGGAGTTACCTACTGGTGTGGTTGTCCAGATGCTCATTGTGCTGGCGTACGTGTTGCTAAGTTAGGGCCTTGCAATGTGGGAAATGGAGGGTCCGCTGCCGTTCCGGGTCAGGCTCTCCTATTGATACATATCGTTTGGTTGATATTACTTGGTATTTCTTTACTATTTGGGCTTCTTTAGCTTGATCAACTCTTCCTTTGTTTTTGAAATTAACTCTTCTTTTGTTGCTTCTACGTTTCAGTTAAATTGATTTCTTCATTACGTGATTGATGTTAGATGTGAAAGTGTGATTTTTACATGTATTTTATTGGATATACGCTTGTATCTTCTGTATATATGAACGAAATCTACGGTTTCAGATTTGTTACTGTTTATCGTTGTAATCAATATAACTCTTGGAGATTCAGATATTTCGTATCTTGTTCTTCATTAATTTATAGCTTAATTATGTTTATTTTGTCGCAAAAGCAATTCTGTATAGAGTCTCAATGGATGGATTGTGCTGAAAGCAAGAGTTAACCTTGTTAAGTAAGAAGATTTTGATTATCTGAGAAATTTGATAAAACAAAGATGTTTTTTTTATAAGATTCTCGGTCTAATGTTGACGCTGGACATGTCAATCAGTAGCAGCATTATATCCCCCTTAAGATTGTTATCAGTTATTTTTTTCTATAACTTTCGAGGGAAAGCAACAAATGCTCTCTTGCTATACTTCAAAAATCCCCTTTTTAGCTAAGTTGTCAGCTAGTTTTCTTACTATAACTTTTAGCGGGAACTCACCAAATGTTCCCTTGCTAGACTTCAATTAATCATGTTGGGAGGAATTTCCGTGATTTAGAATCTTCTAGAGGTGGCATGTTGATTAAATTGGGCAGGCCAAAACAGTTTAAGTTAATGAAAGAGTCATGAGTCAATACGTCAAAAGTATGCTAAGGCCAAGATTAGTTGAGCAATGGATCAAGCCCAACTAGTCCAACATAAAACCATTTGCTCAATTCTTTTCTGTTTTATGCGCTTCGTGGCTAGAGAAGTATTTGATCAGGTATTTTTGTGCATTGTATTTATTGCTTGTGGAGATTAGAAGTTAAACAAAGATTTAAGACTATCTTTGCACCTATATAAGGCTACTCTTAGGGAGACTAAGATCTTTAAACAAACTGTTTTCCTTTGCTGGAGGACAGAAGTCTGGCGATCTTTCTCCGTTTGTGCTTTTTCTTTCTTCTTTTGGGCTGGTGGGAGGGTTATTCTTTTTTTTTTTTTGGGGGGAGGGGGGGGGGGGGGACATAATTGGTGAAATGATGCGAGTATTTTCTACTTAATAATCAGAGGAGAGGAGATACACTTGAAGGATTAATCAGAGGATTTTCTTTCATTTCCATAGGTTTAAATTGAGAAAATTAGTAGAAGAAAGTCCATATTAAGAGAATAGGAATCCTATCATTAACCAGACCTACTCAAGACTATCGATGTTTGTAAAGCTAGATAATCCATAATGGCTACTTAAAAAGTAAAGCTACTCTGTAGACGAGTCTGACAAAGTATTTAGCGATCCTTCTCGTCATCTTCATCTGTAAATTCAGCAGTAGTAGAGCGGTCATTGTTGATTACGGCAGATGAATCACTCTACTTCAACTTAGCTTGAGAGGCCTCTGGAAGCTCAATGTCAGCATTCTTGTTCGTTAAGTTTTTGTATATGTTAAGAGCTTGAGCCACCATGCTGGCAGGATCAGAAACACTTGTAGGAAGTAAGAGTGTTGTGCCCTATAAAATTGGAAAGGGAAACACAAAATAAAAATGATTAGCAAATCAGTAATGCATGACAATGGTCTAAACTAGAAGGTATCTATCATGCTTCACCTCCTTTGCAATGTTACTGAAGGCTTGGACGTAATACTGCTCTGCAATCCTTAAGCTTGCTGCCTACAAAACCCAGTAGTGAAAGAAGTGTGAGTGAGAATGCACATTGGCATTGACACCATCTAACGTAGTATGACAAATCCGAAAATGTCTCTCCAAAATCTTGTTACAGAATCATGGGAAAAAGGCATAGGCATATAATTAGGGATCTCACCTCTGCACCTCCATGCTCTTTAAGGGTCCGGGACACTTAACGCAATTCCTTTTGCTGTAGCTTGTGCTCTAGAGAGAATGGCTTCAGCTTCACCTGATTCATCAGAGAAGGAGAGAGTATGAGTGAGGAGAATCAACCAAACAAGTTTGATTTAACACAGTAGTTTCACTAGGGAAACTTTACTAACCTTGCGATCTGTTGACCTGGTCCATCCTTGCAGCTTCTGAGGCAATTATCACCGAACTCTTATCCTTGCAGCTTCTGAGGCAAGTATCACCGAACTCTTACTTCCATCAGCAATGTTTATATTGCCTGCCTCTCTCCTTTTGTACGTGTGTGCACATCAATTTAATACAGGAAAATGCCATACATAGGGCACATTGAATTTCTTCACATGCTCAAATCAGGGTGAGGAACTGTTACCTTCTTACTCAAGAACTCGAGCTGTTTTTTTTACGTTCAGCTTCAGCTTGCATCTCCATAGCTGCCCTAACCCCAGGAGGAGGAGATATATCCCCTGAATAGAAAACATACATATTCAGCAAATGAAGAACCATAAATGCTTTTGTAACAACAAATAAATCAGTTGAACAGGCCAGTGATTGAATCTGACTCAAGCGAGTGAGTACCTCTGCAGGATAGACCTCAACAGAAAACTGAAGAGTAAGGGCAACAAGTGATTGAGTTCAGTAGTTCCTCATAAAAAAATATTGACTGACGAGATATAGTACTATGGAGAAGAAAAAATTCTTTCAAGCACCCGGAGATTACCCATATATGAATGAATAACCGTGAAGTTCGACAATCTTTTGAGGGAGGGGAATCGACTAACTGACAAGGAACTGACAGAAGGGGAAAAGAGGAGTGAAACCATTCGACGGAGTTGGAAAGGGCTTCGCTAATCATAAAAAGGTTGGTCTCACCTTCGTCCGGGGACTCGGACGAGGAGATCGCTGATGCCGACCACCCTCTGTGTCTTTGTCAGTGAAGTAAATCACCTCGATGCTAAGCGATCCGCAGAGTTCAGACTTAAAAACTTACCACTATTTTTCCATTCAAACTGTTCCTTTTTTCAAAGGTCTTGTCGAGTGTGATCTTGCTAAGCTCGCATAGTTGTCTGTGCTAGTTGAATTACTGCATACAACGGCTTCCTAACTCCATATGATGCCAATTTTGGGTCCACAATCTATAACTTACAGAGCAAAACCATCTCATTTTAAAAATTCACGCATAAATCCGTAAATTCGTGCAAAAGAATAAGAAGTAGTACTGGTAGAGATTAAACCTTGACATAGAGAACAATGTCTCTGGTAATGGCGGTCTGGTCAGGTATCGGAATAGCCTCTTCCTTGAGCGACTGCGCATACGCAATTCGATCAACTAAAGGGAGGTGAATTCCAGGAGTCAATGTTTTCACATATTTCCCAAACCTTTCAACTACATACGCCGCCTTCTCAGGCACTATACGAATACCCCAATTTATCGGCACCCGAACCCGACACTTTCATCAAAAAACAAAAATCACACACTACAAACTTGAAAAAATACACTACAAAACCAAATAATGATAATGGAATTTACTTGGCATATGGATCTCGAGAACTGAAAAAATGGCGGATGGGAGTTGAAGTGAAGCAAGTGGATAGTCGACGTGGGGGGAGCTGATTGGAGGTTTGCTTTGTAATCAGAGAAGTTGCTGTTGAGATTCTTCTGATATGAGTTGAATGAATAAGCTGGTTATTTAGCAGCCGACGCTTGTTCATAGAGCTTCATCTTCCCATTTTCATATTGATATTCGATTCGATAATGACTATTGATATGAAAATCGAAAAACAGGTTTCTGAAGAATTACAGCAAAACATTTGGGATGATTAGAGTAGAGTAAATAGTAAGAAGACGAAGCCCCTTGCTCAAGTTATATTATATTAGTCTTTTCTTCAAGATACTGGTATTTTCGTTATATGCTGAATAACTCGTACTAATGATTTAACGGGAAAAAAAGTGGGAAACAAATTTTCAGGAAAAATAATAATTAAATTTTACTTCGTTTCAGTATTGTAAATAAATAAAATAAAGAGAATTTACGGTTTCTTATTCTAACTTAGATTTGGACGGGTTAATAATCCATTAATTTTATCAAGTAAAAATTATCTACTTATGCGAATGTTCCTATTGGAAATACTAATCCACTCTATAGTTTGAAATAGTTTGTCTCATTAATTAGTAATTCTGAATCAGAATTCAATTCAGATACATATATCAAAGATATTAGATACACGTGTTTTTGATATAAGATATATTTTAAAATACAAATGCATAGTGGGAGAAGCGAGAGAGTCAACATGTATGTTTCGATATTAAATACATGTATCTTTGATACCATGTACATTTTGAAATACGTATACATAACATAAGGAGAGAGGTGAGCACGAAAGTCATATATCTTTTTTTTGGGGTGGGGGAGGGGGGGGGTTCCTTACTCGGTATTCGGTACCCACATTGGAGCCCAATTATATCCGGATTCGTACCGTGTGGGAGCCCACTTGGGGGGAAACACTCCCTACCAAGAATTTTTCCATTCTCAGGGCTCAAACCCGAGACTTCTGATTAAAGGAGGAGCAATCTCATCCGCTGCACCACATCTATCTAAAACAAATGACACCTAAGTTGATTGCATGTATTCGAGGCCAGATATATGTATCCGGCAAAATAACTGTGATACGGAAGGTAATTTTGTGTAGTTTGCTCTTTTATCAACTTAACTTATTTTGACCCGATTAATTTAGCTCATGCAACCTATATTGACTCCTAAAAGAGTGTCTAAATATTTTTCTTAAAAAATAGCATAATTTTTTTATTGATATAATCATATGATGAAAAAGCTATATTAGGCATCAAATAAATTATATATAAAAAACTTATAACTTAGTAAAAATTGAGTGGGTTAAGTTATAACTCAATTTTTACTCACCTAAATCTTTTCAACCTAAATAATTTTTGGACAAATTAATAACTCGTTTATTTATTACCTCACCCGATATTTCAAATTTCAGTTCTGCCTGATTATTTCACACACCTGTATATAGGTATGCTCTTCCAATGCAGACTTAAAAGAAAAATCATGAATTATTTTTTACCCCTTTAATTAGTATATTTTGTCCGTATAAATTAGTTGGTACCAATTAGAGTAATTGGTACTTCACTAATATGTGTTACGAGTTACGTACGATTTTAAAATAAAATGATGAATCATATATATATATATATATAAACTTGGAAAAAAGAAAGATGAAAAAAAGGACATGACTAGTCCGGGAGAATTTCTTGTAATACTACAACAACAACATACCCAGTGGAATTTCTTGTAATCTTAATTAATTTGATTAATTCAGATTTGTACTATTAGAATTCATTAAAGAGAAAACATTCCTACCATGGATTTCTTTTCTTTTTGAAACATGAATTCAAAATCTCTAATTATTATTGGAATAACTCTATGAATGGGTGAGTTTTAGGGCACGAAAAGAAAACGTAAAAAAAAATGCGTTAAGAGTAAAAATTAAGGGTGTTACATTAGTAAATTCTTCTGAATTTAAACAGATCAAAACAGGTCAACTTATTTATGCGAATATCTAACACGATCAAAGAATACTCGAGTTGAAATAGATTGAATCTAAACTGCTAAAACAAGATGAACACTGAACAATAAACTCTTACAACATGTGAAACTGCACTAATAGTGTAAACATATGTTTACATTGTGTATGAAATAAACAACATAAAAATTGCTAAAAATGAAGAGCATATAATAAAATAAGAAAATTACTTGTTTTATGCAATTCCTTTTCATAACTAAGAGCATAAACTAAGAAAAGCCTCTTTTATAAACTTATGAACCTCTTCAGAGTTAAGAACAATGTAACAGTACACCAATTCCTCCATCTCCTTCCAATCTTTAATGCCAACATTTTTCACCATCTCTTTTATAGATTCTCTTATATCTGTCAATGGATCCATTGAGTACTTCACAACACATGTACAATCCGCGAACGCCCCGCGAACATCCTCAGGCAAGTTAGCTGAAAAGCTAACTCTGTTCCTCTGATGCTTCAACATTTTTCTCCCATTGTGATTCACCATTCTAACAATTTTAATTTGTTGGAGGTGTGTGTGTGTTCATTGAAAAGGTCTTTAACATATATATAAGATGGTTGTTATAAATGTGAGAGATGTATTGGTGCAAACAAGCACACATAGGGCAGGTGCTTTGAATGTGGTGAGGATATGGGAATTAAATTTTTGAGAGAAAAAAATTAATTGAGGGATAAGATTGATCAGGAGAACATGCATGTGAGGGGTTATTTGGGGGATTGTCATGTTCTCTACCATTGTGGACCACTCGAGCAAGGGTGCTCATTCGAATTCCCTCGATAATATAACATATTTTTATAATTTTGTTATGTATATAAATTTTGGGTTTCTTAAACGTAAGATTAGAGTTTGTATTAATGATTATGGGTTCAGAATTCCCTAAACTCTATGTACTATATTTTTATTTTTCGAACCCTCTAAATAAAATTTTGGATCCGTCGATGTAGAGCAAGACAGGAAAACCAATTGAATAAAAATATGGCAAATAGACAAGTTATACAAGCATGGTGGAGCCTAAAAAATTAAACAAAAACCTGAATCTTGTGAATTATTGAAACTATGGTGGGACTTGGTCCTGTTTTGTCTTTAAACGGACGCCGTAAAAGCATTGAAGTTGGAGTAGATTTGAAATTTTTTTGATTGCATAAAGATTTTCAGAGCTCAAATCCCAGTAAAAACTTATCGAAGTTTTGATGACGTTAAACAATTATTGTACTAAATATCGGATGAAATAGTTGATCGTGGTGATAAATGTGTTTGATTTTTGCCCTGAGTTTGAGGTTTTCCTTTTAGGAAAACAGAAATTTTTTATATTTGATGAATCTAATGTTTATGACTCTATAAATAGAGGTTCATTTTCTAACTTGATAGCATTCACAATGTAGCCATGAGTGCTTGAGAGTTTTGTGTAGGGAGAAAAATGGCGAGTCACAAGTGTTAGTAGTGAACCTCTTTGTATTCTGAGTGAATTGATAAGGTTATTTTTCTCGATGTTGGATTGCTTATCTCCTCTTGTGAATGTAGGCCAATTGACTGAACCACATTAAATTATTGTGTCTCTTTATGATATATTTCTTATTTATCTTCACATTCATGATTTTCAAAGATTGTTTTGCTAGTTTCGCATGATATCTCATTCCTCTCGGTCCTACCAAACTGAAGACTCTAATAAAAATAAAATTTTATTAGAAAAGGTAATGGAAATTGTTTGGGAAATGTGCAGTACAATCTAAAAAAAAAAAATTATTAGCAGAGAAGGGCAGAAGGAATGGCACAATTTTGGCTGCAACTTTGATTCACTCAAGATGTTAATCATAGGAACAATATATTAACTAATTATATTCATTTTCCTGAACTTAATAATCATTTGTTGGACTGATACATCGTTGTACTTTAGTCTTCTTTAAAAAAAAACATGACACAGTAATGAAGAATCCTATATAATTATAGTAATATAATATATATATGTATTATTGTATTGACAAATTTATAAATTAGTATTAGTACAAAATTAATCGTCTAAATATTGAAACGATAGAATTGAAATATTTGTTGCGTAATTGATCCCAATGAAGAGGATTATTTGAACGTTCTTTTGAATAATTCTACATGTTTAAAGTATAATTAATATGACATAGTTGAGACGTTTTTTGAAAAGCTGGAGTTATAATTATCTATTATATGTTTATATGTAAGTTGATTTTGAACAAATTATAATTATAAATTTATTGTACTGCGAGAAATAATTAATTTAAAATATTGAACCAAACTGAAATAATTTGTTATAAAAATAACATAGTATTTAAAAAACTGCAAATCAAAATTTTTTATATCATATTGTATTGTACCATGCCCGCCCCTATTTTATAGTTAGGGATGTCAAATGAATAATCGATTGGATCGGTCGAACTGGACCATACCGAATCGATTTTTACCATTTCTTTTAATAAAATTTTAGATTTTTATTTAAGTCTATAATTATCCTGAACAATTGAGATGGTCTTTTTAGTTTATAAAAAAAATCGACAAATTTCCAAATAGAATAACTTTACATGTATGCAAATAAATTTTATATATTAACATGTTAAATTTAATGTATAAATATATTTTATAGGTTTTTTCAAATATAAATACAACCTATGTCCTAGGTCGTTAGTGATTGAATGATTTTTTAGCATTGCCTTTTAATTAGCCTTTTAATTAAATAGATTTCAAATTAAAATGTACTATAATAGATTTTCATCAAACAATATGACAAAATTTATGCTAACATTCCTATATAAAGTTTTAAATCAAATAGTATAACAAGAAGATTTTATATTCTTGACTTTTTGGTGAATTATATTTCTTCGAAAACATATTTGTGAAATAATAATGTATGTTTGAAGTGATACTTTAAAAATAATTTTAAAAAAATGAAAATTAATCGAATCGTACCAAGATCGAAGAGAATCCGATATGATTGAGATGGATTTAAAAATTTTAATTTTGGTTATAAATTATAAAATATCCAAAAAAAATTAGGATGGTATAATTTCTAGGAAAATAACTGATCAAACCGTCCCATCGACACCAATAATAGTAAAAATATGGAACCCCGCGATATAAAAGAACTCAATAAAGAATCTTTTGAACTAATAATCAAGACAAAATTTTGTATTATGTTGCTTTTTAAAAGGTTAGTAAAAAAAATTTAACCTATCATAATAATTACGTGTCTCGTTTTTCAATTATAAAAAAATGATAAAATTAAAATTTAAAAATTATGAATTCTCAACTAGTCATCACACTCATAATTTATTTCATAGCTTTGCCCTTGGATAGAGGCTAAGATATTAGTTGATTTTCCATGTGAGAAAGAAGATAAACAATGTGCAATCAATCCCCTTGACTAAGACCTTTGCATATCTTAAGGACTAAGGTTCTTCCTATATATCCTTTTCATGAAACTAAAATACAACAAACAATACACTTAAAATTGGAGTCTAAATAAATCAAACAAGGTACTTTTTTGTTTGTTTATACTTATAATAATATTTTTCTTCTAGATCACTTGTTAATTAGAATAGATGAAAAAAAGATTGAAAATGACATTTTTGTTATTTATTATGTTTGGTCCAAGTCTCAATAATATCAAAACTACTCAAGAAGCAAAATTGAAAACATGTATCTCCATGGCCAAATTAATGGTCCATCAAGAATGGAGTCTCACTTAAGGGAGTAGGTATAAAAGCAATGTACTAAATTAAATTCAGATAATAATTGGTAAATTCTATTTTATAATGATATTCTATTAATTAAATTAAATTTTTGATTGATTGAGTTATCTTGTATTTTTAATTCCTTAATTTGTTTGTGAATATTGATCACAAATTTATCATAATTTTTAGTTGTTTCACCACTTAAGGGTGTTTGGATTGACTTTAGCTTTTAAGCTTATTTTTTTACATTGTTTAAGTCCAAAATAAGATACTTAAAGTCACTTTTTGTCTTTCCCATAATAGCTATTTGAAATAAGGCAATCCCAATCCAAACACGTAACCATTTAATTAATACTCATGTGTTATGTAAAGTCTCTATTGCTATTTTATATTTGATGATAATATTTCATATTTTATGGACTCCGCATAATGTACCACAAGAAGCAGGCATCTTAAGTAGGTACGTCGATGGAGAGCTGTTTGCTGACTGCCCCAACTCGTACTTATATAATAAGAGAATTCTTTGAGTGAATAGGATAAAGCTACTTTTAACTTTTATTATTTTGTGAGTTTCATATTTAGATTATTGAATATTTTGATAAAAAGTTAAGTTTTTTTTTTTCATTTTTTTATACATCTCTCAACAAATTATCTCGAACAGTATTGCTTTGCTACATATTTAATTAAGAGGTATCTTTTCTTAAAAAAAATTGTAAGCACGAAAAAAGAAAATGAGAAGGGATAAGGTGGAGAAATTACAAAATGAGAATTAAATCTTCATCAATGTAAACATTCGAAAATTTTAATTTTTTTAAAAAAATTGTGTTCAAGCATAAATATAAATTAGAATTATTTTAACTTTTTGTGAATTAAATCATGGGAAATTATATTTTCCGGATTTAGGCACCTAAACTTGTCCTCATTTTTCACTTGGACATCTAAACTAAGACAAGTTCCTAATAGACACCTCAACTATTAGGAACATGTCTTAATTTAGGTGTCTAAGTGAAAAATGAGGAAAAGTTTAGGTGTTAGTTAAGCTTTAAGAAAAGAGCCATATAAACGCATACTGGAAACCTAGTACGCCATGTTGTATGAGAAGGACATTCTCCAGCTTACGTGTCCAACTCCTATTGGTGCGATGACTTCCATTGATCTGCTTCGTTACTGTTTCTACGCGGTATATGCAGATTTCAAGAATCCTTACGCGTTCTGGGAAGTTTCCTGGTTACGATCTACGGGAAGCCCCACTGAATTTTTGATAAAAGGGTTTTCCACGTAGTCCCTTTTGTTTATTCTCCCCTTTTTCTTTTGCTGATTCAGCTTACATCATCTAGATTGAGGCAAATTTCATCTATTCATCTGCCTCCCAAATACAGGTTTTCTCTAGTAAAGTTTGAATCTTGGTAATGACTGTACTTCCGGTGGGCAATCAGGTGGAAGTTCCACCGTTGAATACTTTACCGATTGGATATCGTTTTCGGCCCACCGATGAGGAGCTTATCAATCATTATTTGTGCTTGAAGATCAATGGTTCTGATGACAAAGTGGGTGTTATTCGAGAAGTTGATATCTGCAAATTCGAGCCATGGGATTTGCCTGGTTTGTTCCGACAACTTTTTTTTTCTTTTTTTGCCTCTTCCTAGTTAAATCCCTTTTTTTCTTCAATGTGTACTTTTGTTTTATTGGTCAGAAATTTCATGTCAAAATCGAATTTTAGGGGGAAGGGGGAACCAGTATTCACTTAACAATTTGCAAAGTGGATTGAGTTAGGATTCTTGTTTGTAGATGCTCAATCCCTTAAAAGGGCAAAGGAGCAATTTGAATTTGAGAAAAAATTGTGGACTTTGGTGATTGTAATTTGTTCCTTTGAATGTAAGAAGAAAGCCTGATTAAAAGCTTTCTGGCTCTTGATCATCTGTGCCTTACTTTTGATTTTGCACTGTGAGTGTAGTGATTGTAATTTGTTCTTGGTTTTTGGTCCACTGATATCATTTGTAGCAGTGTGCTTCCATATGGTATACTCTGATTATGTTTATTACCATATTATCTTTGGCTTAAGAAGTTGAGGATGTAGCTTTCGGTGCACCAACACTTTTTTCTCCAGTATCCTAGCTCAGAAGCGCCAATACCCGCAAAGCCCCTTTGAATTTCATGTTTGAAAAGAATTTAATGGCATGAATTGTTTCGAATGATTGCAGATTTGTCTGTTGTAGAGTCAAATGACAATGAGTGGTTCTACTTCTGTCCCATAGATAGGAAGTACCAAAATGGGCAGCGATTGAACCGATCAACTGAACGAGGATACTGGAAAGCTACTGGTAAAGATAGAAACATAGTTGCTAGAAAGGGGGCGAAGATTGGGATGAAGAAGACTTTGGTATACTACATAGGGCGAGCTCCTGAAGGGAAGAGGACCAATTGGGTGATTCACGAATATCGTGCAACTGACAAGTCATTGGATGGTTCACACCCTGGACAGGTGGGGACTAAAATCTCTTTTCTCTCTCCAATTTGAACTTCTTTTCATGAATCTTAGTTTTGGGATGGTTTAAGTTAGAAAAAGGTTGTTTGTTCCATATGTGAAATTATAGGTTAATCTAATCTACTTGAAGAGATAGCGGTATATTTGGCCTTTTCTTATCTCAGAAAAATCATGTCTTAAGGTGACATTATGTCAATATTGTTTACTTAAATGGAGTGGCATATGACTGACCAGTTTAATTGTAGTTAGTCCATTTATCTTCTGTTTGGACAACATGGGGTTGTGTGCAACATTTTGTGATGTAGCCATGTAATGCTTACTTTTTGGTGGGTGCAACATTTTGTGAGATGTCCAAGTCAACAACTGTGGATCAGATGCACCATTGTTGGTTAATCATTGAAGCTACAGTTCCGTTCCTATTTTGTGATGTAGCTATGTAAATTGGACCATATTAGATTATTAGTAATCATTTTCCTGGTGCAGGGAGCCTTTGTGCTTTGTCGTCTCTTTAAGAAGAATGAATTGAAGGAAGATGAAAATGTTGAAAGTTCACACTCAGATGAAGTTGCCCTGCTTGTTTCATCTCCTACTGTTAGAAAATCATCTACTAATGATGAACTATCAGAAGCAGTAACTCCATCTCCAGTCATGGAAAGTGATGGTAATAAAAGTAATCCAACAAAAACCTCTGGAGGCAAAACTCATGACACTAGATTATCTATTGATAGTTGTGGCAATAGTTGCACTGCTGGTGATGCTGAAGATCTGATGTTGGACATAACATCGGTACAAGTAAGTAGAGCAATTCCCATGCCTGCCGTTTTCTTAAATATTGAGTTTTTCATTGCAGACAAGTGGTTAAACTAATACTCTAGACTTATTTCTTTGCTTCATATTTTAGCCAGATCTCGAGTTAGACGAATTGCTGGGACTCTTTCGTGACCCTTCACCAGAGCCTATTGATTGGGATATATTCGCCCCGTTGCATTCACAGTTGCAGGTAGAGTTTGGATCGTCTAACTTACAAGCTCCCATGACCAATGAGATCAGCTGTGATCAAAATGATGTCCAGTGTCAGAACGGAATAAATCCTCTCAATACTAGTGAGTTTTCCAATTCAATTCTTGTCAGCTCTGATGAGATTTCCTATGAAGATTCTGGACTGGAATTGAGGTCAGTCCGGTTTGCCTCGAACAGTATCAACACTATAACAAGTGCACCAGTTAAGGACTCTGGAATGTGTAGTGAGTTGAGGTCACAAGTTACACACGAGCCAGTAAGTGGAACCCTATAGGCGTCTTTCAGTTTCGTACATTTGTGAGTCGTCTCAAGGCATCAGTTATTTGAAACTTCTTTATTATTTTTATAGAGAACTGATCTTCTGCTGCTATTCTTTTGTCCCAGGTTAAGACATATATATTTAAACCCGGGCTTCTGTTGGGAAATTGTGGAGAGACTGCTGTAATGAGAGAGCTTAATTCTGTTGCAACCACAGTGGACGAGGCGTTTGCAACATCTTATGTTAGCAATGATCACTCAATGGGGAATCTGGATTTCCTTAACAATGGTTACCCTGGAGAGGTTGTTTCATCTGCTGGTTCTGGTGGAATGCTGGTCGACAGCTCACTAAACTTTGATGAATCAAATGATTACAGCAATGTAGGCACTGATTCTGGTTTTGGAATAACACTAAGGACTCGACAGATGGAGAATGAACCTGACAACGGACAGCTGGGATCTGGAATGCAAGGAACTACTGTAAGAAGAATACGTTGCCAAATGAAACTTCTAACTGGAAAGGGTGGAGCAAATCATAGACTCTCAACTGTGTCTGAGGTATGTCTCTCTAATCCCTCATGAAAAAAAGGCTAAAAGGTGACACATTGACATATATTTAATAACTGGCATGTGCAGAGTAAAAAATCCTCTAGTGCTGCTATCTCCAGTGATGAGACACAAGATACCATGTCCAAAGAATTCGAGAAGGATGGTCGAATGTCCGAAAACTTGAATGGAAAGGCAAAAGGTACAAAATATTTTCCAGTTGATGAAGATTCAAAGAGAGCATCATTGGCTTCGTTTTCGTTAAGTTTCTACATATCCAAGGTGCTCGCGGTTGCAAGTGTACTCATAGTCTTCTTAGGTGTTTGGGGATGCTTTAAGCTATAAGAAAGTAAAAAGGACAAGCCCGGTGGACTAAAGCTCTCGGTATGTGCAGGGTCTGGGGAATTGCCCAACCACAAGGGTCTGTGTACGTAGTCGTACCTTGCATTTCTGCAAGAGGCTGTTTCCAAGGCTTGAACCCGTGACCTCCTGGTCACATGGCAGCAACTATATCAGTTACTCCAAGGCTCCCCTTCAGCTATAAGACAGTCTGCATCCAAATTGTAGTTTTCTTTTAACTAGGTCTAATAGATGATAGAGGTGCTTGCGGTAGTATGAACAGGCTTAAATTATGCTGTGTTGATCTTGATCTCCTGTTTTATTATTGCAGAGGAGCTCAAGTTGAGACAGCTAGTGTGTTTTATGATTGTCTTCTTTTGTACATTACTAGTACTATTTTGTGTTAAGGAGATCTAAGTTAATTTAGACTTTTCTCCAAAGATTTGCATTTGGCATTTTGACTTAAACATACTCTCCCCTCAATACATGGACATCCTCCTTGGCTCTACTCAAAGAATGGCCAAAAGTTGGAGTTGTGGAAGCAATTATAGGCCTGTTTGTCTTCTTAACAATCTTTGAGAATAGCATGCTTATTTTAGTTTTTATTCTTTATTTCAATTTATTTGTTTCTTTATCTTTTTAGTGAGTTTAAAAAAAGTTCTTCCTTTTTTTTTGACAATAGATGTATGCATATTCAAAAAATCACATAGTAATCTTTTTTAAAAACATTCTCAAGTTACAATTTAGTTTGAACTTTTCACGTTTCATATTTAGGACTATAAATTTAAAAGATATTTTGAGTAAGGATAACAAGATTTAAAAGTTATTTATACTTTCAAATTCATGTCAAGTTAAAACAAAATAATCAAATTGAAACAAAGGGAGTAATAAATTGGAATATCTTAATAGTTTTGATTGACTATTTGAATTTGATTTTTTATTTTGTAATTCCTGACTCCATTTCTAAAAAGAAGTTATCTCAAATAATAAATAAAAATATTTTATCAAATTATTTTTTTGATTAATATTGACTCGAGAAAACTTGGTGTAAAATGGAGCATTCGGAGTATAAACATATTTATTTATTAAAGAAAAACAAATTTTCTTGGAAGAATTACCAAAAAGTCGACCATGAAAAATGCTGAATTTAAGATAGTTGGTCGTGAGTTGATTTCAACAGAGAAAAACTGGGAAAATGTTTTCATTTCTCTCCTTTTTATTACCCCTATTGCTTTTCTTCTTCAGCTTGCTGTATTTAATTCAAGGCAGCTACTTCGATCAAGAATTTGCTAAGCAGATACTGAGCTCAGCAAGTAAAGATAAAGATTGGTTGGTATCCATAAGAAGGAAAATTCATGAATACCCAGAACTCAGATTTCAAGAATATAATACCAGTGCACTCATCCGTAGTGAACTCGATAAGCTTGGGGTTTATTATGAATACCCTTTTGCTAAAACTGGTTTTGTTGCTCAAATTGGCAATGGTTCTCCCCCTGTTGTTGCTTTACGAGCTGATATGGATGCCCTTCCTATGCAGGTTTCTCCCAATTACTTTTGTACAAAAAGATTTACTTTTTCCCTTTTTATATAGTGCTCCCTCTATTTCGGTTTGTTTGTCTGATTTTGATTTTGCAAGAAGTTTAAGAAAGTACCCCAACTTTTGAAGATATGTTGAATTTACTGAGGAAGTATAATATCTTAATGTCCTTGCCCCCTTCTGTCTCCATCCCGAGTTGGGTTCATTGTATGAATCTTCTATATCAAATCCAGAGGATTCAATATAAGTTAGATTGTTTTCTACAATGGTCATCAGCCTATCACAATCCTCCAACTTTATTTAAAGAGATTCTTAGTACTGTGCATATTTAAGTGTGAAATGTCTCTGGATTGATCTCGACTGAATATAACCGTAGGAACTTGTCGAATGGGAACATAAGAGCAAAATTAATGGAAAAATGCATGGATGTGGACACGATGCTCATACGACTATGCTTCTTGGTGCTGCTAAGCTGCTGAATGAGCGGAAGGACAAACTTAATGTGAGTTCTGTTGATGTCTGGTTTAAAGTAACTTAATGATTCATTTGGAATGTAACTTGTGCTTGTGTGATTCCACACCACAAGATTCTTTGCACAATTTTGACCAGTGACTAGATTTACTTGTTCTCGAAAGTAATAATACTATCAGTTGTGCTTCAACTTTTTAGCTATGCTTGTATGATATGGTCCTTTGGAGCTTATTACAAAAGGAGGCATTTCTTACCCAAAGATGACTGTAGACAATAAGATTCTTTTATGGAGGGGATGTTATGTGTACTTTGTGTATGTAATGAAAGAATAGACTCATAAGGAATTGACAAACAAGATATCTTATTATTTCTTACTGATTATGTTCATTTGTTCATTACTTGTATTTCCATTGTTTTAGGAAATAACATAGAGCATTTAAACGAGAACTTCTTAATTCTTATATGTTCATCTAAGACAGATTAAAAGAAAGCGAATATTTCCATATAAGATCTTGTCAACAGATAGAACTTTCAGTTTTTTGTGACATGAGACATTTGAAGTGGTTAACAATGGTTTAGTTTACATCATAAGTTTCTTCATACTTTTCTTCTCTTCAAACTTCTAAAGGTCTCACAAATGGAGGGAGTGTTTGATTCCCTGGATTCTTTCTTCAAACTCGTAGAGACCTTGTCAAGCCTCTAAGGAAATTAGTTTTCTCCTTTTCAAATCTCCTGGTATCCAGCATCAGAACTTTCTAAAGCAGGTAGTCATTTCTAGAAATGGCTGGGAGCACAATAATATTGGTACCTGACTTATCACCTTGTGAGAGATCATGTGGAGCACTAATCATAAAAGTTGAGCTGCAACTTTATTGTCTTAATATCATAATATGTCTCCTTTGGAACAGTCTGAACTTCATACCGGTGTCATAAAAAGGAAGTTTTCCTTTTATAATTGTTGATGTTGCTAATTAAATCGGACACGACCATATTCTTCTTTGATTCTCAAAATCTGAATTTGGATAATCCTTCCTTGGAGGATTAGTAGTGCAATAGGAAGGATGATCTAATCATTTTCTACAAGTGCCAACCATTTCTTGGGTCTCTTTATGTATAACTGTACATGCTTTATCTTGCACATATCCATAGGAACATTCTGTTTTGAACCACACTCTTTGATTACTTGTCAGTAACTACTTATGCTTCATCTTGCATGTATCCATCGAAACATTCTGTTTTGAACCCCACACTCTTTGATTACTTGTCAGCCTGCAATTGTCTGAATGATACTACTAGATTTTTCTTTTTGATTTCATAAGGATACATCATATGTCAATGACACTCCTAAAGCACTGTTCAAATTCACCTAATCTGCTTGGTCCTTTCTGTGGCATCATACAATATCAGTCAATAACTCTTTTTGCTGAACTTAATATTATTGTAATTCTTTTGTAAACCACAAAGGGAACCGTCAGACTTGTTTTCCAACCTGCGGAGGAAGGAGGAGCTGGTGCAAACCATATGATAAAGGAAGGAGCTCTAGGTAATGCAGAAGTTATATTTGGTATGCATGTTGATTTTAAAAGACCTACAGGGAGCATCGGCACTAGTCCTGGACCCCTTCTAGCTGCTGTTTGCTTCTTTGAAGCAAAAATAGAAGGAAAAGGTGGGCATGCTGCACAACCCCATGAAACTGTGGATCCAATACTCGCTGCATCATTCGCAATTGTGGCATTGCAACAGCTTATCTCAAGAGAAGTTGATCCCCTTCATAGTCAAGTACACAGCTTAATTTCAATTCTTGTCCATTGAGTGTTCTCAAAGCTAGGCAAAAAACATCTTAGCGGTTTTGCCTCACAGTGTGCGCTTTAGTGTCATCATCAAGGCTTTCAGACATACTTTTCCTTGCAAATGAGCGTCTTCTAGAGAGGCGAAACTAAACAATTTATATTTCACTTATCTGTTATTTTTTTCCCAGTTTCTTTGTCCGTATATTTGTTATTCAGGTTTATATTATTAATCTGAGACTAGACATATATCTTTGTAATTTTTTTCCATTTTCTCCTTAAAATTCACACTTCATTTGCGCTCAAGGACCAAACGGACCTAAGAGCCTTTTTGAGATTTTTGCTTGTGATAAAATTGGACCAATCCTTTTTCTTTTTTCCTTCGAGATATTTACATCATAAGAAGTGTACATTTCTGTATGTTTGTTATTATGTATATAGGAACATGCATTCCCTTTAGGAACATTTTTTTTTTACTGCTCAAAAGTTTTGAGGTTGAAGCTGTATAATGTTTGACCTGAAGCCTCATATGATAGTTAGTCTGACTGATATTGGTCTGACTGATATTGAAATACTCACTTCTGCCTGAAGGTTCTTTCTGTTACTTATGTCAGAGGCGGATCAGCATCAAACGTAATTCCCTCATATGTTGAATTTGGGGGAACTATGAGGAGTCTTACAACTGAAGGCTTGTTTCAACTTCAAAAGAGGGTGAAAGAGGTACTTTGTTGAACTTTGACTTGTTAACTATCAACATCTACCAACTAGATTTTCTTGCTGTTACCTTAACATGTAGTTTGTGTTACGAATTTTGTGATTTTTCTGAGGATGTTTAATAGCCTTAAACTGATGGCCTTCTTAGGCCACTGGGAAATGATGGGTTACATGAACCTATGTAATGAACTAACAGGATTAAGGATGATTTCTTGACACGTCATAGCCCTTTCTCCAGCTGAATGAATGACATAACTAATGGCCTTCTTGTTGTTTGCCCATAAAGATGTCGCGTGATGCAACTCTAGCGTTGACAGTGGATCATCTTTCCCTGCTTTGCTTCTCTTTCTTTATCATAATGAATTTTGTTCCTCTCCTCCAAATAGAAGGTTATTAGTTTTACTATTGAATCCTATACGACAACAACATACCCAGTGTATCTCACAAGTGAGGTGTGGGGAGGGTGGAGTGTACACAGACCTTACCCCTATCTTGTGTAGGTAGAGAGACTGTTTCCAACAGTTGCGTGGCTCAAGGCCAGCATAAACACAACATACATGGACATTATTACTGAATCCTTTATTTCTCGATATATTGTTGTAGTAGATGCTAATTGTCTTCAATGTCCAGTATCAACGAAAATACTCAAGTTCTTTATATTAAGAACAGAACCTAGATTTCTTTTAGTAATATTGGTGCACTTGAAATACACATTTATACGGAGCTTGCAGGTAATTGAAGGACAGGCAGCTGTGCATAGGTGTAAAGCATACATTGACATGAAAGAGGAAGATTTCCCAGCATATCCAGCTTGCACAAATGATGAGAGCTTACATCAACATGTAGAGAGGGTTGGCAAACTCGTGCTTGGTCCTGAGAACGTCGGGGAAGTTGAAAAGGTTATGGCAGGTGAGGACTTTGCCTTCTATCAACAAGTGATTCCTGGAGTTATCTTTCAAATAGGGATCAGAAATGAAAAGGTGGGCTCAACCCACGCCCCACACTCCCCCCACTTCTTTCTTGACGAGGATGTCCTGCCAATTGGAACAGCAATGCACACAGCCATAGCAGAGATTTATCTTAATGATTACCAACGTTCCATTGCAGCTTAGATAATACACTGTTGTTTGGCGGTCTCTCAAGTTGCATAAATGCTCCAATCACTCATTCATTCTGCACATTGGAATGCACCTTGTGTATAATACAACATAAATAAGCAAATCTAATACGGTGATGACCGTCTGTTATGCTGCCCATTTCCATATTCTTGATTGCAATGGTTGCTCTTGTGCTGTTTAAAAATTCCTCTTACGCAACAAGGCATCAAGCAACTAGCTCAGATCCAGAGGCAGTTATAAAATGAATAATGACAATACTCTGACACTCTATATGCAAAATCTAGTGCAAGTTACTGTCTTTTGTGGCAGCTTGATAAGTGTAGTGAAATGTCACTATGTTGTCAACTCATGCAAACAACACCCTTTGATTGCATTCAAAATTTAATACTTGTTCATATTTAGTGGATTTCTTAATGCATAAAGTTATTAGGTTCGGCGGAATCCATATATTACGGTCTACATCAGCTCGATTAAGTTGACAAAAGATTTTCTGTTGCTGTCTATTTTTGCCTCTAGGGGAGGCGGCGGGGGGTTTAGAACGTAGAATTGGAAGAACCCATGTGAGACCAACTTTGAAGAATGAAGAATTTTACACTCAAATCATTAGCGCTTTAGCATCCCCAAAGTTTGATACAACCCATTTTTGTTCAACTTACCTAGTTGTATTGCAACTTCTTTTATAATAGTGGTGTTCGAGTTTACTTGCCTACACCTTGATTAATTCCACTGGATACTTGTTATTACCTCTACCGATATAAATACCAAATAGCTCTGTCCACCAAAATTTGGACAGATGATAAAAGATCGAGTGTTTTACCTCCATTGAGATCTGAACCTGAAAGCTCATGGTTCTCGGCCTACTTTATTGAGCTAACATAGAATTTAACTCTTGTATAAGATATTCTCTGTGCTATTAATATTCTTTTGTGTCCTTAAACTTGGGTATCCCTGCTTTGTGGAATCCCTCCTTTTCCTCCCCCTTGAATAAAATAAAATAAGAACTACAATTATGAGGTACCCTTTATGCAGTTAGTTCCCCTGCATGTGCTCTGCCATCGCATAGAGTTAGCTTTTTCGCACACAATTTTGCAAACTCATATTGTTCTATCACAGTAGTTCGATTCTCATCGTTTTCAGTATATAAAAGCTTGGTAGTTGGTTTCTTCTCATTGCTCATCAGCAGAGACATGGGTGAACAAGCTAAAAAGGTTACTCATGTATATTTTCCTTCAATATATTGAATAGACGACGATGAGAAAATGTTCACATCGTAGCTTATTATGTTTGACAGGAGCCTGCCAAGGAAGAGCAGGAAATAGAGGTCAAGAAGGAAGAGAAGATACAAGAACTAAAACAGCATTCTCCTTTCATTTTGTATGTAGACTTGCATTGTATAGGATGTGCTAAGAAGATTGAGAGGACCATTTCAAAAATTAGAGGTTTTTATCCTACTCTATTTACTTTGCTTGGTGATGTTCTAGTCAGTTTGCGTGCACCTTAACTATTTCACTGTGTTTTTGCGTCTTGTTCTTTTGAGGTTATTTTAGAAAAGCATCAAATGTATATTCAAATGGAGCAGGGGTTGATAGAGTAATGACAGATATGGAGCAAAACCAAATGACAATATATGGAGTGATTGAACCACAAGCAGTGTGCACCAGGATTGTTGAGGAAACAAAGAGAGCAGCAAAAGTATTGTCTCCTTTGCCACAAGCTGAGGATGAACCTATTCCTGAACTTGTTTCTTCACAGGTAATTCTTCTTATTCATACAGTATAGTTTCCCGCTGAAGAATATACATAAAGACTATAAATATAAATGTTTGATCCTTGTTTTAATACCTTTTTCAGGTTTGCAGGATGACGACAGTTGAACTTATTGTCAATATGCATTGTGAGGCATGCGCCAAGCAACTTAAAACAAAGATTCTGAAAATGAGAGGTATATAAACGAGTTCTTTTGTGTATTTGACCTAGCCTAATTCTATTGTAATACTGATAATCTTCTTCATGGTTGATTTAGGGGTGAGAACAGCGGAAACAGATCTGACCTTAGGGAAAGTAATAGTAACAGGAAGCATGGACGCCAACAAGCTCGTTGACTATGTCTACAGGCGAACGAAAAAGCAGGCCAAAATTGTCCCTCAGCCTGAATTCCAGAAGCATAAGGAAGACCCAAAGAGTGAAGATCCAAATCCAGATGAAGAAGCTAAGAAACTCGAAGAGGGAGAAAGGAAAGAAGGCGGCGAAGACAGTAACAAGGCATCAGAAGGAGAAGAAATCATCAATAAGATGATGTATTATTGCCAACCACTTTATGTCATTGACAGAATCCCACCTCCTCAGCTCTTCTCCGACGAAAATCCTAATGCATGTTGCATAACATAACCAATAATAACAGTTACGTGAAAGATTATTTTCTTCTATTTAAATTGTAAGTGGTCATAACAGACCATTTTCTCGTAGTTTTTTGATATTGTGGGATGAATGACCAACTCCTATGTTTCTTTCATTTTATATATCAGTCAATTTGATCTTCATATCATTGCACAAATCTCCTAATAATATTGTAACTGTGTGATAATCACACTTAGGTCGATACAAAAGTTATACATATATAATTACTTGAACTCATACAAGTACTAAGTTCCAGCTTTCTTGAGAAGTTCCAAACAATGTTCCTGGTCTAAATTCCTGTTCCAGAATTTGTTGTAATATTCTGTATAAGTGAAATCGCGATAAATGGCTGAAGATCCATCTTCAGTTAATGTTTTTGGAGCAGTGATAATGGAATTATCAGAGGGACAGAGGAAAGAAGCCACAGACATCCTTGCTTTTTCTGAATTTACAATAGCTCTATGCCTTACACTTTTGTACTTTCCATTACTCAATGCCTGCACCACAAATAACACAAGTCTTACAACATAATTATAACTTTTTACACCATCATACCATGTAAAGTTAGATTAAATATCGAAATCTGATTCATTTCATATAAAAGTTTAAGATGATGCTTATAACGGTATAATTTTCAATTAATTATATTTTCAAGACACTCTCACCTCACTACCATCACCACGTTCAAGTCTGATATCATGGACGAAGCATGTGAAAATTCTTTTTAATAGTGGATGGTACATGAGACTTAAACCAAGAACCGCTGCTCTTTGCCATGTTAAATTGTGTGTAACTCGTCAAAAAAAAAATTATTATTAGAGATGATTTACGATTATTCACTTAATGACATCTTCAATATTGACCCTGACAAAAGGAAGTTATTCGAATAGTAAGTACCCTTGTGAGTTCAAGTCGTCAAGGGAGCAAAAAGGGCATGAGAGTTCCTAGGGATTAAAAATATATATATTGACCACGATCAATAGGTGATTAATTGTAACATGTCTCATATGACAAGATGAAAAATAAGGTAATAACATGTTAGCATAAAATGTACGTTAGTACTAGCGTAATAACTTAAAATGTTGATCAAAATTTACCTAGTCTGACTCTGGAACAGAAAAAGTAATTACTAAATAGAAGAGACATGTTGTACCTCCAGTTGATCACCAAGATTGATGACAAAGGCATTTGGCTGAGGTTTAACAGACAACCATTTTCCATCCTTGAGAACTTGAAGACCAGGCACTTGCAAATCTTGAAGAAGAATAGTGAGTGCATTTGGATCTGTATGGGGTGGTAGGCCATAAGTGAGTTGAGGTTGTGGACATTGAGGATAAAAATTGATAGCCATATGTTGTCCTTGTTCACCCAATATATTTTTAATACAATCTTTTTCAAGGCCCAGGCTCTCTGATATTGCTTCTTCCAATCTATATCCAAGCTGTCGAACTTCCATGCAATATTTGCTCACTATTTCCCTAAGCAAATGAATTTAATTAGATTCTTCTTCTAGTTAAATAAAGATGAGAGGTTGGTTAATGAATAAGTTGTAGGTAAAAATGTTCTCTCTTTTTCCCCTACAATTTACTTTGGTTCTTTACACATTATGTTGGTTCCGGAACTCTACAAAATTAAAACTAATATAGCTTTAATCTGTAAGAACACAAATAAAGAAAGCAATAAATTTTGCCAAATTTTGACTTGACGCGCTTATCAAGAAAATAATTATTATAAAATAAAATTATTTTTAATTAGCACCAGCAATTAAAATCTAATATCTCTAACCAAATATAAAATAAAATAATTTTATATTTTAAACTTATATTTTATTCTAAAATTATTATACATTATAAGTCATTCCAAACGATTCGCAGAATGAAGTAAGCTATTACGTAATCAGCCTATGTTACCCACGACATCATGGATGTATGAAATTAACAGCTGAGCAGCGGGGACTAGGACAGACATAGACCCATATTTCAATCAATTATTCCTTCCGCTCTTTTTTAAGTGTTATTTATAATTTTTTAAAGTCAATTCAATTAATGTTTAAAATCAAATTAAAATATAATAATTTAAATTTTTAATAAAAATTTAGATATTTAAATTTTATATATTAAATATTTAAAATTATAATTATTTTTATATCAATATAAAAAAAATATATCTTTTAAAATATTAGATAAAATTATTATGTTTTACTCTAAAAAAGAAACAGAAGAAGGACTTATAAAATATATATAATGCATGTAATATTTATTTATTTTATATTAAATATATATGTATATAAATCGAGTAAGCATCTAAATTTTATTTAGTTCCAGTAAATGCATCTTTAAATAAGATTTTAACACCATGTCGAACTTAAAAAAATATAAAGTGGATTGGATTCATCATCACCATTATAAATTGAAAAATAGTATTGTCAATAAATAAGAGTATTTCTTTGTGTAGCAACATAAAATTTGACATAAGCTAATTAATTAGTTCTCCTAAACAATAAAATCAAAGTTTATTGCTATATTAATTTTTTAAAAATCATTTTAAGTGAAAAATTCCTCTTGGGCTAGATATTTTATTTCTTCCGTTAAAAAAGCAACACGTGGCTCGACCAATTAAGGTGTACTTTACAGAATATTTGTACGTCTTCTTAACAGTTACTCCACTTACTAAACAAAAATAACCTACATACAAAAAACTTAATTACTGAATACAGATAATTTACCTATATAGGTTAAAAAAACAAAATAAATACGTGACAAACAAAATTGCGGCTAGTTAGAAACATGACAAAATATACGTGACGTACAAAAATATGACATAAAGTTTGCTCAAAAACAACTTAGATACGTAACAAATACGTTGCATACACAATCATCAAGCATACCATCTTAATAAAATTTAATTAACAACAACAACATAATACCTAGTAAAATTTCACAAGTCATATAGATAGATAAAGAGACTATTTTCAAAAGATTCTAAGCTCAATTTCATTGATAAATATAACAACAGCAACTACATATCAAGTGGAATCCCTCAAGTAGAGTATGAGGAGGATAAAATGTACGCAGACCTTACCACTACCTTATAGTTGTTTTCGAAAGACCCTCGTCTAGAAAAATATCAAACCCCAAAAACAGAAGAAACTAGATATGAAAAAAAAAAAGAAAAAAAAATGATTTGACGTGACATGACACGACACCATACATATATTCATAAATCACATACATGAATGAACTACTAAATTAATTTGTTGACTAGATTATATTGAAAATTTAATTAAATTACCTGAAAGAAGAGGGATTAGAAGGCCATTCAGGGGCATATTTGTCCAAGGGATAACAATGTAGCCTAAGATAATCTCTCCAATTATGAACAGTTTCCTTCTTCACATTAAAACTAGTTGATAATCTCATAGTCTTTAATGGATCATCTGAGTATAATTTCATCTTTTCTTCTACTGGAAGCTTGAAAAATTCATGAGCTACTCCTACCATTTCATCTATTATCTTCTTTGGTACACCATGATTTATCACCTATATATTAACAAAAAATCAAACCAAAATTTACTCTTCTCATGTAATAAGAGAAAAACCATTATACATGCAGTGAAATGAAAAAAAAAAGGAAACCTGAAAAAATCCATAAAGACGACAGGCTTGGCCAATTTGATCCACGATGATGTTCCTATCACAGCAAGACATATCGATAACTGGAACGAAATCTTCGCGATCAACAACTTCAGACAGGCGGGGTCTTTCAGATTCAGGACGAACGTAAGATTCAGGGAGGGTTGAGTAGTTGGTACCACTGGAAAGAACATTTGTTGTTTGCATTATGTCTGAAAACATAAAAGGAGATGATTAGAATGTTTAATGTTACTCTACAAGTGCAAGTATATATATAAATAAATCAACACACTTGTACCATATCTACAATAAAAGTTAGTGTTCCAATTGGTTAATGGGTTCATATTTACCGACATGATTAAAATATTATTCGAGGTACGTAAAATAAACGTGACCTGCCGACGTAAAGTAAATGTCACACTACCGACGTGAAATATACGCGAGATTGACGAAGTCAGCATTTTTATCAAGGGTATTTATATTTTTAAAACATGGATGGGTGATTTTTGTACCAAGGATGTTTAACAATTGATATATATCAAAATATCTATATCTAATAACCTATATATTGAAAAAAAAAGATTGACAAAAGATGTTCATCTTATCACCTTTGAATGAATGTAGCTCCGCCTCTGACTACCAACGACTTTCTGCCTTAATTTGAGGCTAAAGGCATAACAAAAGCTAGCTCTTTATTGACACTAACAAATACGTTACAATAACAAAAACTATTTCCTTGTTTTAGTGGGCGATTGGATATATGAAATTACTAAATTTAGAGAAAAAAATTGTTATAAATTTAAATGACATATTTTTATTTTTTTAATTGATTTGTAAAAGAATGATATATTTTTATATATAGTAATAATTTAATTTTAATATGCTAATTTCACATATAATGAGATGATTTGTAGTCATAATACAAACATCTATAATTTGGTTTAGATCATAAGATTTCAAATCAAGTCGAATAATATAACATAAATTTGGACGGAGGGAGTAATAAGTATTTGTTTTCAATTGTTGAAAAATGATATTTGAAAATTGGAGTTATGTTGTGGACATGAATATAAATTGAAATTGTTTTTGAATTTTTGTGAGTGATTTGGAGTGAAAATTGTTAAAATAATATTTTGAATTATTTTCGAATTTTGAAATTCAATTTCAAATTGACAACAACATATATAGTGAAATCCTACAAGTAGGGTATGAGGAAAGCAAAATGTACGCAGACCTTACCATTATCTCGTGGTGGCAGAAACTTGATCAAAATTTTATCATAATTAGCCAAGTAAGACATTCTAACTTAAGGAGAAAGAGGAAACAATAATATACTTAAAATTCTATACGAGATCAGGCCGGTACTAAATTATTATTTATGAAATAGTAAAAATTAGTGATTGGGGCAAAAATAATTATTTGAAGTTGGTAAAAAAGATATTGGTACCATTTGAAATATTTTTATTCCAAATTACATTAAAATTTTATAAGAATTAATCAGTGATAATCTATCAAGTGATAAAATAAGGTAAAGGTAGATCAAATTAAGGCATATTATAATAGTTCAATATTTTTAGTAGTTGAATTTCATATATTGGTAAAATATAAGAAAATATATGATATTTTTGTAGTTGAATTTGATGGAATTTAGCTATAAAATATGATGAGTTGAATGAGTCAAGAATAAAGACTTAAGAAGTCAAGAAATGAGACATTCCTTTCAATTTGTATTTTTCTATTTTTGATTTTAACATAAAGTTTAAAAAAGTAAACAAAAAAAATAATAATTTTAAATTAAAAATATATTAGTATCTCATTTAATTTTGTTATCTTAAATATATTAAAATTAAAAAATTGCTAAAAAGAAAATAAGTACTTTTTTCGAAAATAATTTTTTTTTTTTAAAAAAAACAGAGTGAAGATGATCGTAATTCAATTTATTACTCCCTCTATTTCATAATAATTGTTGGGCTATATCACCTATTAAGAAAAAGAAACAAAGATAAAATTTAATCATGTTTTTCCATTTTTATCCTTTTCAAACTTCAAACACTCATTTAATGAATTATTTATTTCCAATACAAAATTCAACCTCAAAAATTCAATTACTGAAGGGCAAAATTGGAAAAAAAATTCACCATATCCCATGAAAAGTGTTCAATTCTTTTGAAAACTCAAAAATCCCTCAACAATTTAATTATTTTGAGGGAATACAACGTACTATAATATGTTTCCATTCTATTATTTGGTATCGCACGTCAATAACGCGTTTTCTTGGAGCTAGACACTAATAATTAAGTTGATGGAGAGGGGGACCAATTTAGTGCCCATTTAGATTGACTTATTTTTAGATGCTTTTAAGTTAAAATAGTTTTAACTTTGTTATGAAGTGTGTGGATAGAGTTAAAAAATACTTATAAGCACTTATTTTTAAAATAAAATAATAAAAATAAGCCAAAAGTCAATGCGGTGCTTGAAAACTTTTCGTACATGTAGTGTAAACAAAGATATTTTTATTTCCATCGATATAATGAACGGTAAATTAAAGGATGAGATTTTATTATATATGTTTGTTTCCATTTTTCCTAGTCAAATACCATTTGTAATTTTTTTTATAAAATATAGAAAAAAAATAAAAATAGGTAGATAATATATATTCATATAAAATAATACATAATTTTCTTTTATACTAATTCATATATTATGCATAATTCTAATTAGCTACCAACGAAACGTGGGAGAACAAAATATTTGTGCAGAAACGAGTGATCCACTGATACAAAGAGTTGGGCGTCATGCATATGACGCATGCTAAATGACGTTCATCCGACGTCATTTTTGTATGACATTTTTAAAGAATATCAAAATATAAATAAACAAATCTATGAAGAAACCAAAGTGAGTGAAAATATACGAGAAAATGATCCTTAATATATGCGTAATATATTATTTTGATCCTTAATATATTTCATTTAATTGAAATAATCCTTAATGTATAGAAAAATGTTTATTTTGATCCTTAATATATTTTAATTGATTAAATAGTCCTTTATCTTAAATATAACAAATTTACAAAAAAAAATGTATTAAATTTAAGTATGAACCCTACGTGACTAACAAAATCCACTATTGCTATATGATATACATATGTATTGGTTTATCTAGAAAGAGATTTCAGAAAGAGAGGAGAGAGGAGAGAGGCGAGAAAGAGGAAGAAAGGAGAGAGAAAATAACAATAAAATCCTAATTGTAGCTATAAAGTATAATTTTTTCAAACTATAGTGGTATAATATAAATACATATCAAATGTTTGCCTAGTTACGTAATTTACTCATTAATATAGTTATATATGTTCATTCATGTTGGGCCCTAAAAGCGGGCCATCAAACTAAATGGGAAAGTTTACTGGGCCATGGATTTATATGGGCCTTCTTTGGGCTCTAGAGAGCATCTATGTCAAAAGTAGCAAACATTAAAGATTAAATCAGGCCACTCAAAAAGCTTTCTATTTGCATGAAGCAAGATTCAAAATTCAACTAGTCACAATTTTGTTCTTGTGAAAATTTCAAGTTATTGTTGAAACTGTTGAGTATGAATTGTCCACTAAAAAGTCTACAATAGTGATACAATGTAATTTTCAAGGCTCTGGTAGTCCACATTAGTGGCTACCATTGCCATATATATATGCTTCCACATTCCATTTGTTTGTACAGATTAGTGAAAGAAAAATATACGGCAATATATTATTTTCTCTTCTCCTCAGTTTTAAACTTTTGATTCTCCTTACATTTATTCTAGTTAAATTCTAGATTTATTTTATAACAGAAACTTGAATTTCGTTTGACTTTATCAATTTTTGAAGTAATGTTGCCACAAGTGGCATGCGTAAAAGAAGTACTCAACCTTCCTGAGATCCACGAGATGTATATTGGGACGATATTTCCAAGCTAAACTGATGTTTAATATTTTTTTTTACATATCATGTTTGTCAGCCATGTTCTTCGAAAATCGCTATCTAATTAATGCTTTCATGTATAGATTAATTATAAAGCTCCTAATTGGACGCAATCTTATCAAAGAAAGATATAGTAAAGGAGTTAAAATCAATCTGTTTATTCTTGCACTTGAATACAAGAGCTTTTTTAATTGCATTTGAGGTAATTATCAATGAATTACTAACTGATACAACCGAATAAAATTTCATGACTAATGGGGAAAGGAAAATTAAATATTTAATTTATTTCCTGCATCATTTATCAGACATCTCAATTTATTTCCTCCACCATTTTTCAAAAATAAAAAATAAAAAATAAAAATAGTTGGCATTTCACACAGTGGAAGAGATGTAAAACAGTCCCAAACAAGAAATGCCAAAAAAATATCAAAGGAAAATCAAATATTGCCTCCTGATCAAATCCAGACACGTCAACTAGGATATATATGAGAAATAAAATTTGACTACAAATTGGGGGACCATTCTTGCAAATCATACAGAGGTCACGTGACAAATTGGGGGACCATTCTTGCAAATCATACAGAGGTCACGTGTCATCCATCATCTAATTTCGGATAACGCTATTCTCCTTCTTCATCTGCTTCTTCTCCTTCAGTCCCTATATACACTACTGTACCAAGCAATCAAACAACTGTGATTTTCCTCAAAAGTTTGAATCTTTATCAAAACCCCACAAAATTCTAACTCAAATTCATCAACCCACTTCAAGTTTTACTCCTTAAATCGATTGACTCAGAAATCTCCAGTTATTGCTCCTGCAATATATAACAATGGCGTCTCTTTCCCTTTCTCCCTCCGTGGGAATAATTTTTCACTGTCTCCATAGCTACCCAACTGGTTCTTCTTCCGCTACTGTTTCTCCATCTTTGTCATTCACATTGTCATCTAGCAGTTCAGGATTCTTAAATTCAGCTTTCAAGATGAATGAGATTAATGTTCCTGTTAAGAATAGAGTCGCAAAATCCTTTGGGGTTCGGATGTCTTGGGACGGTCCTCTCTCTTCTGTTAAACTCATTCTTCAAGGGAAAAACCTTGAGGTTACACTCCTTACCCTGTTATTCCCATGCTCCTTTTTTTTTTGTCTGTTTATATATACTAAATTGTACTTCATAGGAACTTGGATTATCTGAAAAATAGTTAATTCAGTTTGAATCTAGTCCTCTATCAAATGATTACTCAGCTGCTATTAGGGTAGTTTCGAGCTGGGGTATCAGAAACAACCTCTCTCTCCTGCAAAGGTAGGTGTAAGGTTGTACTTTTAGGTGTAAATTTAATTTGTTAAGTTAAAAGGATCTTATATCTCTATACCAATCTAATTTTATAGGATCTACCATTTCTTGGAATCCATATAGCATCAGTGCACAACGAAAGGAAAAAATGTTTAGGCTATAGCAATTTGTTGGATGTATATTTTAGTCATGTTAGTACATTCACTTCATATTCTATGTCTAGCAGTCCTGTAATCTTGTCACCGAAGAAAATATAGAGAGCTTCTTGTACTTTTTACTTTTTTACTGTCTTTATTTTGCTTATTAGTTTGAGATGAGCTTAAATGGAGGGAAACCACCCACTTTTAGAAGTCTGGGAGCCGATGCTTAAACTATTGAACCTGCATTACTAAATATGCTAAGGAAAAAAGTCAGCTGATGCAAGTGCTAAGTCATCAAAGAAGTTGATGTACGGACCTCCCTCTTTCCGTTTAAAGTAAAAGCTATGAATTCCATCCTAAAGTTCCAAATTTACATCCAACACTAGTTTCTATTATATAATTTAAGTTAATCCAGTGATACATACAGCCACTCTCTTAAAGAACAGGAGGACTATCCTGGTGCAAAGAACCCTGGAGGTGACTGCACTGAGCAGATCTCTCTCATAAAATCATAGTCAATGAGGGTTTATAGCCAAGCAAACTTGCTCGTGATTGAGGCATATTTGTTGTAGAAAATATGATGTATAAATTGACATTAAATTTTTTTTTAGATTGTTGGACTCTTGTATTTGGAACCATTAGGAAGTACAGTAGTGAGTTCACAATGAAACAAGAAGTTTTAGTAGGTTGATTGCTCAAATGTCTTCTTTTTTAGCCTAAACGTGTTCACAGATGTGAAAAGTGGTGACTTATTGTTGTGGTGCAACTACAGTTAACACCTGCTGTGAAGGACTATGTGGAAGAGAAGTTGGGTAAGGCAGTTCAAAAGCACAGCCATCTAGCCAGGGAAGTGGATGTTAGGCTGTCTGTTCGCGGTGGGGAGCTTGGAAAAGGCCCAAAAATCCGAAGATGTGAAGTGTGCACCAAAAACTTGCAAATTCATTATTTAGGTTTTTTGTTTTTGTTCTTGTTATTACATTTTTTAATTGGCTGGCTTTCCTGAACTATAGGTTACTTTATTCACGAAAAAACATGGAGTGATTCGTGCGGAGGAAGACGCAGAGTCAATTTATGGAAGTATAGATATGGTATCATCAATTATACAGCGAAAATTGCGGAAAATTAAGGAGAAGGATTCAGACCATGGTCGTCACATGAAGGGCTTTGATAGGCTGAAAGTCAGGGACCCAGAACTGCTTTTAGTTCAAGAGGATCTGGAAACACTTCCCCAAGAGGAAGAAGTAGAAGATGATGACAAGAGCGAGGGCTTGGTTACTGAGGTTGTCTCTGAACTTACATTTTTTGCCAAATATTCTTCTTTAATGCAATATATTGGTTTCTACTAGTTTAACATGGCCTTTAACTTAGACTTTGACTGAATTCCTAGCTACAGTGAGGATACATGTTTTTCACTGTGATTAAAGGGCCTACTGGTGCTGGCTATTGATATCTTGCCGATTAATATTTTTTAACTGAGTAGAATATCTTAATGGGTTTTGCCAGTGTTCCATTTTTGAGGTTGGATTCCATACTCTTGTCCCATTATGCTTCCATGATATGTTTTAGAGTACTATGTAAGAGAGGTAGTGAGGGACCATAAAAAGACATCTGATTGTACGATGAAATGTAAGATGGTTATCATCTTTTTGTTTGATGTTTAACAGTGGAGTACACTTGGAATTGAAGGGTGGAATAACATTTGGGCATCACACTCTAGGATGTTAATAAAAAATTCATTTCCTGTATCGATTTTTTAATTTTATTCCAGTCCGTGAATTAGTAAGGATATTGAAGGGAAAAGACTGGTAGGTGTTGTTATTACGGTATGTTACTCTTTAAAGCAAGAAAAAGCTTTTAAATTTTATGTTAAAATGCTTCACCTAGAAAGCATTTGAAATACCCCATTTAGGAGCTAAATTTGGTGGTGTTTATAGCAGCATGAAGCGGGGTGGCCTATGCCTTAAACATCCTGTTTCTGATCTTAAGGTATGTGAAGCAGATGCACCTGTCCATTTTCTCCCAGGGACTCACCTTTTCATTAGTTCCATTTCTTGATCAGTGAGGCATGCGAATTAGGCTCATTTATTGTATGGAACGCCTTTGTCCTTTCTGTTTCTACCGTTCCAAATCCTCTCACTGCCTATGAAATGCCCTTCTTTATTCAACCCAAACCGAGTAGCCTACGCTGTAGCCAGATATTCTTAATCTCAACTTGATTTAATGCCTCGGTGGCTTCCACGCTCATAGCATGCTTTATCAATCTACCCAAGCACTGTAACGTGCTTCGTCTCTTTAAAGTGAACAAATTCTTGGCTGTTGGGTGGACGTAGAACTGTATATCACTTTGGACTCTTCCCTTTTATGCTTTTAACTGCCTGTTCTGCAGAATACTAAATGATGCACCAAGTCATTTACAGACATCACTCTTGAAATCCTAGCTTTAGATGCAATGATTCGATCGTCAAGATTTCTTAAATGAGTATAAACAACCATTTTAATGGTCAATAATGTTTTAGATATATATTAATTGTGTCTTTGCCTAATGTTTCTAGAATTCTACTCCTTACTTACATTCATATTTTATTTCAGATTGTTCGTAAGAAGTCCTTTGAGATGCCACCTTTAAGTGTCAGTGAAGCAATTGAACAGCTGGAAAATGTGGACCATGACTTCTATGGTTTCCGGAATGAGGAAACTGGTACTAACAAATAACTTTAAAAAGATTCATAAACAATTTTCTGAATGCTTCAATGGTAATGAATTATTATTTTCCTTGCTGCAGGTGAGATTAACATTGTTTACAGACGAAAAGAAGGGGGTTATGGACTTATTATTCCAAAGGAAGATGGTAAAACAGAGAAGTTAGAACCCGTGGAAGTCGAACCATCGATAGCAGAATAAATTGATTTGGTAAAAGAGTTATTAGTTAGTCACTGAGTACATTTGCTTAGCATTATGTTCACTCCTTGAGCCTCAAAAGAGAAACAGTTTTTTATGTATTGAGAACATATTGCCAAAAGAGCTTCTGTATGAAAGTAGATGTTTCTACTTTTATGAGTTCTGTAAACTTTGTAATTATAACTTGAAAAGGAAAAAAAATGCAACTGAATTCTACATTCTACTTGTATCTTTGCTCATTGAATGGTGGATATTTCAGATTAAAATCGTTTAACTAATGACAAGCCAAAAAAAGAGAATGTTCATGTAACATCCTAATGACTTCAACGTAGTTCATCGTATCATTAGTTGGATATTTAATGTGATTCATGGTATTATACATGTTGACTGGATAATCTCATTTATTAGGTGCTTTATTCTCTCCATTACTGTGTGTTTGCCTCTCTCCGCTCCCTACTCTCTCTCACTTGCTTCTTTCCTCTCTCTCGATCTCGCTTGTCTCTCAGCTATAAATCCTAATTTTAGTAAACTATAGCTATTTTAACTATTTTTTGCCTTATTATATATCAAATGTTTGCTCTTTTTGAAAAATCATCTTTTAACGAGTTATGCAATATGTATAAGTTTGAAAAAATATATGATATGCATTTATATTATATCACTATAGTTTGAAAAAATTACAATTTATAGCTATAGTTAGGGTTTTATTGCTATTTTTTCTCTCTTCGCTTCACATCTCTCTCCCCAATCTCTTGTCAGATATATAAATACATACGTGAACCGTTGCATATATATAATTATTTGACAGATATACATATATAGTTCGCCTTTCTTCACTCTCTACCCTCTCTCACTTGCTTCTTTCCTCCCTCGCTCGATCTCGCTCGTCTCTCTCATCCCTCTCCCAATCTCGCTTGCCACATATACAAATATATATGTATATCAGTTACACATATATAATTATTTGACAGATATACACATGCAATTTGACAAATATACATATAGAGTTCGCCTCTCTCAACTCTCTTTTGATCTTGCTCGCCTCTCCTATAATACGTAGCTATAAATCCTAATTTTAGTAACTATAGCTATTTTAACTATTTTTTACCTTATTATATATCAACTGTTTGCTCTTTTTGAAAAATCATCTTTTAATATGAGTTATGCAATATGTATAAGTTTCATTATCGTAACTAATCACCATAGTTAACAAAAGAAAACGTGTCAAATGCACCCAACACAAATTGTATTACGTTCATATAGTAAGCAAGAATCCATATTTAAATGGTACAAAGAGCCTAGACATTAATTGTATACAATTCATCATAAGAACAGCAAAATGTCTTATATAAACTTGAAAGAGAAGAGAGTTTCTTACAAAATCCAAAAACCAACTGCAGAATGGAGAAATTAGTAACATTGTTAGTATTATTAGTATACTTTGGATCAGTTTTTGGAGAAATTAATAATGATGCAGGCAGAGAAAAGAACAAATGTATGTTTCCAGGAATATATAATTTTGGTGACTCGAATTCGGATACTGGCGGAAAATCAGCAGCTTTCCGGGAGGTGCCCCCACCCAATGGTCTGACCTTCTTTGGCAGACCATTGGGGAGAGTGTGCGATGGTCGTCTCATCATAGACCTCATAGGTAAAAGTTTTTCGTTGTTTGATCAGGAGATCACGGGTTTGAAGTTGTGATTGAGTCTTTTTCTGTTTTTCGTGGTGTTGCAGCGGAGAGGTTGGAGTTGCCCTACTTGAGTGCATATCTAGATTCAATCACTGCAAATTTTAGAAATGGTGCAAATTTTGCTATGGCAGGGTCATCAATACTCCCTGGTGGTTACAGTCCTTTTAGCCTTGCTGTTCAGGTTTCTCAGTTTTTACAATTCAAGAAACGTACTCTTTTGCTCACTGATTTACCAAGTAAGTTACCTTCTACTTGCCTTGATTTTCTTTTACTTAGTCAGTTTTATGTTTTTGACATTATTGATGCAGTTTCAAATAACTCAAGGTGGTCTTCCTCCAAATTCAACATTCCAAATCCACAAGATTTCTCAAAGGCACTTTACACATTTGACATTGGACAGAATGACCTTTCCTTTGGTTTTCAACATACCCATGAAGCACAAGTCAGAGCATCCATTCCACTAATCTTAAACAATTTTACTCAAGCAATTCATGTATGTTTTTAACCTTTTCTTCTCAACTTTTTCTTAAAATCGTGTTAATAATGAGGAGCCGAGGCTGAGCGAAGATCTCGAAATTATGGCTTCTGAGTTTAGAAAATGTAGCTTACTCACGAAGGATGTTCAACTGACCATCTTTCATTGTATGTGGCTTTGTCACATATATTATCTTCTTTGAGCCTACAGTACACCACATCCTTAACACGTGTGGCTAAAGCCTAAGGTTTGCTTTCTTATATGCCCAACATCTCCCGTGTTTTGTCCACGTGGGATTTGGCTTAGATGCTACACATTTGGGAGACAAACATTATCATTTGACTATTGGTTCTCTTCTTTTTCTTTGCTAAAATTTATGTACACACATAATTTATGCAGCAACTACACCATGAAGGGGCTGTGAATTTTTGGATCCACAGTACTGGTCCTATTGGCTGTTTGCCCTACAGTGTGATAGATTATCCATTGAAGCCTCAGGGCTTGGATGGCAATGGGTGTGTAGAGTACCAAAACAAGGTGGCTCGCGAATTCAACAAGCAACTAAAGGACAGGATATTACAGTTACGAGCAGAGCTCCCTGATGCTGCATTTACTTATGTTGACATTTATTCAGCTAAGTATCAACTAATTAGCTCTGCCAACAAACAAGGTAGTAATTTCTATTTCTTTGTTATAAATTCTACTACTCTTTGAATGATTCAGAATGAATTAGACTGAAACCTATGTTCATTTCTTCTTAGAAGTTGTAATGTAGGGGCATCAAAGAGCATGGGAAAGGACCGTATCTCAAGGGATGTAATGTAGGCAACTATCTTGATGCAAGCATCAATGACTGCTCGAATCCATGAGTTATAGTTATAGGTTATACAAGGACAACTTTGTTGTTGCTTCAAGGTTCCGCTTCTAGAAGTGGCAATGTAAAAAGACATCATATGTACTAACACAGCAAAAAAAAAAATCACACGATCAGTGTAATTTTAACCTATTACACCCATTAATAACTATTTTTATCAGGTTAACAATAATGAATGTTTATCATAGAGATTTACCTTTTAGCTATCTTATGAGTGAGATGATTGTATAGTATATTTTGCATTGTCAGTGCATAGAATTTTAACTTCGAACTTAAAACTAATATGATCAATAATGCATTGTTTGTGATGGGCAAGTAGGTTTTGGAGACCCACTGAGATTCTGCTGTGGATGGTACAACAATGGTTCTGAAGTTGCATGTGGGCAGACAGCTATAGTGAATGGCACAGAGTATGGGAAGGCATGTAGTAATCCCACAAAGTACATTAGCTGGGATGGGATACACTACACAGATGCTGCAAATGTTTGGTTAGCCAAGTCAATTCTCAATGGCTCTTTCTCAGACCCTCCAGTTCCTATTGAACAATCCTGCAGTCACTTATCCACCAGAGTTTAACAAGATGTGCTTTATACCTTTCCAAGATTATTACTGTGATATATATAGAGCTGAATATAGTATATTTGTCTACCACTGAGAAACCAATAGGAACTTCTCAATTTTTTACTTTAATGTATGGTCACTTTTATATGTTATCTGCTACTCCATTGTCTTAGTTGACATATAAGAAAAATGAGTACATGGGACATGATAAAGTTGTTCTTTAATTAGTAATACAACAACTGTAATGCCTCAATCTCAAGCAAACTAATAAGTCACACCCCTGATTGCTACCTCCCACCGGCACAAGTACCTGTGTACTCTGCTCGCTAAGGCTGGACAGCTCACTCAATCACTTCTAGCAAAATTGTGAAAGAAACTTGAAAACAAAAGCTGATTTTCCAAGTGCCAACAAGTCTACAGCTTTCTACTTCAACTGATAACACCGAGATGCACAATGTCATAATCAACTATAAGGTTAATTTCAGTAAGAAGTTCATTGTCATTCGTTCAATGTAAGGAGAAAGGACATGTTCCCTTTTCTCCAGAACTCACATCAGTATACACTCAAGACTTAGAGCTATTCATAATTTAGAGGAAAAGGTTTCCAGGAAAAGAAGAAAGGAAATCTTGAACTTCAATGTAACTCCCTCTCTGCACAATATATATACTAAACTACTCTACCTCGACCAATTTTAGAATCTATACACATCCTAAAAGTTTCAACTTTTTTAACCACTTGGTGGTTGAAGGACTATTGGAGCATGCTTCACATATGAAAGGTGAGTTGCTAGTATTATGCATTATGCAATCAAACTCATTTTCTTGTTTTGGTTTCTATTGCAGGTGACACTTGTGAACCGCTGCCACCGCTACCGCCACCACCAAGAGCTGCTGCAGCAGACTCCACATGAGTGAGAAGATATTCATAGATCTTTTTTCTTATCCTATCAATGGTCTCAGAAGCAATTTGGGGACTTTCATCATCCTTGCTAGAGGAAATCTCATCTAACCAGTCGTTCACACTCTTCAGCTGGGATAACATGCCGGCTATTTGACCATTATCTGATAAAGCTGAGGCATCCACATCAGCATCTAAGAACCTTTCTACAAATCCTAAGAACCAGTCTTGGGATGCTACTCGTAACATCTCGGCTAAGTCAACAGCCTCTTCAAGGCCGTCTCCTCTGACCCAATCTGCTGGAGGGGGAGATTTTGGCTTCTGATTAGCTGCTACCCCATCTGTTAATCGCCGTTGAGATCCTGATGACTGAATCTTAGAACTCATCGTCGGGCGGGGTTTCGCTTGAGGTTTTGCAAGTGAATTTTTGGTTGAGTTGTCAAGGACTAGCACAGGTTGATTGAGAGCAATAGTCTTCGGGCTTGGTGAGGGAGCTGAAGGGGCAATAGGAGTTGAAGTTGCTTTTTTGCTATACACTGAGAATGATGACAGATTGGTAGCCAACGCAGCATTGACCCATAGAGTTGCTTGCTTCCGTTTTTCTGATACAGCTTTAAGTGCTTCTTCAGATGGGTTTTCTTCCTGATCTGATTCTGAACCAGCAGCCGATATGGTCTTGGATAAAGCATCACCAACAAGGTGCACATTCTTCAAACTTGCATGCAGCGCCAAGAATTGCTCAACAGCAGGCTGTGCGTTATCTTCCTTTGCCGAGGAGCTCAACTCAGAATATGTGCTGAACAATTGAAAATAAACAATCAGCAGTTGTTAGTTTGGGTAATAAAATATAACTTCAGTTGGTGCTCTGATGAACAAACAAACTGTAGAGATACCACTGTTTGAAGGTTTATAATAAATCCTAAACTGAACCATGGTCGGGGGACTCTGAAAGATGAATATCCTAAGTTTATTTTACTAGCCAACAATAGAGACTCCAATGTGGCACAATATTGGCAGGTTAACTCATGGGAATGGCAGTTCAGAAGGGATATCCAGGATTCGGAGCTAAATGACCTGCCGGGATTGCTTGCAAATATATCAGATTTAATGGTCAACTCTCAGGTTAGTAGGGGGAGGACCCAAAGATAGAACCTACAAGATTGAAAGAGGATATGGCGAATCTATAGTCCAACAGGAACTGATTGACAGATTGACACGTAAGCTTATAGGAAAGCAGAACTCCCCATGTAAGTAATTAATTTCATCTGGACAATATTGTATGATGGCTGTCTTACTCAAGACAACCTTAGCAGAAGAAGCATTAAGACAGTGAATAGATGTATATGTGCCAGGAGGAATCTGAAAGTGAGAGCTCTGTTTCTTCAGTGTACCGCAGCAGCTGACTTTTGGAGTATGTTTCTATCAGTTTTTGGACTTCAGTGGGTCATGCCTTATAGTATTAGGATGCTAATGAGCGCTGGTGTTCATGAAGAGTTGGGAAATCCATCCAAAAAAAATTGGCAAATGGTGTCTGCTTCTATATTTGGTGCATCTGGTGTGGGAGGAATCATAGGTGCTTAGATGGGATTTCAACTCCTAATCACACCCTTAAAGCTAAATGTTTGATCAATTTATTTAGTTGGTTCAATAGGCTCCTGTAACTAATATTGATTTATTTATTTTTTGGTTTGTGTATGCTCCTTGGTTGTTCAGTAAGATTTTGATGAGCAGATACTCTACTGTTGTGTATTTTTGTCATGCATCTTCCTGATGTCTTTTAATGAGATTCTCTTCATAAAAAGAATAAAAATAAAAGGAAGAACATGGCCCACTATTTGCATAGGATGGCAAAGTAATCCTCATTACCATACACAATTTCGATTTAACTTGCTAATCAGTCTACCAAGAATAATTAGAAACATGACTAGAATATTCTCCGGAATAGTTCTTTTCTTCTTCTTTTTTTCTCTCGATGAAATAAAAAAATTTCATCCAAAAGCATCAGGAGATGCAGAGCAACCTGCAACTAGGTGTGGCCTAGTGGTCTAAGTAGTAGTTGAGGACCACGACATCTCATGTTCAAATCCCAAAGAAAGACCAAAAAACACTAGATGATTTCCTTCCGTCTGTCAAGCTTTGATAGACTGAGTTACCGGGTACCTATTGCTAGCCGACAAGTAGTCTGTGAAATTAATTGCATGAATGGACACCACAATATACAAAAAAAAAAAAAAAAGATAATGCAGAGCAACCAGCGCAACTACCTCACATCCAGCTGAAACCTATCCCCTTCCTGGCACTTCTGTTGGAAACCCAACATTATTTGCTGGAAGGGCCCATTGGTTGCTAGTAGGGAGTATTCCTTCCTTTTTGTTAAATAGTAGTAACTTAAAAAGGTTTGGTCAGTAATTTATAGGTGGAAACTGGGGCCGGCTGGATTGCATTCTTCCCTCCCTTCTTTCACCCTCTTTTCATTAATTCCGGTTGGAAATAAAATCTTCTCAACAAGTTTATCACAAAAAGTCCAAGATGACTCAGTCAACAAGGCCATAGCAAATGCCCACAGCAATGCTAAGTGATGGTGGATTCCTTCTAATTTTGGAAAACAGATATTTACTCTGATGATAAAAAAAAAATTCAAGGGCATGAAAATCAAATCATATTTATCCTGTATTGTTTTCCTTCGAATCTATCCATGTCAGAATTCAAGAACCTTGATTGAGAAATGCAATTGCTAGCATGAAACAAAAAATTTATAGATATCAACTCCAACTTTTACCAACATGTGAAATGGAAATTGAAGCCACAAAGATGAAACCAGAAAACATTGCTGAAAATTGCATGGGAAAAGATATGTGGGTGGTCACTTTTCTCATTCAATAAGAAGAAAACTTTGTTATCCATACAAGTAAACCATTAGGCTTCATTATATGATAGACTAAATACAGTGAATCACATTTCAATGGGCTGTCGTGTGAGGGAAGATAACATGCTAAACTTACCCAACTAATTTGAGGGGTAAACAAAATTCTATGTGAACAGACTCTGAATTACATAAGCAAGGTCAGAAAAGTTTCTCTCTCAGGAAGTCATCCTTGACAGTTCTGAAGGAAGAATTAACAGATCATCAACAACTAACCTAATGTAATCCCACACGGGGTCCTTTGTGGAATAGAGAGGTCCTTTTCATAATCCTCCACTCAAAAGAAATTAAGAATTCAAGCACAACTCCAAGAAAATAAGACGGCAAAAAAAAAATAATAGAGAGCAAATGAACAGATGGTTCCAAAATACCATACCATATACTATATTATAAGTGGAAAGCTCCTAAATCCAAAGTTGAATTACCAAAATGTCCATCAAAAGTTGATAGACTATTTTACTCCTCAATCAAATACTATTCCTCCATTAATATTGTACAAAATGTAAATATACACTTTAATGATATTATTAAGCTATTGAACATCTGTTTATGTATTAATGCATATGGATATGGGAATTAAAGTCAGAAGCATTGTTTCTTGCCATCTTGAATGATATATTAATTACTCATTTATTAAGATACAAAACATCTTTTCATATAAAGGACATACTATCCTTCTTTGAGCACAAGTTGGATTTTATTGTAATTTTACTTCCATTTATTCTTCTTTGATATTTTTCAAATTTAAACAAAACATCCTACTTTTGAATACTTGAGGCGAAGATAGATATATTTATTGTGTTTCCTTGCAGGTTGTGTGTATATATGTATATTCTTCTTCAACATATTCATATCACTAAGGGTTAGATTACCTTAATTAGCTTCACATATTTTTTGCTTGATGGAAAATGCACCCTCTTGCTGTTGTGAGTTGTGACTTTATTTAATGAATGAAATGTAAATGGTAAAATTAATAATGATAAGGAGAGAACGTGCAAAGAAAGTTTTAGAGACTACTATTACTAAATAAGGGCAAAGAGGAGTCTAGCCCCTGCCTTTCCCATACGAAGCGCAACAATACTCGGCGACCTACGATTCTTCTACCCTAATTTTCAACTTTCATAACTTCCTATCAAGGGTCATGTCCCCAATAAGTAGAAGTTATGCCATTTCTCATCTAATCACCTCCCTCATGTTCCTCTTTGACCTACCTCTATCCCTCCTAACTTCTATTGTGCCCAAACCATGCTGAAGTACTGAGAAGTGAAGGAAGCATCAGCACATTAACTTTTTTTTTAGGTGGGTAACAGCAAAACTGAGACCAAATTAGCGTATTAAAGAATCAGTTCTAAGGTAGAATTTCGTTCACCTAACCTAATCAACCCTCCTAACCTTTTCAATTGGCATGTGGGGTCTTATCTGCAAACATATGCGGGCTCATCCAGTTGCGTGCCAATTGTCCTGCTTAGAGTTGATATCTTAAACTGGAGGATTGAAGTCGTGCATATGAACTGAAGCTATGACCTATTCCCAAAGGAGTAAGGTTGCTGAATAGATGAAGAATAAGCTAATTAGGGGATTTGCAGCTGTAGTCGTCTACTCATAATCAGATCCGTTTGTCCATATTTCGATAAAAAGTATCTCTATCCGACAGTCCCTTTTGGCAACTAGCCCCTCACCTATGAGGTATGTGACAAAACTGTTCATTTGTTTTATTTTAGGCAAAATGGAAAATAAGAAATTGACATAGAACTACTATTACCCAAAAGAGGGTATCAGTTAACCCAAGCTGTTATCTTAACAGTGGTACAGCTAAGCACCCAACAGTACCCACAATGGGCAACTAAACACAGCATCATGATAATAAGATGATCAAGATTTTAATGCTCATAGTCCCATTCAATTGCTGGTGCAAATGCCACATCAAAATTGCATATCCATATCATATGACGGCCTCAGGCTCAAGATTCTTTCAGTTACTCAACATATAGTCATTCAAACGGTATGATGCACAAAATTGCAAACTTAATCCAACATCATGGAAGTAACCCCTAATCATTTTTTTCCATTAAGTTGTCCCAAAAAGATTTTTCCCATTCTATAACCTCTCTTGGGCCACTCAAGATAGTGTTACGTTGATGAGAAAAGAAATGTCCAATATAGTGGTACTTTTCACCCATGAGCTCATGCAAAGAAAGATTAGAAGAGTCTGAAGAGGCCAGCCAAACAATGACATACACTAAATTGTTCGCAACCAATTGCACAGCATATAGCCACATGTGCAACCATATATGATATAGCCTGAATCTTTCTCATTGGCTCCAACATTACAAAATTTAGGAGTACTAGATATGCAGCCTAACTCTTTTGATTAGTTTTTTGGTGCACCCACGAGGTCCCTGATCTTGTAGATTGTCTTTGTGGAGAACCATTTTTAGGTTTATACAACTTGTATACGGGGTTTTCTCCCTCACAACATTAATAAATATTACCTTATTAATCCACACACACACACACACGAAGCCTAGCTCACGTGTCTTAACCTAAGTTGTGCGGACTCTTCATTTTCAATGCCACACCCATGTCAAATTCTCCAAAATACACTTTTGAAGAATCTGACACACACCTGTTGCCAATTTTTGAAGAGTCTTAACTTGAAGCAAATAAACTGATTTCAGCACTAAAAATTCACCTTTACTATGCCATTCAAAAAGAAGAAGTACCTTAAATTCTCCAAAAAAGGGGAAAAAAGAAGCAGGACTACCTTAGACATCTGAGTAAGCTTTCAGTAGCCGAAGCCACCTGCATAGCCTCAATGGCTGCTATCTGTGCGGCATCTCTGTGCTTCATGACTTCCTATAACATGAAATGGTATTTTTCAGAGATCAAATAAATAGTCAAATCTCCGATAACACAATTTTAATAAAATGAGAAAAGTAACAGTATGATAATGCACTTTAATGATCCAATAAGAAAAACTTCCATAGCAAATACATGGGCTACACATGCCGACTCAAAATAAAAACCTTTAAACTATAGGACCACCAAGTGACTAGAAAAAGTGGGAAAACAGAAAATGCTTTTCAGAAATCTGTAACTAAAGAGTAAAGATACTAGGCAAACTTGACGCTGAGACCATATCATATAAACATGACAAAAACTGCATTAACATGGTTAGAACTGTCTTTAATGCAACAGAAACCTCTGGGTGAGAAATGGTTGTAGATGTAATATACATAATGTTTAAGGAGTGAACGGAGAACCCATCAAGCTGTAAAGAATGCAAGCACTTCAAAACAGCATACCTTTCCAATCTTTGTGAGCGAAGATGGGAGTGAAGACCAGGCAACATTACCATCTGCTAAAATTCTATTACTGACAGCAACTTTGACCAAGTCTTGTAAGCCATTATTGACCTCCCCGGGAAGCTTTCTTCCCTTGGATGTTTTCTGCTTACTTGATTTATCAGCATCAACAGGCTCTCCATTTGTAGAAGGCTTCTTTAAGGATGTATGTGTCTTATTTTCCTCTTTGAATGATTTTGCAAGTATAGCACGGTTATCTTCTTTACTAGTCAATTTTTCACTAGTTGATTTTCTTGGAACCTGCCATCAAAGCATTCAAATAATGAGTATCAAAGTCTATTTAATACAACAAATGTCAAATAATTATGACACTTTAAGGTGCTGTGCTGCTTCCAGAAAACTATCCTGCAAAAGCATTGATCAAATTTCACTTCAAAATGTTAAAAACCAATCATAGACTATGTCCCGAATCACAAAAGGAAATGTGGATATACATTTTAATCAGTTTAAACCAATACCCAAACCATCAGAAACTTTATACAACAAGGTAGGGAGGAAAAAGCAAATACTTACAGAAGTGCTCCTTGGTTCAGGTTTCAAATCATGCTTGTTGACCCTCAATCTGGGACTCTCTCTACTCTTCAAATCCATATTCCCTTCCCAGCTCTTCCTCAAGGCCTTAGGCTCCAATTCAAGCCCTTGAAGATAATTCTTCAATGGATTCCCGCCCAGCACTCTCTTCGGTGTTGTACTTGCCCCACGAACAGAACTTGACTTCTCCAATCCAGGTTTAGCTGTTGCTTTCTCCAATCGTTCCAAGCCCTTAACCTTTGCTTGTTGCTTAACCCCATTCGAAAACTTCTCAAAAGAAGTCGGTAATGAATAACAACTTGTAGGAGATGTGGGTATTGATTTTGAACTAGAAGATTTTACTCTCACTAGAGATTCCTTCTTCTCCACTACATTTAAAGCTAACTTCGACAAGTGAGACTTCGACCAAGTCAAAGTAGGCTTCTTCTTTTCCACTTTTTCCTCTTTGGCACCACCATTTGATCTAGCAACTGCAGATTTATTGTCTTTCACACCCACATGACTATTGCCAAACGCTTTTGAGGGAGACTTAGTTTTATCTCGTGATTTTGAACCAGGAGACAGATTACCATTGTTATTGAGGAAGCCTAAAGAATGAGTAGCTACTATATCTTCAGGAGTTCCAACACAAGGGTGTCGGCCAGGGACGGGCCTAACCCCCCTAAGGATAGGCACAGGTGAGGCAGCTTCAAGCCTCTCAACATGAATGAACTGACCCAATTGAATCTTATCACTAAGAATAAGATCATCATGTTCATCAGGCAAAGATACATAAGTGGCATGAGAAGAATCTGATACCTTTAGATAGAACCCTTGGTTGGGAAAGAGCTCCCCACCTGCTAATGCTGGCACAATGCTAACCACTTGCAACAGAGATGACCTATGCTCACCTGCAACTTTCACATCTGTGTTCATATGCTGAAGAAGCTTCAATAGAACACCAGGTACCAAAGTAGCCATGCCCCAAATCTTCAATTAGCATAACCAGAAAAAGATACCAGATTGAATAACTTCAAGACTTCCCAAAGGGAATCTAGCAAAAGGGTGGGGAGAAGGAGACTTCCCCCCAAATTTTGAGAAGAAAGATTCAGCTAACAATTTTCACACCCACATGGAAGAAGTTGGTTCTTCAACAAGAGTTCAATAGAAACGAAAATCCCACAAAACCACTCAAACAGATCAAATCTTTGCTACCAATAATAGTCAATAAAATAGAGAGGATACTGCCAATGAGATTCAAAGCCAAAGCACCTTTCCTTAATCCAACAAAAGCATCCAACTTTCAGTGATTCAAGAACTTGATGCCCTTAGTAGTCAAGAGAAAGAGAAAGCGAGAAACCCCAAAAATGAATCAAGAAGAGGAAGGAACAAAATGGGGGTTTGGCATTTATACATTTATTATGAGCAAAATGTATGTTAAAAACAAAGTGATAAAATAGTAGCGTAGTCCATAAATATATATTGATGTATTCTTGTATAGAAAGATTAGAGCTGAGGAAAAGGGTGAAGGGTTAGCATTGATTGCTCAGTACAAAGTAGTCATATGGGTAAAAAAGGCAACTTTTGAAGGCCATTTTCTTGATTAATTAAGTGTGAAAGATAAGGAGAGAGAAGGAGAAAACTTGAGAAGTGTCCAAACTGAAAGTGGGCTTCTGAATCTGAACTGGAGGTCCTCAAAATGGGGTCTTTCTTAAAAGATTGATATAAGGGAAACAGAACAACAATTTATGCCAGAGCTGAAGAAATCATCATTCATCACATGATTGATTCATTCCAACTATTCAAATTGGTCATGTAACAGTTCCTCATACTAAATTCATTAAATATAAAAATAAAAATGAGTACAAAATTAGAACCATTTTGTAAGTTTTATCCATTGATAATGTTTCCTCTCTTTTTTTTTTCACTTCCAAAGAATTATACTTTCTGTTGGGATAGGTTTGTTTTTTCAGAGAATATGACAGAACCCAAAAAATTGGAGCTAATGAGAATCTTCTTTTCTTAAAAACAAACAAAACAAAACTGTTTCATCAATTTTTACTTCTTCTTTTTTCCTTAAAGATGTGTTTGGTATCATGAAAAATATTTTACTAGCGTGAAATGTTATTTATGGAATTTATTCTTTCCTGCTTTAAACAATCAAGCATAGGAATAATTTCTAAAAATATTTTCATCCCCATTAACACAATGATCAATTAATGGGCCTAAATATATTTGAATAATTAAAATTCATAATTATTAATATGCTATCCATTCAAAGTCTCTGTAAATTTGACATTGCAGCGCTATTTCAATTACTTTTATCGCTAATTATCGTAGTTCACCATTAAAGACCAGCTACCACCCACACATCTCAATTATAACCACCACTAATTATCACACACTAATCACGATTTATAATTAGTCATCACTATCAATCATAATTATTGATGGTAATCACTATCATTAGCCATCACCATGTATTATGAGTTATCACTTGTATACTTCCATTAGTTACTCTCTTTGTTCAATAATAGTTGTCCATCATTGACTTGACACAGAGATTAAGAACAAGTAAATGACAGGGATAATTTTACTAAATCACTCCCTGAATATAATAAATATTGAAAAATGTAATAGGGAAGTGACTATAATCAATAATGCATAATTTTTTTTCCTCATTTCATAAAATGAGTAAATATTATTGGAAATTTATTTTTAATATAATGAACAAGTAAAAATGAAAAGGAGGAAGTATAACCATGATGATTATTATTATTAGTCTTTCTTTCTGTTTCCTTTTATTTTTCTTTTCTTTTTCTATATCTAGTTTATTCTGCTTATAAATTTTTTAGACGAGGATTCCCAGGAAATAACTTTCTTACCTCTATCCTCCGCAGATCCTATTTGTGGGATTTCACTGGATATATCGTAATTGTTGTTACACTAGTATTTATTATTATTTATAAAATAGTCAAAATATAGGCAAGTTTGTTTTTATCCAAAGACATCACTTTCATTGAAGAAAAATTATTACAAACAGATGTTTCATGCAATTATAAATAAAAGAAATAATGGGGGTGGGTTGGTGATTGGTTGATTGTATGGCAAATGGGTGCATGTGCTAAGGTTATGGCATTGTCGGTTTATAGAACTGTTTTCAGTAGTTGGAGATTCCAAAGCACTTACCTAATTAGCTGGACCTTCTCTATTCTATATATAATTAAAAAAATATATATTATCATTCTCTAATTAATTTCCCTTTTGTATTTTAAATTCTACAATTAAAAAAATAAAATAAGAATGGCTTTAAATGTTCAATTCTCTAACTAGCAATGTAAAATAGAGATCTTGAACTAAAACTAATATGGAGTTCGAGTTCTCTTGGGTACGAAATTTTCTTTATTAAGAAACAGTATTCTGCCTAATATGAGATTTCTCAAAGTGAATACAGATTTAATCAGACTTTAATTTGAATATGGTAGACCGATTGAAAAATAGAAAAAATTAAGCAACTGACACTCTGGTTCATTTGTTCTTTTTCTAAATTTATCAAAATTATTAAATTATATTAAAAATTTTGGGTTGCGTGTACGCCTACAAGTGGTGGGGGAGAGGAAAATGGAAAAAAGGTTGGATATTTTAGACTCTTTAGTTGGACTTAAATTTTGTACCCACGTGGTGCAAGGTGGAAAATGAGTTTTAAAAATGTATGCGTATTAGGTAAAAGAAAAATAAATAAATAAAAATTCTATCGTATCTCGTCGCATCAAATTCGCCTAATAGGAATTATTTTTTTTATGTAATTTGGAGTTATTGCATATATTTCAAAAAACATTTGATATTCATTTAAGTGAAATACTATGAGAAACTTGGGATGGAGGTAAGGTGCATCGATTAGTGGAGAGAAGAAATAATTATTGTGGAAATTCATACACATTTTCTTGATTTTTAAAAAAAACTAAATTTATATAAAAAAATATTTTTAAATTTTTTTTACCATACCAAACTTACCTTTAAAAAGAATTCCATGCCTTCATTGGGTTATAATGTAAATTAAATGTTAAAGTACATATCTTTTAATGTACTTCTTGAATGGCATGGGCAATATTTATCTACAAATCTACCCTAATTCTTTAGCCATGTGTGTGTTAGCTATATTTCTATAGGGTAGGTATATGGTCTCTATTGCATCAACATAAAAAAAATGAATTGTAATATTTAATTTTGTACTTGTGTAGAAAAAGGTAAAGAACCCAAGGTTAGTTATAGTAGTTAACTACAAAATGTGCATTCATTTTTTCTTATACAGAGGTCGCGCGTCTGAGTCTATTTCACATGGATGCATGAATCATGATAATTTTCATTTAGCATCCACTAAAATTTAAACATATGAAAAGAAATCATCTAACTTACGGCTAAATTTTAATGTCACCTTCTCAATTCTGAAACTAAACGCAACATATGACACTTGCTTGTGATTAGCAGATCATGACATTAGTTGATGTCCAATAATTTTCACTCATTTAATTAAATGGCTATATAAATCATGTTGTTTAAGTGCACAAGAAATGTCTTATAGATAGCATTGAATACTTGTAGCTAATAAAGAAATGTGGAGAGGACCACAAACATTGAAGGGTTTGGAGTTTATCCAAACAAGTCTTAACTACGTACTCTTTTTTAAACTAGACATTACCTAATGAAATTAATTGTATACTTTATATATAGTATATGTAATTAGTGACTTTTTTTATACTCATACGTACAATTGAAGATATTACTGATCAATCAAGTGATGGAAGGTTTTAGGTTCGAAACTTTTTTCAATTGAATTTATTGCGTAGAATTTGCCTAATACAATATATCTTTCCTTATATTTAGTATATGCTTACATAAAAAAGTAACGACTATAAATTATCTTGTGAATCGAAAAAAGAATAAAATTGAAGGACCATTAGTGAATTTAATGGTTTGACCAAAGAAGAAAGAACTTTTTATTTGTTGATATAAATTAAAGAAGATGTTTGCAATATAATTGTTAAGAATTAATAATGATCACATGCACTTTTTTGACTTTTTCATTGTACCTTAATTAATGTTTGGAAAGAATGTCATATGCATAGCTTAATTAGTTGCCTTATAGCAAAAGTTTTTGCATGTTTAATAAAAGCATTTTACTCCTTATATATATTTAAATGAATATATATGGGACCATACGTTGTTTTAATATGTATTTGAAACTTACTACAAAATGTGAAGCTAGACATTTACTCTAGTATTTATGATAAGTACATCGTACAAAATATTTATTCACGCTGCGTATGAAGAAAATCTTGTTGAAAGTAATGGCGGAGTCAAAATTGTCATTGAGGGGGTTCAGAGTTCAAGGGAGTACACATGACATCTACTATATACATATAAAAAAATTATTTTAATCATATATAAAGAGTATAATTTTTCATCGAAGGAAGTTCGGATGAACCCCTTGACAAAAGGGTAGCTCCGCTCCTGCAGGTTGGAAGTGCCACCTCGGAATGGGTCCTACAATATACGATCCCGATTTAGTCAGGATTCTAATGTATGCTCTGCATAACATCATCAGGTGAGAAACGAAAAAAAAATCCAAAAATATGAAATTTAAACAAAACCTAATTAGACATAAATTAGATAAACTATCAAGAATTTAATGTTATACAATTCTAACAAACTAATCTTGATTTAATTTCAATATTTGTGTAGTATAAAAATAATATTTTTTTCTTTCAACATTTATAATTAATCTGCTAGAATTAATAAGTTATTGAATCGTAACAAAAATCATACATTGTTGTGTAGATAGATAAGGGATACTGAGATTGATGATGTCATAAATCATAATAAAGACGTAGTTGCAATAAAATTAAATTAAAATAATTTGGTAATGATTTAAAATTTTAAATACTTACAAATTTTGTTGTCAAATCAGTGTGTTGTTAATCTGTTACTGTCAAAGGAAATTGACCAAGTTGTACAATAAGGCCATATTATTATTATTATTATTATTATTTTGGCTAAGCAGTTACGTCATATTATTTTATTATTGTATATAAACCGTTACGTAAAGAAAAAAAAGAATATATTTTGTTTCTCACGTATCTCCAAAAATATTTAGCTCCTAATTTTATTCAAGAAAGCAATTACTAATTTTTAACATTTAGCTTTGGTGGTTAATTAGTCCTTATCTATCTATTTATTGTGATTTGATACCAACTTATCACGATCTGATTTCTCTACTATGATGGCATCTATCATAACCCGTCAATAGGTAAGCCCATCCATAATCCAGAACTATAAGTAATGCATATGTGAGCGAAAAACTAGCTTAATACTGCAATCAATATAGAAGGGCTTTGAATGGATTATGAACTTTGTCGCTACTTGACCATTAATCTTTGAGTTGTACTAATTTTTTTGTGTTCTTTTATCACCGTAAAAAAGATGATAAACAAATTCAATCCTAAGTTCCCTTCAACCCAGAACGCTAAAGAATGGGTATGTGGGGGGAAAACTAACAGAATCAACATGCAAGAGACAATATAGAAAAGTAAAAGCACGACGTGAATTGAAAATATACATAAAAATCCCTCCCAGAATTTGAAAGTCAGTAGTATAAACTGCTACAACAAAATGAAGAGTACAAGTTATCTCAACAGTGGACCAAAAATAAATACCCAACACTAGCTAGTCTCAAAATATATAAAAGACGAGCCATCGAACTAAAGTTGACAGAAATAATCCAGAAACGCCAAATGCTCACCTTGAACAATGATGACTCATATATGACTATATGTAGTCCATCCAATTTTATTTGAAACTAACAAATTTTTATGTATTATCAATTTTCTAAAATCTAAATTATTTGGACTAATAATTCATGTATTTGGACGTATTAATTAATTTATTCTTCTCTTCTTCACCTTATTAAAAAAAAATGATTGAAATATCTTGACGCGCTTCAAAATATAAGATAAAGTACTAAATTTGAGTCCTTTTTATAATTTAGTGTACTAAAAAAACTTTTTTGGTTCACCTAATTATGGTGGACCCTAGGGATTAGAAACCATTTAGCTTAATGCCGACAGGTGGAGTTGATATTTTACCTGCTTAAAAAGATGTTTAACCCATAATTTATTTTGTTAGTCAAAATAAAGAATAAAGTACGTAGTGAAATAATTAATTAAATTTAAGAAGTGGTTGTACCAATGATTAGCGTAAAGTTAGTTAAGATTTAAACATGAAGCTTCTTCTTCTTTTGCCTTTACTAATTATGATTAGTAGCATATCTCAAAGCTAAAAAGGTTCATGTATTTGGTAAGAAATTAAGTAAAGCAAGAATCTTATTCATGTTAACGACGTGGTTTCTTTTTTTTTTTTTTAAAAAAAAAAAAACTTTAGTAGTTTATACATTTAATTGAATAAAAAAAATTAAAAAAAGGTTTACAGGATCAATGCAATTTTTCACCTATTATATCAAGTTAATTACTATTATTTTTACTAGGTCATCAGTTAATGCTTTATCATAAAAATTTACATATAATTATTAAAAAAATAATCTAACTATATATGCATACATTTATATTATAATTAATGCATAGAATTTAAATTTTATGTATAAATATTTTTTTTTAAAAAAAAAATCCTGGTTGGTTGATGAAAAGATTTTGAAAATAATATTTTTTAGAAAAATATTATTTTTCTAAAATTAGGATAATGATTCATGATCATATGAGTAGTGAAAACAATTTTGTATATCAGATTCCATGTTGATGTCTTCTCCACTCTCATTTGCAACAAATTTTAATGCAATGAAAAATAAATTAAAGTTACAAATAATATATGAAGAATCGGAATTTTATTAATAAGCATGTGAGTACATTTGTTTCTCCCTTGATTCTTCTCTGCAATACACGCTGACTGATTCTCTTGTAAAGTTCTACAAAATTTTGATGTCTACGCCTACAACATCCCTACCGTACCCTTACGTATTGTACCTCCGACAACACCTTCTAACCACCCCACCTCTCCCTATCCCGTCATATTCCCCCTCAATAATATTTGTCTAGATTAGATATGCATTATATCTTTTTTTTTTTACTTATAAAAAATTAAATCATAAATAAGAAAACAATTATTTTTTTTAATTTTCCTTCATTCCAAACATGCCCTAAATCTTAATACATCTCTAGTGTGCATCATGTGTGCTTTATTTTTAGATGACATTATTGTAAAAAATATTCCCTTCTAATTCCACTTTTAAGAACATGGATTATTCTAAATTTTCAACTCTATCTAGAAACACATATGACTATTGCTAGAGTTATGAACTTGATTCAAAAGAGAAATTTAACTTCTTGAACAATATTTTTTTTAAATGGAGTTGATTCTTTATTGAGTGACTACAACAACAATATATTCAGTGGAATCCTACAAGTAAAATTTGAGAAAGATAGAATGTACGCAGACTTTACTATTTTCAAAAAAATTATATTGGCATATTTTTGAGACTAGAAATGTAAATGTTGGTCCTCATGTAACCTCAACAAATAACATTTAAGTTGGTTAATATTTATGATAATGACATGTAATAAAGAAACTTGGACCCTCATATCATAAATGCTCATACAAAAGGGGTGACATATATAATTTGCACCGACTACTATGCTACCTAGCTATTTTTTGTCATTATTTTAGCTTCAAAAAGTTTACCAATTTCTCTTGGCGTAGATTTACTTGTTAAAAAATCTATAAGGATATTATTATAATAGATAACTCTTTTATAACGTTCAATAATATCTGAGCTTATTAATTTAATTTTATTCATCTGAATGATCTGTTATTTCTGTAGTTCAACAATAGTGTAGAAATCAAAATATCTGAATTTATTGTGATCCTGAATTTAATTCCCTCACTGTATTCGAGATTGTAGATTATTTTCTCCAAAGATAAGACAGAGAAACTATTACAAAAGTAGTGGTACCTCAAACTCTTGTAATTTCAACGAACGCAAAAATCATCAAGAGATTCACACGTAGACTCAATTTTGTATGTAAGAAAATGTATGCAGAAGAAGAGAAAATTCGACGTCTGGAAAATGAAGAATCTCTCTATTTATAGCAAAAAATGGGTTGCAATTTGCGAACTCACCTGTTCAAAACAATCTCAACTGTTTAGAAAAAGCATAACATTTTTTGGGAATGACATGTCTGAAAGGAACAGGTCCTTTCCAAAATCGGGTACGAAATATATTAATAAATAATTCACAAATTAATTTAATTAATTAATAATTTACAAATTAATTAATCATTCAATGAATAAATTCATAATTACTATCAGAAAAAGAAATCTAATGAGATTGATTAAATAAATCTTGTCTAAAAAATTTTTCAATCAAATCATTTGCCAAAGTCGAGCAATGACGACGGTAGCATAAGAGGTTCCCTTTAATTAACCATTTAAGAGTTAAAAGAAGTGTTTCCTAATATTGGAACAAAGTATTTCTTCTATTCTACCGGAGAAAGCTCTCTTCATTTTTCCTTTACTTAGTTCCCCCCATATTTTCTATTCCTCCCAATTTTTATTTCCCAATTCACACCTTACTTAAATCCAACAGAATTGATCTCAATTCAAGAAGAAAATTGATAATAAATATAAAATCAATAAAATTTCATATTATTCAATAAACAAAATAAATTGCTTTATTCAATTAAAGAAAATAGTACTAGTAAAATAGAAGGACAAAGAAAGTTGCTATCTTTTTTTTTCATAATAGTTTTATTTTCTTGGGATTTAAGATAATGTATGATCAAAGAAAGATCACTTATAGTGAAGATGAATAATTGAGTATTTAATTTTATCTGTGGATAGTGACTTAGTTCATTATTTTGATATTTGCTTTCCAATAAATTAAAATTAAATTTAGAAAACATTTATATATTCTTTCACTATTTTGAAGAAAATGGATACTTACTGTACTTCCATCTATTTTCTGTATGTCCTCTTGTAATTAATGAGTTATGATAGAATTATTGAGATATTTTATATTTTCAATTAAATTTTTTAAATTAATATGAATTACGATAGAATACTTAAAAAAATTTCATCTTTTATTAAAAATTTTGAATCCGAACCCTTCAAAATAAAAATACCTATGAGAACCAATTTGAATTGTCAGGAAAGAAAATTTAGTAGTAAATTCATAGGGCCCCAAAAAATGACTTTGCTTATATAATAAATATAAAGTTGGAAAGCAACCGATCATCCTTCATTTATTGGAATAATCGATGAAATGCTCTTTTTTCAATGGACACTATTTTTAGAGCCTCAAAAATCACCTTTTGTTTGTGTAAAATAGACACCAAGATTATTTATTATTAAATTTATAAGATAGTTTGATACGAAAATTTCCCACCCAAAAATTATCTTCGATGTAAATATATGATATACAAGTAAATGGAAGCTTAAAGTAGTAGCACTACTAATTAAAACTATATATCAAAAATAGGAATTCACATTGAGTAGGTTCCATTATTAACTTACGCTCATTGATGAGATGTCGATATAGAGAAAAAAGTTATATCCTTTGTCATTTCCTTCTTCGGATCACTTAAAAGTAATAAAGAGATACATAAATTTTGCGGATCAATGAGAACATACAAATAAATATGTTGTTAGATGGTTTCCACGTTCACCTTACATATACTTCCTCTGTCCTACTTTAGTTGTTATATTTTTTATTTTTAAAGTCAAACTATATAGACTTTGATTAACATTTTAAAATATATTTCTTCCCTAATCATATTGATATGAAAAAAATTGCAATCAATAATCATTTTCTTATAGTTTTTGAATATCTAAATTTTAATATTAAATTAAGTTCATCTAATTCACTTTAAAGTTAGTCAATCTGACTTTCGAAAAGCGCAACATGACAACTAAAATGAGACAAAGAGAATATTATCTTTTTTTGGTTAAAACAAAAAACTCACTCTCGGCCAGACTCGAAGCAGAAGATAGAACATAATATCCCTTATTGGTTCTATTTATGTCTAAGAAAGTAACAAACCTAAATGCATTGAATCACCATGAGTAACTATAGTACTATGGGGACATAACTTAAACATGAATGATCACTTCAAACATGATTTGGCTTATGGTCATTGTCTTGATGTTGATGCTTCATTTTAGAAATTCATATTTCTATTGTGATTATGATTGATGCCCTTTCTTCGACAAAGACTTCTATGAATGAGAATTGAAGTTTTAACTTGTGGGATTTTTTAACTAAACGTATTACATCTTATAGATCAAATAAAAAAAAAAATTTCCAATCTCAATATACCAAATTGATTTCATATAGTCGAAACATACTAAATTTCTACCAGAATATATTTTTGAAATGATGAAAAATTATAATTTAGTATTCTTAATTGTTAATATTTTTTTTAGCGTTATTAGTAGAGAAATATAGAATTCCACTTCTGGAAATAAATCGTCACCATTCATAATTGTTAAAAAAAAAACAATTCAGGGCTCGTTTATTTATATATATATTTTTAAAGGGAAAATGGGGAGGAACACTACAATGTGGGAATCGAACGGCTCGATTATATTGACATCCAACGTGCTATGTTCTCTGCAACACGTCGTAGGGACATCAAAGGGGAGTGGAATTTCACAAGCTAATATACGTCATTATGATCTAAGAAAAAGGATTAAGGTTATAATTCTCCCGTTCCATTTTAACTTAATTTGTGAGGCAACACACACATATTAAGAAAAATATTCAAAAACAAAATTTAAACCATACTTTTCTACTATTATCCTTTGTGCCTCCTAGAAAATATAAAATTTTAATAAATGAAAGGACAAATGTACAAAAAAGTTTTAGACATCCATCTTGACCTATGAACAATGAAAAAAACTTCAAAAATTAAGGTATTTTAGGATGGAGGGTTATTCCCCAAATAGTACCATAGTTGCTTTTTCTTCGATGAAAGAAGTTCACGATCCATAGGCATTTAGCCTCCACGCAGCTTTGTATACTTTCAAGAATAAATTATTGAAATGACAAATATTAGATATGTTATCGCAAATTTTTAACATTAAATATTGAGTTACAAGCTATAGCAATAGAGTTGTTGCGACCTGTAGCATTTTAGAGGGGAAAAAAAGAAAATATTTCAATTTTTTTAAAATTGAAATATTTTCTTTTTTTCCCCTAAAAGCGCTACAGGTCGCAGCAAATCTATTGCTATAACTTGTAACTCAATATTTAATGTTAAGACTAGTAATAACATATTTAATATTTATCATTTCAAAAATTTATTCTATTTATTATTGGCCCAATTGTCACGGGCCGTAAAATTAAGGAGCCCAATCCAAGATATTTCCTTCCCTCATGGAGTGAACCAACTTTCATCCCTGGACATGAACTAGACAGTATTGAAACAACCCGGGGAGTTGAGTTTGATACAAAGATGAAAACTGGGTGGGCTTCAAGCCAAGCTTACTCACACCTCGACTAATTCCACATAATATTCACCAAGACTTGGACATAGGAAAAAAACCACCTAATATTTTTGTCACCTCTGAAATTTGAACCTAAGACGTCATAATACTCTACATACTGTATGTCTAATGATGGACAAACTAATTTCCATTGATCAGCAAAACTAAAGGTAAAATGAGTTACTTGAAGGATGGACTGCTCGACTGTATTCTAGTGAGTGAATATCATAATTTAACCATCTCTGTTCAGGCTCTGGATACAGCAAATATAACCACTAAGTCTATAGGAATCAGCTGAACGATAACAAGAATTGAAGTAACAAAAGGAAAAAGGCCCATGGTCATGCCTAAAAAGCAAGCTCTCTACATATTTGTGAGGAGAAAACTAAACAAACAAATTCGCTACAGCATACAAACCTGTGAATTTACTAGTTTTCTTGCTCACCAGGACGACGATATGGCAAGAATCTGTGGTCTTTAGAAGCGTTCTTGCGCCTTTTCTTTTCAATATATGCTTCCAATTTGTCGGCTGCTTTGAGTTCCTGGTATTTCTTAATATGTATGCGTTTCCGAATTTCAGATTTTTTGAGATAATAAGGTTGTTTTCCTTGCTTAACAGCTTCCCTCTCTTTCTTCTTGTGCTCTGTCAGAATCTCTCTCTCAGTGTGCTTCATTCCTGCCGATTTCAATTGTTTGTCAATCCAAGAAACACGACTTTTCAGTTCACTTATCTCTTCTGGGTCATTTGATTTCCTCATCTGTTTCTTCAGCTCCTCTTTTTCCGCTGGAAGATTATCCTCGTACAGGAAATTGTATCTCTTCTTGAACCGTTCTACATCGACCTGACCGCATAAAGACTCAAAGCGAGGGTCACGCGTGGCCTTTTTAGGAACTTGGATAATTTCCCTAAATCTGCTCACTGGCCTTTTGCTACTCATCTCCATTGGCCTGTTCTTGTTTGCTCGACTATTTTTTCCTTCTGAATTGAACTTCCTATACACTGTATCTGACCCATCAGACCGTGCTCTCTGCAGTTCCTCAAAGGTCACATCAGCAAGCTCCTGCTCTATCTCCTTCTCATCTTCAGACAAAGATTCATTTTCATCAGAGTCATCAAATCTGATTTTACTTGAACTTGCAACAGCTGACGTATCTTTTCTCATCTCAATGGTTCAATTCCGCTAGAGAAAAGGAAGTTTTGAACTCTGCAGCACAGAAATTGAGCGGAGTAAGGAAGAACCTCAATGATAACACAAGCCAATAATTAAACCGGAAGATTATGCACTATGCCAGCATACAAAATAAGCCAATGCCAACTTCACAAGACAAGTAAACACTCAAATTTAAGTCAAAAAGTTTCTTCTTTGATGAAGATGGTTCTCTATCAAGCTTGCAGTACAGTTTGACGGCTCAACAAATCCCCCTAAGCAGAACCTGCTACCTCCAAACAAAGCACAAATGCCAATTCTAAGCCTATAACCAGTGTTGGGACTTGTAAATAGTACGTACACTTGAAATCTCCATGCTACTAATCCTATGTCCCCACTAATCAATCAATTCAACAGCTAGTAGTCAATTAAAAGGAGCAAAACTCAGATTTTCAAAAACAAAAGCCAAGCAAAAACATGACAATCTTATTGTACTAATAATTTAATAGATAATGCAGAAAAGCAAGGGCGGCTCAACCCTAAAGCAACTAAAGCAATGGCTTTAGGCCCAAAAACTGAACCAAACCCCCAAATTCAGTTCGCTCAAATACGAAAACATACATTAAGAAAAAAATCGATCGATGAAACGAAGAACCAAAAGCAGATGAAGAGATACATACATAAAAGAGAAAACCAGATCCGATGAAGGCGTCGTAAAATGTTAGTATCAATGTTCTGTATAACCCCAATAGCGCACTTGAAAGAAACAAAATACCCTAGGGCTTGTTTGGTAAGTGGATACAGTAATAATATGGGTATTAGTTGTATTAATTGGCAAAATCAAGCCCAATTCGTCTAATCTATTTAAGTTTGAGTGGGTTAATAATCTATTCATTTATCAGCTTAACTCAGCTCAATCTAATTCATTAAAAAATTGAGTTGATATAACCCAAATTGACCTAAGAAATTTTTTGTTAAAAACTTTTTTTTAATTTGATATATTTTGTATAGTCATAATAAAAAAACATATAATTTTATTAAGTACTAAATTGTTGTAAAAAAAAAAAGTGAAATTTAGTAAAAATTGAATTGGGTTGGTCTTGACTCGTTCTATAACCATTACCCAATCTTTTTTACCCAACTCATTTTGATCCAAGTAAATTCGGGTTGGGTTGAGTCTTAAACCATTTGTTGTCTTCACCCATTATAACCTGTCCAAATTTAATTCGACCTGCCTAATTATCACCATAATTAGGTAGATGTACTCTAATATTAATTTTTGTAATTAAAAGTATTACAAAATGTTACATAATTAAAAAAAGTATTACAAAATGTTACATAATAATTTTGATAGTTTCTATAACAATTGATTTTATTGAAAAAAAATTCAGAACTATAATTAATTAGAGAGGTTTAAACATTTATGTTGTTATAATAGTTTATATATATTTATTTTTGTCTTATAAAATATTACAAGAAATGTTATATAAACAATTCTAAAAATATTATTTATTAAATTATAATCAGTTACAATATTTTTTTAAAAATTCATGAGAATAAAATATATAATTAATTTTTAAATAAACATAAGCTTTAGAAAAAAGAGAGAAATAATTATACTAAAACCTTATACTGCCTCAATGGTCTGAATTATATAATTTGTATTTTATAAAATATAAAATTAACACACTTATTCCATAAAAATTAATCTATTTAAACATCAAAATTTATTATTTTATGCTAGATTTCTTTTCTATTTCTAGCGATTTGCCCAACACATATACAGAAAAGATCAAAATTTCTACTTTATAAAAATCAAGTCATAAAAATAATTTTGCACTTCAAGAATTTGTATACTCTAAAATTTTTTTATTTAATTTTATTTAACATGTTACTAGTCGTGCAAAAGTAAAACTTCACCAATTTTCTTTTTAAAATTTCATTATTCTCTCATTTTAAAAATATAAAAATCATGAATGTTTATAAGTAAATCTCTTTTGTCTCCATCTGCTTAAGTCTAGATAAGGACTATTCGATACGAAAAGGGTACTTATTGTCGAGTTTACTTAATTTGTTATCAAAATTTCTCAAATTTTATGTATCAATGCATAAGACAATTTTTTTCCTCATATAAATGGATAAAAGAAAATAGCGTTTTTGATCCTTGTGTTATTACGTTATTCTGGTGTTATTTGACTAAGTATATTAAACCTTCATTTGATCAAAAAAGTGTTCGAATCCATTTTTATAAAGTACATTTTACAAAAAGTAAAAAGAGACCTCATTCTTTGCATATGATTTTTGTTTTTCCAATAACTTTACAATTTAACTGTAAAAATATTTATATTTAGGTTAAATATCAAGAAGAAGAGTGAAGTATGACATGAATTCCTTTACAAGCCATGTTGTCTGTTTATACATACAACATAATCTAAAGGCTAAAGTTTAACTGTATCTTCTATTATTCAGTGCCTCCATCCCTTTGAATGACCATCCTCCATGTAGGGCTCAAGAAAACCAATAAACTGCATAGCCAGTGGAAATTTCTTGTTAGTTTTTGGAATAAACAAACCTTAAGTGTGATCAGAAATCTTGTAACAACTGTTTTATGTTATATGATATATGACAGGAACCTGCTACCTTACTTCCATCTTTGGACCACCTTGCACCATAACCATTAGCAACTCTTAACTCAAAAACAACACCATGTGGTGGAACAATATGCACATTCATCCAGCAGCAATGGGTTATTAAGTCGCTGATGACAACCAGGGCGACCCTATTCTTCTCGGAATCTGGAAAGCAAAAAAAGATGAGACTGTAGATTCTCAAGAGGACAAGCTTCTGGGGCAATGAGGAGTCTTGCGAGTTAGATAGATTTAACTCCTATGGAGCATAAACTGTACTCCATGGAGAAGCAAGAAAGGTCAGAAGGACTGCAGCCAAGTATACCATCATTGGTCTCATGGGCCAGGTGAAACCAGGAATTGCTTTCCAGAAGTAACAATGTACTCGTAAAACAAGAATAGCACAACTCTAGCATTAGAACCTTACATGCAATCAACGATGTTTATGTTGAAGGGCTCTGGAGTGAGGAACTAACCACTTCCAGAAAAACTACCCCAGTATCTGTCACTGCTCCTGTTAACATGCTTTGACAATGCCCTCGCTCCATTAGTCAATGTACAACCTTTAGCCTGTTGCAGAAACTAGAGACCTTAGGATTACTCTCATATGTAGAATAAATAGCGCAGAGATTTTACTCATTTGCTTTTCCTGCCCTCTTCCTCTCCTACTTCAAATAGTTCAATGTGTCATCCACCGTCCACCTTACCCCTCTCAATAACACATAATATTGGTAACGGAAGCAGAAGAAAAAATGGTATTGCTTTGCATGGGATGTGCATTAGCGAAGAGCTTCAAACTGCTTCAGTATAACGAGTCTAACTCCAGTCACCTCTTTCTATCAAGTGGACATTTGCAATTCTATCAAACTTGGTGTCTTACTGCCATATGAAAAGGCAAGCGAAAGAGTTGGCTTCCATTAACCAAGAAACGCAGCAAAGAGGTTGATGGAGCTTCAGAAGCAACGGGATACAGTTCTCATAATTCACTTGTACTAGAAAATTAAAAAAATGTCATCTCAATTATCCTTTACTTTCAACAATCATAACAACAATAAAAACAGCTTATCCACATGGAAGCAAAAGTTTGTCCAAGATTATTTCACAAGGAGAGAAACCAACATAATCATCAGGTCATATCATACATTTGGGTTATGTGGCAACAGAAATGATGAGATAAGAGAAGATGTTGGCGGTGGAAGTGCCTCAGATACTGTTCCAACTGTACGTACGAATCCTAAAAGCCTCTGAACACCTGCATAGCTCAGTTCCTGAAAGAAATTGGAGACTCTGAATTTAGGAACTTGACAAACATCTAGGTTATCTCTATATGCATCAGAAACAAATATACGAAACTTTGCATTCTTAAATATCACGCTTGGACCGGCTTGGTTCACAAGGCCAGGATGCAAACTCATGATATGCACACATCTTGCTTTCTAGTACATTCGTTGTTGAACCAAATCCTTAGCGGCAATCTCACAAATATTTATCTTAAAATAGGCAATCAATTCACACTCTATTAGTTCTTGATGTGTAAAAAATGTTTTGACATCATATTCTCATAAATCTTATCTTTTTATTGTAATCTCTCACATCTTTATTCATAGAAGTCTTTAGCCTTTCGAAAAAGCAGATAACAAATATATATATAGATGTTTTGGCTGCAATATGATAGTACTTCAAAAATCATTCTTTGTAACTTTATGAAATGGTAGAACAAATATTTAAGGTAGTGTTTAGCCTTTCTATCTCTATGAAGAAGTGGTAAGGTCTGCGTACATTTTACCCTTCCTAGACCCCACTTGTGGGATTCCACTGGGTATGTTGTTATTGTTGTTGTGTTGATTGGACAGAAGACAAGATCAAGGAAGTATTTAAGTCGTAGTTTTCTCTCAAGGAAGTGACTTTCACTTTGGAACCAGCACAGTTAGATCCTTATACAGGTAGAGCAAGTTCTGACAAAAACATCTCACAGAATCATTTCTAACTTTCAAACACCATTGCGATGATGGCATAATATCATTTTGACATGATCTAAATAGTATCCTCCAATGTCAGGATAATTAGAGCTGAAAGCATACTCACAGCGAGCATGGAGCCCAGGTAGATGGAAGGCTGAGACACCAGCTTCTTAACACCGATAGCAAGAACACCATTTGACCTTTCTTTCTCTTCTGAATAAAATTTCCGGTAAACTTGGACACCTGAAATTTGCATGTTTAAACAATCAGCTTTCATGTAAGGAACATCTATCATAAAGAGCTCCGAACTGATTATCCATTTTACTCATTAAAGGTCTTGAAAAATTAGATGCTAGCAGAAAGAACAAAGTCCAGTATATTTAGCCTCACCGCCTCTTCCTCCATATTTATATATAAAATTTGGCTCTACTAAGTACCAATTAACAAAAAACAAGAGAAATGAAGGCTTTCACCTCACATATCAGTTATCACTTGAACATATTACTTTTCACTTGAAAGATTTAAGAGTAAATGAGGTCTCAAATGGTCCAATTATATTACAGTTTCTCTGGTAACCTTCAATAAACCAACTATAACTTGGCTTTAAATTCTGATCGCAAACAGCACGATAAGAAGCCAAACTAGGAATGACCATAATTTCTAAAAAGAAATTCTTTTTTTTGTGTGTGCGCTCTCAAATTATGTGTTCTTCATATCATCTGAAACAGTTAAACCTTTACAAGGTTGAGGTACTAAAATGATGATCACCAGATGCGAGATGAAAAGATCCGGAGAGATAAAGAAGGGAAGCCAGGCACTCATTACCCTACAGGTGAATTGCCGAGGAGCAATGCAGGGAGGGGAATCCCCCCTTAACTGTGGACAGAGGATCAAAGATAAACAATGATCTAACAGAAGATACTACTCTTAGATTCAAACATAAGATATTTGTAAATATATCCATAAATATCCTTAATCGTCGTCCAAAAATATTAGAAGTCCCTACAAACATGAAACATATGGAGTGGAACGTAATATCCTCACTACCATACAGTAAGAGATTTCCACCTTCTTCAACGGTATCCACTCCAGGAAGAACTTCTTTAAGACTCTCTGCTTCTAACATCTCACGAAATGAATGATAATGATGGACATCCTGCAAACCCACCTTTTGTGTTCAGTTGACTATAAGAAGTACCAAACTGATACATAAAAAGAAAATAAATGTACATGATGATGAATGTACCTGAACTTGAAGAACTAAACATTTGTTGATGAGGATGAAAGCACCTGGTTCAATTCTAACATCCAAAAAAGACATCATCTGAGAGAGGAAAGAGGAAAAGAGAAGAAAATATTCTTTCAGAAGATCAATGTGTCAAAGATGCTTCCTGTCATTTTTAAGCAAGTCCTTCTCTTAGAATGAAAGGATATTTCCCGAAGTTGAATGAGGTTCTGGTTCCAAAAATTTGAATATAAACTGGGACTAACTTTTCGTCACTATACTAAAAGTGATTATATGATAAAATAGAATTACGTTAAACAAAAATTACTAATAATGAAGATCCCCATGATCTAAAACATTAGAAATGGAAATTCTTCCTGCGATGGAAACTTTGATGAGAGTCACTATAAAACAAACATACATGACTTATTGGGCATCCTCTTCAGAGCATCCAAATTATCATATTACACAGATAATCAAGTGTCAACCAAATACAGATTTATCAACCACAAGCTATTCTAAGAATAGTATTTTGGTACTTGACTCAATTGAGTGGACTTATTAAGGCACACAAACTTACTGATTGGAGACCTTGAGAATCAGCACTAAGCACAACATGTTTAATGAGGAGACAGCAGAAGCAGTCAATATAGTAAGCAACATGCATGCAAGTCATAATAAAGTCATACTTATTATAGTGTCCAACAGCACACCTTCCTTCAATTGTTTTCTGTCCATCTGCAAATAATTTCAAACACTTAAACAAATAATTTAACTATTACAGCAAAGGTGAAAATGCATTAAAACTTTAAGGAATTATAAATCTATGATAAGGTGGAAACAAATTTTGCTAGGGGAGAGCAATATATCCAGATATTTATACTTCTAAGAAGGGAGAAGTAAGGCTCCTGAACATGGAGTTCAAAGTCCACAGATTTTAGCACCTGTAGTTAGCAACACCCAATATACATTAACTTCGGGATGATGTATGAGAAACTGAAACAAAAGGAAGTAACTCTATTACATGCTTAACTTACATTGAGCAAATGAGAACCCTTTTCCCTAATCAGACTAGCCCATTCTTCTTCCTTTTGCTTCAAAGAACAAGTTTCTTGCATTATTGGAAGTTTGTTTTCTGTCCTTGGCAAGGCTTCAGAAGAAATAGCCTTGTATAAGGATGCTGCAAGGTGCTTGTATAAAGGATATAATGGAACTCCTTCAGGAAGACCTGTCATATACAGGCAGCGCAAGGTGAAAGAAAAATATCAACTTGATAGAGGGTCAAGTATCCAAATTTTGGAAAAAGTAGTATAAATGAGAATCTTTAATCTTTTACAAAGAAATGATAGACAATTCTCATTGCATTAGTCAGCACCTAATCCCCGAATCCCTGTTCCCGAGAAGGAAGTAACAGCCCTCCTTTCTGTATAAAAGCAAAAGATCCATATAGACAGTACCAACTAATTGGGATTAAACTAGTTATTCGTGTTTGAACTACAAACTTGGAGGACTCTTTTATGTTTGGTGACAAGTTTTCATGTCTAAGCTAAACCAACTCCTAAAGTTATGGCAACATTTAGTCCAGAAAACTAGAAAAAGAAAGTGTAAATTAAACATTTGCTTTTTACTTCCATTGAATGCCATATATTTTTAATTGGCAAGGCTAATCACAATGAATTAGTCAAATGTTAAGGATCAAGCACTTTCCTGAGCAAAAGAATCTACCAAAAACAACCTCTCTACCTTTAAGCAAACATAGGGCAAGGTTTGCACACATTCTACCTTCCCCAGACTTTATTATGGAGACTGCACTCGGTATCTTGTTATTAATGATCAATCACTATTAAAATACCCAGTTGAACAGCAAATAGTTGGTACCACAAAAGAGGGTGCGAAGAGTTACCAGTGGGATCGGGAAAGGGGTGGGAGGGATCTTCTTGTAAGAGAGTGGAGCAGTAGTCTTTGGAGAGACCTAAGTCAATTTCAAGAGTGCCGTCAATGGAGGAAACAATTGTGAACCTCAGCAGCTCTTCTATGCAGTCCTTCAGTTCCAGTGACGCTCCAAATCCCGGAGATGCCGGCTGAGATTCCATATTTATCGATTTGATCTTGATTGAATCAACTCCTCCCCGTGTTCATATGATTCTTCAAATACACAGAAAATCGATGGGACTTCTTTGTTTTTTTTAAAAAATTATTATTATTGCGCAGGGGTACGGAACGGAAAATAGGAAATTGGTTTGAGGATTATAATTTATTTTTTCAAACGTTCACGGTTAGCAAACCAACTAAATTATTCGAGGGTGACTTTAAAATATTAGCAAATCAACTAAACTATTAAAATCCGAGCGGATGGCTTAAGAATATTATAATAGTTAGAAAATTCTCTTATGCCCCCTTCATTACCATATTTTTACCTTTACTGCTCAATGATGTTCTTCTCAAGAGAGGAGGTGACTAGTCCTAATTTTCATCCAGAAGTTCCACGTTAGGCTGACGGGCTTCCTAATAAAAACGACTTCATACTAGCAAGGCTCGAATCCCACCTCAGGTCAATGAACAGACGTTAGCATGCCTCGTAGAGGTAGAATACCAGAATTTACTTCCAAAATTTTTAAATACAATTGACAACACTTGAACATATGGTTTTCTGGAAAAGATTGATAAATAGATGCATTTCTTCTTGTTTGAATTTTCATACATGACAATAGGGGTTTGTCCCGCGGGTTTTAACTTTCTAACTATAAAGAATCTCCTAAGTTGCTATATTCACCTATATAGAGATCCCTTCGATCTCCAATATATACTCGTCTAATCCCTACAGTCGATTAAATCTGTATAATTCTCTAAGCTCATGCTTCATCAGTTGTCATTTACCTTACTGCACTAGGATTAGTATCGATCTTGCTTTCTTTTACTCTGCCTAATTCTATCATGTCTACTGCTGCTGAAGAATGAGGCTTGATAGAACTATCAAAGTTGTGATGATGATTCTGTTCATGGTGTGCTTCGAATGTCCACATGAGGACTAACGCAACCATCACTACTGATAGGAAAATGAGTCCTCCCCATGTCATATGGGCGTCTTTCTTTAATGGTTTGCAATGGTTGTCAAGGATATCAGAGAATGAATCATACACTGTGTTGCATTCTGCTAGGCTTTCCATTCCTGGGTACACATCCAGTATCCTTTTGAGAGCAGTTGTATATGCCTCGATGTTATTGAAGTCCCTGAGAGAAATCATAACTCCTCCTATGCAGTTACTATCAGTGCAAGTCAACATCTTGATTATCTTCATACAAGAGGAGAAAATTCCGTCAGATCAAATGTAAAGGAAAAACTAACATCCATGACTATGTGGGAAGGGAATTGTAAATCATAGGCCTTTGAGCTATATACCTGAGGGATTTCTCCTATCCTGATTGCGCTAGATGGACAGTTCTGATCAGGCTCATAGTTATAGTCAGGTGGACCGGAGAATGGATTGCAAATTTGTGCAATGTTTCCATAATTTGTAGATAGCTCTCGATTTACCTGCACATTTCCATGTTTTCAAGACTAGTAAACAAAAACTTTATTGCTCAAAATACTACTGGTATTACTTATTCTGCTGAGGAAAAAGAAGAGACAAAAATAAATTACATGTCAAGTTTACCCTGTTCACTACTCGATGAATCCCTTCACCGACTTCATATAGGATTGATTGTGCAGCTAGTAATTCATCACAGGGGAGGATAGAACTCAAGCTATTGTTGTAGGGATTTATCTCAAAACTTTCTAGAGCTGTGCATGCGTCTCCAGCAAAGCTGCAATAAACAGATACAATTTGATCATCACTAAGCCAATGCCATATGATTTTTGAGATGAAACATAAAAACTTGAGGAGTTACTGGAAATTGTTTTCGTACTTGTCTAGGAAGAAATAAATCCCGAAAAATAACCAGCACAGAATTGTAGAGATCCAACACACTGCAATCAGCCTGCATGGATCAGAAAATGTTCCAAAGAATTAGAAACTATCAGAGTATTGCCAAGAACTTGAAAGCGTGTATCTAAACAGGAGGCTAATATTTGCACCATTGACACGATATACTTACAGGTGAAAAGCTCTTCTGAATTTGAGTATGCCAAATACTGCAATCAAAAAGATTGCAGCTTTAGTCAGAATTAGATATTTAATGATAGCCCTACTCAAAAGTACTAGGCGCGGATAAGTCTTTACCCAAAAATGACAAGTACCTTTTGGATATTAGTCTCCTTTTCTATTTTCTAATTTTGATTCCCTCTTTGCAAACTAGACAAGGGGGTGTTTTATACTTTCATTTAAGTTCTGATTTCATGATTCTTACAAAATAATATGGAACAATGGGAAAATTAAAGTTGGATTTCGTACAGTCACCTGTTAGGGAAATTACACCAACCAAGTTGAGTGAAATAACAACTGTAGTTACTATATACCTGCCAACAAAAAGTAGCATGCATGTCAATCTTTTTCTAGTCATATAAACAGCCAAGTCTATTTCCTTTTAGGGCTCACAATGTGCGTAAATGAAATTGTATGGACTCGAAAGCACAAGCCGAGCAATGACATATATACATGGATTCGACTAACATAAATACTATGAACTTGAACTACGTATGCAAATGCAGGAAAAAAGTAAAATACATACATATAATAACATCACACTCAATGTACTAACATTAGATCCTGGATTTGCCTCTACTTGAGGATGAAGACTTACAATATCTCGAGGACTTTCTTGATTAAACGCCTACTCTTGGTGGCTTCTCTATGTATATCAGCAGCTGTTCTGTCAAGACTTGTAGAGGTGGGAATAAGGAAATAAGCTGCTTCATGACTTATATCAGTATGTGCTAAATCAGTGTTCATGTCTCTCAGGGCTCTAGTAGTAGTGTATATAGTCTCCGATGCCCCATCTGCTGTATCAACGATAATGTCCACAACTGTATCTGTTCTTGAACGAAGTTTTGCATTCCCTCCAAGTACCACGCCTGTAGCTGTTCTGCAATGACAGTGAAAGTCTCTCAGTTTTGTAAACCTTAGCTTCCATGATGAATGAAACCACTTTATTCAAGGATGCAGTAGGCATAGATTTTTTGTTTTCCACCCGGTGTTTGGTACCCGTTTTGAGCCTTGACTAATAGTTTGTTTACTCGAACTTAGACAATTTGCTTATTTTGGATAATATTTTTTATTAGAAGTGTTTTCCCCCAAAAAAATTTTTGGATAAGAGCAATTTGTGCTAAACTAATCAATTTTAAAAATGTTTTTGCCAATATCAGAGTATCAAGATTCTAAAAGTACTTACAGGAGCTTTCAGCTTTCGAAAAACAGTTTCTGCTACTACTAAAAATGGCACATACTTTTATACTAAAGGAAAAAACTCAAATCTCTAAAATAAGCATTTCAAGGAAAAACACTTTTGTGTTTCCAGAAACTTGGCCAAACACGCTATTAGCTATAGTTCAAATTCACACCAAAAAGTACAGAAGCCCTCCCTATCAAAAGTGACTCCATTCTCAGAGCTCGAACCCAAAATCTTTGGTAAGATTAGAGGAATACTTACTATTCCACCACAATGGATGCGTGGTGGGGGTGGGTAAAGTGAGGATTGAAGTAACTTACATAGCTAAAATTGTCAAGAAAATAGCTGAGAGAGTAAGCCAGATATAACAGTGTTTATAACAAGTAGATTTCTTGTTAAACTCTCTGGTTTTCCTTTTACTGCAGCAGGTAGAGACTAAAAGGAATAGTCCATATCCTATGCCACATAAGAGCCATACCACTGCAATGACATAGCCATATATACCTGTAAAAATTGTGGACTGCACAAAAAAAAAAGTTGAAATTTCGCGTTAGAAGTAATAGAGTGACATGACTATGTAAAAATTTCTGATCCTGAGGATGTACATAACTTAAACATATTAGGATAACGGGTTTACTATTCGATAGGATAATAAGAGATGCAAACTCACACTCCAATAGTGTTTATTTGTAATGTCAAATCCTCCTTTGTATTTCTTGAGATTATCCAAAGGATCTACTCTCACAGTATCATCTGACTGCTTGGCTCCTGAAGCATAATCTAATTCAACTAATCTTCTTTCTGCATAATCCACAAGTCATTTTATCAATTAAGAGCATTAATGAATAATAAAACAATATTTCTTTGCAATAAGCTTAATGGGAATGCACATATTTCTTCATTTGTAGTTAGTTTTAATTAGGTAAGGAATTCTATAAATATGTAATAAATATACTGCTACTACAATCATGGAGTTGATATCCCACAAGTAGGGTCTGGGGAGGGTAAAATGTACGCAGACCTTACCACTACCTCGTAGAGAATTAGAGACAGAGAGACTGTTTCCGGAAGACCCTCAGCTCAGGCTTAAATTGACAAAACTGTATAAAATTATGAAGTATACTTCGTACTAGTTTCACAAATAACCATTTTTCAACCTTTCATTGACCTGAAGTTTCAAATTCTACGAGTGACTTTTCCAGAAACAAGATCCAAAAGTGATTAATAAACGCTATTTCTAGCCATAGAGGTAAAAAATTTGTTACCTGGTGCGGTTGAAAACCCTTCAAGATTAGTAAAGTGAAGGGCAAAGAGGACAACGAATAATATAGTCAATTTCCTCCAATGCATAAACTCCATCTTCTAACCTGTCAAATAACTAAACATTATTTTGATACTCTGTAGTTTCTTAAACTCTATGTCAAATCAAAATTATACATACACGCACGTTTTTGATCAGTCAAGGTAAGCTAATTTTATCGACTTATAGAAAAATAATACGATGTCAGGCTAGAAAAACTTATGACAACTACAATAATAACATGGTACAAATACAAATACAAAAATTTGAGTTAAAGTTATTAAGTTCCGCGGAAAAAGTATATTAGCAGACCTTCTGGATGGTATAGAGGAGGTGAATGTGAAATTAAAGGTTTCATAAAGGAAGACAAAAAGGTAGAGTAGTATGTGAACACTTTTAATCTGAGAATACATAATATAACTTCCAATTCAAGTAAGGAACCATATCATATTATTAAGATAATAATAATACTAATCCTTATACATTATGAACACTGAAATAAACTAATTTATTCTATTACATATCCTTTTCTTATATTAACTCTTTTTAATTAACTAACTTTTAAAAAAATTAACCGACCAAGACAAAGGTTTTCTTTTTTCTTTTTTCTTTTTCATGAAAGAATATTCTCGAGTTAAAAGTTCGTTTTCTGATCAAATTGCTTTTTACATTTAAATTTCTAATTATAGTATTAAAAAAATATAGTCAATTTTCTATAAACCAGAATGAAAAAACTTATGTGTTTTAAGTGTACAAGGATTTTACAAATACTAAGGATTTAAATGTGTACATATTTAATAATTTCATTTTTTTTTGTTTGTTAAAGTATTTTCTCATGACATAATTTTTAAAAATAATTATCTTAAATTATTTACTGTATCATTTTAAAAGCTTAAGATTAACTTATTTGTTTCTCATTTTACCCTGAGTATTAACTACTTTCTCCGTTCATTTTTACTTATCATTGTTTGACTTGACACACTCATTAAAAAATAATTATTGATATTTGTTGTCTCTATTAATTGATGTTTAGTATTAGGTCTTGAAAAATAATTTATAGAATAATATTTAATATTAAGGATAAAACATGAAAAAAAAAAGTCTTTTCTTGATATGTGAAAAGTAACAAATAAAAATGAAAATCTATTTTAGGAATAAGTGACGAATAAAAATAAATAGAAAGAAGTATTTTTTGAAGAATACAAATATTATATTTTAGGACCTAATTAATATTGCAACAATTAGTTTAAGAGGGAGAGAGTTGTAATTAGTCTAGAGAAAATAAAGACAAAATTAAAGAATTGTTACCATATAGTTTTGCTGTTTGTTCAAGGCTTCTTCTATACAAACTCATTTAATTTCTTGAGGCACCCAAAAATTCCAGTTTATTTAAATAAAGAGCTTCATATAAGATTAAGAAAAGTTCAATTTCTCATCATGGAGAGGAAAGGTCAGTAAACCAAATGGTCTTTTCATTATTAATACTCTACAATGCATACACCAACCTTCAACCCCCTTTTGTATGAAAACAATCTACACATTTTTAAGGGAATCTTAGTAGCTCAGTGAGTTGATTACCTGAACTTTCACTTTGTTGGTGAGGATTCGATTCCCCGACATTGTAATCCCCTCTCCATTTCCCCTTCCCCTACCCCCAATTTTCAAAAAAAAAAAAAAATCTACAAAATTTGAAATATTCAAAACTCACCTTTTTGGAAAATTATGAAAAGGTTTACGATTGTATATGGATTTTATATGGGATCTCAAAAATGATAAAATTAAAACAAAATAAAAAATTAACTTGGCGTAATAAACTTGGATTAGTGTTTCCCTTAAGTTTCTTGGCTTAACGGTGCGCAAAAGTTTATATATATGAAGTGAAGAAAAAGGATTTGCTTAATTTATTGCTCACTCCATTTTACTTGTCGAAAATAGATGTTTCAAAATTATTATTATTATTATCAAAAAAATGAAGCTATAATTAAGCAATTTTTTATTTATTTTACCCTCAGAATTGATAATTAATTAATTAGCATAAAAAATATTGAGAGAACATTCATTGAAGAGGGATTAATATTCCAAATAATTAAAGATAATTATGACCGGAGGGGGAGTACACGTATGAAAAGAACACTACACCTGGTTTCGTCGAATGTGAAGTCATCAGCTTTTTAAATGAAAAATGACTACACTTCTCCTTTCTTTAACAACTTTACGGGTTACATAATAATATCCTTTTAAATTTTTGTCAATAAATAATAATCCAGAATTAGGAATAGAGAGACTGGGCAAAATGTAGCATAACATTGAACAGCAATGGTCACAATATGTAAGAGAGCCAATTCACCATAATAGAGTCAAAGTCGTATATTGTCAACTGCAAAAGGATACCTAGAAATTACACTAAATTGGTTTATATCCGGATTGATAGAATATGAACTTCTCAGCTTTCGATCATGGGCTCGGGACCAGAGGGTTCTGTTTGTGATTTGCCTGCCTGACTAACACTATTGAAAAGAATGTCTTTAATAACCTGAAAACCAAGGATAAATAGATGGAGTTTTCAAGAGACATTTTTATCGATCAAAGGAAATATTCAAAGAATGATATGTGACTAAAGTAAGAATAGAACAGCGTATACCTGCGACATTAATCCATGAACTTGCTCGACAGTAATCTTAGCACTATCACGTGTAATCTTAGCAAGCTGAGATTCTTCCTGCAACTCAGAGGACCAACGCATTTAGTACCATGAGACATGTTGCAATTTAGTGAAGTGTGCATAAGTAGGCAAGGTAAAAAGGAAGGCAAAAAACTACAGAAAAAATGAAGAACATGATAGCATTCAATGCACAGCCTGAAGTTGTAGATTAAGACTGGATAACTACAGCATAACCAAGCTCAATAGCACAAAAACAAGTAGTAAGATACATGAAGTGAACCAATATGGCACATCATCACCCACTGCAGCAAAATACTGATTGCTTCACAAAACATACATGAAAACAGTATTTCAGTACAAGAAAGTGAAAGGCTCCACCCCAGTACCTCTCTCAAGCTCATCCCTTTCTACAAGTGCACCTAATGCAGTCATAGAGATTAACAGTAATAGTGGATAAACTGCCAGACAATACATTGTTGCATAGTCATTTTTTATCCTCGTTCAGTAACTTCCCCACTAATTTTGGACAAAATGCTTACAAGCCCACTAAGGTAGACTTTGGAAGTGCGGAAAAATGGTTGGTCAATGCTTTCAGGATCCACTTTTTGGTACAAATATTGCATGAGCAAAAAGCACATAGACAGATTGAAAATCAGTGCCCAAGGCAAAAGACTGATATACCAAATAATAATCACAAAGCTTATCCTTAAATTTCGCAAGGTAAGTTGCTTGCTGATATGATGCTCTAGCTTTTGTTTTCCACTCATTTGCCTTTAACTGCTTTCTCAGCACTTCTACACGCCTGCTACGACACCCCACCCCCTAAACAAACCTCAAACCCCTAACATGAGAATGAAAATACAGACACCTGCTGCTATTGAACAAAGAAATTCAACAATGATGGCAGGTACCCTTTTACACCTAGTTCTGCTTCACAGATCCGATACATGGCTCGTGATTATTTTCCCCCGCTCTTAACCACAGCAGTAACCAATGTCTTTATCCTGCAGGTCTACTAGAATAGAGAACCAAAACATTTATAGGTAAACATAGGTTCATATTGGGCACACTATCATAATGAACTAGTTCTCTATTTGGGGTGATTTTTTTTTTGGCCGCGGCTCGCCCTTTGGACCAACCACAACTTTCTAAACTTGGTGGATAATGGGCCCGTCCCTCTACCTTTCTCCACTTAAATACCAAGCTTCGCTTTGTATGGTGTGGGGCTTGGGTGATATTACAAACACATTCATATGAGATGATGAGAAAGAAACTTTTCCGAACTGTACACTATTTCGATATCTTCTGTTAAAGTAGTAAGAGAACTCTTCACTCATACATTTTTGGCCATTTCTCCCTTTCTTACGAGTTTCACATACATGCTGTTGCTAAGAGTCGCATGAACCTAATCCACAACAAATCGACAACTAACCATATTTCCTCACTTAAATACAGAATGTATCCTTTTTCTTCTTGTGTTGCATTACTTTCTCCTAATTGATCTTTATAAGCACGCATTAGGTGCTCCAGTATACAAATTTCGCAAACTCTCACCATTAAAAAAAATGAAGAAAGAATGAACATGTACAATTTATTTTATCCTTTGCACATCCATGCACAATTTAATTGTAAGCCGTTTCATAGCGCAGCAAAATATGATCAAGAAGTCGAGTATGCTATAAGCTACAAAGTTCCAACACCAATCACTCTGTAAGCACAAAATATTGCCTGGGTTTGATAATGTCGAAATAGGAACCACATGCCAAAAGATTCAAAGATAAATGGCTTCAACAAATCTAAAAGACTAAAGAACTGTCAAACTAATATTCTTTTTTTTTATTGGTCAAACTAATATGCTCAAACAAAGTAAGAGAGAGACTTGTAAGTTAGTGTATGCATTATCAAGACTAAAGAGAAAACAAACAAAGAAAATACCTCCTTCTTTCTTTGAGGGGGTGCCATTATGGACCCAAAACGTGCGTTGGACAGCTGATTTTCAGCATGCTCCAGTTTTTCAGCTGCATGATTCAATGGTATCAACTAAGTTTAGGTGTTCCAATATCACATAAACTCATATCCAGGCATCAAATCATTATGATGATAAAAGAAAGTGGAAAATGAAGGCAACAATGATATTACCAAGATCAGATATCTGTCCAGCAACATAGTCTCCATTTCCAAGCAAAGGAGAAGAAGAAAGTGTGTTCACCCAATACTTGTTCCATAGAAGGTCCAAGAGATGGCAATCGAGAGAGGACTTAAAATATGTAATATCCAATGAATAATACTGCAAATCAAGACAAAAGTTGGTGAGCTAACAGTCAGAGTAAAGCAGAAGTTGAAGACCTACATTTCAACATATAAATGTGTGGGTGCTGACCTGCTTGCAATGTACTCCAAAGTCTTCGATTTTGTTCAAAGGAATGGTCTGGTACTCTGAGATGGGGTCATCTGGAGGCTTATATCCTTCAGGATATGTTCGAAAGGCACCAATCTCAACTTTTCCAGCAGAAACAGTTCTTGTTGGATCAATAACAACTGCAAGAAAGGGCTCCTGATATTGCTGGTTAAGCATTTGTGTAGTTACATCAATGCCAGAGAGCCAGCATCCATAACCAGGATGGGAATGGTACCACCCGACCACATTTTCCAAACGACCAGCCTATACCAAAAAGTCTGAGTAAGAGAATGGTCAGAACAAACTGCAGTAACAAGCCCACTCCAATTCAGAAAACCAATCGACGCACAATGTATAAATCCTATATATTGCTGATGATTCTCTAAAAAATGTATGCGAAGACAAGCTATGGCATGTGCGCAAGAGTTTCATGCGTATGTGCATGATGATGGAAGTAACCTGTGCAATACATTATAGACTACTAAAGGCTACTGACTATGCTGGTCGGATTCTTCAAAAATGTTGCCATGCGCGTGTTGGATCCTCCAAAAGTTAATACATTTGTATAGGATCCAACACGGGTGGGTGGCATTTTCGGAGGACTCGAGCATCAAAGGTTTATGACCAAAGAATTAGGAATGAGTGCCCCTAAGATGTCATTCGAAGCAACGGCATGAGCGCTAAAAGGTAATTGGAGAGATTAAACTCTATTAACCAGTGTTATCAAAAGCGCTCGCTTTAGTGCTCAAAGCGTGCATAAAAGCAACGCGCAGGTCCAGCGCTTGAACCAGTTGAAAAAAGAAGCACTGAAAAAAGTGTATGCTTCTGCTTCTGAAGTGTGAAGTGCGCGCTTCTTGTTGAAGCAACAAAAGCATGGCTTAAGCGCTGTTTAGGTTTTTTTTTTTTCATTTTTATTTATTTAAAATAGTTAAGACTTTAAATTAGTCAAATATTTTTGCTCTGCTGCTTTCGTGAAATGGGACTGCTGCGACTCCAGTCTCCAGGTAATTTCTTCTTCTCCTCTTGTTCTTCTTCCTCTCAGTACTTTTTCTGTTTCTCTGTGTCTTCTTCTGTTAGGGTTTTTCCTTTATCAGTTCTTTTCAGTTTCTCTGCACTTCTATAACAGAAGTTCTGTTTATATTTAATTGTGCTCTGTTTTTTGTAAAAAAAATTTGCGGCTCTATTTTCCTTTTTTTTAAAAATTAGTGCATATTTTTTGGTTCAGTGACTGAAATCACTGTTGTAATTGGCTTTTTACTTGTAGTAAATTGTATTTTCTTATCCAATGGCGCAAAAAAAGGGATCTAGCTTGATTGTTTATCTATGAATATTTAATATTTTTTATTTTTATACTAAATAGTGCTTTATTTGAAAAAAGTGTGGTTAGCTTCATGCTTCTCGCTTCTGTAAAGCGAGCCCTTGTTGCTTTTTTCCTCTTCTCGCTTCTCAAAACACTGCTCTTAACTTCAGAGAGCAAACAACAATCTATTTGTAGCAGCATCCTAACCTTGAATCACATATTGAAGCCTACTCTAATGTAATAAGATGAGAAACATAGATCACAATGATCATATCTCTTGTTATTACTTAAAAGAGTGTTACCAAAATTATGTAGGTTATAATAAAAAGAAAATTACAAATACTAGCACACCGAGGAATTATTACTAGATACTCCTGAAAACAGGAAAGTTCACTTTAGCTAATCTTTGATGCACTGGTATATTGTCAGACAATCATACTTATCTGTAGTTCTCACTTATAACACTTCATCGGGAAGATTTTCCAACACATTGATAAACATCAATCAATAAATAAAAATATTGAGAATTTCACACATAAGTCCACAGCAAGCCCCAAAAATAACTGTGCACATATGCTATATAGGAACCAAACACACAAAAATATCATGACATGGTCATTAGGCTTCGGGAATCAAACTAGGTAGTATTCTCTTCTTCACTGACAAAATATCACAAACTCAATCCAGCAGAATGAAAAATCTTAATGCGGCTGGTGTACAATCAGAAATAATAAGTTTTATATTATTGTCCTCTTCATTGGTAAAAGAAAGCCAAATGTAGTTGAAGCAGAATTAGGAATGTCAATCAAAAAAGTTACAACACTCATCACGAGTCCCTGTGGTCAAGGTTACTACCTTATGCTTGTAGGCTATAGCAGACTGCTATACGAACGAAGCTCAATCTCAAACTAGTTCGAATCTGCTATCGGAACTAACGAAGCTCAATCTCAAACTAGTTCGAATCTGCTATCGGAACTAACGAAGCTCAATCTCAAACTAGTTCGAATCTGCTATCGGAACTTTCACTATTCATTTAGCTTCCATTTGAACCGGCTACATTCCAATATTTAGGGAGTAATTCTAAAATACAATGCATTTACTCGATCAACCTACAGTTCTGCTCCAAATGAACTCGTTTGATTCCCACAAACAGTACATCTGTAAAATTCATTGTAAATTGACTAGTAATGTAAAGCTCACCCAAAAAATTATAAACAAACAAACCTGTTTGTTGGTCTGCGAATATTCGACCATATATTCATAGGCATCAGCTTGAGCATTAACCCTAGTTTCAGTGCCTTCAACAGGGAGGGCAAAAGCGTCCATAACAATAATAGCATCGCCGTCAGTCTTACCCTGCATTAGTCCCATCACCTCAATTGTACCTCCGGAACGCGCGTGAACAACCATCTTGAGAAGAGCAAGAGCAGAGATCTTCACGCGCTTGAAGTAGTGAGGGTCACTCGCCCACGGCTTCTCCCGCTGGAACTTGGTCTGTGCCGCATCGTCGTAGTAAAATATGGCGTCCGACGCGGAGTTTTCCGGTGTCGACCCCGACGGCGCGTCTATTGCCACGATGTTGTTCTCTAATTCCCACGTTTGTTGAGCCATCGCCGCCGATGATGCGTAAGAATTCAGAGCGTCCATTGGAACTTCGGAGAAGGTCTTCACTACAATCTGACTTTATAAGTGAATATTTTTGGAAATAAAATAAAACTTAAATTTTGTGTTCATTTTGAAATCGATTTGGAATGGAATATATATTTGGAGGTTGAATATAAATTTAAGATCACTATGAATTTATATAATTTAGTTTAATTTTGGAGCTAAATTTTTGTTTATGTTTTTTTCAATTCTACGAGATATCACGAAATGTTAAAATTTCTTCGTATTTCAAATACTTAAAAATATTTAAAACATCTCTCTCGTGATGATTAAAGGTGAAAAAATAATAAAATGAAAGTCACAACAAGCTTATTTCGTATTGAAAAATATTAAAAGAAATGTTCAATCATTAAATCAATATATAAAGGTTAAATATTCTAAGAAACACTCATTAGATCAATGAAAATAAATATTTCTTCGATATTTAAAATAATCTATAAGCTGTAAATATTTCAAATATCCTATGAAATATGAATATTTCAAACATTAAATAGTTCTCAATATATTTGACTTGAAGAATTTACTAGTTGAGTTATTCCAAAATAAGTATGATAAATATTCATGAAATTACATGATAGTCTGACTTATAGTTAATTTTTTATTTTTCTTTTGACAAATAAATTAGCAGTCATTAATGTTTCTCTAAAATATTCTTCAATTTTTTCCGAGATAAATATACAACTTTGCCTCCTTAAATTATGTTTACCAATTTATTTACTTCTCTACCAACTAATTTACATTTTTACCAAGTCCAAAAATCTGACTTTTTAATTAAAATAACGATTTTTTTTTCATGTTTGACGTGTTGACCTGACCCGCATTAAATGCGGTCAGGCGGCTCATTAAATGAGCCATTTAATGCAACACTTGAATGTATTTTTTTTTTAATAAAGAAACATTTATATCTGTATGTTAAAAAATTATATTTTGACAAGAAGCATTAATTAAAAGCCTATATTCCCTCACACGCTTTTTATTATTACCGAGGTGTAATAAATGCGGTAATAAATGGTACTGACAGACGCGACGCCATTGATTGACGCGCCAGTCCGTCAGCCGGCGCGTCTATTCACCACGTTAAATTGATTTTTCATCTTCTTCTCTTGTATTATTATTTGTTTATCACAAATATTTGTTCTTCTTCTTCACAACTCTCCTTCATTTCGGCGATTTCCAGGTATGTATTTCTTGATTTTTATTTTTTGTTTTTCGTTTTGAGTTGGGTATTCAAGTAATGGTCATTTCCCATTACTTGTAAAAATTATCTCAACCCTTTTTTTTTGGTATTTTTTGCACCCAATGTCGTTGTTCTTTCTCACAACTCCCTTTTTTGCATTTTTTTGGATTTTTTGTTGTTATTTCAGTGGGTTTTTGGTATGCCGATTGCGAAATATCGGGTTCATGGCCCTTTTTTTTTCTTCTTATGGATTGCAACTGGTAATTGGGGGGTTTTTGTATTTAGCATGTGCCGTATCTCCCTTTGCTTGTAATTAATTGTGGTCTCTTTGGTATGCAACTGTTTCATTTTGTAGAAGAGTAATTGGTGACATTAATAGTGGTTGTGTCGAAATTATTGGTATATATTTTTGGCATTTCTTCCATGGTTGTGTGTTAAGCATGATGATGGTTGATGTATTTGTTTTTTCACACTCCTATGGCATTATCTTGGCTTTTGTGGTATGCAATATCCAGATTTTTCGATGTTGAAATTGTGGTTTTTTTATTGCTATGCCAAAGGTAATTGGGGGCAGGTGAGTTTTTGGTTATTTTGTTGGTATTTCCTCATGTGCTGGATTGGGCATAATTGGTATTGCTGATGTTAGTTTGGAATTCAATGATTCTCCCCCATGGGTGGTATGCGTTATGGTATTTTTTGCCCTATGTGAGGGGTTATGCTATTTTGGTAATTGGATTGGACTTTTCCATGGTGGCTGTTTTGGTATGCAGTATGTATTTTTTCATGGTTGGATTGTGGTAATTTTTTTTGGTCTGCAAATGGTATAGTGGGCACCTGTCTTTAGTATGTCTTTTGTGTGTTCATTTTTTTTGGTATATTTTGTGGTATTCTCCAGGGGGTGGGTTAAGCATGCTGATGGTTGTTGTGTTAGTTTTTTTATACTTCAATGGCATTATCTTGGTTTCCCATTTTTCACCCTTACCAATTCCAGAATTGGTAATTTTATATGGTATCTAAGTTTGGATGTCGGATTTGTGATAATTGGTAGTTGGGAATTGAATTTTTCTTCCCCATGGGGTGGTATGCATCATGGTATTGTCCTAGGTATGTTGGCATGTTTTTTGGGAATTGTGATAATTTGTGATAATTGGTAGTTGGGAATTGAATTATTCTTCCCCATGGGGTGGTATGCATCATGGTATTGTCCTAGGTATGTCATGTTATTTTGGTAATTGGATGGGCTTGTTTCATGGTTGCTGTTTTTGGTATTTATATTGGTATGCAATTGGTATTTTTGGGGCATGTGACTTGAGTATTTACTGTTTTTTCTCCTCTTTTATTGATATTATTGTATGTATTTTATTTGGTTGTCTGTTTTTCCATGTCTAGTGTTGTTTTTGTATTAGAGGAATTGGTGACAGTTACTGGTGTTTTTAATGATTTTTTTGGTACATATTCTGGTATGCGATGCTGTTGTGGTTGAAACTTAAACAGTATGATTGGGCATAATTGGTATTGTTGATTCTTCCCCATGGGGTGGTATGCACCATGGTATTGTCCTAGGTATGTTGGCATGTTATTTTGGTAATTGGATGGGCTTGTTTCATGGTTGCTGTTTTTGGTATTTATATTGGTATGCAAATGATTTTTTTGGGGCATGTGACTAGAGTATTTTATGTGTTTCTGGTGTTTTTTATGTGGTATTATGCTTTGTGTTTAATATTAGTTTTGTTGGTTTAATGTGCAGTGTTGTAATTGTAAAAGAGGACTAAATTACTATGGAAGTGACACCAACGAGGAAGAGCCCTCGGTTTGCTAGCACCCTTCATTCGCCATCTAGACCAAGTTTTGATTTGAATGCATACACACCATCACCACCTAAAAGGGCCTCCGGTTCGGTTTCAAAAAAGTCTAAGGATGAAGACGTAAATGTTTCTTCTAGCAGAAGGCCTGGTAAAATAAGTTCGGAGAGTAAGGGAAAGGGTAAAATGGCAGATGTCGATTTGCCCCACGACAGCGACTTTGAGGATGAAATATGTAGTATCATATAATATTCCTTCCAGTTTGTAATCGGTGTAATCACCTGCATTCACACCAAATTAAATATCAACACCACCAATAAAGTCCCAATCATTAAATAAATACCATTACAAGCACCAAGCTGGACGCACATATTACATTTTGACGGACAGCACCACATGACATACCAATCGGACTACCACCAATGAATCAGTGTTAAAAAGACTTCTGACACCGAAATCCAATTAATATACCATATAATGTTACAACGAAAATACCATTTCACCAACTACAAACACCATTGTCTATACCAAAAAAAAACATAATGCAACAGCTTTGTTAACCACCAACCTGTTAACTTTTTTTTTTTCATCTACATACCAACGTCACTGACCAAGAAAACCACCAACTGACTATGTGTGACAACAACTTCAATATTGCCAGTGCCATTTACCGATTGTTGTATGATTTCATTCATAAAATACGTTTAATATAGTATATATAATATAATAATATACCTGTTATCTCCCATCTTCCATCATATTTCAATAAAATTGATACCACTCTTTCGCTATTCATGGTTCTTGTTCAAAGAAAAGTTTTTCTTTTTCAAGCCTTTTGTGTCCAATAAAAAATCCCTTGGTCAACAACTTATTAAATACACAAAAAACATTCCCTCCATTTTATCTTTTGGTTAAAAAATGTGCATGAAAAAAATGGAAGAGAAATGGGCCAGCCCTACCTGGTTGATGTGGCCTCCCTTTATAGGGGCGTGTAGGCTGCCATAATCCCATCAAATCAATTAAATTGATTTGATGGGTCTTCTTCTAATAAATTTATTCAACACATTTTCCATAAATATTTATTAAAATACCATAATTTATACATTACATTTTTTTATAGTGTAGAACAAGACAAATATGTATGAACATCTTAATAAATATTTAATTCCACGAAATTCGTTATAATTACCTTTTTATATTTTTTTTTTTAAAAAAATATTGAAAATTATTTTTTTATATTGTATATTTTTTTTCTATTATGACAATATCAATTATACGTAAGACTAATTTTTTCGTGAAGGTCAGGATAATGCCATAAATTTTTCGGAAGGCCATGAAAAGAAGCATTCCAACACCAAATTTTTTCTCCATACTACAATCATTTTACGCTTTACATTACGTTTATAAATTGAAAATTTTATTCTCCAACTTTGAAGAACATACTACTTCTTAGTCAATTATTATAAAAAAACAAAAAAAATAATAAAACTAGAAACCCATATTGCTACCAACTTCTAAAAACTTTTAAATATCATCAATTTTTTCTTCCTTTTCACCACCTATCACATCACACTTTAATCAACTTTATTATAAAAAATAATACTCTCTTTCTTACTTTTTAATTAAAATTGGTATAATTTTGATAATTTTAAGTAACTTGGTAATGCCTTGTAATTTCCTCTCCAAAAAAGGACATTTTGAAATCTGCCCCTTTTTTTTCATTTGCAATTCTTAAGTTCACCACGACACTGCCTTGGCCTGTTTCAACTATTGAATTAATGAAAAGTTAATTTGTTATAAATACAATTGTTGTAACATTCATAACAGAATTAATATTATAATAAGTTTTAGTTCAGTTGAAATAACTGCCGTAATTAACTTGCTATATTGCTATAGGATTAAGAAAAATTAGAGATAATTATTTATAAGATTAAGAGAATATGCAGTTTATACTATTTTTTCTACGTTTTGTTCTAGTTGGGATTTTAGTGAATTCAGAGAGATACATTGTTGGAGAAGGCTATGGCTGGCGTTCTACTCCTTACCCTACTTACTATGAAGATTGGGGTAAAACTGTCAGGTTAAAACCTGGAGATGAATTAGGTAAACTTTACTATATCGGAAAATTTAAGTGTGTACATAGATCGATAGATTTAGTTCAGTATAAAATAAATTAGACTTTTTTGGATGACTAATGAGTTTAGATTTCAAAAACCAGACGATTAGATTAAATTTCAAAAACCAAACTTTTTTACACTTAATTCTTTCTTTTGCTTTGCATAGTTCGAGCCAGAAGCAATAAGTTTAATTGAACTCACAAAATCTAAGCTTTTACTTGCTTCAGATGGCGAAAGAATACTCAGATGTGTATTACAGGAAATCTATTTCCATGTGAACTTAGATTTGTATTATAGAAATCTATTAAAACAAATAAAATAAATGAAGCAACAGATAAAAAAACAAAACCACATACATATCTGCGCTTAAAAATAAAACTAGGCTCTCTACTCTTCAGGCGAAAATTTCACATTCCTCTGCAACTCAATATTAACACCATGTTCATCGGAATGTAGGGGTAAGGTTTACCATAAATAACCTCTCTACCCCACAGAGGTCCGGGGTAAGGTTTTCAATAAACCCACCCTCTTCAGACTCCACTTGTGAGAATATACCGGGTGTGTTATTATTGCTGTTTATCAAAATGTATCTCCAGCACACGAATAATGGTACGCCCTGTCAAGTCAGCATTAGTGAAGGCCTGACAATTCTCTGCGAGACAGAAATAGAACAAAAATTTGTAAATTAACAAACACATGACCTCACTCAAGTTATAGGTTTCAAAGTATACTTACATGTAAGCATATCATACAAATGAATGAATCTCTTTCAAACGATGAAGAAATCGTCGTCCTTGCTAGATATCGTCCCCGACTAAATCTAGCAAAGCCTCTATGTAATTGAGACCTTGAGCTATGCACCAATCAATGCTTCGGGGCTTCAGACACTACTTCACACCCAACAACTCCTTCAGTATTTCATTACTACTGCATGTAGAACCCAGCAGACAACTATGCATTAGTAACAATATTAAGTGTATGCCATACTACAGAAATCTATAAGGTATTTTGAGTTTACTCATTTTAGTTCATGATGCAAGAATCCCAGAATGCAATTTAAAAAAAATCCTTCCTTTTACAAAACCACAGGCAGACGGGATTAGTTTACTCGGACAAATTGAGTGAGATCAACTTCTTAAACAGAAATACTTGGTCTGCTCTAGAATATGTCACATTGGCTATTACTTTCACGAGGCAGATTGCACATAATATGTTATAACTTGCTAAGACTCAAAAATAAAGCTGTGTCTCTATGCAAATCTGCTGACGGCAAGCATAGAGGCGAAGTTCTTTCTCCTTGTGCCGAAACTAAAGATGATTCTTGATTATGTTAACTTAAGATCAATTTATTTTTTATTTGCACCGGGTGTCCGAGTCTCTTAGAACCCCGACTAATCCCGGGGGTGCACAGGCCCTCGGCAAGGAGTTTCCCGCAAGTGCACCACGGTTAATTCAGGTTTTACCCAATCCGATGGCCCTCAGAAATTGTTTGCACCCAGTGGGATTTGATCTTGAGACCTTGAAAGGAAGCAAACCCCAAGGCTCAAGTCTATTACCACCAGGCCAACATTTAAGATCAATTTAGAAGGTTAATATGGATAAAACTCTATTGTACACTTATCTCTATCCTCTGTCCTCCACCAATTCACGCTGAAGTTCTCCTACCGCTCAAGTCCATATACCAATTACTTGAACTTATCCTGTCATAACATCAATTTTATGGACCAAGCTGAACAGATCATTTGCTAATTGGTGATAGTTCAGCTATTTGTAACTTAATTTCTTTTAGGGCGAGGATACACATATTCATCATCTAGAATTAATTTCTTTAATTAGATTTACTACAATAATATTCCAGTCGCCTCCCAGCACTAGTCCACCACTAAACCGCCGGCGAGCTTATCTCCGACGACCTCGTCTTCCACCACCACCTTCATTGCCCGGCGATCTCTTTCTCCGGCAAAATCCTCAGCGGTCTCTTTCTCCGGCGACACCGAGCTTTGATTTTGCAGCAACAATTGTAGAACCAAGAGATTTTTTTCAAGATTGAACCAAAGAATTAGACGTCAGTTGGTCTGGAATTTCAGTTGCAGATTCTTTTCCAAGATCTCCGGCGAACCAAAGCTCCAGACTCCAGTCTGACCGGAAAAGAATACTCCGATCAAAGTTCTGCTCGAAGACGATCCAATCTGATCGGTTTTCTTTGCCGTTACAGGTATTTTTAATCTTGCTTCTTCCTTTCTTTCTTCTTCTTCAGTTCCAGCGAGTTGCAGCGAACAACGACGAAGCCGACGGAGACGACGACGGCAGCGACGACGGCGGCGACGCAGACGTAACTCCGGCAACTATTTTCCGGCGACATCTGTTTCAAAAACAACCCAGGTTCTATCGTTCCTCCTCTTTATACCCTTGATTACTGCTTTTGAATACTTTGTCACTTTGATTTTACTTTGATTTTTTATACCTTTGGTTATTTGGTTCTGTGTTGGCTACTGTTTTTGCTTGAATACTATTTGACTCTGTGATACTTTGATTCTTTGCTTTATACTATTGCTGTTACATTTACTTCTTTATATTAGTGACTACATTATTGTTGTTGCTATTGTATTGTGTGATATTGTACTGCTGGGTTGTATTGTTGTTGTATTAGTTCGTAGTTGGTGGCGTCCGGATCTGATGGTAGAGTAAGGTCATGTCGTTGGTTGGGGTCGGGGGTAAGAGGTGGGGGTGGTAGGAAGGGCACGGGCTATTCTAAATTAAGGGTAGGATCGTGGAATATAGGTACACTTACAGGGAAATCCATAGAGCTAGTAAAGTGTCTTAAGAGGAGACAAATTAATATAGCGTGTGTTCAGGAGACTAGATGGGTAGGGACCAAAGCTCGGGATGTAGACGGGTTCAAGTTATGGTACTCGGGGGGTTCTAGGGACAGAAATGGTGTAGGTATACTAGTAGATGAGGACCTTAGGGATTATGTGGTGGAGGTTAGGAGGTTTAACGATAGGATGATGTCTATTAAACTGGTGGTGGGTAAGCATGTAGTGACTGTAGTTAGTGCCTATGCGCCCCAAGCAGGTCTAGAGGAGGAAGTCAAGAGGCTCTTTTGGGAAGAATTGGATGAGGTGGTGAGGGGCATACCAATGACGGAAAAGCTTTTCATTGGGGGAGACTTTAACGGACATATTGGGGCTACCAGTAGTGGGTTTGAAGATGTCCATGGAGGCTTTGGTTTTGGGGAAAGGAATGGAGGGGGGACGTCTCTCTTGGATTTTGGCAAAGCCTTTGAGTTAGTTATTGCAAACTCATGTTTCCAGAAGAGGGAAAGTCACTTGATAACCTTTCAGAGTGCGGTAGCTAAAACTCAAATTGATTACCTACTTCTTCGAAAAGGTGATAGAAGCCTTTGTAAGAATTGCAAAGTTATTCCGAGTGAGAGTATTTCCACTCAACATAGGCTTCTAGTGATGGACATAGAGATTAAGAGAGAAAAGAAGAGGAAGATTGTCTATGCCCAACCGAGGATTAGATGGGGGGGTCTAACTCCTGCCCTCTCGCTTGAGATGGAAGGAAAGTTGAGAGATTTAGAGGCCTGGAGTAGTAGTGGAGATGTGAATAATATGTGGGACAATACTGCTGGTTACATTCGAAAGGTAGCCTCTGAGGTACTAGGGGTTTCGAGAGGAACCTTTGGGGGACGTCGAGGTGATTGGTGGTGGAATGAAGAAGTTCAAGACAAAGTAAAAGCTAAGAAGGTGGCCTATACAAAGTGGTTAGAGTGTAGGGAGGAGGATGAAAAACAAAGGCTTAAGGAGATTTATAAGACGGCTAAGTCAGAAGCAAAGATGGCGGTGACGAGTGCTAAGACAGCAGCGTTTGAGCGCCTATATGAGGAGTTAAGTGATAAAGGCGCGGACAAGCGAATGTATAGGCTTGCTAAAGCGAGAGAAAGGAAAGCTCGCGACTTGGATCAAGTGAAGTGCATCAAGGATGAGGAGGGGGAAGTGTTAGTGGATGTGACATCTATTAAACAAAGGTGGCAAGCTTACTTTTATAAACTTTTAAATGAAAAAGGAGATAGTGATATTGAGTTGGGCGAGTTAGCATATTCCGAAAGTCATCGAGACTTTGGTTATTGCAGGCGGTTCAGAGTTGAGGAGGTTAGAAGGGCTATTAGTAGGATGAAGAGAGGGAGGGCGCTCGGACCGGATGAGATTCCGATAGATTTTTGGAAGAGCATGGTCAAGGATGGCATAGAGTGGCTGACTAGACTGTTCAATACTATCATGAAGACGGCTAAGATGCCGGAGGAATGGAGGAGGAGTACAATGGTCCCACTGTACAAGAACAAAGGTGATATTCAAAGTTGTAATAATTACAGGGGTATCAAGTTGTTGAGTCATACTATGAAGGCATGGGAGAGAGTGGTGGAGATGAGGGTGAGAAAAGTAGTTTCTATCTCAGAAAACCAGTTTGGATTCATGCCAGGACGGTCGACTACTGAAGCGATCCACCTTGTTCGGAGATTAGTGGAGAAATACAGGGAAAGTAAGAAGGACCTTCATATGGTGTTCATTGATCTTGAGAAGGCCTATGACAAAGTCCCGAGGGATGTCCTATGGAGGTGTTTGGAGATGAAAGGCGTCCCAGTGGCATATATTAGAGTGATAAAGGACATGTATGACGGGGCCATAACTCGGGTAAGAACGGTGGGAGGAGATTCTGAATATTTTCCTGTTCAGATGGGACTTCACCAAGGATCTGTGCTAAGCCCTTTTTTATTTTCCTTGGTGTTGGATGAGCTGACGCGATCTATCCAGGAGGGAGTCCCATGGTGTATGTTGTTTGCAGATGACATAGTACTGATTGATGAGACCCGGACCAAAGTTAATGATAGGTTGGAGGTTTGGAGACACGCTTTGGAGACTAAAGGATTTAAACTGAGCAGGACCAAAACAGAATACTTGGAGTGCAAATTCAGTGTAGCGAGGGAGGAAGCAGACATTGATGTGAGACTTGCAGCTCACCTTATCTCCAAGAAGGAAAGCTTCAAGTATCTGGGGTCTATCATCCAGAGTAGTGGGGATATCGATGATGATGTCACACATCGTATTGGGGCGGCTTGGACAAAATGGAGGTTGGCCTCTGGAGTATTGTGTGATAAGAAGATACCATCTAAACTCAAAGGTAAGTTCTACAGAATGGTGGTTAGACCTGCTTTGTTGTATGGGGTGGAGTGTTGGCCAATAAAGAATGTACATGTTCAGAAAATGCAGGTCGCAGAAATGAGGATGTTACGATGGATGTGTGGTCACACCAGGAGCGACAAGATTAGGAACGAGGTCATTCGGGAGAAGCTAGAGGTGGCCCCTGTAGCTGACAAGATGAGGGAAGCGAGACTGCGATGGTTTGGACATGTACAGAGAAGGAGTACTGATGCCCCTGTTAGAAGGTGTGAGAGATTAGATTTGGGAGCTATACGTAGGGGTAGAGGTAGACCAAAAAAGTATTGGGGGGAGGTGATTAGAAACGATATGGTGAAACTTGATCTCACCAAGGACATGACCTTAGATAGGAAGGAGTGGAGGTCGAGAATTAGAGTAGCAGGCTAATAGGGAGTTAGGAAGGAGTGGTAATTGTCTGTCTTTTATATGTTATTTATCTGCCTTTATATGTTTACTATCTTGTATCTAGGTATTATTATGTGCTCTTCTCTTTTTGCTTGTGTATCGTATCTAGCGTGTTCTGCTGATGGGTTTTTGTGACGAGGGTTTCCAGGAAACAGCCTCTCTACCTATGTGGTAGTGCTAAGGTCTGCATACATCTTACCCTCCCCAGACCCCACTTGTGGGATTTCACTAGGTATGTTGTTGTTGTTGTTGTTGTTGTTCTTTTAGGGCGAGAGAGGCAATTTTACAGTTCTGGAATATTCTATAATCCATTATCGACATATATATATATATATATAAGCGCAAAAAAAAGAGGATAGAACAAAGCAATTTGAGGTTCGGCCACAGGATTTGACTATAGTAACTGTCTGGTCATCCAACCGGTAAAATAGACGATCTATATTTTTTTGAATCATAAGTAGAAGATTAGTTTAGAAACAAGCTTCTCTGAATCAAGCAGCTTTCCTGCTCATGATTGTGGACCTCCCATGTCAAAACAAATAACACCGGATAATATGTAGAGGTTATATTTATATGAATAGAGATCTGCAGTAGACTCCAAATTACCTGTTTGCAAAAGAAGGAATTATCTCTTCAAGAGCATGGAGAATGATGGTGTTAGTGGTCTCATCACAAGAGCTTCGCCTGTTCTTGAGAACTGAAAATGAATAGCAATAGCAAGTCAACCACCACCCTTAAAATACAAAATTTCAAAACTTCCTAAGGATTGCAAACAATAGAACTGGTGTAGGGTTCATAGATTTGTAAAGGTTCATATTTCAGAGACTTAACAGAGGATTTTGAATTATGTTGAAGTGATAGCAAAATCACATTAAAATCTGACACTTCCCTGACAAGCACTCGAGCTATCTCAAATCATTCATAACTTTGATCTTTCTAGACACTCAGCAAATAGCAATAACGAAGTAACTTGGAGAAATTTACACGCACTTCCCTTTTAGAGATTACAGATGTTAGGATCCAGTGGCATCAATTCACCATATCACTTATCAGTATCTCACTCACTTAGCAGATTATCTGCAGATAACAAACAACCATTCTATACTCTGCGTGTTCACAACTGAACCACCCTTCATACATGGATCATGGGCCTAAGTTTCTTGGTTTCCATTTCTGCTTTGTTATAAATCTCAGGTTACTGTGTGCTAAGTTGCTCGGGCTCTCAAAAACGTTGCCGCACGGTTGTTGGATCCTCCAAAATGCACTACTTTTGAAGGAACTAACGAACACCCAATGACATTTTTGAAAGTCCAAGCAACCTAGACTCTGTGTGCTGGTTTTCTTTTTTTTTAAAGAGCCTCTTTCTCTGAGTATGTTCAAGTTCCCTTTTTTTTAATTTAATTCGGGTGGAATGTAAATAGCCTAATGAAACGCACATTTCAAGTTATTTACAGGTTCTTTGACATCAACGCAGTTTGTCACATCAAACCATCACATAAGTGACATCCCAGACATTCTTGACAGCATTTAGAAGGCAAATAGGAAGACAAATAGATCTGAAGAAACAGAATCCCAGAAGATACAGCAGTAATCAGAACAAATCACAGTATCACCAGGAAGGTGTATGAGAATTTATTTTTTTTCATCTCTCTGCAGCCAAAGTCCTTGCATGGTATCACATGGCACTGATGAGCTTTTGCTAATACCAAAATTGAGAAGCAGCAGCAGCTTGGTTTATGTGCACTTTCTTCAAAAAGAAAAAACTAAAGGGCTATTAAGGTAAGGCATACCAAAAAATCCCCCCAAGTAGTTAATACTATATGGTAAGTATCAATTACAACACACAACATGAAAACATATACTCCCTTTACTTGTCAACTATACTAAAACAAGTTTCACTTTTACTTGTCCATTTTAGCAAATCAAGAAGATTTTATTGTTTCTTCCAATATTTCCCTCATCATTAAGTAATTACATAGCGTACTAGTAAAGTTAGATTTCAAAAGGATAAAAAAGGGCAAGCCCGGTGCACTAAAGCTCCCGCTATGCGCAAGGTCCGGGGAAGTTATTAGTTATTCATAATTTAATATGAGAAATTTAGTACAACACTTACCTAGTAGTAAATGGTTTCTTAAAGAAAGTGTCAAATCAAAAGTGGACAAGTAAAAGGGAGTGAAGGGGGTGTTAACTAAGCATATACACATCTACACAGTAGACCTAACCTTAAAGTAAGAGTATGAATGTACAATATCTATTTAGGAATTTATTCCTCTCCAAGTTGACTTTCTTCTGAAATAACCTTTATAGATTTAATAACAAGCCTTCCTAGTTCACTAGACCTATCATTTGCATATTTCTTATTGCTAATCTAACATTCATAAATTTTTAATCCATCTGGGCCTTCACCCCTCCTCTCCAAAATTAATAATCTGCAAAGCAACCAATAATGTTTGCATTTAGAAAACCCATTGACATTCAGCATCAAAGAACTTCTACCTTCGTAAAAATGCGAGAATGAACTCACACGTGCAATTATGTCATTTTCTCTTCCATTTTTTACTTCACAAGATAACTGTTGCTTAATCCTACTCATTCAAGTACAAGGTTCAGATTACATCACTACCCCCTCCTCGTTTCTTATATCTTTCTTCCCCCCAAAAAGAAGATAGAAAAGAAGTAACAGCAACTACGCCTCAATTCTAAGCTAGTTGTGAGTATGCAAAAAAGAACAAAGAGAAAATAAGAAAAAAAAAATATAAAGAGCTAAACCTAACATCTCATTTCCTTTCTTATTACCATAAAGACGCTAAAAGTAGCACAAGGAGCGTTTACTGTTCAAGTACCTTCAAATATTTTGGGATCTGAAGTATTGCCTTGGAGATATGATACATCATCCTCAGATAACTGTAACCCATCCAGCTGAGCGAACTTATTCAAAATACAGCCAACAAGATTATAAGCAACCATACTTGTCTCATCAGAACCTTCCTGGATAAGAAGATACTGATTTCTACTCAAGTTTTGCCTCTGAAGTGAAACGTTCTTTTCTTCTGAACACTCTGGCGATGTAAATATTGGCGGCGTGCATCCCAAATCTCTGGCAGTTCCTTTTTCCTTCGTATAATTCCAGCCTGATCCTCTGGTAGGCGACAAATGTGTAGCACAACTAGTTTGATCTCTGGTTGATATACATGAGCATGAATACCTTCCTTCCTGTTGGCCTATGCTCCTTAAATAGTTATCTTTACCACTCATATTATTTTCGACTTCAGAAGCTTTTGATTCTAAGAATGACGAGGAATTGTCAAACCAACTGGAATGAATTGCATCTACTCCATCGGTATACACTGACTCAAGCTTGATGTTCAACTTGTGTTCGGATGAAAGCAGAGAGGATAAGCCATCATCTCTGCAAGCACTGATTGGTGACTTGAAATTACTTTGGTTTATCTCGCCGACACTTTCTTCTTGGCTGTATGAGACATTAGGATCAGACTTGCAATTTTGAGGAAGATCAGAAAGATGTTCATCTTCATCAGCACCTTCATAATAACTTTCCTCTGCATTCTCCATGTAAGCATTTGCAAAATCTTCACTGACATCACATTCAATGAGTAAATCCCAAACAATTTGTTTTATCTGAGCACTAATAGTCAGCACACATTCTACTTCTTCCTCTACCTCTTTGTTTGAGTAGGTTTTGCTATATGCATGCCTATATGTTTTGTTAATAATTGCTAGACTTTCTAGTAAACTTTCAGGGATAGACTGCAAGTCGCTGCACTCGAGAAGATATTCAGTCAACAGTTTCTTCACACTCACACGCAAACGAACACTTCCTCTGGCAGCTTTATCATTAGAATCCAGCACAAGAGGCAAATTTTCCAGCTCTGCAAAACTTACTTTCGTTTTATCATCTAGAATCCTGATTGCTTTTGCTATATCATTCTGCAATGCTTCTACATCCGGTGAAAGTTTTCGGAAAAAACTCTGAGAGGGACAATAATTAAGTGCTGGTTTTAGCATTAGGGCTGCTACGGACAAAGCCTTAGCCAGGGGTTCTGGTGGTTCATCCCCTTCTTCATAGTCTGATAACATTTTTAATGAAGTTCTCCTTATTTGCTTGACTAAACTTTTAATATTCCAACATATTCTAGGAGGATGAAGAATAGGGACGTAACCTGTGACATTCCTCAGGTTCCTATGCATTTTACTCAAAGTTAGAAGAGACAACTCCTCAAGTCTATCCAGAACATAAATAGCAGAACTGCGAAAGGATTCTGAAGTAGAACAAGAAGCCCCATGATTAACATGAAAATTTTGAGGATCTTTGAGGAGTTGAGAAATTTGTTTAACTCGACTTTGGCTGGAATCATCATGCTTATGGAGAATTTTGGGAAGAAATTGCTTGATTATCCTTCTCATTTGCCAATTGGTTTTCTCAAAAGTAATTGACCTGCCAGTTACAGTCTCTGCAATACAGGATAACCCCTTGTTGTTCATCTTATCAAGCATGGAATATATGTCTCTCAAATTCTCAGCTGAATTAGGGAGCAATGTGCCTGGTGCACCATGAAATATCTTTTCACCCTTATGCACTCCAAATGCCTTTGCAACAGAAGTTTGAATATTCTCATAATATAACTGGAATTAAGGCACAAAGAAAGTATATAAGCTCGGTGGGGAAAACACTGTGGAATTTTGTTTAACAAGAACAGATAATGGTCTATACAAATGAAGAACAGGTTTTTCTGAAATATGGAGTGCATGATCTACTTTGCTTCAAAAATTACATGTGAGCAGTCTCATTTGGATTTAGAAGGAAAAAAAATAAGATACACAGTTGGGAATGTTATATCAATTTTGAGTTGCAGCATGCTATTACATCAGCAAGCATTAAAAGGAACACTTACATCATCTTCTCTAAGCAATGATTCGGGAGAGCTCCTGCAGATACAGAAGAGACGAGGTTTAGTTTGAAGTGCAAAACATTACTTGAAAAACAACATGCAATCTATGCTAATTCAATATGAATCAAGATGACAATATGCATAAATAAGTTATCATTTATAGGAGCAACCCATGTACGAAGGTACTGTACACTTATAATAAGTATGTAGAAAGAGTATAAGGAAACAACGTTCGTCAAGAAAGCACAATGCTTTAGAAGAGCCAAGCCAAGGATACATTTGCTGCTTCATCCTCAATTCTAATAGAGAGCACTGCCGTAGTCAGTGCTGCTCATAATTCTGTATATCCAACTTAGAAAGAAGTGCCAACTACACCATCTCTACAGCATTTAAAATTGTATGAACCTGAATAGATGTGTGCATCAAGTCTAATACTTTTCATGTCTTTCATTTTCTTCCCCTTCTAAATATTCTCTCCTAGCTGGAAAATAAAGGGGTTCATATTTTATCTTGTAAGCTCAAAAGAAATTTACTTTCTTTTTCTTTTTCCTGGTGAAGCTATGATTTTACGATGATGGAAATAATCCAGCAAAAAAACTGTATGCGAAAAGGTAGAGATCTGATAGTCCTTCGCAAAGAATTGAACCAATATCCACTGGAATATCATACATGCTCCAACAGTGTAAAAAAGCAACAAGTTTCGCTAATCTATACACAAAAGGAAAATTCAACCTTTGAGCACTCTCCTTTCTATTTCTTTCCAAGAGCTCCACAAAGGTTCACACGTGCTTAGCTTAATCCAGGGCTTGGTCTAGTGGTGTGAGTGTGACACCTGATCTGTGGGTTAGGCATACATCACGAGTCTGAATCCTGCTGTAGACAAAAGTCTGGTATGTATGGAGAAGAGTAGAGGGTCGGGCCCATTATCCACCAAGTTTTGAACTGTATGCCATTGGCCCTCAAGGATTTCACGGTAATAAGAAAAAAGTGCCACATGTACTATTTTCCGCTCTCTTTTTCTTATCCTCCTTTCCTCCTAAATTTCCATCAAACAACGTATTTTCAATGGTTGTATCATCATCCATTCAACTCTTATCGTTCTCAAAACCACACATAATAGACCATATGCTTGTAGTCAAAGAGTAGATGATTTAAGTCCAGTCACATCTTTTTGCAAATTGAAGGTTAACTAATGTAGATTGTCCTTTTTCTCAAACTCTTAGCAGTTAGCAGTCAAAAAGGTTCGGGAAACCACACTTCCCTCGACTTTCTGGATGCTCAGTCATATCAAGGAGCAAAATCCCCTGTTCACCAGCCCATTATGGAACAATTTTATTGTGAAAAAACCATCCCTCTACCGTTCCCATTTGAACCTATCTCTGTCTGTGGGTGAGAACCTTGTTTAGATCAATAAGTAATTTTCCATTAACATCTGGATTAAGTTAGCACTGAGTATCTATCTACAACATTGTAAAAACAGCTCATATTCATGAGTTAAGACCTTCAGCTTGTATTTGATCCAAGCAGACTGTTCAGCTATCCGATCTACCAATCTCATATATTTATCCAAACATAGGACACGCAATTCCTCCTCCCTGCTCTCAACAAATAGGCAATTATTGCAGACTGCAGGTTGAACATGTCTTGGAAAATGGAAATAACTAAGATGCCCGGGAGCTACATATCGGAGGGCTTTCCTACACCATCTCTGCTTCCAGAAACAAAGCTATGTTATACACCTCAAATTTTTACTGCATGATACTCTTCCAGAAACAGCTGCATGCAAAACAGCTGTTATCACACAAAATACTCTTCCACAGCTTATTCAAATTTTATGCCGAACTATCAGGGGGGACGGACACCACAAAGCATAGGAAGTTCAAAAGCAGTTCTATTAGAAGTCATCACTTAAAATGATAATGCAATATAAAGTGATGAGTTATAGAGTCAATGATGAGACCACACGCTTCATAGAAGTGCGCATTTCAAACAATTACATGCAAGGTGATCCAAATGACAAGGGGTCGGTTCTTTGGATGTTTGAGAAGTTGGATCATTCTCGGCATTTTATTCTGTTTAAAAAGATACTGAATAATTGAATTTCATCATCTTTCTTTATAATCATGGTGTCCGGACTAACTTGTCCGCATCTTGACTTATTTCACGGGGTACCTGCTGCCTCCCACCAACACAAATACCGGATAACTCTGTCCACCAAGGATTGAACAGATGAGAAGAAATCACCTAGTGATTTTTTATCTCTACAAGAAATTGAGTCTAATATCTCATGATTCTCAACCAACTTCATTCAACACACCCTTGGGTGCATTGCAATTTTTTAGTTGTACTACTAAATTCATATATGTGTTTATTTTTTTAAGTATAAACTTGTGCGCTTCATTTTTGTTTTTTCATTTTAAGGTCCCAAGGATTTTATTGCAGTTTTCACACTTTTTCACTTTTAAAAAATAGCATGTTAAACATGTGGCAGTGCAGATCACCTATATGATCTGCTTTTTTGCATGAAAGTTGCTAAGGAAATGCATCTTACTGGAGTTTGTGGAATCTCAACATTCAATAGATGTGGAACAAAACTTTTACCTAGAGATATTCAGTTTGTTTGTTCCTTTAACTTAGTCAAACCTAACAGAAGAAGGAAATCTCAAAGGGAATTGACAGACAACGCATTCAAGTACCCCTTTGCAGTCAAATGGAACAGTCAATATTGTAATATAAAAGCAGTGCAACTGCTAAATGCCTTTTCTAGGGAGTAGATATTTTAACTAACCAGGACAACACTATACAAGAGACCCCAAAAAAAGAGTTCCTTATTTTAAAAAATGACTAGAAGGAGAAAGAAAGTTCTCACATATCACCGGGAGGTTTGAGTCTTTCCATCTCCTTTTGCTCTCTTTTGGACAAATGCAAGTTCATTAACCACCTGAAAAATTAATTCATATGCCTAAATATTAATCAATATTCCCACAAAAACTTTGTAGTGCATCAGTGATACAAAGAAAATTGCGCCCTCTATCAAATTTTATGTGACATTCTACCACGTTAGAACATCCTAAAATACTTGAGAATATTCTCTCTCTACACAATTTTCACGAATCTAAACAAATTTACAAAATAAAATTCATCAAGTTTATTCAAAAATAAATGCTTAGTAAATTATATTCGGTGTAAAAAACACACAAAGGTTTGAGCACGTATCTAGAGAAATAATACATATTTTACATTTTGATTTTTTTCATTTGAATTTCCCATTTCTTCGTTCAACTTTCCCACTTGTGGGACCACACTGGGTATGTTGTTGTTGTTTTGTCTATCAAACTATTTTACAACCTTACTTTAATATTTTCTCCACTATCAGTAATATAATATGCAAGTCAATTTCATCTCAAATGGGGCGAGGCTTTGGTTAGTAGTAAAAGTGCAACCTGATGTATGAGTTAGCACTTCAGCAGTCTGAACCATGACACAAACATAACATGGTATTCAAGTAGAGAAGGACAGAGGTATCAAGCTACTAACCCTCAAAACTTTCTTGGTTATTAAAAAAGTCAATTTCATCTCAAACTTCATATCTAGTCAAACATAATCAATACAAAAAAAATAATGAAACCACTCAAACACAATCACAAAAGGACACAGAGGGAGTATTAAACAAAGAAAGTAACTATAAATTTGGAAAGGATCATCAATGTAGTGCTAAAACTAAATAATGAAAATTCAACTGTAACTTACTTCCAATGAAGAGTTAAACTGATCACAGAGAAGAAAAGACTTACCTTCTCTTTAGCCTAAGATCTTTATCTTTCTGCTTCAATTGAGACACCAAATCTTTACAATCCTCCATGTAGGCCTCCATATTATCCTATTCCTTCAGAACACAAAAAATGGTTTTAGGATTTAATTCAATTCTTCAACTGAATGACTTAAAAAGGGCTTTCTTTAGTCATCCAGATTCGCAGAAAACTTATCCAACAACAACATATGCAGTGGAATCCCTGGGTTCCGGAGGTAAAATGTACACAAACCTTACCACTACCTCACAGAAGTAGAGAAAGTGTTCCTGGGAACACTCGTCTCAAAAATCCATAAGCAGAAAACTTATCCAAACTACTCATATCCAAATTAGGTGTGTCATGGTCAGCTTGCACATATCTCGATTAATAACCCAAAATTAGGATTACAATCACAACTTTGAGAAATTACCACGAGAGAGGAAAATACGATAGTATACTCAAATCTGTAAAAATCATAAGGAAATATAATATCATATTTGAAGCCTCACAAACACAGCAGTACAACACAAAAGTCACTAAAATCTGTGTTTTACCTTCAAAAATACATAAAATAGGAATAGAAAGGGTACAAAAAGAAGAATATCCAGAGAGAGGAAAAGAGAAACATACAGTTTGATCCCGTCGGAGAAAGAGAACGGTGGAGTTCGCCGCAGAAAGAGATCAGGAGAACAGCGGCGGCTCGCGGCGGGAACGTTGGGAAGAATTAGAACTGGGTTTAGTTCGAATTTGGGTCTATTTATTTTCGGTCAATCCAGCCCGCTAGAAGTAACTTGGGCTTGGGCCTAAATCTTGTTCCAAAATGTAGCACATTTCTTTCGAGCAAAATTACGCAAAATAGACCTAATTGTTAAATTATTTATTAAAAATAGATTATGTCCAAACAATTTACCTGTTTATCCTTTTTTCTTTTTTTATTCAATGCATGACATTAGTATCACTACTATATAATACTCCCTAGGTATATGTTAGTGTAGTGATATCATAAGTATCATATAGGATTAAACTTAATTCTTTGTAGTACTCCATTAGTATATTAATATCATATCGTTATAATATAGGATTGAACTATTTTTTAAAGAAATAAATAAGAAAAATTAAGACTTCGTCGGCATATGATACCATAGCAGCATCCTTCGGGATACTCCATTAGTATATTGATACTCTATCCATATATCAGATTGAACTCTTTTTTAAAAAATAAGGAAGAAACAATTAAGAGAAAACTATCAAAATCACACTTTATTTATGAAATTCTAAACTCTTTTGGTATCTACACACCCTGATAGTAACAGGCAGGTCTTTCATTTTTTTATACCATTACAGTATATAATACTTTGATGGTGGCAAGCAATTTCACTGAAGCACTGCGTCTTTCTTCTTGATACTATTAGAGTACATATATACTCTTATGGTATTAAATGTGCAATAATAATTAAAAACATGGGATATAAAAGTAAGAAGGTTGTTGTTTTTAAATAATTTTCTTTTTTGGATTACAATTGTTATTTTTCCTTCTTTTCATCCCTTTTATAAACACATGATTTAGTGAAAATATATGAGTGGTATGATGCAAAGTATTTTAAGGAATGAAGCTAAATAGCCGTACATCTAACTATTAAAATCAAAATTATTTATAAATATAATGCGTGTGTATATGTATTCATGGATAGTTCTACATAATTATCAATTAGTATATGTATATCAACTAAAGAGTAAATCCAACTAAATACTTTACGTATAATCAGATTCCTCCAAAGTTCAAACATAATGACACATAAAGTTCAACTTTTAAATAAGTTATAATGACGTTAGAAAAAAGAATTATGGATCTTAATATTAGTTAAAATCAATTAGCAGCTTTTAGGATCACTATTTAAAATGCAGTTGTTGTTTAAATAGTATTTAATACTTATTAAAGATTTTTACTCATTTTTTATTAAAAATTTTAGATTCGATCTCTAGTTATAAAGTCTAAAACTATTCAATGTGTATCTGGATTAGTCAAATCTCATATCGAATAATATCGAATGATTCTTTTTTATTTTTTTTAAAAGTTATGCTTCAAGAGTGTGGGGCCAAAATACGAAATGACAGTGTTTTTTTTTATAGTCTATATTAGTGATTATATAGTTGAAGTAAAATTATTGAAAAGATTGGGGTAATAATCCTACGGTAGATTTTTTGAACAAGCAGCAAAACTCAATTACTACTAGTATGTTAGGCGAGAAAACCTATTATGGTTATAAATCAATTACTCTCTCTTTCGAAAATAATAGTTTAGTTTTATTTGATACGAAATTTTTTAAAAAAAATATGTGAATGAGCAAACATATACTAGTTAGCTAGTGTAGTTATAGTTTAAATTAATTATGGCTCGCGACAAAGATCTAATTGTAATTACAGTTTGAGTTTTGTATAATTTGCGTGATTTATACAAATTATGTGTGTGATGACACAAAAGTTGTACGCGAATCAAATTGTATACGGAAATATACAAACACTATGAATTGTATAGCGAATTATTTAAACGTTAGTTCTACATGAATTGTATGGTGAAATATATAAATGTTCTACAAAAACTGTCAATTGTATAGCGAATTATACAAATGTTGCGCGAATTACACAAATGCTGATATAACTATAGTTATGAAATATAATTTACCAAACTATAGCGATGAAGCATAATTAAGATATTTTTTAGTAGTTATATGCGAAAATTTCTCATAAGAAATATAGAAAAAATTTCAATCTTGTGGTCTTAACTTAAATTTACGTCAAATGTAGTAAAATATTTTTTAATCTCATGACTTTAAACATATCATTAAACATATCAGGTGAAAAATTGAAATTAAAATATTACAAAAAAAAACCATTCTTTTTTGAAACACACTAAGAAAGAAAGAAGTCATTTTTTTAAAGACTTAAGTCATTGATAGACATCTAAACTTGTCTGCATTTTTCACTTAGACACTTCAACTAAGACTAGCTCACATCTAAACTATTCAAAACATGTACCTATTAAGCACAAACTGCTAATTTGACAAAAATTATAAAGTGTGTGTAATTCACTTGCGCTGACGTGGAAAAGTGACAAATTAAAGAATGACATTTGACATGTGAATAATTTGTCACTTTGACACGTCACCGCAATTGAATTACACACACTTTATATTTTTTGCCAAATCAGCATTTGTGCTTAATAGGTACATGTTTTGAATAGCTTAGATGTTTAATAGGAACTAGTCTTAATTGAAATGTCTAAATAAAAAATACGAATAAATTTAAGTATCTATTAATGACTTAAACCTTTTTTAAATGAATAAAATAATATTTTTTTTATGTTTTTAATAAATGAGAGACGATTGACACTTAATAATTGGTAACTACTAAACGATCTTGGGCTTGGGCCCAATTGGTCATGGCTAACACCCCTCTGGAATCTGAGTCATCATGCCATTGTGGCACTTTAGTTACGAGAGTTATCGCGGTCTAGATTTATAGATGAATTAAGTTAACAAAGTCGCAATTTCAAATGTTGATACAAAAGACTAATTTATCAGGTTGGAAAGTCTATTTAACTTATAAATTTACTAATATTTTTTTCTTAAACAATAAGAGACGATTGACACGTGAAAAAATTACCTCACATCATATAGCAACATACATTACCAAATTAAAAACGTTTCTTTTCGACCTTCCAACCCCATAAGAAAACTAGATAGGGAAGAAGAATAACAAACAAAGAACATGTATAAGCCTGAAGATAGAGCTTCTACATTTAAAGGAGTCCATGAATATCATTTCATTTCAATGACATTTTACAAATGACTATTATATAGTCTACATATGTCAAATTCTCAATTCACATCAAAGAATTCTTCATAAACCTTGGAATCCTAATATCCAAACATTTTCAAATCCCCCTCCCTCTCCCCCCCCTCTATATTTTTGCTTTTCATGTACAAGACTTATAAAGCAACCATAAAACAATATATCCCAATTTACATCAAAGGAATTAATTCAAATGTTCTTTATCAACAACAACATTTCCGGTATAGTCCCATAAGCGGGGTTCCGGAAGAATGAGATATACGAGACCTTACCTCTATCCTTACGCGATAGAGAAGTTGTTACTAACAGATCCTCAACTCACATATTCCTTATCAAATAGTCATTAATATTGAACCCAACAGGAACGAAAAGCTTTTCACGTTCCCACCTCACACGATCCGCTTTATACAAATAAGGAAAATTTGTAACACTCCAAAAGCATTTTGTACATTTGGATCTCACATTATAAGCCCAAAAGAAGCCATGGGTACGTGGATTAATGTACAAATAACACCATCTCATAGGGAAAGCAATTTGTGATATGTTGAATTTGTAATTATCACCTGGAGGAAGCTTTGTTAAGGTGTTAATTGTGTCAAAATCTCTGCACATATAATAGATTGAGAAATTGTTGTCATTGGCTAATGTTACCTCAATTATGGGAAACATTTTGTTTATGAAACTTGTTTGTTGTTCAGCATCTGAATATTGGGGGGAAGAAAGCAAAATTATCAAAACAACGATGAAAAGATGAGGAGAAGAATTTGTAATTATGTTTATTGCCATGATGATGGATTTTTTTCTTTCTTTATTTTAGGTCATGGCAATTGTTTAGGGTAATTTTGGGTAAGGGATTATAAGGGTTTGTGATTATGGAAATTGATGGTTTTCCTATGTTTTCGGAATTTGAGGAAAGATATTTTTAGACGGGTGACTTTGTGAGTAATTAGAAAAAAGAAAATGAAAGAAAATTTTTCTCTTTTTTTTTTTTTGAGAGGGGGGGGGGGGAGGGGGAGGGGTTGGGAGGTGTGAAATTCGAACCTCAATTACTTTTTTTCCTCTTGATTTTTCTTGTCAGTATTATTTGGTATTTATATTGGATCTTATTGTTTCAAATTTGCATCGTGTAAGCTCATGCTAAGAGGGAATTACTTCCTAGCCAAGCTTTTTTTCATATAAGTTCGAAATTGAAACCTCTCATTAAGATATTGTACACATCTCACCCCGACTTTTTTCGATGAAACTTAATTATTACTCGAAAAGAAAGTCTGATTTGATGGGAGAATGACATTCTTGATGTTTTTGTCCCTTTACATAGAAAATATATTGTATTTGAACTATTTTTAAATGTGTATTATCTTTAAATATGGAGTAACAATATAAATTTAACATAGCACATGAATAATTAAATGATGAAACGATCAATAATTCTGAAAATTAGTGAATATTCATTAGAGATTAAATATACCTAATCAAATATTAAAAAAAATATTATATCAGTTGCCAAGGAACTAAAATATCTATCAACCCTCTTCTGATTTTTACATTCCTTTTTTGCAATTATAAATGTTTTTTAAAAAGAAAAGTGAAATCCCAAATTTTCCTTTATATCCTCTAGTTAGGATAATTATTCCAAATAAATTATAGGTTAGTGCTAATCCTAATTACCTGTTGATAATAGATACCATTAAAAAATAGGCAAGAAGCTTATCTTCACTAATCCATGATGTAAACAAAAAGGCTAATAAGCCTATAAACTTCATTCTTTTTGCTTTTCTTCTTCTAGCTTTAGCTATATTAATAACAAACACCATCCAAGTTGTGATCATTTTGAGTGAAACAAGAGCATTATTGGATAAGGAAACTTTACGTTATTAGATCATTTTGTTTATAGTAGTGAATAGTTTCAAATTTAAATTTATGCATTGCGGGACTCATTTTTGAAAGCGAGACTCTCAACAGAATTTTTTTCACCTGAGACCTGAAAGGGCGGAGAGTCAATAATTCATTAGTATTGTGTAGCTTTACTTTTATTACATTATATCTTTTCGGATAATCCATTATTCACTTTTAAATTAATCATTTTAAGTTGGTAAAAGAAATGCATCTCTAAAAAATATATTTTCTCTTTTTAGCTAATGCAAGTAGCTGCAAATATCAAAATTGTCTTGTCTCAATCTTTAAAAAAGAAAAAGGTAGAGATACGATTGGTATCTAAATCCATTAAATAAAAGAATCAAAAGAATTGATCTAAAAATTGTCCACTTACTGATAAAATTAAAAATAACCAAGGGTTGCATATAATATGTATATAATCCATATATACGGGCTATAAACCATAAATAGTAAATTTGTCCGACTGTTGAAGAGACTCAATGAAATTTCATAAGTGGAGTCTAGGAAGAATAAAGTCTACGAAAACCTTATCATTGCCTCGTAGGGTTGGAGAGATTGTTTTCGAAAGACTCTTAACTCAAGAGTAGCAAATTCAAGTACAAAAAAGAAGAAAATATTGTAGAATACATAGCAGCTAACAAAGAAAATAATGCGAAGCTTATAAGAAAAAAACAAGAACAACAAAATAATGTGATAGTTGAAACACATTAAACAACAAATGATGATATAATTTTCAAAGCTTTATGATTATCAAATTGTCAGGGATTTTTCCACTATAAATAAGGAAGTAGATTAAGGCAAAAAGATCTCAAGAAACACAAATTCAAGTCTTTCTCCCCCAAAAAATATGGCTACTTCATATTGGTTCATGTTTTGCTTGTTAAGTGTCTTGTCTTTATTTGCTTCTACTTCCAATTCTATACCATATGTGGGTTCTAATCAGCTCAAGTTTTGGAAAGAAAATGTTGTCAATGAAATGCCTCAAGCTCTTGTTTCTAAATTATCTCCAATGAATAGGATTGAGTCTGAATATTACACTTCATTAGTGTCCAAAAAGACATTCTCTTTTGATGCCCAAAGCTGCTTGGCTGCTGATATATTTTGTACTTTTGAGACTAATGCCCTTCTTGCTGGATCCGAAACATCCAAAATTTCTGATCAAGCTAAAGTATATGCTTCCAAACTCCCAAATCAAGCAAAAGTTTATCCCTCAAAAATTTCTGATCAAGCTAAGGTCTACACAACCAGAATCCCCGATGTAGCTTCTAAGGTAATCTACACAACCAGAATCCCTGATCAAGCCAAAGTCTATGCTTCCAAACTCCCAAACCAAGCCAAAGTTTATCCCTCGAAAATTCCTGATCAAGCTAAGGTTTACACAACCAAAATCCCCAATCAAGCAAAAGTTTATCCCTCAAAAATTTCTGATCAAGCTAAGGTCTACACAACCAGAATCCCCGATCAAGCCAAAGTTTATGCTTCTAAACTCCCAAACCAAGCCAAAGTTTATCCCTCGAAAATTCCTGATCAAGCTAAGGTCTACACAACCAGAATCCCCGATATAGCTTCTAAGGTAATCTACACAACCAGAATCCCTGATCAAGCCAAAGTCTATGCTTCCAAACTCCCAAACCAAGCCAAAGTTTATCCCTCGAAAATTCCTGATCAAGCTAAGGTCTACACAACCAAAATCCCTGATGTAGCTTCTAAGGTAATCTACACAACTAGAATCCCCGATCAAGCCAAAGTCTATGCTTCCAAACTCCCAAACCAAGCCAAAGTTTATCCTTCAAAAATTTTCGATCAAGCTAAGGTCTACACAACCAAAATCCCCAATGTAGCTTCTAAGGTAATCTACACAACCAGAATCCCCGATCAAGCCAAAGTTTATGCAGCGAATTCACACTCCAATCATCACCTTGGAGAAGTCTCTTTTTTCAGAGTCTCTATCCTCAAACCTGGAAACATAATCCATCTTGACAACTTGGAGAACCCATTCCCTCATCGCTCATTTCTTCCTTCTCGAATTGCCTCAAAGATTTCCATTAACTCAAATCACCTCCAACATTTATTCCCTCAAACTTTCTCTTCACCACTCACAAAAGACACCACACAAACCACCATCCTCAATTGCAATGCACCTACTTTAGAAGGAGAAGTTAAAAAATGCGCGAAATCGTTACAAGAAATGATAGAGTTCTCAAAGACTACCTTGAAACAAAACCATCTAATTGCATTGACAACAAAAAGCACAGAAGGGTCAGGAGAGAAACTTAAAATTGATAAATTTCATAAAATTAATTCCAAAAAAAGTGTCTCATGCCATGAGATTTTCCTTCCTTTTGCTACTTACTTTTGCCATTTGCTATCTTCAACTAATATTTATGTTGTGGACTTAGTTGATTTAAACACTAGTGTTCAAGTTAATACTGCTTTGGTTGTTTGTCATATGGATACTTCTTCATGGCCAGCTGATCATCCAGCTTTCAAAATGTTGAATTTTTCACCTGGAAAAGGAGAGGCTTGTCATTGGATGTCACAAGCTGATCTTGTTTGGGTTGGAGATGATGTGCATGCATAAAACAAATGTTGGTCGGACTCTTCAAAAGTGTCAACGGGTGCATGTCGAATTCGTCAAAAGTAATATATTTTCCGAGAAATCTGACACGGGTGCAGCATTGAAAGTGAAGAGTCCATGCATCTTTGAAAAAAAATGTCTTCTTATGCCTTTTAATTAAGTTTTAATTTAAATTGTAAAAGTGGATTTGTGTGTGTGTTTCTGCTTTAGGAATAGTAAGAAGGAATGTGTTGTAATTATGGAAAAATAAATCCCACACTTACTTTTCCTTTCTTGTGTTGTATTTTTGTTTTTATTCAGTGTAGTGTGATGGTTTCCAACTTTCTATTATAAACTGGTAATTCCCTTTGGTCTTTTTGTGTAAATTTTAATAATTTTCAGAATGAATTAAGAATTAGATTAAGTTTTTCTTGAAAAGTAATATGATCAAGTTATTTGATATTAAATAATGTCTTTGATATTTTGTACTAGAGGAAGAAAGATATTTCGAAGGATATGAGGTGATGCATGAATTTCTTGTCACCCATTTTTTTCTTTTTTCAATAATTTTGAAATATCGTATAAAAATATTGTAAAAGTCTATTTTAGAAACTTATACAAAATTCATACTCGTAGATAAAAGTCACTTTTAAAGTGCTTAAAGTTGCAAATATTTAAAACCTCGAACTATATTTAAAAAAAGGGCTATCTCGCTCCTCCCCAACCCCAATCCCCAATATATAGAGCTGAACATAAAATATCAAGAATTGAATTATCGAATCAACTGATCATATCGAATGAAATTTTTTGATAATTTGATATTTGGTATTTATGGTATTCGAGAGTAACATTTTAGAATTAGATTATTTGAATTTGAGATTGATATGAGATATGAGTACCATTTGTTGGTATTCGATATTTCCTGAATATCAAATTATTTATTTAATGAAGGTCATTTATCAATATATTCATTACTCATTCGTACAAATCCAAAAAAAAAAAGTTTAAAGACTAAAAATAAATAATCTGAATATATATGTCTTTTAGTTGTATCAGTTTATTTTTCTTGATATCTTCTTACTTGTTTGTCTTGTATTATGTCGTGCATTCACATGAAAGAAATAAAAATAAGTGAAACAATAGTGTTAATTTTGTAATACAATTGGCTAAAACTTCAATATTATATTACCGAATACCATACCAAATCAAAAAAGTGATTTACCATTATTCAATTGAAATTTAAAATTTTGATATTTAATATTTACCTTTTATCTATTAATTATCGAATTCGAAATTTGAAAAATCGCAAGCTGACCCTACTAATCCGGATATGGTTGTATCTGACCCATGAAATTTCCGGGTCAAAAATTGGTTATCCAAAAAGTCTGAGAAGCAGAGGAGATTACACAAACTTTTTTTTTTAAAAAAAAATAAGTTACAGTTATGGGGCTCTCAGCTTCTAAGCGAGTTAGCAATTCTCTCAAAAATTCATCGGAGTTCAACTCGGAATGTGATTCAGTCTACGATGATTGTCTCACCCTATCACAACACGCTTTCGCCGGAGTCAAGCCCTATCAGCTTTTCTCCGCCACCGAACGCCTCTACGCTTCTCTCTGTCCTTCCGTCCCTATCATAACCAACTGGGTCAAATCGCCTCCGACCCGATTACAAGTGGATAAGGCCTTTAAAATCGTGTCAACGCGCCGATCCGACGAAAAGGAAAGGGAGAAGGAGAGTGAAATTGTGCTTGGGAAAGACGAGTTTAAGGAGTTTTCAGTGGAGGTATTTGCAGACGCTGTCGTTTCGTATGCAGGGAAAGAGCTATTGAAGCGGGTCCCGGTAGGTGCTTTGGGGATTGCTGGTGTTGGTGCGGTGGTGAAGCCTGGGAAAGAATTGATTGCGGCGGCGATTGGTGCTTACGCGCTCGGTGTTGCAACTTCGGTATACATCAGCTTGGCTTGAACGCGTATGTTTTCATTTACAAATTACAAAAGTGATTAATAAAAATTTTACTCAATTTTCTACACAAATAAGTTTTGTTTTACAAATTTGTTTAAGGTAAAAGCACAAATTAGTTATATTAGACTATTCTAACCCGTAATTAGAGACATAAAGCAGGTAGCATAATCATGTTTAGTTTTAATTAGATGATTAGCAATGTTTTATCTACATTTCATTATCACGTAGAGATATTAAACGAAAGTCACATGATAAAACGCCAAGCCGGTTGCCTCCAAAAAAGAAAAACATAATTATTAAAAAAAAATCTATTCACTATTAATTTACATAAATTAAATTATTTAAAAAAAAAACAGATTTGCTCAAGTGTTTGGTTACGTCAGTAGTATCTTCTTCTTAAATTTCTAATTATTATTATTATTATTATAAAAAAAATTATTATTATTATTATTATATTAATTGTTGATTTATTTATTTGTGTATTTTGTTACTGTGCTATCGTTATTTTTCTTCAATTCTCTTTTGGTTATACATTTTTCGAATCGGAAGTCTATCAGAAATTCTGTAGAGTTATAATTAGTACATATTGAAACTATATCAAATATATTATTATTATTAAGGATAACATTTGCTACAAATTCAATCTAATTTTATAAGATAAGGTCTGAACAGAGTCTTACACTCTTACTCCTATCATATAAGAGTAGAATAATTATTTTTGACAAACCGAAGACTCAATAATTTTTATCTTTTGAATATGAGCCTTTTTTAACTATCAAAACTCCACCCCTAAGTCAGAAGGGCTCACATTTATCACAAAACCCTAGATATGGGCATCAACTTCATCAATCTCACTTTGATACAGTATGACATCTTTGTCAATCTCTTTATTCTTTTGGATTATTGACTCTAAGTACTTGAAACCTTCTCTCTTGGGAATGATTTATGTATCAAATCTCACGCTCTTATTTGTTTCATGAATTATGTCACTGAACTTGCGCTTCAACTATTTTATTTTAATATTGCTCAACTTAAAACTTTTCGGGGCCGTTTGGTAGGAGGTATTAGGAGAAAATAATTTATGTATTAAGTATGGTATTAGTTAATACTATGTTTGGTAAGATTTTTGGACCGTGTATAACTAATCCATATATTAGTTAATACCCATATATGGTATTAACTAATACCTCCCATTTGGTGGTATTAACTAATACTTTGGATTTAATACTTTGAGATTAAATATACAAAGACAAAAATATCCCTCAAATTCATTTACATTTTTTTTATTTTCTTGATTTTATGTTTTATATTTGTAGTTTTGCACTAGTAAATTTATTTAAATAAATTAGCTTATAAATTTTATTTATTTGCGGGTTCATATTTTCATAATATTAAAACAAACAAATTTACCATGTCAAATTTTTAAATTTTATTTATTTGTGATTTCATATTTACATAATAGACAAAAAATATTTTGTCATGTCAATTTTTTTTATAATTAATTTAGTTGAGTGATTTTTTATACAAAACAAACTCCACAAGTTGAGTGACCTTGTAAGATATAAACACTATATTAAAACTACAACTTTCAAATATTTATATGTAAATATAAATTGTTTATTTTATAATTTATCATCTTTTCAATTTAATTAATAAACTATTTATCTTTATTAAATTAAAACTTTGGTGTTTTATTAGTGATTAATTTATTAAAATCATGAATATTTTATTCTCAAATAATTCAAGTGAAGAAATAATAAGCATGACAACAAAATTATTATTCTCCTAATTAGTTAGAAGCCACAAAAAAATAATTTTCTTTGATCTAATTACATGAAATAAAAAATTTCATAATAATTCAAGGGTATAATAGGAAAGAAGTTTTTTATAGAGTTTTAAACCAAGCACGAGATTATATGGGAAGCAATAAATCAAACACTTGGTAAAAAATAATCTCTATATTTCTAATCTATATTGTTAATCCCTTCATTATTCATTTTTTACCAAACGAACCCTTTGATTGTTAGATCTATTTCAAACTTTTAATTTCTTTTTCAAGTTTAAAAAAAAAAAAAAAAAACATTAGTTGTGACGATATCTTTTCTCAATACTACAAGCACTTCAAATTTACACGATGTCGTTAGAGCATGGATCATTGCTCTAGTATCCATAATAATGCATGATAATGACCATGAATTAGTTTGGTTTACCTTAACTACACTTTTTTTTAAGCTTCATCTTAGGTTAATTGATTATAAAAACCAAAGTTTAGTTGGACTTTTAGACACATCTATCCATTACAACTGATTCAACAATAACCGTCATATGAAGGAGATTGGAAATTTTTATTGTTCCCTCTCTCTTCAACTTGTTGCTCGATGCACTATATATTAAAAAGAAAAAGATAACAAATTTGGAAGATTTCGTAAATTAAAAAAAAAAATCTTAAAGAATTATCCAAATTATGGAAGAATTCATCAAAATCAATTCAAATATGGAAGAAACACCTTCATGAAAAAAAAAAAAAAAGTGTGTAATCAATAAAGATGTTGTAACAAAAAAAAAAGTGTAATAAGTGATTATGCTATAATCAAAAATAAAAAATCATGTTGCGATTAATATAGTCATGTCATTATTAGGTCTTGATTAATTTAATTTTAAATCAAGTATATACTATATAGAAAGCTCTTCAACACAAAAGAAAAACAAAAAATAAACTTATTTTTTCTAAATTATTTTTACAAAAAATTTAAAACGGAAAATAATATAAAAAATATATATCGTCTTTGTTTTTTTGACGATAAAATTTTGTCCACGTAAAAGGTAAAAAAAATAAAAGAATTACCTGATTTCAAAGATTATGCTATAACCAAAAATAAAAAATCGTGATGCAATTAACATGATCATTTAAGGTAATCAAGGTAAGATATGACTATCATTATTAATAATTTAAATTAATTTTAAGTCAGGATTAATTAAAATATTTAAATCTGAATTTTAAGTCAATATTAATTTAAAATATAATGAAATATTAGAAACGATTTTAATCTAATAAGATTTCTAGGTAATAAGACATTAAAAATTATTTTAATCTAATAAGATATCAAAAACAATTTTAATTTAATAATCAAATTGAAATAAAATCAGATAGAGACCTAATAAAAATTATTGATAGTTGTTCCATAAAAAAGGGTACAACTAATTTAATTAAATCTAAAATTAATTAAAATAGTATTAATTAATACAAATCTGTCATTACTTATAATCATTTTGTTATTTTAGTAATTTGTATTTGATTTTTTTTACATAATTATTACAAACATAATTAATATCATTTTAATATGTCATATCATATACTATTTTTATACACTTTAATTTTTAGGAATGATTTGATAGGAGTTGTTGACACCCAATTTTTACCCTCCACAGTATAAATTAATTATCGAGCTTTTAATTTTAACAATTTGAAATAATTAGCTTTTAAAATGCAAAAAATAGTTTTTGAGTGATTTTTAAACTTAAATCTTTTAATTTTAATTATGTTTATATATTGCATATTATGTATATTTATTTCAAGTATTAATAGTTAAGTATTTTCATTAATTTTAAAAAGATTCTTAAATAGATTTTATCTTTAATCACTTTACTTTAACTATTTTAGAATTAATTACCACGTAGTTAATTTAATTATTTTAAGTTGTTAATATTAAAAACTCTTTAATTAATTTATATTAATTCATCTCGTGGTCAAATTAATCAATCAATTCCGAGTTGATCGTGTTTTATTTGGCCACATTTTGTAATTTTAAATGGCCAAATCTTAAATTCTTTTTCCCATTTTCAGATTTTATTTTTCTTATTTTTGGGCCAAGTTCTTGGCCCAAATTATTTTAACTACCCAAACCCAACTCTTTCTTTAATCCCCAACCCAATCCCAAACCAGACCAGCCCATTCTTCCAATTTTAAACCCAAACCCAATTCCAATTTTAATACCCAAATCCCTAACCCTACCCGCTGACCCGACCCGACCCTATCCCTATTACTCCCCCAGACGCCCCATGCCCCTCCCCTGTTCTCTCTCCCCGACGCCCCCCCCCCTCTCTTCTTCTTCCCTTTCTTCTGAAAAAACCAGAAATAGCAGTCCCAAAAATGGCAAAAAAAGGCCAAAAAATCGATTACCCCCCTTGTACCCTCGTCTCTCCCCAAGCCCGTCCCTCAAAACCAAAGGTTAATCGAGAGGTGCAAGGAACCAGTCGCGAATCAGAAAAATGGCAGCCGACAGTGGCCATTTTTGGCCATTTTCGGTCAAACTCGTACTCCTCACGTCTTCCCCTTATCTGTGCGTCAGAGAAGCCCTCTACGTGTCTCAAATCTAAAATCGATGGCTAGGATTTGAGACTTGTGGAGGGTTTCAAAATCAGTTGGAATTTTTGGAGTTGTTGGTCACTTTTGCCCGGTTTTTGGAACGGATTTTGCCCTATTTGGGAACTATATAATCAGTGTTTACACACTGATTTTGGGGGGATTTTGGGGCTGAATTTTTTTCAAAAAAAGCAAACACTCAAAAATTTCGGGTTTTTTCTTTTGTTTCAGCTTATTTATTGAGTCTATGGTTTGAAGGAAAATTTGGAACGACGAAGCTCTGAATTTTCAGAAAAGTCGCACTGTTGTTGTGGTGTCAAAGTTGCGGCTGGTCTCGTAGTCCCGGTTCGCTGCCCCGCAAAAGGTAATGCCTTAAGCCCTTCTTCTTCATTCTAATTCGAATATGGCTGATAGATGATGCAGAGGAGTAGATATTACATAATCTTTGTTAGTTAGATTTGTCTGACTATTCCATGACGGAGTAGTATTGTGGTGTTGTTGCTGTTGGTCGTTAATATGGTTGTTGTTGTTGGTCGTTAATATTTTCAGAACTTTTCAGCTTGTTTATGATGACATTAGTCGGTTTAGCTAATGGCCTTGTCAGCCCCTTTGTTATTTTCTAATGAAACCGTGTTAAAACTTAGTATACTTTGAATTGTTTTTCAAGAGTTGGTCATGGTCTTTGGTGCCAATATCGAAGATACTATTTTGATGCGCTACATGATGTTTATTGATATATTAGTTATTATTTTGTTTCATGGTCGTTTGGAGCACATGGACCTTTACATATTTTATGTTGGAGGTTTAATATAGCCACTGGAAGTGAGTGTTTGTGTGTTTGATGCATATTTGGTGCTTGATGGTTATCTAAACACAAAGGATATATATAATTAATATTTTGTGTATGTATTAAGCTTTCTAAGTGGAGTAGGGAATTGTTGGAACAAATATTTTGACTAATTTGAATACATCGGATTAGAGTTTTGATTTTCAGATTTAAATGAAGGTAGATTCATAAGTTTCAGTTCATATAGTTTATAAGTTTTAGGTTTTTCGCAGAATTTATGAACCTATTATTAAATGTTATTTGGTGAAGATTTTTATCTATGTATAGTTCTTGTTTCTTGTAAATAAAAGCACAAACATTATATTCCTTAACCTTTTCTCATCTCTACATATATAGACTTTGCTTTCTGTTAATTTACTAGCATGTATGTATGTATATGTATATGTTGGTTGATTTTCACCTTTTTCCCATTTCTACATCCATATGCTCTAGATAATGATATTTCTCTGTTAATTAATTAATGTGAGTGTATACATGTATGCATATATGTTGGCTGATTTTTTTAGTTTTGTGATAATTGGGATAGATAATAATATTTCGAGTTTTTGGCGTCTATTTTTAGTCTCAAAGAAATGGGTATATGTTAATTCCTAGTTTTAAGTTAATGGGTTTTATATGCTTAGTTAATTTCAAATTGATTAGTTTGATTCTTAGTTTTATATGCTTGTTTTATATAAGTGGATATCTTGATTTTTGGTTTCGAAATCATTAAGTTTGTGGGTTTAGATAAATTTTGGATTCTTAATTCTTTTACTTTGATTTCTTATGCAATCCGTCCGAGTCTTCCGAGACTCCCCTTACATTTCTCGGGGTCGGCAAGTCTTAGGGGCTGATCTCAAGTCGATGGACGTCGGAAGAGGCCGATATACACCAATATACCGTGTATATATATCCAGCGCATACCAAAGATTGAAAATGGGCCAAAAGTCCCTATTGTCTTGCAGCAGAAAGTATTGAGCTTTTGGCCCAATCAGCAGCCACAAGATTAAGGGAGTTGGGCAGGCCCAACTTTTAAATAATAATAATAAGAATTGTGCAGGTTCTTTGAAATTGGGCCTGCCCAGGCCCAATTCTACTTGATTTATTTTATGGATTTATTACCAAAATATACATCATTTCTACCAAATTTACACACTTCCATTTATTTACAACAATAGCACCGAAATTACCATAATATACATGTCCTTTTTATTTTATTTTATTTTTTTTAAATCTGGACATGCGCCGTCAGCATTTAATGCTGAAATGACCTTGGCGCGACAGGTCATTAATGGTGTCCGACGTGGTTAATTTCGTGGTGTGTTATATATTAAATGTGGTCAAATGAAATATATTTGTATATATATAATTTTTTTTTTTTAAATTTCAAGAGGCACATTAAATGTGATTGACGGCTGAAGTATCGACTGACGCGCCGGTCCAATCAGCCGGCGCGTCCCCCCATGCTTTCAAATACAACTTTTGAAACCCCAATTTTGTATGGTTGTTTTGATGGTGTTTTCGACCGTTAATGGTTTTTCATGATTTTTCACATTTATTGATTTTTAATCAAATTTCCCTTTTCAAATAATTCTAGTCACATCACATTTATTGATTTTTATATTTTTTTGGGTCAATACAAATTATATTTGAACCTATGGACTTTGTATTACCTTAGTTAATAGCATAATTTCATATATGTATGTATATATATATTGTGTGTATATTTATTATTAAGGTCCCAATTATTTTCGGGTGTTCTCATTGGTTCTTTTTATGGTGAATAACTGAAACATAATGGTTTTTAATGGTTTTTCATGGTGGTGTATGGGTTTTTTCGTGCGTCAACACAAATTATTGTGTTCTCTATGGTTCATTTTATGGTTAATTACTGAAAAACATAAGAATTTTTAATGGTTTTTCATGGGGTTGTATGGTTTTTTCACAGTTTTCCATGTAGGGTTTTTGCATCATTTTATGCATATATATATATATATATATGTATTGGTTTCTATAAGGTTACCTGTATTGGTTTCGGTAAGGTTGCCCGTATGGTTTCTGTATGGTTTTCAATGCCGCATTGAACCATGTCCATTCTTTTTCACCATTTCCCAATACTAATATATCACATCAACCAATAAATAATTTTTCATTCACTATTTTCTTCCAAATCCCAACACATTACATCACATCAAATACTATATTAATTATACCACAACCTTCTCTCTCCTACTTTTGTAAAAAAAATTGGTATTTTTCTTGTAATTTTTTGGGCTTGGTAGGCTAAATGAAAAAGTGTTTTTTAAATGTATATTTATGAAAAATCCCCTTATTTTATTTGCTTATTATTCATGCCTCTTGTCTTGTGATGTGTTGTTTAATACTAACTTTAATTCTAATATTATTTTATAGGTTTTAACCTAATTAGATTCCCCAAAAGATGGCCATCTGTGTTTTTTTATGTCCTTAAATTTTGACGTTAAAAACCTTTTCTTAAGTTACCTTTAAAATACTTCAAGCATTTTATTTTAAAACAATTTGTGAACATTTTTTCTACCCTTATAAACACACTGACATTTTAGGGATCTTTTAAATTCTAGCAACTTATCATGATTCACCAATTCCTTTAATTTAATAAAATTTGGGTAGATTTTAATATTAGGTTTTCTTGATTATTTCTAAAGTAGTTTTACTTAAATTAATAATTGAATAAAGTGTGAGTACGACTTCAAATGTTCTATTTTCCCAATTTTTAAATAATTACTTCGACATTTTCCTAGTTAATAATATATGTTAATATTATTTTAAAAAAAAAGTTAGTCAAAAAATTATTTAATCGTCGGATAACTGCACGTTAGCGGATATTTCGGGTGCGTAAAACTTTCCCGAAATAGAAATATGAACTCGAACAATTTTTTGGATTTTAAAAGGATTTTATTTGTTAAGTCTTTTTAAAATAATTTTAAATTGGTTTTCTTGATTTTTCCTTAAAAATTAAGTGGCAATTCTAAAAATTTGAAGATTCGATTTTACTTAAATCAAATAAGTCTTTAATCGAATTTTTAAATCGAAGTCATTTTTTTCGATATAACAGAAGTGTATTAGGAAAAAAGACAATACATGCATATATTAACTTACGTGTTACATATTCACATCTTTAAATTAAATATCACTCTAAAATACTCTTGATTGATTTTGTATGGTCTTTTCGTGCCATCTAAAAATGTGGAATCAAAAGAGGGGTTAGAAGGATCTGGATTACATTTACGGCTAAACTTTAATAAAGCAAAAGATAACATTTGTTTAGGATAATTTGGATCATCTAAACAATAATTCAAGAATGATCTTAATCCTTCTCAGCCAGATGTACTATGTAGGAAACTCCAGTATTCAATGAATGCATTAAAATGAAAGTGACACTACAATTCAGCTACCTACAACTCATCACTCCAAAGGAACACGTTTTACTATCACAGTTTATTATCATCGCACCAGATGCTAAGTACTATGCGTGAGATAAAGTATTAAAAAATAATAAAAATACTATATTGACAGCTAATAAGACGGGTGAACTTCTTATATATAAGGTTTGGACAATCTCCTCTGCAAGTTAATCTCTTTTATATGTTCACACATCCATATAAACATTTCATTATCTTTGCTATTTTCATTTTTTAAAACATGCCAATTTTAATTGATCAACACTTCATTTTATAAAACATAATTAAGTTAACAATTCCTTTCGATGCCAAATTTTGATCACCTTACTAGAGTAATCAACAAATCAAACAACATTTTAAATTCATAAACTTCAAATTCAGTATCGATTTCTGACTAAAAAATATCATTGAATTGAAGTAGATGCGTGTGACTCTGGCATTTCAACAGCCGTCTTCCACGGAGGAAGCGTAGAAATAAATAATGCCCAAATATTTGTGGCCACTAATATTAACGGCAATCCAACAGCCACACAAAAAGGGAGCAAGTGGGGTCTAGTTAGTACTGTGTTGGCTCAACCATCATCAAGTATTTTATACGCAAATCCAAATTCCTTATCCACATAAATCCCCTCTTCCACTCATTTTATTGTCCATGTTTACCCTTCTTTCCCTCTTTTTCTTCTTCTTTCTCCACTCATTTTCCCACAAGAGACCAGATTTTTCTGTTTCTGATTGAAAGTTTTCATTTTGATTAGTTGTTCCTGCTTTGGGTTTTCTTGATTTCTGCACGCAAAAAGTTTTGGTTGTTTGTCTGCCTGACCCTTTTGGCATAGAAGCTTCAAGACACTACTTTTCCTCATTTTCTTGTGGAGAACTCAAAAGGGTATGTCTTGAATTAGTGTTAGGAGGCAAGAGTTGAGTAATAAAGATGAAGATCCAGTGTGATGTGTGTGAGAAAGCTCAAGCTACTGTGATTTGCTGTGCTGATGAGGCTGCTTTGTGTGCAAAATGTGATATTGAAGTTCATGCTGCTAATAAATTGGCAAGTAAGCACCAGAGGCTTCATCTTCAGTATCTCTCCAACAAGCTTCCTCCTTGTGATATTTGCCAGGTAACTCTAACTTTTTACTTTTGTAGTTGTGTTCATGGAATAATTTGTTTTAGGCTAGATTGTGTTACAGATATTTAATCTTGTAGTAGTGTTCCTATGACTTGTCGTGTTCCTTTTGGCCAGACTCTGCTTGGATTATTATAATACATGTTAAGGAGGTGATAAGATTTGTTACAACTATTCTCATTTCACATACAGTTAATTTTGCACGTCTATATTTTGTATATATCACCTCCCTCTGTTTCAATTTCTTTTTAGTTCCTGCTCTTTAATTCCAACATGTGACATTTAGTATTTAGAGGGTATAATGTTGATCTTTAGTTTAAGATCACTTGATTCAAAAACCTCCTGCTAGTTACTTAAACTTCTTGGTCAGTCTGTCTAAGACACTACATGTGACAGAAGAAGTATGGTAATGAAGTTCTTTGGGAAAGAAGGAGGCTGACCAGACCATGTAGATTAAACCTCATGCCATAACCCATATGTATCACAAACAAGAAACGAGCTATAGATATAGATTGGCATAGTGAAATGATTTCATGACTGTGGGATAGTTTGTGTTTTCAATTTCATTTGGATTTGGTTCAACATCAAAGGTAGTCCAACACGAAATTTGTGGTAGGCGCAGGTCGCTTTGTACCTCTCTAGGAAGCTAAGCCTAGTGTTAGAGTGGAGTAAAGTAGATGAGCGGACTTGTTAACCACCAAGTTCGGAAGTTGGAATCAAAAGGTTCCTTTGATAAGGAAAAGAAAGATCATCTTTTCAACCCTTTTAAGGACCGGAAACGCGAATGAAACTACATGTCTTTATTATTGCAGATGTCTATTTTCCGGGTTATTTGTTTTGTAATGAAAAGTATAGAGTTTTGTTACCTCTCCAACTATCTCTCCATTAGGTAGGATTTTTGTGGCCCAAGCACTTATTTGTTGGGGGAGAAACTGATCCAATTTGAAGTTGTTGATGTTTATATCGATCAATCATAGAAGAAAAATTATTATTCATTCCAATTAAGCTTATTCCTTGTATATGAACAGGAATATGCATATGTAAGTCAAGTGATAATTCTAATTTGGAAAGCGTTAAGAATTAAGAATTAAAAGTGGTTTTTCTGAACATGGTTATACCTGTCAAAATGATGTAAACAAAGCAGGGAGAAAAAGATTGAAAATAAAACATCAATGTTCTTTTCCAGAAATTTTCTGGTTGTTTTGGGGGGGACTTTGTTATTGCTTACTTTAAAGTTGAACTATCATATGTGCAGGATAAAGCCGCCTTCATCTTCTGTGTTGAGGACAGAGCTCTCTTTTGCAAGGAATGTGACGAAGCAATTCATTCAGCCAGCAGCCTTGCTAAGAACCACCAGCGTTTCCTAGCGACTGGAATCCGTGTAGCCTTGAGCTCAAGCTGCAATAAGGATGCAGTAAAAACCCAACTGGAGCCACAACCTCCTCAGCAGAATTCCCAACAAGTAGGCTTGAAAATGTCTCCACAGCAATTGTCCAGTATCACATCACCATCTTGGCCTGTTGATGATTTACTAGGATTTCCAGATTTTGAGTCGAGTGACAAGGTAAAACAAACTCACTCCTTTTTTTCGTTTTGCAAGTTACCCTACATTTTCCACCACTATAGATGAGAAGCTATCAATTTTCTTGGTAAAGTAGCTTATGCATTGAACTTGAATTAGAAATACTCATATATGTAAGACGACATCCTTACATTTATCGATACATAGAGATATCTTATCACACGATTACATGCATATATGAAGTTGGCCCAAAGTCGAGTCTAATATGTGAAATTACAATGACCCTTGATTCAGTATTACTTTGTCATTGTCATGTTCATCTAATATGTAATGAATAACTTATACTGAACTGTTTCAACCTATACAGAAGGAGCTACTTGAGCTTGGTGAATTTGAGTGGCTGGGAGGCATTGATCTGTTTGGTGAACAAACAGCAGCTGAAGTACCCGAGCTATCGGTCCCTCAGTCGAGCAACACAAATATTTGCAGGCTACCCAAATATCACATGCCTCACAAGAAGCCCAGAATTGAAATCCCAGATGAAGATGAGTATTTTACTGTCCCAGATCTTGGTTGAGCTCCAAGTTTAAGAAGTTCCTAGTTAAAAGTTTGTGTGTGCTTGCGTGTACTACTTGAACAGTGCACTCATACTGTCAACACATATGTTCAGTAAGTAGAAGAAACATTATTCTGCGTAGGATGATCTTTATCTTGCTTACTTTTGCAGTGTGCTCATACTGTCAACAGATATTATGTTCATTAAGATATCCTTTATCTTGCTTACTTTTTGCCTCTCCGGTCGGATTTGCATCTTTCCGACCAACAACAGTTGTTCACTACTAACTTGACACAGAAATTAAAAGGCAACAAACGATAAGGGTAATTTTATAAAGTCGTAAGTAAATACAATATCTTGAAAAATTGTAATAGAGAAATGATTATAATTAATGATAAAGTTAAATTAAGAACTACCTGTAAAATCATCTTTTGATTTCGTTAAGTGAACAAAAAAAGATAGATAGGAATTAAAATAAATTAATCTTAAAACACATTGAAGCATTCAGATGATTTCGTTAAGTGGACAAATAGAGATAGATAGAAATTAAAATAAATTCAACTTAAAACACATTGAAGCATTTGTGGACGTAAATTTTTATCATGTGTGAAGCACGCCAAATCATACTAGTGTAGATATTATTTGATTAATAAAGAGAAAAAATTATTAAAAAGCATTTCTAAATTTTGCATGAATAATTAGTTTCGCTCTCGAACTATTGATAATATTAGAAATACCCTTTTATTTGACTAATTAAAATTAAATACATCCCCTTAAAGGATCTTTCGACATGAGTGAAGTGCATTCCTCAATTCTTGTCAAGTTAAAGGGTATTTTTAATATTTTATAGTTTATTTAGTTAAGTAGAGTGATGTTTTTAAAACTATCAATAATTTTAGGATTAAAGTAATAATTTGTGCTAAGTTGAAAGAAGTTTTTAATATTATCTCCTTAACAAAAGACATATTGCGTTAATTCCCTCGTACTTCATCCTCTTCCTTATTAATCTCATATTCCCCTGCCATTATTTTTTAATTATTTTTTCAAAATATTTTGTTTTCCTAATTTCTTGAATGTTTTTTTTAGGAAAAAAATAAATTTAAGTGTTTACTTATTGTTTATATTTAGTAGTCTAATTAATTGATTATTTAAATTTTTATTCTATTGATGAGGATTTAACTCTCATCTAGTATAATTTTTTCTATCCCAGTTTACGGGGAGATTTGTTTATATTTAGATCTTTTTTTTTCTATTTCAAGGATTTAATTTTGGAGAATGATCATTTAAGGAATTGGTGAGCTGATCCAATTAGTTTACACTTTACACTTGTATTTTTAATGTAGTGAATTTTGAATTGATTTTTTGTGATCAATGAATAAATTTTGAGTTTGATATTTTTATAAAATATTTTGCTATGGTAAATGAAAATGAAAATATGTCAAAGTCCTCGTAGATAAATAGACGTTATGAGCGTAAAGAAATGTGTATATTATTTGTATGATCACTTATGTTTGGTGAATGCCTTTCAAAAAAAGAAAAAAAAAATTATTATTCATTTATCGTACTTTAAAAAATTTCACCTCTATAATTTGCAACTTTTCAAGTTCTATTTTTACTATTTTTAGGACTCATTTGTTTGACCATGAAAATTGAAATACAATCTTTTCAATAAAGTTATATTTCAAACTTAAAAAATATTTTATAATTTATATTTATCTCACTTATTACTTTGAAGTTATAGTTAAATATATTCAAATATGCACACATCATTTTAAATACTTTTTGTAGAAAAGCACAATTCCATCTCAAATTTGAAATAAACTAAAAATATATATAAGATTCTATAATTAAACACTTAATAATTAACATTTGAATCCACATTGATCATGAACTCTTGGGCAAAATTGATGAAAGCAAATAGGCATAACAACTCCAATTGAATAAGTAAAGGAGAAGTCGATAGACAAATATATATATAGGAAGAAAGCTTAGTTTATTAATAAGTGCCTTTATCACAAGAAAACATTAAAATCCGAAACCCCAAAACTGAAAATGGAAAAGCTGGCTGCTACGGCGAAATATATGGAGATTTTTTTGAGGAAAAAAAAAATTAAAAGGATGATAGCAACATCTTTCTATGCTCCTCCCTTAAGCAAAGTGAGGGCTTCTGATTCATTGGGCAGAGCTGGGATGGCTCCCTTCTTGGTGGTTGTGATGGCTCCACATGCACATGCAAACCTTAGTACTTCCTTCAACTTTGCTTCATCCTGCAATTTTTTTTCCACAAATTGATTATAGTAACAAACAAAGCTTAGTTAATGGAGTAAGAAATTATACCTCAAGAATGGCTTGGTTATCAACAATCTTGGTTAGAAGGGCACCAACAAAAGAATCACCAGCTCCAGTGGTGTCAACTGTCTTCACATGGAATCCTCCAACGCTTCCATGGAATTTCTACACACCAAAAGTCACATCAAATTTCCACAATTAATTACTATTGAGCCTGTATTCTAATTAAAAAGACAAAGCGCCCTTATCGGCCATGAGGGGGCAAATTAAATTAGTAATTAATAGTTTCAATTATGTCATAACCACAAGTGGAAGAAATAAAATTAGGCACAACAAACATAAAAAAGAAAAGGTGTTGTAGGTCCTACTGACTTTAATTAAAATTAAACAACAGCCCCTTCTTACCACTTTACAGCTATGTAAAGGAGAATTCAAAAACAAGCAATCAAATAAAATAAGGAAAAGAAAGATATACCATACCTTGGTGTAGTAATTGCAACCCTTCTCCCCAAGTGTGACCAAGAGGAGCTTCAAATTAGGATGCCACAAAGACATGGCAGACTCATCATCAATCTTGTTACTTCCGGTGAGGAATTCAAGCTCCACATCACTGACCTTGATCACATCAGCATAGTTCCAGATGCTCTTGATTTGCTTCCTCGCCTCCTCTTCCGAAGGCCACAAAGGCAAACGGAGGTTTGGGTCATAAGATAGCAAGGCCCCTGCCTCCTTTGCTACTTCCATTGCCTTCAAATGCGCTGATCTACATGGCTCCACGATCAAACTGATTGATCCATAGTGGAACACCTTAGCCTATTCACAAATCACACAAACAATAAGCTATTATCAAAACAAAAATTAATAATTATAAATACACTACTTATCAAGAATTTGACAGACACCTAATTACTGATATTTTCGAAGAGTCCAACAACATAGCTTACAAATTAATTTGTTTGAATAATAATTTGGACTGATCTAAATGGGTGACAATTATTGACTCAGTGATAATGACACCTGACATGAATTTTAACTGTTCTTTCCACCTACCCCCTTGGTAATATTGTGTGCACTCTTTGCTCTAAGATCTCGGGTGATACACTCTATATTATTCCTCCTAGTTTATATCGTCACAATACACTTTTTGACTTTCATGAGTCCTCTTGGCCCCATCTATTCATTATTAAAATTTCACAATAACAATATATTACTTCTAAATTATGAAACAATTTCAGTTTGGTTTTGTTGTAGATATCTTGAAGATACCGACTATATTTTATTTATTTATAAAACGATAGAAACAAATAGGTGCATGTAAACAAAAGAGTGATAATGATATGAAGGGGAAGGAGACAAAATACTATAAGCTCCTTGAGATTTCAACACCTGAAAGGCAGGGAAAAATTGGCTTAAGCTAACAGACAACGCTCACCCATTCTCAAGAAAAATCCGTGCCACTTACAGCCGACTTCTTCCCTTTTTTTCCCACCCAGTGTTCAATATCCATATCAGAGCACGATTATATTCAGATTCATGTCATGTAGGACCCGATTCAAACCCAAGATCTCTGATTAAAGAAAGAACAGATAATTTGGTGATTACAGCTACCTCTTAATTAATTGCATGCAAATTGTAAGTTTGCCACAAGACATAAACTAACTTTAACATTTACCCGCTTCCTTTACCCCCAATTTCCGCTCTTAACAGAATTCCTAATCGACAAAATTCTAGCTCTAGTGGATAAGGATCAATTTTGCTTACAAAAGGCCCGCCGACCTGATCAAGGAAACACGCTATTTATACCCTTTTTCTAATTTATTCGGTTGATTACATGAAATCAACTTTGTTTGATTCTATTTTTTTTTTAAAAAGCGAAACATTGAAATGAAGATTGGATCTTAATCTAAAAGAACATCACATTGATCCAATTAGGCAATTAAATGAAAAGGCACTGGGGATAACCACCTACCACCATGTAAATAATGATATGTTATATCCTTTTTCCTTATTAATAAGAAAAACAAAATTACATTAAGGTCAAAAAAGGACACCAACCAACCAACCCACCTAAAAATAAAAATAAGTTTTACGTCTTTATCAATAATTAATTACTCTATTAATTAACTAAACTACAGTTGAGTTAAAAAGAGACAACAACAAACTCACCAGCTTCTTCGTCCATATCAGTAACAAACCAAATAAGATCACAAAGTTACGAAATCGCACGTGAGAAACACGCACAGATCATGAAATCCAATGCGAGTTTGGGTGGGAAATTAAAACAAAAAAGATTTCATGACGAAGGAACTTACAGATCTAATGAGATCAAGATTCAACTCAGTGGGCGTGAGCAACATATCGGCACTGGGATTTCTGTAAAACATGAACTCACGCTCCCCGTCGGCGCGTAGAGTCACGAACGCCAAAGCCGTCCTGGCGCCCTTGTCAAAATTGATCCCTTCGGCTTGCACGCCGTTCTGTTTGAGAATCCCCGCGAGCATGTGACCGAACTCATCGTCGCCGAGTTTACCGACGAACGCCGACTTCCCTCCGAGCCTCGTCACCGCGATGGCGACGTTCGCCGGTGCACCTCCGGGAGCTTTCAAAAATCCGGGAGCCTCGGCAAGGGATACGCCGGAGACTGTCGGAACGAAATCGATCAACATCTCACCGAAGCTGACGATCAATCCAGAAGAAGAAGCACTCCCGTTAACTGCCATGGCGACGATGGATAGAGAGAAAATATATATCTATAGGTGTATATGATAGAGAAAGAGAGAGAGAGGAGGGGAAGAATGGAAGATTGTAGGAGCTTTATATAGAAGGTCGTTGAAGAGTTTTAAGAAGGAGAAAAAAACTAGTTAATTACGGACTAGGATTTTTGTAAAAAAAAAAAAACATTTTTTCGTAATAATTATCCAAAAAAATAAAAAAAAAGGGAGAGAAATATCTAATTATCCAAAAAATAACATTATTCCTTAATTTTAGGTTAATGATTATTACTCTTGAATGGCACGTCACTTTTATGTGGATGTAGGGCCTTTAATTACTTGATTATAGATAAGTAAAATATCTAACAATTTTTCTTAGATAATTAGAGAAATATTATGCTATTGGAAAATAGAGATTTTGGTAAATTAGTAATTAAAAAAATTTAAAAAGAAGGAGAGAAAATAAAGGGTTAAATTTTTTTTTAGTTTTTCTAACTTGTTATTAGTTTATGGTAAAGGTTGTTGAAACAACGCAAAATAATCTCCTAATTACACAACTAATAATTAATAACTAACTCTTCTAGGGTGTTGAATTGTTTTAAAAGTTATACAATTTAAGTTAATTAAATACTCTTTTCTTCCCATTTTAATTATTATATTTGTTCCATTCATTTTTACTTGTCACTATTTCACTTATCGAGTTCAAATTATGTGAATTTTGATCAATATTTTAATATATATTTTTTTATAATATTAATATGAGACAAATGGCAACTTATAACATTTTTCGTATAATTTTCAATCATCTAAATTTTATCTTTCAAATATCAAAGTTAGCTACTTCAATTTAATTTTGAAGTTTAGTCAAGTTAACCTCGAAAATAAAATGGTGACAAAAAAATGTAAAGAGAGGAAGTGGTTTTCATTTTTAGAATCAAACTAGGTAAACTTTGACTAACATTTTAAGATATATTTTTCAATATGAAAAAAGTTGCAATAATAATACTTTTCTTAAATTTTTGAATATCTCAATTTTTATTTTAAAATATCAAATTAATGTAATCTAATTTGACTTTAAAAATTGATCAAATTGACTTTAAAAATTAGTCAAACTATCTTTTCAATTATTCAGAGGTGGTCGTAATTGATTCTTCCATTCCTTTTTAATTGTTATAGGTTTTTTTTTTTTTAGAATCGAGCAATATGAATTTTGATTAACATTTTAATATGCATTTTTTCATCATATTACTATGAAATAAATATAATTTATATTATTTTTTATAATTTTTAAATACTCAATTTTTAATTCATTTTAAAAAATGCAATATAACAACTAAAAATAAATAAATAGGGGAGTAAATTTGTTATATTTTGAATTCTACTGCGATGAGAATATTAATTTGAGTTGGGTATAATTGTTTGTAGTTGAGTAGGATTAAGCATTGGGACAAAAAGACCAGTAAAAAGAATCTAAACTAAACAAGGATATATATATAATTAATAAGAATGGGAAATGTCAATATGGAATTCAATGGGATTAGGATTCAACTAATTTAACAATTCTTACTCCATTATCAAAAGAATTTTAATTGAATTTTTTATTTTATTTGTTATTTTTTGGTAAAATCAAAATAGATTAATTTTTTTTATTATATCCTCAATGTATTTATTATCAGCGAGTTGATGTCTTTGATGTTTGTAAGTTCATTTAATTTATATCTAAATAAAGTTTGTAGAAATTAAAGAAATATTTTTTATTGAAATTCTAGTCACATTATATATGATTTACATTATTCCGTTATCATAATTTTCTTTTTGAATGTAAAATAATACAAACTTTGGCTAGTATTTTAAAATGTACTTTTTTTATTATGTTGATATGGTAAAAAAATCCAATTTGTAGTATTTCTTTTATATAGTATTTGATGTCTAATTTTTATTTTAAAATACCAAATTATTGTAATTTAATTTAATCTTGAAAAATAATCAAATTGACTCTAAAAAAATAGTATGATAACTAAAAATAATCAAGAGAATATTATAAATAGAGGTGTTTTTAGCATTTTCCTAATGTGAAAAAAAAGAGTCGAGGATTATAGTAATCATTTACAGATTGATGGTATTTAGAGTAAATTATTTTACTTTATTAAAAACCCATCATACAAATGAAATAATATATACCCCAGAAAAATCCATCATTTATATATTATTTGAATGAAAAGAATATTACTCCTATTAAAAGAAAAGAAAAGAAATTTTTCTACGGGAAAAGTCAAATTAAACTCAAATAATTTGATTATGATAAGTTTAACAAGTGAATCTTAGCGCAATTGATATGTTTAGTAGAAATATTATTGTAGCTAAAATTAAGAGACTAATTAAAATAATTTTACGTGCAATAGTATAAAATTATCTTCTTTTTTACACTATCGTACATCAAAATGCTTTTAATTTACCTGCAATAATTATCACGAAATTGAACAAGATATTTTTCTTCTCGTCTTTTTCCGTATGGCTACGTCTCCATATCATCGTATGCCCTTAACCATGCTGAAGATTTAGATAATTAATTTTTTTAATAAATTTATTTTTTATTTGATAGAATATAATTTTCAAGCACCGCCCACCAATCTCAAACAAATGAAAACTATAAGAGTTCAAATTCAAGAAAAAGAAATTGTTGTTAATTAATTATATAAAAGTGAGAAATATTATAAAGGCCACGAGTGGTTTTCAAGGATTCTGTTTTGGTAGCTGATATCAACCCATAGTTTTACTTTTAATAAATTTCCACTTGTTTTCAACATCTTATTTAATAATCCCACTCCTACCAATGCAATACTTTAATAAATAATTAATTGTTAACTTTTCTAAACTTTTTTAGATAATATATAAAAATAAAGTACTACTCCATCGGCCTCGATATATTTGTACATCCCTCCTTATATAAGTTCTAAAATATAACTTTTCATTAAATACTTACTTTTTCTTATTTAGTGATAAGTATTAAAATCATCTTTGAATATGACATAAATTATTAGTTTTATCTCTAAACTATTGATAGACTTACAAATATCTCTAAATTTGGCGAACTAAGCTTAAATACACTCTCAACTTGGCAAGAATTATTAGTTTCGTCTCTGAACTATTGATAGCCTTAAAAACACTCCTCAACTTGGAAAGCTAAGCTTAAATACACCCTCGAACTTGACACGAATTATTAATTTCGTCCCTAAACTATTGATAGGTCTAAAAACACCTTTCAGCTTCATGTTTCTATAACTTATTAAGTTTTGATTTTAAATTTCGTAAAGTTTCGTTTACTGTCATATTTTTATACTCCCAAAATCTTCATACGGGACTGTCATCCGCCTATGAAATTTTTAACATTGCCGGAAGTCCATATTGAAAAAAAAATCACAAATAAAATAGGAAAAGAAAGAGAATCAAACAATTAAAAATGAGAATGGAAGAAAAGAATCTTGCTTTGCAGTCATCATTAATGGATGAAAGATTAAATGGGAAGAAGAGGGGTATTCCAGTAGTTCCTAATTAAAAATTGAAGGATTTTTTTTATTTAAAAAAAAAAGAAAAATTAAGCTGATGTGGTCATTTTTTAACCTTTCATGCGCTTTAAATAACTTGTATTCACTTGTTATGTCATGTGGTATGGAGGGTGTATCTAAGCTTTTGCCAAGTTGAGGGGTGTTTTTAAGTCTATCAATAATTTAGAGACAAAATTAATAATTCGTATCAAATTCGAAAGTGTTTTTAGTATTTCTTTCTTTTATTTATTAATTTATTATCACTCGATAGTTTCACAAATAATTATCACTAAGAATAAAATGAAAAAAAAAAACAATCAACACACTTTTTTTTTGGGGGGGGGGGGGGGGGGTTATTTGAAATGACCAAGAAGTTAAGATAATTATTTTTAAAATTATAACATATAATTTGAGACAGAGAAAGTAATATTACTTACCTTATTTAGTTTGATATGCAAGAAACAATGACATATCTTAAGTATTTAGTTTGAAAATGAAATTATTAATATTAAATCTGGATATTTCACCTTATCTATATTTATCTTTATCTATCTATCTATTTATATTATATTAAAAGTGTGAAGGTCCTTAATAATGTTGTTTGAACTTTTTGCCCCTCATTAAAAGATTATACTTTAGTCTTTTTACCAATTTTCTCAATCTATTATTTATTTAGTTTTAAGATTCACTTTTGGATTAAAATTTCTTTATATTTAGAATTCACTTTTGATTTGGACTATTCTATGTAAACAATTACCTAAAATATTATATTTTTCTTAATGACAAATGCTATTTATATATAATTTTTAAATTGACACAGCACATACGTCTACTAGTACTATATTAAAAGCACAAAGACCATTAGAAATATTGTTTTAACTTTTTGTCCTTCATTAAAAGACTCCTTTTAGATAAAAACGCCTTTTCACTATTTTTCTTCAATTATTATTTTAATTATATTAAATATTGACTATTATAAACATAATAAATTTAAATAAAGAAGACTTTCTTATTACGGTTAAATTCCTACCAAAGAATTCTTTTTCCAACCAAAATAGATTTGATTTAGAAAAAAATGGTCAAAAAAACTTCCAAACTAATAGCCAACAATTTTTTTATAAAAAATGTCTAGAAAATATGGAAAAAAAAAAAGAATTTCAACAGAATCAGAAAAGAGAAGGTGCAACAATTGTTATACAGGTCCAAAAGAAATACACAAAATAAATCCAAAAAGAAAGGCAAAAGTTTTCTATTTTCACCATTTTCCTAAAATTATAATATTTAATTTAGCTTTATAATATCACATATTAAATATATGAAAAGACTCCTAAAAATATTGTAATGACTTCTTATATCTTTCCTCATTAAGAGTCCTAAAATAACATATCCAATAAGTAAAATATATTGTTCTTTAATTAGGTTTAGTCCTCTCTTTAGGTGTATTTGTTTACAATTTTGTAAGCCGTGTGGCTCTTCTTTATAAGATAAGAATCTTTTATGTTTGTATTTATTTGGATTTACAATTACAATTGTAATTAAAATATATAATAGAGTTTAACTCAAATTCTAAATCTATAATAAAATTGGTACGGCTATTTATAAACATCCAATTTGCTTTCTTTTTATCTTTTATTTTGATTTAAGTCTTCTTTTTGCATTCATTATTGTCATCTTTTTTGCCTTCTTTTTTTCTTACTGTTATTAAATTGGGAAAAGGGTCAAAATTACCCTCGAAGTATTTGAAATAGCTCATATATATTCTTCAACTACTTTTAGGATCAAAACACCCTTGCCGTCTATGTTTTGGACCATAAATGCCCTTACACCGTTATCTTTGCCACATGGCAGTCCACGTAGATATTCACGTGGCAATAAAAGGATCAAAATTACCCTGAAACTATTCAAAATAGCTCAAATATGACCTTCAACTATTTTTGATCTCAAAACATAGACGACAAAGGTAGTTTTGATCTCAAAAATAGTCGAAGAGCATATTTGAACTATTTTGAATAGTTTCAGGGTAATTTTGACCCTTTTATTGCCACGTGGATATCTACATGGACTGTCATGTGGCAAAGATGTCTCTTAATGGCATTTGTGGTCCAAAACATAGACGACAAGGGTACTTTTGATTCCAAAAATAGTTGAAGGATATACGTGAGCTATTTCGAATACTTCAAGGGTAATTTTGACCTTTTTCCGTATTAAATTTAAGTCTATATATGAGTTATACATATAGAATCAACTATTGACAATGAATTCTCTTTTTGATAATTTCTCAGGTCTGTTTTCTGATTGAAAAATTGGACGAAACAAACATGTTGCCTTTGAATATAGTATTCGAAAATAAAAAATTCATCTCTTTTTTTTACTTACATGATAATTAGAACTCAAAATAGGACTTCGTCTTTTTTTCCTTACCTCAAAGACATAATATACGCATATATTGAGTAGCATTTTAATATCCTTCTACGAAAGCATGAAGCATAAGAACTGTCACAAAAATTATGTTATACATAAACTTACGAAAAAATTGAAGCTTTTTTCAATAACCGGAGGTAAAAAGTTGCACAAAATGGTCATCTCAATTATATTTTTAAAAGAATATATGATAAAAGAAAATATATTTTTAAAAATGAAAAGGTCTCAAATATATGAGGAGAGGAAGTAAAAGATATTACGAGAATTAATAATTAAAGAATCCTAAAATATATAAGAAAAAAAAACTATATTTTAAAAATTAAGAAATCGTAAAATATATGATAATAAAAAATTAAAAATTAAGGAATTCTAAAATATATAATAAGAGAAAATTATATAGTAAGAATTTTAAAGATTTCTCTCGTCAAAATGTATAAGTTTAATTAGGATTAAATATTAAAACAACAGAACAACAAAATATTAAATTGTTAAGTATAATTCTCTTTCAAAAACATTGACACTGCAACTAGATAATTCCAGAAATTAGCAAGAAAATGCAGGATGACGATGCCGACGAATTTAAAATTTATGAATTTTATTTTTAGCCTTATTTAGTTGGCAAATTTCAAATTAAATAAAAATTTTATATACAAATATAGAGTCTACACGAGGGAGAATATATATTTTTAATATCACATGTTACTAAAATAATTGTGACATGACATTGACATTACTTTATGGCCCAATTTGTTCCTCTCTAACTTTATTATAATTAAAAATAATTTAATTTTAATTTTTTTAAAAATTAATTTAATACTACCATACAAAATTATAAATTTTTATTTTTTAAAATGTTATACTAAATAAAAAAATATCATGAAGGGAGTAGCAATTTTTACGCAAAGCAAAAATCATTAGATGGCAGGGTGTCTCACCAAATTTTGTCTATATTTCTTTCTTTATTTAATGATTGCACAAATCCAACCAACCTTCATTCTAATTAAAGTAATTAACTCCATTATTATTTCTCACACATTTTTAATTAATTCAAGTCCAACACTAATTCTCATTGGAATTAAGCACACTCACTTTCATACCTTTTTTAAAAAATAATTAACAAATTTATACGTGAGAAAAATAAAATAATATCCTGCTTCTTATGTCTTTATTTATATGTTACAATTCAAATTACGAGAATCACATAAGAAAGATTTTTAATACAATTTATTCGTATGTTCTAAAAGTAATGCAATTTATTTTTAGTGTGATTTACGATTTATTATATTAAAAATAATTTTATTTTGTGCATGTGCATTCAAAAAAATGGTGGTTGGCGAGTTGACTTGTCAATAAAAGCACATTCAACATTCTTCATACTGTTAGATCTAATCTTCAAATACAATTTGCTTTCTTAACTCAATTTCTATGACCTTTAGAGTCAACTTCTATTTTACGCCACACTATTGAAATTCAATATTTGTCGAAATGGATATTAATAAAAAAGTTAAAAATATTCTTAAACTATGTGAAATGAATAAAAATATTCTTCGTTTATAGTTTGGTAAAAAAATATCCTTACCATTAATATTGGTCGAAAAATGTCCTTGTCATTTTGGTTCAAAAATGCGCGTATTGTCACTTAATGGGTTAGAAATGTCCTTTTTAACATAAATATATATATATATATTTTAAAAACATATTGTGTTTCTAATAAAAGTATTATTTTTGAAAAATCCTTTTCTTGTTTTGTTTCTTTTTAAAACTACTTTAACTAATGAAAATGTAAGAAAATAATTTTTTTTCTTAATCTCATTTTTATCAGTTAAAATAAAATACCGTGCCCTTGTAACAAATATGTGTAGTACACCCAATATTAATTTTTATTTAGATAACAATAACAATAGTAATTATAATAAAATAAAAATATTTTTTTAAATTTTTTTTATCGAATTGAAGTAGGATAAATATTTGCTGATTAAAAAAATATTGTTAGAAAAATAATGTGTTAAAAAAAATAACAAATTTATTTGCAAAAAAAGCAATTTTAGACCAAAGTATTGACGACAAGGACATTTTTGGACCAAACTATAAATGAAAGATATTTTTGTTCATTTCATATAGTTTAAGAGCATTTTTGACCCTTTTCTCTTATTAAAATGATCTTTTCTTTGCTCGAAGCCTTTAAGTTAATGAGAGATGCTAAATACTCGAGGGACAATTGGTTCTGTAGCCAATTATAATTTTTATATAAAATTTTTCAAATCTCTATTTTTAACACTTATAAAAACTATGAAAATAAATTATATTTTTCTATTTAAATTATCATGAATCATATTTAACCATATCGTCAACTCAAGTAAAAAATTAAGTACTTTAACTCTTATATTTTGAACGTTGCCACATAAAATAGGACGAAAAAAAAGGGACAGGGTGGCGTTGTGATTTTTTATTTTTGTTTTTGTACTAGGCATGAATAAGACGTCAATTGAGGGGGCATAAGTAGTAATTGATTAATGGATGCACGTGATTGGGGGCCATGCAAATCCGTGTTCATTAGATACAAGGAGAAAATAAACGAGTAAATTTGAAGCAATGGAAGGAATTAATAAATTAAGCTAATTTAAATGGACACTAAATATTGAGTTTTAAGTAAAATAATATTTTTCAATTCATTACTCATTTATTTTTAAAAAAAATGCCAAGTTAGATTTGAAATGTCAAGTTTTGATTGGACTTGTTATATGTGTTAATTTTTAAGTTCCATTTTCTCTATAAATGATTTGTTCCAAATATTGTTTTTATTTTAATTTTTTTTAACCTTTTATGTTCATCATCTGGGCTCTAGCTAATTCGAATGTGTTAATTAGAAAAAAAAAACTTATATTAATTAGATATGTGTTAAAACAAATAAGGGTCATCCCAAATTATATGAGTAGTCACTGTTAACACCATATTATCATTACCAAAGGATGTGTTGCAGCGACTCTCAACGAGAACGTGTTGAGACTGTTCGATCCTCCCTTATACCAGAGGTTTTGGGTTCAAATCCTAGGAATAGAAAAATCCTTGGTAGTGCGTGCTTCCACAAAATGAAATCCTACGCAACATGAATCTAAATATATCTGAATCTTCACGTTGTTAAGGAATCTTGTTAATGATGAAGTAATCTAAATGGTCCCCTAGAGCACGATCGGTAGACTCCATCTTCTTCTTCCAATCGATATCTTCTATTTGAGGAAGACGGAAACAAAAAAAAAACTTTCAAGCTTGAGAGACAATGGATACAGAGGAGAAAATAATGATGGAAAATGGAAGGATCATCTTTCCTCCTTGAAGTATTCAAAAAGATTTAACCAAAAAATAGAAAAAGAATGACATGGTAGCCAACTTAAGGAAAATTAAATTAAATAGTGTGTTGTCAAATCAATTTTTTTTTTTGGTCCTCTTTCCCAATAACGTTTTCCTCTTATTTTTATTTGTTAATTTTTTTTTTAGAATTTGGTTCACACATGCACACTTTTGTTAAAAAAAAACTATTAACATTTTATGATAAATATTTTATATTGACACATTCATATAATATAAGCTCTATAAATGCATCCCTTCAACATTCCACATGAAACTTATTACTAAAAAAAGATCATTCTTTTATAAAAATAGGGAGATTGTCTATTTGGTGGGGGAAAAATCATTTTTATCTATCTGCATGTCCATTTAGATGACCCACAAAAAAGATTTGTTGATCATTAGGTATCCTTTAGATTGACCAAAATTCAATGTTGATTTCAAATTTTCAATAATACAACACCACACCATATAATTAATATTACCAATTTTCATACTTAAAAAAAAAATACATAGTTTATTGTAGTTAAGATGTAAGCACACATTATTCACTTTTCTTTTTTTGAAAGCATTCATTAATTTAATCAACTCTCTTATCAACGAAAGCGTATGTTTTAGCTTTCAATTATTTATCATCATTCTCGCATCTTGAAATAACTTATATACCTCTTATTGTTCAATTAAGTTTAAATATTTACGTAAAGTTTTAGGTCTTAGACGTGATTCACACTTCAAATGTCAACTCAAAGAAAAAAAGATTATGTAAGTCTTATGAAGAGACTGTTCATCTTATTAATTTTTCACAAATAATTGCTAATACGTATCTTAATTATATTCCTTATTTAGCTATAATTTGCCTAATTACACCTCATAACTATAATTTTGTTTGCTATGAGAGTTTTCGTTTGTATAATTTGTCATCAATATATAATTCGCTGCCAATATACAACCATGGTAAGTATATAGAAATTCTATATTTATACATTTAAAAAAATAATAATCAAAACTCATACAAATCAAATGTATCAACATGATAATTATATACAAACTATGATAAATATATACAAATTTTGAATTTAAATAATTGGGAAATTTCTTGATTTACACGATTAGGAACCGAATTATACAAATTCTGAATTTATACAATTGTCACTGGCGAGTTATACAGACGGAGTGATAATATGTAACCATACATTGGCTGTGAATCATACAAATGGAATGATAATATGTAACCATTTTCATTAAACATTGCCTGCGAATTACAGTTATAAAACATATAACTATGTTAATTAATTAACAAGCTGATATTTGCTTTATCGTGTTATTCTTTTTTTAAAATTCTTTAACACTCCACAAGTCTAGTGCTGGACATCTAGTGCATGGACAATTTTAATTTGAAGAAAGTGGGAGAGTGGAGGGGATATCGGGAGAGATGAATACTACTTTAATACTATATAAAATTAGATACTGAACCCAAGTCATATTCCGAAAAATTAACTCAAAAAACGAGGATTGATCAAATATTATGAGAAAATCAACATCTTATTAATCACGTATGCCACTTATATGAGACTTTTTTCATTGTTTAACAATTTATATAATTGGACTAATATTTGTACTCACTATAACCCTAGTAGGAGAACCTTGCTTGAAATAGTTTCTGTTTAGAGCATGTCAAAAAAGTCATAAATTAAAATTTCTAACTTTTTACTTTTGTTATTTTGTATAATATAAGTGCTTATAAGTATTTTTTAATTTTATCCAAATATTTTAAAATTACTTGAAAATTATTTTGACTTAAAAATATCTAAAATAATAATAAAAAGAAGTCCCAACTTAAAAACTAAAAAGTATAGTGATTTAGAAAATAGCAAACAATATCAAACTTAAACCAAGTATTGTTTTTTTTAGAAAAAGAACAACATAAACCAAATATTGCTCGGGGGACAAATATTATCCAAACATCTGCGTAAAACAACAGTAGTAGATAAGGATTATTTATGATTATGATTAAAAAATTAAATGAAATTGTAATTTTAATTAAATTGATTAGAAAAATTAATATTTGATTTGATTTAGTTATATTTAATTTTAAAATTTGAAAATCAATACTATTTAGATTGAATTTGGTTTAACTTAAAAAGGGACAAAAATAATCGAATTAAACTGCAAATTATATATATAATTATTTATATATTATTCTTAAATAAACTAGAAATATTTTGTTAAATGTTAATTAACTCAAGTCCTTAACCATACCATTTATATTTGGAAATTTCATTATTAGTGTTTTGTTATATAATTTTCTTTCACCTCTTTTCTTAAGTAAATCCACCATTATTGAGTTGGGGTAATTCTATTGTTATAAAGATTTGATCGCATGATGATTTTTATTGCTTAACTAAATTATTTTGTTCGTGTAAGAATAATAACTCTAGTATCGGTTAATTAGCTTTCTTATAAATTGTTCATGTATTAATGTCTGTATTAATTGAGAGACGTATATCGTCGACAAATTTAATATTTTCAAATCAAACCAAGAATAACTAAACCAAACCAACAATTGTTTTTGTTTGATTTAGTTTTAGAAATTGAAGAAACTGATTAGATTTATTTATTTTTTATTTTAATCAATAATTGATCCAAACTAAACCATGAACACCCATAAAATAGTAGTACAATAGCTTCAAGGTAGACCTAGTCACCACCAAAGGATGTGGTGCAGCGAATGAGCTGCTCCTCTCTTGATCAGATGTTTCGATTTCGAGCCTGGAAGTGAATTTTTTTTGATAGGAGTATTTCCCCCGAAATGGCGGACATTGGCAACCAGATGCTTCGACTCGCATTGAATGCTGAACCACTCGTTAAAGATAAAAATACGTCAAATCCATATGAAGTTTTACCATGAGCCTATTTTAAGACTGCTCATGAGTAGACCGGACGGTTCATGAGTCCAGAAGAAATAATAACGCACAGTCCACTCCACAAATCCATAACACGTGTCTATATTTCATTGGATGAAGCGAAAATTGCTGACTTCTTATGGCTCGTTGAACCCAATCAACTCTCAACATCTCACTTTCACAATGACCATTGTTTAGCCACTGCCTGAACCCTCAAACCCTCTTTCTCTTCTCCGCCCACCCCACCCCACCCCACCCCACCCCACCCCACCTTCTGTCTTTTCTTGCGAACCTCACAACGTGGATTCACTTCCTTATTTGTAGGATTTTGAGTAAGTTTCTCGTTTCCGATTATCTGTTTTTCGTTCCTTTTGGTGTAGGGGAATCTGCAGGAAGTTTGAATGTTTCTTAAGAAATTTGCTCTCTTTTTGATGTTGGAATAGACCCCTTTTGGGTAGTGACTATAATTTTCTGGGGGGTTGTTCTTATCCTCTGGGGAATATTTTATTTGGATTTTATTGGTTTCCCCTGTATTTGGGTATTTTTTATTCCAGTATTGAGTGCTGGAGTTTATGTTTCAGGCTGAAGTTTAGGTTCTTATGTGTCTGGTCACAGTATTAATTTGGAATTGGCTTTTGAGAGTTATTGAAAAGATTGAATTTTTGCAACATTAGTTTTTCAACTGTGATGCTTAGAGAATTTCCTAGTTTTAATTAGCCTTTGGACATATTATCAAGTATTGGAATGAAATGGACCCAGATGGAGTGGGATGAATAGTGGGGAGTCATTTGCCAAATCCAAACTAGTTTAGGTTTTTGGGTTTGAGGCATATTTATTATTCTTGTTGTATAAAGAAGCTAGTATTTGTTTAGTTGGGGATTTGCTGTTGCAAGAGCGTAATATTTTTCTCAAGGATACTTAATCCAAAAGAACCAAAACCATATAGGACAATCTAATTTATAAGGCTGACTATGGAGATATAGTCAAGAGGAGGACTCTTTATGGAGAAGAATTATCACAGCAATATATGGAAAAAAGTGAAAGCTGTTGCACTAACGGAGTTTGTTCTCCACATGGTCATGGATGGTGGTCCACTGGGTATGTTGTTGTTGTTATGGTCATGGACGGTGGAGATATATTAGAAGTCTATTGTCTAAGTTTCAAATACATACTTCTCTGAAAGTTTGGGATGGACAGAAATTAGGTTCTGAAAGGATATTTGGTTGGGAGATCTTTAGAGTGGTGACTCATCTTGATGCAACTACAGTACATTGTAGAGCTTGACAGAGTTTGGAGCATCTCATTTAGAAGGAATTGCCGAGGCCCAAGAGTTTGGAGGACTTGATTCAGCTTATCTAGTTAGTAACTGGCTAACCAGTGGGAAAGACTTTTTTAGATGGCTCATGATAGAAAGGACTTAAAGGTTAAACCAAGGGATGAAATTTATTCATAAATGGAGAAGAATTTCGGAAAGTGCACAGCCTCCCTAAGGTGTCATTGCTCTGGTTGGATAGTCTCAAAGGAAGTACACCTATCCCATAGAGTATCCGAAGAAAATGGGGATTTATTTGTGCTCCTGGTGCTTCGTGTGCAACATGGAAACAGAAGTGTATATCATTTTTTTTATACATTGCAGAATAATGACAAAAAGTTAGGACATGTTTTTGAACATTTTTGGTATTAAATGGATAATTCCCAAATCCATATTTTAAAAAGCAGAAAAAGGATACAAAAGTTATATGGTAAATCACATCTAGGTGCATTACATGGACCATACGGGCCAAGAGAGCACCAGTGTTCTGAGAAGAAAAAACAGATCACTTCATCAACTAAACTATTATTGTATTCATTTTATATTATTGGTGTAAGTAAAATGATGAAAAGAATGCTACAAATCCCATAAAGTGTATTAGCGTGCTACATGTATAGATTAATTTATAGTAAGCGGTTGTATTGTAAAATATGACATCCTCTTTGATGCTTTTGTTCTCCTTCTTTTAGCTTAAGCTTGTTACATAACTTGTTAGTCGGCTTGGGGAACTGTAATCTGATACTGCTCACCGCATCTGTTTCTGCTGTTCGAACTGCGAGGCATAATCTGTTCTCTAATTTGGACATCCTTGGCAGTCTGGTTTTCCTATAACCATTTTATCTGTTGAATGTTATGGTATTAGCAAATTACTGACTTAATTGATGCAACAGTGGACTTCGTGGTTGATGATCACGTCAGTGGTGATGAGGAAGAGGGCACAGTGGTGGAACTCAGAGCAGTAGATGAAAATGCGATTGGAGGAAGTTCCAGTGAGGAGGCACTTCACCAGGTGCACGATGTCAAGGTGGATCAAGACCTGCCTGAAAGGGAAGGCCTTTTATCAGAAGAAGCACAATCTCTAGATAATTCAACTTCAGATGAACCTTATGTTGGCCTGGAGTTTGAATCTGAAGCTGCAGCACATGCATTTTATAATGCATATGCAACAAGAGTAGGTTTTATTATCCGGGTTAGCAAGCTTTCGCGGTCTAGGCGCGATGGCTCTGCCATTGGTCGAGCACTAGTTTGCAACAAGGAGGGTTTTAGAATGCCTGATAAGCGGGAAAAGATTGTGCGACAGAGAGCAGAAACTAGGGTTGGTTGCAGAGCAATGATATTAGTTAGAAAAATAAGCTCTGGAAAATGGGTTGTCACAAAATTTGTGAAGGAGCACTCTCATCCATTGTGCCCAGGCAAAGGTCGTAGGGACTTGATCTATGATCAATATCCGGTTAGTTTCTTGCCTTATATTTATTAAGGTCTTGCAGCATAAGGTATCCTACTTTCTTTCAGTACATAGCTGTCATTTAATATTCTAGACCATATCATCCTAATATTGCCTTTTATTAAACCATCTTTTGTTTGCACCATTTGATGGAACTTGAAATTTTAAGGCGGCAACAACATATATGTTATATGTACTAGTTTCTGGATACTAGCTTTGCATGTGTACCTCATTTAATGAGCAAATGATTTTTAAAACTCAAATCTTATTGAACCATGTGTTTTAGTTATAAAATAAAAGTAAAGAGAAAAGTGGAAGTTTATGAAAATGACAAATATTAAACTCATTTAGCTAGCTCAATAAAGGACGAAGGAAGAAATCTTGTGCCACAAAGGTCCTCCAATGCCTTATTGCAAAATAGAGACACACATTGGAGCAAAAGTTTCTTCTGAATATAGATCTTTGTTGATCTCAAAACCTAATTATCATAAATTTTAAAAATTATCAATCATAGAATTATTTATTTGATGGAGGGAATTTTAAGGGTATAAAAGGCAAAGGAGAACATATTTAGGACTACCAAATGCTGAAAACAAATATTATGAAAAATTATTATCGAGTTATCTCGGGTTAAAAGACAAATAGCTAAGCATGATGGCGAATGATTTTCAATGGTTCGCTGCTTAGGAAATTTAATTCTATTACTTCAAATTATAAGCCAAATGATATGAAACAGAGGGAAGATGACTGGCTCTCACTAAAATCACACTCGTATTCAAACTCCAGTTACTCTGAGAAACTACAATGGGTCCTTTATTAGTAAACAAATCTTTTGTTGAATCTAAAATACCCAAGGTGTGACCTAGTGGTCAATGAGATGGGAGGAGAATTGAGGTTTTAGATTTGAATTTCAGCAGATACAAAATATTAGGTAATTTTTTTTCCATATATCTTAACATTGCAGGATGGGGTTACTTGGTACTTGTTAGGGGGAGGTAGCAAGTATTCTATTACATTAGTTGAGATGTGCGTAAGCTGGCCTGGACACTACAATTAATATAATAGTCCTAAATATTTGAAAAAGTAATAATATAGAACGTACTATAATGATGTATGTAATTAAACAAAGAAGGATTTATATCAAATAAAGTTAATTGACATTAATGTGCTAAAGATATGATCAAGATTTTACTTAATTTTCAAAATCCTAAGTATTAGAAAAATAATTAAATGACAATTTTGTGCAATGTGAATCCATTTTAAATAGTAAAAAAACTGATTTCGCTTTGTGGCTTTGTGCTTATAATCTAGACTATATTAAAAGCATGAAGGTCCTTATAACTGTTGTTTGGACTTTTTGTCCTTCATTAAAATACTCTGCTCTAGATAGAATTGTCTTTTCACTAATTTACTAAAATTATATTTTTATATTACAGAGTCCTAAAATATATGGTAAAAAAAAAAGTATATTTTAAAATGAAGTATCTATATATGTATATGAATATATGTGCGTGTATATTGTATGAGATATACCGGAAAGATATGAGATACTTGAGAATAATTTATCTATAGCTTTTTTTAGTCCAAGGACTTAATTTAATTCCCGACATATTCCTAAAATATATGGTAAAAAAAAGTATATTTTAAAATGAAGTATCTATATATGTATATGAATATATGCGCGTGTATATTGTATGAGATATACCGGAAAGATCTGAGATACTTGTGAATAATTTATCTATAGCTTTTTTTTAGTCCAAGGACTTAATTTGATTCCCGACATATATATGTAAATTTGTTACTAAGTATCTCAAATCCGCATTGATACTCCTTATGATCCTCGAAACCTAAGATTTAGATGATGGCATATCTGGCATCTAGATTGGCACCTATCAAATACTTGCTCCCGAGTCCATGAAACATAGCTGACCATTATCTTCTTACATCTTCTACTATTTTATATAGTACCAGTAGATGTGGATTATCTTATGTTGCTTTGTTCTTATTTGCATATTTTTATTGCTACATTTATCTCTAATCAAATTTTCCTGTTACGACATACAAAGTTCAATAATAACAACATATGCAGTGTTATTTGGGGTGTTAAGACACACCAAGTTATTGCTACATTTATCTATAATAAAATTATCCTGTCAATACCCACTACTCGGCGTTATCCGAGGTCTTAAGACACACCAAGTTATTGTCAATGTATGGTATGAGTTTATGTCAAGCCTTAAAGATACTTAATCCAACTACCTGTGTTATATGTACTAACCATTATATTTCACAGCCCCAACTATTTTTAATATATTGCTAAGTTTTATAACTTCAACTAGAGTACTAGTAACTGTGGATTTTTTTTTTTGATTTGCACCGGGTGTCCGAGTCTCTTAGAGCCCTGACTAATCCTGGGGGTGCACGGGCCCTCGGCAAGGAGTCTCCCGCTAATGCACCACGGTTAATTCAGGTTTTACCCAGTCCGATGGCCCTCAGAAATTGTTTGCACCCAGTGGGTTTCGATCTTGAGACCTTGAAAGGGAGCAAACCCCAAAGCTCAAGTCTATTACCACCAGACCAACCCTTGAGGGTTAACTGTGGATTATTTTATAAGCTGTTTTTTTTTTCCCTCTCATTTTTAGTGTTAATTTTGTTTATAAGTGAAAATGATTTCATGCATATACACCAAGTCAGTGTCAATATAGTATGTGCTTTACAGTCCACCTTCTCGCTGCTTTCCTCACAAAGGCAACACCAGCTAAACATTACTCTTCTCCTTTTCAAATTTTCTACTGTTACTATGACATGCCACCTTTAAAGATGCCTTCCTATCGGACAACCAGTTAGTTAACATATGCTGTGGGAAAATGGTATAAAGGAATAAAGGATAGTTTCATTTCTGTATGAAGAACTTATGGTAATGAGAACAAAATATTGTAGTAAACAAAAAGGTAATAACGGAATTCATATCTTACCTCTATAAGTGCAACCTCTATTTTGGTGGAGGAAGGGGTGGCATAGCTTTTTTATCACGACGAGGATGTCACACTGTAAATATTTGCCATTTTGATTTCTTTGACAGAACCTTCATTATCCTTCTATTCACTCAGAGCTACCATTTTAAAACGGGATTGCTAATTGAGATTTAAGAGAAATTTGACAAGAGAAAAAATTATTACGAAGGAAAATGGAGAAATTTGGCAAGAGATATCCTTCTCTGTTGTTTGGTCTATTCACTTTTTGTGGATGACTGTTCTATTTTCGGTTGTAATAAGCACTTAAAATACTGATCAAGTGGAGGTGTCAGATTCAACTTTGAAAACATTATCTCGAAATACTGCAAATGCTAGGAGATGGTAAATCTGTCATTATCATCGCGTGTGCATTTAAAGTTTTACACTAGAAACTAGATCTCATATAAATATGAGAGAAAATTTGTTTTTAACATTAGGGCTCGCAACATATGTTGGTTAATATTGGGGTTGGTGGCTGGAGTAACTAATGTATATAGTCAATTTATCAATTGTCACTTATAGCAGTAGTTTTAAAATACTGGTTTCTGTGTTGATGCATGTAAACTGAGATTTTATGCCTAAATTTCACCTTCAAAAAACTGCCTTTACCCGATTTCAGCTAACTCTTGTTTTGGTTTCTCAACTTCTCCCTGCAGAACGAGCATGACAAAATCCGGGAGCTATCTCAACAACTTGCTGCTGAGAAAAAGCGATCTGCAACATATAAGAGGCATTTGGAAATGATATTCGAGCACATTGAGGAACACAATCAATCTCTATCCAAGAAGATCCAAGATATTGTACACAATGTAAGGGAGTTGGAGTCCAGAGATCAACATCATCATAGATAGTTTTAGCTCAATTTGCCTTTGTTGATATTAGTGTAGAACTGAAGTCAATTAAAGATGATAATGATTACTGTCTTGGCTTGCTTTTTGTTCTCTCCCTGTTATTTTCATTTTCTTTGGGAAGATCATGACAATTTAAAACCAGTTCATATCTTGTTTTCACTTTTCCCCCCTTTTGGGTAGAGAATTGTGGAAATGTAGGCACAGAATGTCTACTTCTGGTGCATCCATTGACCATTGTAACATTCTTTTGGAAGGTTGGATGTCCTTTTTCCATTTTTGTAAAGCCTCTAGCCCATTTCATTAGGTCATTCCAGTTCTTTTAGCTATAGTATAAACTGTATTTCAGCATTCTTTGGATGCTTCCAGTACCTCTTTTTTAGTTACTGTCTAAGTGGTATCTGTTGGCTATATATTTACTCAACATAATAGTGAAGGAATCTCATTAATCTCGCCATATCTAAGAACCAAAGCAATTGGTGGTTTTTGTTGATTTTTTTTTTTGAAAAGTACGTCCAGTCGAACCACAAATTAGTTTAACCCTAATAATTTAAGGGGAATTTTCATAAATAGTCTAGACTTGAAGCTTAATATAGTCAGATAGCTATATTTTTTTACATAATTACATAATATAACCTCAAGTATGTGACCTGGAGGTGAAGAGAGAGGCAAATTATATATGTATATTTATCAAATTGTATGTGTATATCTGTCAAATAACTGTATATTTATATATCTGGCAAGCGAGATTGAGAGAGGGAGGAGAGAGACGAGCGAGATCGAGATCGAGAGAGGCGAGCGAGAGTAGAGAGAGACGAATTGTATATGTATATCTGTCGAATTGACTATGTATATTTATCAAAATAATTTTATAGTATACATTTGTTATTCTATATTTGCAAGAAATTGCAGATCGAGAGAGGCGAGAGAGAGGAAGATAGGAGAGAGAAATTAGCAACAAAATCCTAACTATAGTTATAAAATGTAATTTTTTCAAACTATAATTGTATAACGTAAATACATATCATATGTTTATCTGATTATGTTATTAATTCAATCCTCCAGTCTTCTTTTCTTGTACACATTTGGATCTTTAATGATAGTAAATTTGGTGTATTGTCTTCCTACTAACAATTGTATGGTCCGCTCAACCATAATACATATGGTAACGTGTGTATGTTACAATTAATATATACGCATGTGACAAATTAATGATTAAAAAGAATCACAATTCTAACCGTAATTTTCTTGATTGCTTAGTAAGACTTCATGATAATCATAAAAATGAAAAATATAACTTAATCACTAACATAATTCAGATATTACTTAAGCATGTTTGATCAAATTTTTAGTTTTAGATGTGAAGTAATTTGTATTTAACTAATCAATTTTAAAAAATACTTTTGATCAACAATGGCTGATGAGTTTTTGTGACGAGGGTTTCCAGGAAACAACCTCTCTACCTATGTGGTAGTGGTAAAATCTGCGTACATCTTACCCTCCCCATACCCCACTTGTGGGATTTCACTGGGTATGTTGTTATTGTTGTACTTTTGATCAACAATTAGTATTTGATCCAACTTTTTCAAAATCCTTCCGATTATATTTTCTCAAAGTACTTTTGTGAAATTTTTTTTTCTTACTACTCCCGCCATTTACTTGTAGTTGTTAAATTTTAATTTGGTGTGCTTATAAACGAAATAAAATAATATTGATAAAGTAAATTTACTGTTTATCTTTATTAATTGATAGGTCTCATATATATTTACTTATTATACTTCAATAACAATAATTAAAGTTATGATAGAAAAAAAAATATTCTAGGTTGATTTTTCATTAAAATTGAAAATCAAATTAAATTTTTTTTTACTAGTTGATTACCATCTATTTTCTTAAACAATGGTTGGTAGAACATTTGTTCTTTGTTCAGAAATAGTACATCAGAAACAGAGTAAAATGTTTCCCCAAAAACACTCCTTTTTGCTCAGGGGATAACTAGTAAGTCCCTTTTCTTTCATTTTTTTTTAAAGATTATTACTTTTTGTTTTTATGAATGCAATTATGTTTAAAACTAGCTCAATAACAACATAAAATTGCTATATTACTTTCTTTTGGCTCTGGAATAGTAGCAGTTTCTTCAGCAAGCTCAAAGCCTCAAACCTTTCTATTCATGCAATTTCTCCAGTTAAATCCACTATTGATTTGAGAATTTTAGTTGGGTATTGAATTCTTGAAGACTGTTTATTTTCCCATGAAAACTTTTTCTGGAATTTGTGTTCTTAATTACTGCTGAACTTAAAGGCGAGTAAAAGGGGGTTTTCTTGATGGGGAAAGGTAAGTATATGATGCGTGATTTGGATATAATTTTGTTCTTTTAGCCTTATCTGGTTTTTGGAATTTCTGGGGTTAATTTTTTTTACCCCATAAAATCTTAATCAGTTTGTGTGCATATTGCATGCTGAAACCCTTTTCGTTTACTCGCATTGAATTTGTTTGTCTGGTTTTGACTTGAGACACTAAGTTAAAGAAAATAAAGAAAGCCTTTCAAATTTTGTGGTTAGATAGGTAAAATGTACCAAAATGCCTTTTTATGAAAAGTTAGAGTTAAAGAGTTGTCAAAAAAGAAAGACACGTACTTTTTGAAATGGACTGAAAAAGAAATTAAGACAAACATAGATTGTTTTACTGTCAATCTTTGTGAGAAAATCTACCACCTGAAATTACTTATTTGTTTGCTTATCTCAGTGGATGTGCAAGTTTTAGAGGATAATGGTGCTAGAAGAGTAGAATCATCTGCAGAAGGACAAGTTAGTACATCTGAAGCTGACAGAACCCAAGAACCAAATGAGGGTATGACATTTGAATCTGAAGAAGCTGCCAGAGCATATTACGATGAATATGCTGGAATGATGGGATTTATAACCCGTGTTTTGTCATCTCGTAAGTCAGAGCGTGATGGGTCAATTATATCACGTGGACTTGGTTGTAGAGGGATACCAGATAATCAAAGGCCAGGAAGTTTTGCCAATCAAAAGCGAGATAGACGACGTGATGGTTGTACGGCAATGATCCTAGTCAGAAGAGAGAAGCTCGGTACTTGGGTGGTCAGAAAATTTGTTAGGGACCACAATCATCCTTTAGTTATGTCACCCTCCACAAGACGTCCAACTTTCGTAAGTTTTCTTAGTCTTTCCTTTGTATTAACATGTAATAGAAGTTTTTATTCCAATTCTCCTTACTTCAACCCCTCTTTTATCTTCTTTAGGCTCCTTAATTTCTAATTTTCTTCAGTTACCCAACGGATATCCACCTTGGATGTGTCTGTTTTGCATGCATGAGGCATTGAAGAATTTGTGTATTTGTCTGCACAGCCTCTTTGATGACTGCTTTATTTTTTGTAGTCCTTTAATCAACATACCTAATGGTCCCAACTCTTCTGCTAATTTTTTCGAATGAGTAATGTCCTGGTAAAATTCAACAATTCAAGAAAGCTTGATTTGATATGTTTAATAGACTGCCAATTGTTATCTACATTAGCATAACAATCATAAACTTTCCATTTTTCCACCAAGTGTTTGGCTTGGGTTGTCAAAATTGTACAGAGTATGTGCCACCTATGGTACTATGCGTCGTTGCTTAAGCAATGGTTATTTTTCTTGGAATCCAGATTAGCAGAAAGAGATATATTAAATGCATTGATAAGTGGTCTCATTTAGGCTGTCCAATATAACGTGACAAAGACTCATTCTTGAACTTTTAATAATACATGAAATTATGGTGCATCTTGGTTGTTGGTGATGGTGGATGAAAGTGAGTATCTTTGACAGTGGAATCTAAATGTACAGGCTGCCTTATGCTTCCGTCACTTTTTGTTTATCTCTAATTATTGTCCTGCAAATTTACTATGAATTTTTCCCCTTGCCCATGCCTCTTGGAAGGGAGAAAAGAAGTGAAAGTGAATAAGAACATATGATTATAGGAAAAGAAAAACTATAGATATGGAAAGAGGAAAAGTTGCTGTAAATCTTTTGAGTTTATTAAATCCCTCTATAGTATGACTCTGCTAGTTTGCAGGGTTTAATTTTAGAGGGGAAGTTGGTGGTTGTTTCTATGCATAACATACGACTACGTACCATTTTATACAAATTGACAAGTCATTGGTTGAATGCATACAAAGTGTAAATTGACTATTGGAATTTAGGGAAAGATTGTTCTAAACTTTAAGCAGCCAACGTGGAGCCAACTTTTGCAATAACCAAATCGCTGATGATTTCCCATTTTATACTTTTCCAATCTAAATCATGCTCTCCTTATTTTTCTTAATTTTCAAGAGATAGCATTTGCGCTTGGAGTAATATTCAATCATTTACTGACTACTGAGGTTTGTTTATGGGACTTTCATAAATTGATACCTTTGTGTAAATTTTGTAGGATGAGAAAGATAAAAGAATTCAGGAATTAACAGCAGAACTTCGGATCAAGAAACGACTAACTGCAGCATACCGAGAACAGCTCCTTAATCTCATGAAAGACGTGGAAAGCCATAGTGAACATCTGTCTACAAAAGTTCATGCTGTTCGTAGCATTCTTAAAGAACTTGAAGCTAAAAGACAGGAGCTTTCAAATCACAGTAGACACCATAAGTAGGGTAAGCATTTTTTTTGTTTTGAATTGATGTTTTCTCTTTAAGTTTTAGCATATGTGCTGATTTTCAATGCAACTCCACCTTTGTGAGTTATGCAAAGCATGCCTATTGCATACCTAGATAGAGGATGTGTTGAGTAGTTTGCAGAGCAACGGCAAAAGCAGTCTATCTTCTGAGTTTGTAACCAATTTATGAGCGAGTAATCATTTCCCCCTTTGGCTAGCTTCCTGTATATTTTAGATGGATCTGCTTTTCTTGATTTCGTTTCTAAGATAGGTAAAGTAAAGAATGTCATTTGCTTATCTACTGCTGTTTTTCATATGAGTCGGGTCTTCTAAAATATTAGTAAAGAAAGTGGGCTCTTTATTTTGGCGTCTTTGGTGGGAAGTAGGAAATATCTCTCTGTTAACTGGGGAGATCAATTAAATCATCAGCACTTTAAACCAAAAAAGGATCTGGTGGTATACATAAGGGGCATCAATCTCTTTCAAGAAAATGTACAATTAAGCCCTTTATACTTGAGATTAAAATTGGCGTTCTTTAATCTGCCTTAATCAAAGAAGACATAAATTTCTACTTGCCTTCATGGCCAATAGATAGTGCGGCCCAACTGCTGGCAATCCCACCATCAAAACCTCCCATGACATAATTCTCTTAACGTTGAAAGTAAACTTAATATCAGTGATTCTTCTCTTCTAGTTTTGATATTTTGGGGTACTGGTGAGTAGTGGCAGCAAATGGATGGGGCGGATCAGATTAGCCTGGTTGAAAATGGGCTAAACAGAAATGGATAGAAACCTAACCTATCCATATTCAGTATGGATAAAATACAGGTTCAGTTTCAGATATGTGGGAACCCGTATTATCCGACTGTGATGTTTGTTCTCACAACTGGACTCTTCTCTGGCATGAGTGGCAATTCATCTCCCCTTATTCTTTTGTTTCTCTGTCTGTATGGAAAACACAAAACCTTCAATTTTCATATACACTGTCTTGGATGAGTTGAGCCACTGAGAGATGGATAACATCTTGCCCTTACAGAGATCGAGAAACAGAATAAACAATGGGACAGATAGAGAGAGACCCTTCTGCCCAAATTAAATCTCTCCTAAAAAAGATTCGCTGGAAAACAAAAGAGCTTCACATTTATGACCCGTCAAATCTTTTTCTCAGCTTTAACTGGATACATAAACACACAACAGTTAAGTGATGAACTATATGGTAAGTTATCTCAAACAAATTGCTGTTACAACTTCACTTGTACATGCGCAAAAATTGACCAGATCGTGAACAAGCAGGAGAAAACAGCAATGTGAACATATCTCACTTATGGTTATATCGTTTTGACAACAAATGCCAAGAAGTAAGGAGAAGTGAGTGAATCACTAGCCAAAATCTCCGAAGAAGCAAACGACAACATGGAAACTTTGGCCAGGTTAGGGATATGCTTCCAGCACTGGTATCAGAATTAGCTTGTGAGCATGGAGGACGGTGAAGAAAGGACCAGTGATGATGGTATTGCTAGTGCTGGAAAGGTGTTTGAGAGACAAACAATCTGAGAGGAAGGATTGAGATTTGAGGACTGTTTGCTGGTCCTTTCTTTGTAGCAATGGGTTTGAGGGATTCTGCCCTTTTATGACCTGTCAAAAATCCATTTTTTACCACGGGTTATATGGACTGATCCATATTTTACCCACTTCAGGTAAATCAATTATTCAAACCAATTTTAATTGGGTGGGTTGGACAGGTCTTGAAAATTTTATCCATTTTGCCGGCACCTACTGGTGATACCACTGGGTTTGAATTGCACTAGAAATTTGCTGCCTACTTGGATAAACAGGGTCATTTCCATGGGTGTGTATATTGGTGCTCTGTAGGGAAGTATAGAAACAGGAATAGTTTCTTATGCATCGTGAGGAATGAGCAGAACTGCAGATTATCAACATGTAAAACAATCTATCTTGCTGTATTCTTTATATATTTGTTTGTTTTGGTTAAATCTTTTGTTTACATCTTCATCCTGGAAATATTTGTTGGCGCTAGCAGACTTGCAAATAGTGCTTTCGGTATCTTACATGTGTAAAGACAGACATTTTTACACTTTTTCAAGAACTTCCACTGCTATCTGAATCTTGATTTGACTAGCTCATCGTCTTTCAAATGCAGAAACTCAAGCAGTAGTGTTGTTGTTTAAAGTTTATACCCCTGTAGAAGGTGATTATGACAGACTAATTAAAGCCAAAGGTGCGTAACTAAAGGTCATTAGTTGAAAGCTGGTACAAGCTTGTGTTTTTTGCTGGGCAGCGGCTTCATTAAGTTTAATGAAGCGGATGGGTGCAGTCACCAAACATTATTAGAGAGAGGAAGATCGTATCAAGGAAATTTGCACAAATTTTTCGCGTAGATTGATTTGGGAATCTCCAGATTGAATCCCTGGTACATGATATCTGTATTTAATGTTACAATTTCTTACGCACGAATCAGGAGCCTGTTCAGAAGTTGTACCTAACCATATGCATTTGTTAGGATCATTAGGATGGTTGGTTCTAGATGATACTTGTGCACCTTATTGAAGTTGGTGTTTCTTGAATTTGTAATTGAATTGAGGTTTTTCGGGGGGGGGGGGGGGTAATATTTCTCTTATTATAAATCGCGATATAAAAGAATTTGAGATGAAGAAAATTGTGACCTAGGAGCTTGAGAAGAAAGCAATGCAGGTTATTGAATGTGTTGATTGCTTATTAGTGCAATGTATGGTTACTTATTGACAAATGTTAATGCAATCTCAAGCTGAATGCATGTTCATAATGCTAAACTTTCATGATTCAACTAGTTGTATTATAAACAATTTATTGTTCAAAAACATTATGTATATATGAAATAGTCTATTTCTACATTATGCATCTTTTGTATATTTTCAAGATGAAGCTTGTGGAAAAGTTTGACCTTGGAAACTTTTTGAAACAGAAGAAAGTGTCTAGGTACATGAGTAGATACATATATGTACACATGAACACCTTTGTTTCACTCTCTTCATGGAGAGTTATAAAAAAAAAAAATCATTAAACTTGCTGGGTGTTTGGCCATTTGGTAAAAAAGTATTTTTTGAAAATTCGAGTCGTCGTGTGTTTTATGAAATTATTTTTGACTTCAGATTGAATTTTAAAATCTATGATCAAACGTATTTATTCGACGATCAAATGCATCCTTATTCAAGAATAGCCCAACTAATTAAGAGATCAGAGAGTAGAAAGTTGTTTCCTTTTTAGTGCAACAGAAAGATTACTACAAGGAAATACAACAATAACAATATATTTAATGTAATTTAACAAGTGAAATTTGAAGGATAACATCTATGCAGATTTTATTCTTACCTTATAGAGATAGAAAAGTTATTTTTACGTACAATTATGTTCTTAATATATTATATATATATACACACACATATATGAGTTGAAGTTTTACCACGTTCAAATTATAAGTTTTAAGTTTTACTTCAACTCTATATTTAATTGTGTAAAATAAACAATATATCCCAATTGGGAGAGTGCAGAGATTATAACAAACATCGCCAAACAAAATTTTGGAAGCTACTTTAAATTTGGAATAAGGAAACTTGCCCTTGTTAAGCTTTTCGAATTCAATGTTTTTTTTTTTAATTCAACTTTACTCAAAGTTAATTATATTTACCCCTACATTTAGCATGTCACCAAAGTAAAAGCGTGATTGGATACATAACTAAGTCGATTTGGGTGGATAGAATATCTGATATTTGTGTTTTGGTGGGTGGCACAACACAGTAAAGTATTCAGTGAAATAGTCAAGATGCAAACAAGCTGGTTCAGACATAGTTATTATTTCATTTAAAAAAAAGTGTGCTCTAGAACTACTTGAATTCAAAACTCAAAATATTGAATTTACACTCAAGACGAGTCAAGTTCCAAGCACACATGCATTTTGCTTTGTTTTATTTTCAAATTTTCCTTTTTTATCCTTGATTAGTTAGATGTTCTATTTTTATATTCAAAAAGTTCCTAAAGTCAAATATTTGTAATCAATTCTTGCTTCATACAATAGCTAAGAAACAAAGGCTTTTCCTTTACTTTTGTACCCATTAAATTTTCAATTTTCAAGAAAAAAAATATGTAAACTTCACTCCTCAATCATACGTAAACGAGTTATACTCTTTTTGCCACTTTATAAACATTTCAAGCAAACCTCAACTCCACGCTAATTAATAAAGTGGTGATTTCTAATTAACGACAACACTAACAAGTAACACCTCAATAACCCTATTTTTAATTGAAGTTTACTTTAACATTACAACAAATAGAGAATTTTGCGACAATATAATTGTCATTATATTATGTACAACAGTAAAAATAAATATTATTAATTAAGATTTTAGCAACTTTAGATGTAATGACATTAACTCAATACAATTGTACCATAATATGTTTAATACTTTTTCACAATAATTAGCTTCAAGGTATATGCAATTATTATTTAATTAATTCATTTCTTTCATAAGTCAAACTTTTTTTTTTTGCTTCTTCTTCACATTCCTCCCTTTCTTTCTAAAGTCAACTCCCCCCACCCCACCCCACCCATCCCCCCACAACCATTTTCCCACCTTATATATGAAGTATAAAACCCCTCTATATGTATCCCATCTTATATCATTCACAAAACCAAAAAACTTCTCCTCCTACTCCTATTCCTTCTCCTTCAAGATTCATTTCATCATTATACGATTAATATTATCGATCAACTTTAACTGACATTCCACATTATATCATTAGTATTATCGATCAATTTCACGTTCAAATATGATGAAGTTGATCAAATTCATGATTGTTCTAGCCGTTACAATGGCCCTCACAATCTCTCTACTCACCATGCACAAATCGAACAACCCTGAGAATCCAGGATTTCAAGAGGATAAGAAACTTTCAGACATGAAAATACCCCAAGTGATAAGAAAAAGTCGATTTCTTGCTCAACAAAAAATCAAGAACCCTAGGGCAGCGGATCACTGCCACAAAGACAACGAAATATGCCACGTGTTGGAAGGTGGTCGAAACTCGACATGTTGCAACAACAAGTGCATTGATTTAGGGTACGATGATCATAACTGTGGTGCTTGCAAGAAGAAATGTCGTTTCACAGAGACTTGTTGTAGAGGTGAATGTGTGAATTTGTCTTATGACAAGAGGCATTGTGGCTATTGCAATAATAGGTGCATGACAGGAGGATATTGTTTCTATGGCATTTGTGATTATGCTTAAATATCCATCGATGAAGAAAAACTTATTAAGGTTTGTCAATTTATACATATAATAGTATTAATTTTTACCAATAAAAGAAATAACCACATTGTGGTTTAATTAATTACTCTACGGGATATATGTGAATATATATTATGGATTTATGGTGTAACAATTTTATATATACTGATTATTTATTAAGAGTGTATATTGATATATAAGTACTTTTGTAAACAATTTCTTGTAATAGTTTATGCTCATGATTATGAACTTTTTGTGATTGTTCAGTATATTTGTATGTATTGTATTTTCAAGGTTTTAATTTGTAGGCACTAGGCAATAATTACTTATTGCAATGCAGATTGAGTTTTAACACTATAATTAGGCTGCTAATACAATTTCTTAGATAAGAATATTAATGAATTGATCCTCTGTATATTACGTAATTTCAAATTTGATTCATCTTAGCTTATACAAACAATAATAAAAAATGATTTAACAAACATTTAAAAAGAATTATTTATCATATGCAATGCATGTATACTAATGTCATGATGCATAGTGAATTGCAATAGATATTTGGGACATGAAATCATAACAATATCATATTTTTTAATTCATTGCAATAAATATGTCACTGAATAATTTTTGTGTGGTTGATTTTGAAGATTTAATTTAAAAATGATTTTATTTCGATTAAAAAGATTTATTACAACAATTTTAATTATTATAATATATGATTATTGAAATAATTATACAATCATTGCCGTTGGTCAAATTTCCTATCAATCTGATTATTATGTTGGGTGCGTCCTGCTGTATACCCTAGTGCTTTGTTAGAGATCAAGAATTAAACTTTTAATCATAGAATAATTAGTTTAGTATTTTTTGCTGATAAAGTTGACAAATGGGATATATCATGATGATATCGGGTATTGAATTGAAACATGTTTATTTTGTTACAATTCCTTAAGAACCAAATATCATTATGTATTCATTTTTCTTCTTTCTTTTTCATAGTCAAAATAAATTATTATTATTCATTTAAATCTTGAGGGATATCAGATATATGATTTGTTCACTTCAGATGGCATTACAAATATTATACAAGTATATTACTAATGGTTAGTACAGAAATTATTAAAGACCATTTGTGATTGTGGAACTGTTTACTTTAATATATGTCTCGTTGTTAATTCCCTTTTTTTCATCCATATTTGTCAAAGATTTTTTCTTGAAAAAAGAACAAAAATGTTTAATATCAACCATAAGCTCAAAATATACTTCACACTTTTACGATTTTTAAGTCTTTTTCATATTATACACGTTAACGATTTAACAAAAGATTACTAAACTTAAACATGTAATATAAAACAAATTAGTATCGCATAATGAATGTTAACATTAAAATTTGAGAGAACTTTGATATATTTGTGTGCCTATAATTTATGCCTCAAGTATTCTTGCAAAAAAATAAAATTTTGTTCACAAAAAGTATCTGTTAAATTAAGAAATTAGTATAAAATTATCCCTTGTTTCATAAAGTGAACAAGTATTGTTGGACATTCCAAAATGGTACAGGCGACAAGTAAAGATGAATGGAGGGAGTACTTCTTCCGTTTATCTTTAATTACTCCTTCCATTCATTTTTACTTGTCCCCAATATTATTTTGGGATGTCCAATAATACACTTACGAACCTCATTGTTCTGCCATCAAAAATAAATATTGACAATTCCTATAGTGAGAAAAGTGATCTATTGGGTAACTTTAAATTAAAATGTGGAGATATTTCAACTAATACATAATACACGATCATTTTAAATGTTTAAATCATGAACACTTATTAATACTCTCCCACTTGTTTTATGTATATTTATATATGAATATGTCACAAGTGTTTTGAGTTATTTTGTTATTTTTTAAGAAATAAAGATATATGAGTTGTAATAATAGTTTCTCTAAAGGCAAGTGGTTATCCCCCATTATATTGCAATGCATCATGCCTCTAAAAAAGGGAAGATAGATGGAGTAATTTCTATTCTGAATCCAATCAATAATGATATATTTATCAAAATAATCAAATGAGCTCATATAAAATATAAATAAATATCACGTAACATTCGCATATATATACAATTATATATGTATATGATAGGGGTGGGTTCGGTTTTTGCCTAAAACCAAAGACAGAACGGAAGGTAATTTGGCGGTTCGGTTCGGTTCGGTTTTACCTAAAAAAAAGGTAAATCATTGATTTTTCGGTTCGATTTTTTTCGGTTCAATCTTCTGTTTTTTTCGATTTTTAAAAATAATTTTTTAAAATAAAACAATATGTTGGGTAAAGACATATCATTGTATGGATATGCTAAACAATTGGTAAAGAGTAAAGTTTGGATTAGTACAATTATCACAATATAAGAACTACAATTATCACCAAGAAAATTGCAAACATATGTTCTAGAAAAACAAATATCAAATACTCCTTGGAAGGCTCAAGTCAATTGTGTGTAGCCAAAAGAAATTATCAAACGATTATCAAATACTCCTTGAAGTATCAATTAGTTGCAGGTGACAGTAACCAAAAGACTTCTCCTTGGAAGCTTCAAATCTATGTCTCTTTCGTGCAACAAGAAAGACTTTCCTTTTTAGTCATGTAGCCTATAAAGTATAAACAATGTCGTATAGCAAAATCGGTTTTTGACAGTTCGGTTCGATTTTAGAAGACCAAAACCGAAATCGAAAATCGCACAAAATCGGTTCGGTTCGATTTCTTGTGTTCGGTTTCGATTTTTTACGGTACGATTTTTTTGATATTTTTCGATCAATTTCGATTCGATTTTTTATTTTACGGACCCACCCCTAGTATATGATTCTTGCATAGGTGACATGCCTTTAGTTATTAAGGATCAGTTAATATCAACTTGACACTAATATGTTCAATGACTATTTTGCTATTTTCAACGTGTTTTTTATTGGCTATATAATTAATGTTGATATATTTGATTCGATTCCCACTTTTATTATTTTAAACAATAAAGACATCAATTAAAATTGTCCTAATATATTCCCGATGTCTTAAAAGATGAAATCAATAACTCTTTTAACCTAATAAATAGAACTTTTTAAATTATCTCATTGTTTTTAACTGGGGATACAATCTTTTATTTTTGATTTTTTTTTAAAAATTTTTGAATGATCAACATTTGATTTAGTTCGATAATCTGTAATATCCATCAACGAATACAATTAGATTTCGTATAAATTTGAACACACATCAAATCATCAATAAAACACATAAAATATTCTTTATTTGTTTCAATCAATATATTCGCAAATTGTTTTTAATTATTTAGAAAAACGATTTCAACTCTAATAATCTTGAAATTTCATATCAAATATAAATTCTTATGGTTTAATATATCCAATGAACACTTATGATGATAATAACATATGAAACTTATGTAGAAATAAATAAACTTCTCCCTCCATTAATAAATAATCAAATTAATAAGAAATGATGGATGAATCAAATGTCTATTATTTTTTTTTCAAAAAATAAATAAAAAGAATATAATTTTGAAAAATTCGCTAGATGTAAATAATTTTTAAAGACTATTGAACTGGCTAAAATCTGAATTAATCCTGATACATTTAAAGGAGATTTCTTATCAAGGGTCCAATCGAGGACAAATAAATATTTTTTTTGACAAATCAATGTACTCATTCGAACAACCGAATATTACTCCAATGATCACGGATAAATATATTTTATTGTAAAAATATTTCCGCCTCGAGTTTTATTTACGTTTTCACTTCTCAAAAGAAATTAAAATTTAAAGCTTATTTCCAATAATCCAATAAGATAAATCCGACACTGCCGCCGCTCGTGTTGCAACCAGTCAGATATTCCGCCGCGGTTGGTTGCCGCCGGCGTTCTTGGTCTTTTCAGGCAGAGTCAACGTCAGTATAATCAGTTGACCAGCTCTTTCTCCTGCTCAGTCTATTTACAGATAAAATTTGAGGTGTATTATCATTTCCTCGTATTTTCTTTTCTGTATTACTGGCTATATACCGTGAGATTCGAATCTATATATACAGTATTGTTGAACGCTAATTCTCAGTCGGAAACTGCAATTGCTGATACATAGGTTGGGGTTCAATTGGCTGTTTAACATATATTATTTAGAATAATTAGAGCGTAGATAAGGTTAACGTTACATTTCTCAGTCCCAGCTTGTAGGATTACACGGGGTGGTGTTGTGATAGTATTGTCCATATAGAGTAAGATCAAAGCAGTATATGCATTGTGTATGTTGAAGCTAGAAATCTTTAACAATTTGAAGTTGCTGAAGCATAGATTTGGGAATATGTTGTTGTTCAATATTTATTTGGAATAATCAGAACGTCCAGGTTTAGTTTTGATCATGTTTATGATTTAGCCACTTTCTGTAGCTATAAACACTGGGGTGGTTTCGTTGGGAACAATTTATCTTGGGATTAGTTATCCTGGAATATGTTATCCGTATATGAAATACTTATCTCATCATTAAAATATAAATGATGGGATAAATAATCCGAGGATTACCTGATACCTCCAACCAAACACGGGATAAAATCATCCTGTTTTCTATCCCGAGATTATTATACCTTATAGTTCACACCAAACGGCTCCTCTATGTTATATATTTCCCCAAGGGGATGGTTGAATGGTTGAGTCATGGAAGTAAGAATCTGAAGATAACAGGTTCAAATTATATGTTGCTTGGACTCCTTAAAAACGAGTGCGTGTTGAATTCGACACAGGGGGGGCTTCATTTTTGGAGAGTACGAGCAACATAGGAAATTATAGCTATGGCAGGTTTACCTGCTAGTCTGTGTGTGAGCTGTAGCAGGCTGCGCAGTAGATTAGCATGCAAGCTGGCTAGTATGAATCTAGAGATACCTCGTTCAAGTTCTAGCTACAGTTAGTTTTACCTGGCACCTTTCATGTGAACAGTAGCAGGAGACTCGGACACCACCATCGCTACAAAGATGATAGATGTCACCTTTTTAGAGATAGAGAAGACCCGTACTATACTTTTCTATTTTCTCCGAGTTAGTTGTGTTACCACTAAATCTTGGTTACAAGAATTGTGTACAGTTAGAAGCACTACAGCTATACATAAACTGCAACTCTATCTTCAAGATCCTCAATATGGTTAGCAATTGTTATTATCTCAGGCATTGCACTAACTTATCCACCTCATCAGAAAGATGGAATACAGAAACAAGCTTGTCTTGGCTCCAATGGTCAGAGTGGTAAGTTTTTTCAATTGAAATGGAATTAGAGCATCTTTTCGTCCTTCTTTTTTTTTCTTTTGCTGCTTCCGTCTTTTGGTACCTTTAACTTTTTTTTTTCTTTCTGTGGTTGCTTTCTTATTCATATTCATGTGTATTTCTCTCTCCAGAACTCGTTTCGTCCTTCCGGGGGTTGTTAATTTCACTAGGAAGTGTAGTTAAAAGCCTTAAGATTGCTCTTATTATGTCTATACTTTTTATTATGTGTTGTTCTTAGATGCCTATGAATCTTATGCTTTCATTGTTCCTCTGTCAGGGTACATTACCATTCAGGATGCTCGCTGCCCAATATGGTGCAGACATAACCTATGGAGAGGAGATTATTGATCATAAGATCATCAAATGTGAGCGGCGAGTTAATGGTAATTTCTGATTCATATTTTTCACTATCTTCAGTCTGTATTCTCTTTTAACCGTATACATTAAGTATCATGTAATATCTAGAGTAGAGATATACTACTTCTGTGAAAGGATGTAACAAACATTTTCTAACAATACCAAGGAAGAACATGGATGTCTTGTTTTACGCAAGATCCTTTGTTTGATGAGTGTAACCTTGATCTTATTGTGTTGTATATGTCAATTTGGGTACTTCTATTGTTCAGTTATCATTGTTCATATTTTTATGTTAATGAATGAAGGATGAGGACTTTTGAATTTCATCTTGTTATGGGTCTCTCTTTATATAAAAAAAGAGCCTTTTAATTGTAGATATTTGATGATGAGAATGTTTTACCTGGATGCATAGCTTAAAATGGAATATTTGAGAGATATATAGAAACTTTTAAATGTAAAGTGTTTTAGTGTTAGTGCTGATTGCCTCTAGAATACCAAACATGGATTATCAGTTATTATCTAGGCCGCTTACAGTGACATAGTCTATATGTCATCCTGTAATTGATTCAGTATCTTTCCAAGCGAGGAAGATTTACTCAAAGTCATTATACTGCGAATGCTTTATGCCTTACTGTTTTTTGAGAAAGATGATATATTGTTTGGTCGTAGAAAGATAAGATATTATTGTAAAACGGCTATGTTCTATTCCTTGCTATTTTGCTGTATATTTTTAGGTGTATGATCATGGATGAATAGGATTCAAAGCCACTTATCTTTTGGGGGAAATGAAAAATGGAAAGATAAAATATTATAGTGAAACATGACTTTCAATGCAGGTTACCTTGTATCATACGAGATAGCAAAAGAAACAAAGTTGCTAAACTCGGTGCATCTAAAATATTTCTCATGAGTTTCATCCCTTATTCCTTAGATGTCTTAGGGACTACTGACCTATTGGAGAAGGGAACTGATAATGTTGTTTTCAGAACGTGCCCCGAGGAAAGAAATCGAGTGGTATTTCAGATGGGCACTTCTGATGCCATGAGGGCTCTCAAAGCTGCTGAAATTGTGTATGTTTCATTCAGTTCTTTCTTCTTTTCTTCCCTAATATAATCTTTGTACTTTAATTCCTTCTGCTCTCTCTGATAAAATTAATTTGTCTCCTTGTAGTTGATAAGTATTTAAACTTTTTGTTTCCAGTTTCCACTTGCTTTGTTTTCAATATACGTCTTCTGACATTTGTGGTGGTATTTGTTTAAAGTAATGTGATGCATTATTTAGAATATCTATCTTGGCGATGTAAGAACTCTTAAGATTGAGTTTATAAACCAGCCAAGCAGTTTCTATTGCAACCCATGCAAACGACACCTACAAAAAAGAACGAATTTCATTGATCGAGAGCAAATTGCCACTAGTTAATAACTACTTCCCAGCAGTATGGAGGTCCTAATAAGTTGTACCATTATCACTCTGAATATAAATGGCAGTGCAGAAGTCTTCTTGTGCCACAAAACATTTTCTCGATAACAATAGATCCTATTGGTGGAAATGTATGTCCCTGCCCAGGTTGGGAGGAATGAAGGATGATGTTAACTAATAAGTAGACTTCATATAATCCTGATTTCGATATTATACATTTTCGATATTATACATCAATATTCGAAATGGTCTTGTTGGATTTCTTCTACTAATTTTCTTGAGGATGAACGCGAGTGTTTTTGCTTTTCTTTTTCTCAATGTTGTCATATCTTTTTCTGCAATGAATGTCTAAATTATTGAGTTACCATGTTGTTAGCAGTATTTACAGACATTTCTGATATGTTATGGATTATGGGTATAGCTGATGTTTGTTTAAAGTAACAAGCTTGTTTGACTTGAACCTGCTAATGTTGAATTGCACAAGTTGCATTATTATGAATATCATGAATTGCATTCTTGTGAAGGTTCATGATCTACTGTCTTTCTTAAGATTGTGAAGGAACTTGAACCGTCGAACGTACTACCTGAGTTTGTTTGCCTTTTCTTTTAACAGGTCTTCTGACCTAGGCGTGAAAGTTTAAACAACTAATTATGCTTGAACTTGATATACAGTCACTGCATCTGATCGAACTATTTGATGGTCTGTCCTTTCTCAGTTGTAAAGATGTAGCAGCAGTGGACATAAACATGGGATGCCCCAAATCATTCTCTATTAGTGGAGGCATGGGTGCTGCACTGTTGAGCAAACCTGAGCTCATCCATGATGTATGCATTTGTTCTTGTTCACACTAGTAGTAGAATTTCCTTCTAATACAGCATAGAAGTCCATGGCCTACTCATGATGTTTCCTTTCTTCTTAACTCAGATATTGACAACATTGAGGAGAAACTTGGATATACCAGTAACGTGCAAGATTAGATTATTAAAATCTCCGCAGGATACAGTGGAATTGGCACGACGGATTGAGAGGACTGGTGTCTCTGCCCTTGCTGTTCACGGAAGGTACGTTATCTCTGTGTATCTGCTGCTTATGTTCTTTTTAAACCTTACCTTGTGTTGTCTCATCCAATCAACCCTTCCAATATTCAGATTGACTTCTTTTGGGATCAATTATTTCATGAAGTTATTGGAGTCTTTTTTGCCAATATGAGATGGGGGTTGCTGTTGATCAAACAGTCCACCTTAGAAGTGGGGAACGAACCTTTTAGTCTGCTTGGTTATATTGGAAAGTGTTGTCTGTTCAGTATTTTTTTGCTACCTTCCCCGACCTCTCTCTCCTTTTACTTTTTGTGTGTTCAAACTGATGTAGAAGTTTCATTTGGGACACGCCAATTCATGAATTGGTAACCACATTTCCAGAAAACAGTATTTATTTTAGTTCTGATCTTCCTTTCATCGTTTGTGGGTAGGTGGGTTGGTAGGTTGACTGCTTGATTCACATAATTGCCTTTCCCATGAATTATGGCTGGGTTGTCGTTATGTGTAGTTAGTGCTAGATGATGATGTCACACATCGTATTGGGGCGGTTTGGACAAGATGGAGGTTGGCCTCCGGAGTATTGTGTGATAAGAAGATACCACCTAAACTCAAAGGTAAGTTCTACAGAATGGTGGTTAGACCATCTTTGTTGTATGGGGTGGAGTGTTGGCCAATAAAAAATGTACATGTTCAGAAGATGCAGGTCGCAGAAATGAGGAGGTTAAGATGGATGTGTGGTCACACCAGGAGTGATAAGATTAGGAACGAGGCCATTCAGGAGAAGCTAGAGGTGGTTCCTGTGGCTGGCAAGATGAGGGAAGCGAGATTGCGATAGTTCGGACATGTGCAAAGAAGGAGTACCGATGCCCCTGTTAGGAGGTGTGAGAGGCTAGATTTGGGAGCTACTCGGAGGGTTAGAGGTAGACCTAAGAAGTATTTGGGGGAGGTGATTAGACATGATATGGTGAAACTTGATCTCACCGAGGACATGACCTTAGATAGGAAGAAGTGGAGGTCGAGAATTAGAGTAGCAGGCTAATAGGGTAGATAGGTAGGAGTTGTTTACTAGTCGAATCTTAGATTTTCTTTCTTCTTTATAGGATCAGAAATTACAGCCCTGAGACTTGTCTTATTGGGCTAATTATGTAAATATTTTTTGATGGTTGCCAGCATTCCCTTATTGCTGACGAATACAATCTTTACCTTCATAAAAAAAAAGGTAGGAGTTGTTAATTGTCTACCTTTTATATGTTATTTATCTGCCTTTATATGTTAATTCTCTTGTATTTACTTATTATCATGTATTTTTCATTATGAATTACTCTTCCCGTGCACTCTCTCTTTCTCTTTCTTGTCTGTTTATTATATCTAGCTTATTCTGCTGATGGGTTTTTGTGACGAGGGTTCGCAGGAAACAACCTCTCTACCTCTATGTGGTAGTGGTAAGGTCTGCGTACATCTTACCCTCCCCAGGCCCCACTTGTGGGATTCTACTGGGTATGTTGTTGTTGTTGTAGTGCTAGATGATTTAAAATGCAGAAATTGAATATGCTATATTTGGAAACAATGTTAGAATTGATTTTTGAGGGTGCAATTTGATTGTTCTCTCAGCAGCTATTCTGATTATGTCTCTGTTTCTGCGGGACATGGTCATTGCTCATTTCTGGTTTTCCTTTTTTGTTTGGATTAAGAGTCGTCACTTTTTGCTTGTTTGAGCTTTCTCCTATTTGGTGCTTTTAACTTGAGGTCAAGTGATATTAGTATTTCCACTGACTAGCAAATGCGGGCATGATTGTTGATTGAAATATAGGAAAGTTCCAGACAGGCCAAGAGATCCTGCAAAGTGGAATGAGATTGCTGATGTTGCTGCTGCTCTCTCTATTCCAGTTATAGCGAATGGTGATGTTTTTGAATATGAGGATTTTCAACGTATTAGAGATGCAACAGGTGTGCTTGTACTTCTTATAATTGCTCTTTGTTCTCGTATTGTTCTCTGATGAATCAGTTTGCACTTTCTAGGTGAAGGTTTTATATATTAATAGATCCGAGTGTTTGACACAATATGACAAAAATATCTATGTTATGAAGATAGATGTATCTTTGCCGTCAATAAATGGGTATATGGTGATTTTCATTTGATGTCCATAGGTTTAAGGAAACGAATTTTTTTGATGTGAGTTGTGCATTGTACTTAAGATACATGATGGTTCTTTCTTGTAAAAGATGTATGCAGCAATTTCCCTTCAATCAATGAGTTGACTACTTCTATAAAATAAGTAGAAAAAAGTTTGAATTCTTGCTTCTGCATACTCCTTACTTCTGCTGTGGATGCATTTGACAGTTTTAGGTGTTAAAGATGAAGAATAGATACTCTATAGGGGTTTCACTTTTTGTCCAGCTTTTATCAGTACATTGTAAGAGCTTGGAGGGGCAAAACTGTGCGGGATTTACATATTATCAAATGGAGGCTCTGTTTCTTTCCTTATTGTCTCTTCTTTGTGTTTCCTTCTCCCTTATGAAACAAACACGTTAATTCACTAAAATGGAGTTTTAGCACAGTACTGCAAGAATATTAGCTTTATGCAAAGTTGTTGATGGTTGAGTTGCTTGAACCAAGTATCTTAGAGTTCCTTTAACTGCTTATCAAAGTCATTGTAGATGCTTGCAGTTTAGGCCCATTAACTCTTCTTCTCTATGTTGCTTGGATCCTCCAGAAAAGCCGTTGCATCCATGTCGAATCCTCCCAAAATGCATCATACATGGAGGGGATCTGACATGGAGTGAGGTTATATTTTTGGAGGATCTGGAAAACATAGCCTTCAATTCAAAAGTTATAATCATAGAGATCTTGTTGCCCCTGAAATGCAAAATTAATCTTTGTAAGCATGCTTCCTTTTGACACATCAAACAATGAACAATCTGTATGATCATTGTTCATATTAAGTTGATGAATGCTTTTCTATCTATTTTTATGAATATCTACGTGGTTGTTTCTGCTTATATTTGCAACATATAACAACTTTATTCAATAGGTGCTTCATCTGTGATGGTTGCAAGAGGAGCGATTTGGAATGCTTCTATATTCTCTTCCGAGGGAAAAATACCATGGGAAGATGTCAAAAGAGAGTATGTGAGAAAGGTATTTGGCCTGTGAGCCAGACATGAATCAATCTCTTATTACTTGTTAAATAGACTCTGAATTAAGTAGCCACTTTGTCCATCCAGCATATAAACATAATAGACTAAACTATATTCAGCTTTCATTTAAAATCGAAGTTGATGAAGCCATTGACTTCCTATATGCTTTTCACTGCAAGTGTAAGTAACAGGTCTGGGTGCTTTGGTTGTAGAGTATATTGTGGGATAACGATATCAAAAGCACGAAGCATACCCTGAAGGAAATGATAGCTCACTATTCTTCCCTTGGACAACCGGAGGGCCTCGCAGTAATTAAATCAGATACCTTGGCAGATCTAGCGTAAGTTTGTCTGTCTGCTGTTGTTTTATCCACCCGTAGTTCCATGTGTTGGGATCAAATTTAGTTGCTGTTCAGTTAGTTTCCAAATTAAGTTGTTCGTGTTCTGATTTCTGATATGGGTAGTTTCGATATTGTTATCTGGTATAATGTATGACATCTGCTTGACTCTCACCCCCTTCCTTTGTTCTCTACATAATTACATAGTCTGCTCATTCTAAAAGTTGCTCAAAAGTTTCTCAATGAAAACGAGGATTTAAATTGTGAAAAGGTGCGTGAGGTTCTTAATCTTTTCTTTCATCCTTGTACCATTTTCCACTATGAGTTTGCCCAACATTGGCGGGGTTCATTAGTCCACAACCCTCACTATTATTTCCCATAGTTACAATTCTTCACATATAAGCTGTAGGTGGATATAACTAGCCAAGTAACAATGATTAGTCTAATTAGTTGTGGAATATGCTATATCAGGGCCACTGTTGTTGTAAATAGTGTTATATTTGATAGGAGGTAATGAAAACAGGAGGAGAAGAGGGCTATTTCTTTCATTTGGCTAAAAAAAGAGTTACTTATTGGAAGTAGTCATATCCTTTTTCAACTCCTCTGTAAGTGATTGAAAAAGAGTTTGAGAGGGCGTTTGGAAGATTTCATCCGTGGAGGTTTCTTCCTTGGATAGACAGCTACATGTGAAGCAATGCTTATCCAATATGAGCTTCCTAATAAGGAGGAGGAGGAAGATTGTGGTTTTAATAGATAGTTCACGTGTGAACAGTATGAAGAATTTGCTAATCATCTTTTGTTTGCAAAATGGGGTGGTAGAACATGTTCCTTTTTGTTTGGGGTGGAATTGTGTATTGCTGATGTCAGTGTCGTAACATTTATTTGTTTGGAGGGGTTATACTGTATATGTACCACTGGTTAAGAATTTTGGACACTTCTCTGTGGCTGCTTCAGAAGAGAAACACGGGAAATGTTTTGAGGTATGCACGGTTCAATATTTAAAAAATTGCTTAGTCAGAGGCTGAAATTATAAGTAGGGAGTTGGTTGTATTATCAGTCTTGCATGTTCATTTGCTTATAAGGCGCCAGCACTGACATAAAGTCATGTCAACTATACCTGAGATTCTATTACTTCAGATATATGAAGTTGCCCTCAAACATATTTTTCCCCTTCCTCTGGGTGGATCTTCTGTGGGGTACCTAATATTAACTTACTGCATATTTATCATCTTTCAGGAAACTTTATGGTGAAGAGGAATACTATGAATATGTCTCAGAAAGCCGGAAGAAGCAGATGACATAACTAGTTCACCCTTACTAATCATAGAAGTCAATACACCAAGATGTCGATGAAACTAAACAACCAGTTATAGTTTATAAAGCTAGCGGAGTGTTTTGAAGCAAGAGATAGAGGTGGACTTTGCACGTGAGGTTGTTAATGAGTTGAAGAATCGCGTAGTTCTGACTTCCTTCTGAGCGATGAGACTATACCCGACTGATATTCCACAACCGCTGAAGAAATCCTTCAGTTCAAACAATATTCATTGAATTAGTTGGTTACCTGCATAAACCAAGACGATAGCTATGTATCTTTTGGTTGTAGAAGGGGTACCATTAAGATTTTGCTTTATTACCTTGGTTCATGTTGCAAACATCATTTGCCAATTTAAGATATTCATGGGAAGTGATACGACTGAAATCATGTACAACTAAACAATTTTTGACGACCATAATTCTTCAAGTCTAAAGACTATTTCCAGTTTGAAAAAACAAATCAACAAGAATACACATCACCCTCTTCAGACCCCATTTGTGGTATTATGTTGGGTAAGTTGTTGATAAAACAAATCTATGAAACCAGAAGAATTTCATGCAAATTCCTATTGTGAGGTGTACATAAATCGAAAGAACCATGTCTAGGAAGAAGTTAAATGTTCACTTATGATTAAAACTTTCCAGCAGGACAGAGACAACTCAAATGCCAAGCAATCCACGCATATGCAGGAAGCACCCAACTCCAGAAAATTGTTGTTGCACAAGTTGTTACCCCCTTTGTGTTAATTTATGTGGTGCGGTTTCAACTCATGAGTGAAACTAATAAAATTTTGACCTTAAATTTGGACGCAAAATCTTTAGTTTTTTGAAATTAAATTTACATATCCGAAAACTATTGAAAAGTACTATGTCATGATAATTGGACAATTCATAATATTTGAAAGGCATATGAAGAAATGCAGCCGAGAAAATACAAGGTGCCATATAAATTAGGACGAAAAGGCGGACCGAATAATAAGTACGGGTCCGTCTATTGGACTAAGCTTCCTCTATGTGAAAAGGCCGGACCACAAGGTCTACTAGCTGGCATATACTCCACGAAAAAGAGAAGATTTTCAGAATAATTTACTGTTAGCTTAATAGGTTTGTTACGTAACTGATATGCAATCAAGGCAGGACAAGAGTCATATTTTGAAGTAAAGCCATGAAGAGATACACACGACTTGTCAAACATGAAGAAAGACAAAATGAGTACTTCAATTTAGTTATATGAGGACTGTCGTTATGATCATGAGCCAGGATTAAATAGTTTTTTAGTTCACACATATTACAGCAGTTCTTTTAGATCACACACATATTACAGCAATTTCTCAAGATAAAGCAACAGAAGGTTCTTGTGGTGCAAAATGGGTAAGGTATGCATCAGCCAACATTTGGCCTAATTTAACTTGAGACTCCGTGGCTAAATGGAGATTATCTTCATTGAGCTGCAATCCCATGGCATCAACACATACAACGTTTGGGAGGTCAATCGCCTTTTGTGCTTCTCGAATCTTTTCAATATACTTCTCATCTCCTGATGCAATTGCAACCTGTAGGACAATAAGAGAACATGTGAAAACGTTCAACTACTTTGGTCCATGAAATTCCAACAACAATTGCCAAAATCCTTGAGAAGTGTTACATGCATCAGACAGATTTGAACTGGCCTCGCTATTTCAAACAACACTTCTTATGATTTTCCAGACTAGCCAGTTCTGTATCACAACAATTGCACGGGGGAGAAGAGGAGTGTATCGTGGTATTGATCTTATTCATTGGCTTACTATCAAAACAACGTAATTTATTTGAACAAATCAATAGAGAATACTTACTTTCTGGTATTCAACGTTCAATATTGAGAATGTGCAACATTTAGGCTTGGAGCAAACTACATTAGCTAACCTGAATAATTGGCAGAGATGGCAGATGCAAATCAGCACGAACGTTATGTATTAACTTCTCCATATTAGCCTTATAGGTCTCAGCGCAATGCTGAGATAATGTATCACTCTCTCCTTGATACCAAAGCAATGCCTTGATTTCTCCACCATGATGCACAGAAGCTCTTGCTCTCTTTACCATATTCTCATACAAGTGTTGCCCGTGTGCCCACTCTTTTATCGCAGTTCCTCCCACAGCACATGGCACTAACCCAATAGCTTCCACTCGGTCCTTGATTACATTTGCAAATGACATTCCAGGTCCAACACCACAGGTCTTCTTGGAGTCAATGTCATGGTGGAGTGGCTCACGTGCCACCTCCCAGTGGAGGTGTGCACTAAGACGGAAAATTCTAGAAGGATCAGGACAGCATTCGTTCGGTACAATGCCATTCCAGTGATGCTTTTCTACTCCACCACGACCAGCCATGTTACTTTGGCCAGATAGAATGAATACATTTTTGGGGGAATAAGCTCCATTTTCTAGGGTTGAGTCCATAGCTCACAGTTCAAGATGCTGTTTCAGTGCTGTGATTGAAAGCAGTTTTTTATAACATAAGATAAAGATGGTGAGAAACTCAGAATCTTTCAAACTAATGCGAATCATATTGAATATCCCTCTTACTTAGACTGATGATACGTACATACACATATACTAGACTGATGATACATACATACACACACACATATATATGACCCCGCGATCGCCCTCTCAACGATCAGAATAAGGTAAAGCTTGAAGTTAAGTTTTGTACTCAATTAATTTCTCAGTCCCTCTAATCGGGTGGGCGCCGGCCGGTTTTTCAACCAGATCCCCCTAAAAACCGTACGTGCGGGTCTCCCCGCATGCGGCTCACGTCATTCGAGGTGGCCCAAGCCAGCATTCATTTGCAAATCCTGTAGTGAAATTGAGACTGCTCAACCTCGGAAGCTAATTCGTGTATAGGCAGCGTTATCTATCATAACCGTTGACTCTATCTATTCATGGAATTTTCTTTATTTCATTTTCGATTTTATATAGGGTCACTCCCTCTTTTTCCAAGAATTCATCCACTTCCCTTTACTCCATAGGGCCTTCTCTAATAGGGAAAAGCCTTCCATTTCCGTCAAATGACCCGGCCTCCCCTGGCTCTTATATATATATATATATATATATGCTTACAGGAAAATTGAAAAGGATACATTCAATCAAACAAATAAACAATCTAACTGCTTTTTATAGCAGAACCTTTGTCTGACAATCATAAACAACAACAACGCCTCAGTCCCAAACAAGTTACACCAGCTACATGAATCATCACTGACCAGGTTACGCCATTTAAACTCAATGGCATCGAGTCGATGCTGATTAATCCAATCATATACTCACTCTTCCCAAAAAAAAAAGAAAAAATTAAATCATAAATAAAGTTAATGAATCCCTGCAATAAATTCATCCTCCCCTTCCTAATTCGATCTTAACATTTCATGTCCAAAATTACACACACATTGTTGGTTTTTTCCAAAACAAAACATATAGAACACCTACCTCCAAAGTTATACAATTGCAACATCAAAAGAACACTTGAAAAGCTTAATTAAAAAAATAAATCACGAAGCCAGAATTGTCATTCTTTCTTTTTTCGAAAATTCATAGGAAGAATATTATTAATAGATTAAATTCTACAAAGCAACGACATACAAGTTGCTGCCATATGACCAGGAGGTCACTGGTTCAACAACCTCCGGCAGAAATGCAAGGTAACGCTATGTACAATCAACCCTTGTGGTCGACCCTTTCTCGGACCTTGCGCATAGTGGGAGTTTCAATGCACCGGGCGGCCCAAAGCATCGAAATACATTTAACAAAGCTTTTAAACAGCTCCTAAAGCATCAATTGTTAGATTATTACCCTTAACTATTATGGAAAGACAAACCTTTTTTTTCTCATGACTGTGGTGTCTGGTGAAGTTTCCCGCAACTCGACTAATTCTATCGCATACCTGGTACCTCCCACCAGCAAAAGGTACCAAGTAACTCTGTCGACCAACACTCACACATATGGAAAAACAATCTTATTTTTCCAATAAAATCAACTTAGCTGTTGAGTATAGATAATTAAGAAGAGATTAGTTAGTTATAAAGAGATTAGTTAGTTAGTTAAGAGTAGTTATAAAGTTGTTAGTAGAAGTTAGTAGAAGTACAACTGCCATTATTTTTGTATAAATACAGGTACAGATACTACACAATGAATAAGACTTCATTCTTCCTTCAACAGTTTCTCAATTCCTCTTCTTCTTCTTCCTAGCTCCCATTAATGGAGCTCCTTTAACATGGTATCAGAGCCATGCACATCCTGAGCTTATACAATTGAATTCTACTTTCATCGTGAAGGATCTATTCCTCCTCTGCTATGGCTGCCTCAGAGGAAACTGCTGCAACTGGTGGAATACCATCTCGGACTCCAAATTCAGGTCAGATCCAGCAAATCGATCACAATCATCCCCTGTTCATACATCCATCCGATACTCAAGGTGCTGTTCTCAGCTCAATTCAACTCCTAGGTTCTGAAAATTACTCTCTGTGGAGTAAATCTCTAAAACTTGTTCTACTGGGTAAGAACAAGTTAGGTTTTCTGTTAGGAACTTGTAAAAAGGAAATGTATCCATCGAATTTGCATGATTTGTGGGAGAGATGCAACGGTATAGTTCTAGGGTGGATCATGAACACTGTATCTAAGGATCTAGTTAGCACAGTCATATATGGTTCAGATGCACACACAGTCTGGGAAGATCTTCGAGAGAGGTTTGACAAAGTTAATGCCTCAAGAGCTTTTTATCTTCACAAAGAGATAGTCACCCTATCTCAAGGGACTTCATCTGTCTCATCCTATTTCTGTAGACTGAGAGAGCTTTGGGATGAATTTGAAACCTTAATGCCTCCTCCTGCATGTAGTTGTCCTGAATCAAAACAATATGTTGAACACTTTCAATATCAGAAACTTTGGCAGTTCCTGATGGGGTTAAATGAGTCATACGCTCATGCTAGGAGCCAGATTCTGATGACAGTACCTGTTCCAAATTTCAATCAGGCCTATGCTATGATTATTAATGTTGAGAGTCAAAGGATAAGTGGTACCAATTCATGTCCTATAGAAGCTCATTCAGAAACTGCACTAATGAGTAATAGGATGGCTCGTGGCCATCAAATTGGCAATGGATTACATCAATCAAACAATTACAATACAGGAAACAACAATACCAACTCAGGAGCTGGAAATGGCAACAATAGTGGATACAAACAGAGGAGTTCAAATGATGGAAGACATACCTATGCCACTAACAAATCTCATCTATACTGTGAGTTCTGTCACCACAAAGGACACACCAAAGAGACCTGTTTCAAGCTACATGGATATCCTAAAAGAAGAGGAGGTGGAACAGGCTCTCATGCTAATAATGCTACAACTGGAGTAAATCAGCCCAATACCAACCAAGCTTCTGACTCATCTGCAACATTCAACACTACAGGATTTCAAGGAATGCCATTGTTTACACCTGAGCAATACAATTAGATCCTTCAGCTTTTAAGTAAGGGCAAGGAAGGGGATGCTATGGCAAATGTGGCTACATCTAGTACAACAGGTATAGTCACAGCTCTAATGTCTGATGTAGTTAAATCCAATTGGATAGTTGACACTGGTGCATCTAATCATATGGTACACAGTCTAAGACTAATTGGCCAATGTAAAGTACTAGATGGCAAGGGAGACATAAAAGTTAATCTACCCACTGGTGGACAGGTTCTTATAAGCCATGTTGGAGAATCATTAGTTTTGAAAGACAAAGTAGTGAAGAATGTGTTGCTTATACCTGACTTTAAGTATAATCTTCTCTCTGTGTCACAACTGACAAAGCAATTGAAATGTGCTGTGCTATTCTTTCCTGATTTCTGCATCTTTCAGGACCTCTTCAATGGGAAGGTCCTGGGGATTGGTAAGGAAGATCAAGGTCTGTATCTACTGGAGACTGAGCAAAATCAAGGTCTGAAGAATGAAGATCTCAATACAAATAATAATGTTTCTCATAATTCTCTTAGTCTGCACTCATCTGTTTCAAATAAGGCCAGTTCAATGTCTGATCTTTGGCATATGAGGCTTGGCCATGCTCCTCTTAGAGTTCTAAATAAAATAGAAAGTCTTATGCACTTGAAGGAACACAGTTGCACTGTATGCCCTATTGCTAAACAAACCAGACTACCATTTCCTATCAGTGATTCTACTTCTGTTTCTATTTTTGACATTGTGCATTGTGATGTATGGGGACCTTACAGAATTCCCAGTCATGATGGCAAAAGGTTCTTTCTCAACTTGGTAGATGATATGTCAAGGTATACCTGGATCTTCTTGTTAACTACTAAGTCTGATTCAATTACTGTACTAAGAGACTATCTGAATATGATTAAAACTCAGTTTGGAAAAGGAGTTAAATGTCTTAGAACAGATAATGGCACTGAATTTTTTAATTCCCAAGTTGGAACTCTACTGAAAGAACATGGTATTCTACATCAGAGTTCTTGTGTATATTCTCCTCAGCAGAATGGGGTGGTTGAAAGAAAACACAAGTCAATCCTTGATATGGCCAGAGCTTTAAGATTTCAGGCTTATGTCCCTCTGAAATACTGGAGTTTTTGTGTTTCTACTGTTGTATATACTCTTAACAGGTTGCCTTCAGTACTTCTTAAAGGGAAATCTCCTTTTGAGAAACTATTTGGTAAAACTCCTTCATTACAACATCTCAGAATATTTGGATCCTTGTGTTATGCTACTGATCCAAAGAAATCTGACAAATTTGCTCCTAGAGCTATTCCATCTGTCCATCTTGGATATTCCTCTACCAAGAAAGGCTATGTACTATTTGATCTAACATCCCACTCTTTCTTTGTTAGTAGAGACACTGTCTTTAAAGAAGACATATTTCCTTTCAAACACTTAAAAGAGTCCCCTAGTCCTTTATTTCCTATACTTACTCTTCCTGATGACTTCTCTTCATCTTCTTCATCTACTGCTATTCCTATTAATTCTTCATCTCCTCCAACTGATTCCACACCTGTCACTTCTTCACCTATTATTCCTGTGTCCCTCAGAAGATCTACTAGATCCTCAAAACCTCCTATATGGCTAAATGACTATGTCACTCCTAGTGCCAAGTCTGCTTGCTTATATCCTGTATCCAAATATGTATCATATTCTGGTTTGTCTCCCTCATATAGAACATCTCTTGCTGCTTACTCTGCCATCATTGAACCCTCTACTTACTCAAAGGCCTGTCAGGATCCTCTATGGATAAATGCTATGAAGGATGAAATCACTGCCCTTGAAGACAATTGCACCTGGTCCATTGTCCCTTTGCCTCCAAATAAGCATCCAATTGGATGCAAATGGGTATTCAAGGTGAAATACAACTCCTCAGGTAGTGTTGAAAGATACAAAGCTAGACTTGTTGCCAAGGGATATAATCAGCAAGAAGGTTTGGATTACACGGAAACTTTTTCTCCAGTAGCCAAGATGGTCACTGTGAGATCAGTTGTTGCTTTGGCTGCTTCTTGTGGCTGGTTCTTGTTTCAAATGGATGTTTATAATGCTTTTCTTCAAGGTGATCTCCTGGAAGAAGTCTATATGCAAATCCCTGAAGGTTTTGCAAACCAGGGGGAGAAATCCATGGTTTGCAAACTTCATAAATCTCTATATGGGCTTAAGCAAGCACCAAGACAGTGGAACCTAAAACTAACCAAGGCACTGGTTGATATGGGCTTTAAACAGTCTCACTATGACTATTCACTATTTACAAAGAAGATGGGTGTTGATATTCTTATTATTCTGATATATGTTGATGACCTCTTGATCACTGGAAGCAATCTACAGCTTATACAACAGGTCAGAGAAAGCTTACAACAAAGGTTCAAAATGAAGGATCTTGGGGAGTTAAAATACTTCCTTGGAATTGAATTTTCTAGATCTGCAGATGGTATCTTAATGAATCAAAGAAAGTATGCATTAGGACTGGTATCTGAATTGGGACTAGCAGGGTGCAAACCTATATCTACACCTCTGGAGTTTAATCACAAGCTGACTTCTTCAGTGTTTGATGAGTGCACAGGGAAAGGCTCCAATACTGAAGACAAACTATTGACTGATCATAGAAGTTATCAAAGATTGATAGGAAGATTATTGTACTTAACTATGACTAGGCCTGACATTGCCTTTGTAGTTCAAGTACTCAGCCAATATATGCATTCACCAAAACAGTCTCACATGGATGCTGCACTCAGAGTAGTTAAATATTTCAAAGGAACAGCAGGGCTTGGGTTGTTTATGTCAAGCAAGAAATGCTCAGAACTGACTGCCTACTGTGATTCTGACTGGGGAGCTTGTGTGGAATCTAGAAGGTCAGTAACTGGTTACCTAGTGAAGTTTGGTGATGCAGTAATATCCTGAAAATCCAAGAAACAAAACACAGTATCCAGAAGCTCTGCAGAATCAGAATTCAGGAGTATGGCCACTACAGTGGCTGAGATAGTTTGGCTCAAAGGTTTATTCACAGAGCTGGGACTGGAAGTGAAATTACCCATAAGATTGTTCTGTGACAGCAAGGCAGCCATCCAGATAGCTTCACATCCAATCTTTCACGAGAGAACAAAACACTTCGACATAGACTGTCACTTTGTAAGGAAAAAGATCATGGAAGGGCTTATACAAACACAACATATTGGAACAAAAGAACAGTTAGCAGATCTACTCACCAAAAGACTATGTAAACCTCAACATAAAGCACTGATTGACAAGCTGGGAATGAAAAACATTTTTTCCAATTCTCAGCTTGAGGGGGAGTGTTGAGTATAGATAATTAAGAAGAGATTAGTTAGTTAGTTAAAGAGATTAGTTAGTTAGTTAAGAGCAGTTATAAAGTTGTTAGTAGAAGTTAGTGGAAGTACAGCTGTAATTATTTTTGTATAAATACATGTACAGATACTACACAATGAATAAGACTTCATTCTTCCTTCAACAGTTTCTCAATTCCTCTTCTTCTTCCTAGCTCCCATTAATGGAGCTCCTTTAACATTAGCTCACTCAAATTACACAAAATTAATGAGATCTAAACAATGTACAATTAAATAAGGCAGCAAATTATAGTTATTAAAGCTAATGTAAGAGTTGATTAAAGTTAGGATGATAAGTTTTCAAAATTGAGGATCCAATCAATGGAACACCACTACGAAAAAAATTAAAGTAAATCAACAAACGAATTGGAAAGGGAAGAGGAATTACCAGGGACTTGGGATCCGAGTAAATTCCCCAAATAAACTAAATCCGAACAAAGAAATGTGAGAATTTGAGAATCGAGTGGATTCTGGAGAAGATGGGATAAACGACGTCGTAAGGATAATGATCTAAGGAGTTGTTTGGTTCACCAGATAAACAGCTATATATAGTTAACCCCCTAATGGAATAAACGACGTCGTAAGGTCAATGAAAGTAAGGAGTTGTTTGGTTCAGAAATAAACAGCTATACGGAGATCAACAAATAATGTTGAAATTTTATAATATAAATGTTTTTGAAAAAAAAGAAGATAATTTGTGTATGAAATTAAAATTGGTAGGTGGCATGTATTAATGTGTTTGGTCTTGCTTTTTTAGTAATATTTTTAGTACAAATTTTAAGAATGTTTTGTGGGATTTAAAATTTCAATTGATTTTTGATTTCAAACTTAAAAAGATTTGAATCTCTTGAATTGTTTAGAGTTTAATACTTTAAACAAATTTGAACGTCATAGTATTTTATTTGTCTAAGCTTTAAATTTCAATACTATAGGGTGGTAGTTATTCCTATTTTAGGGTGATATTTTTATGCAAAAAATTTCCCCAATAAAAAAGAATTGGTTAAATACTAATAATTTTTAAAAATAGTAATAGCTAAATTTTGACATTAATGTATTAAAAGTGGCTAATAACTAATTTTGTCCAATTTTTGTCTACTTGTTTTAAAGGCCTTTCAAATTTCAACCATAAAAAACTCTTTTCATTCTTGTGTTCTCTCAAGGAAACCAATCCAAGTTGAAAGAAATTAGTTTCAATTCATAATGACAGACCCATCAACATAAAATTAGTACTCATTTATATTGTTTGGTATGAAGGCAAACATTTTTTTAAAAAAATAATCATCATGTTTAGATTAGTTTACGTGCATCTAAAGTAACTTCATAAAATATTTTTCATCTCTCACCATCATCAGATACTAAATAATTTTATTTAAATATTCAGAGTTATGCTTTATTTACACTAATGTCTGATTGGGCATTTTTAAAAATTATTCGAATGAAGCATCATGTGATATACATATTGGGTCGGCTATTGAATACGCCTATTTAAAGACACACCTAAAAGTAGATTGAATTTCTAACTAATCACTCTACAAGTTGGTATGATTATCTTACAAATGCATGCTTGCTAGGCATGTCCTTATCGATGAATACTAAGGTAGATGTTGAAGTCAAGATTTCTTGCTATGCTTTATAGATGTTCCTGTGATTTTTATGAATTTGTTTGTGTTTGAGTAGTCTCTAGTTAGGTCTTCAGTAAAGGATTATCCACCTTCACAAGCAGGTGTTTATAAATGGTTAAAATTATATTTTTTATATACGTATAATAGATATTGAACTCACTTCAATTTCTTCTTGTGATTACTTTTGAAACTTCTGCTCTACTCTTAACACTCTTTTTTCATATTTTTAAACACTTTAAAAATTTGAAGTTTGAATTTCAACAACGTAAATCTAATAGAGAGTGTTTTTGGTTAATGAGTAGTGTCTATCTCAGAGAACCAGTTTGAATTCATACCTAGACGGCCGAATACTGAAGCAAGTCATTTTGTTCGGAGATTAGTGGAGAAATATAGGGAAAAAAAGAAAGACCTTCATATGGTGTTCATTGATCTCGAGAAAGCCTATGACAAAGTTCCGAGGGATGTTCTATGGAGGTGTCTAGAGGTGAAAGGTGTCCCAATGACATATATTAGGTGATAAAGGATATGTACGATAGAGCCAAAACTCGGGTAAGGACGGTGGGAGGAGACTGCGAGTATTTTCCTGTTGAGATGAGACTTCATCAAGGATCTGTGTTGAGCCTTTTTCTGTTTGCCTTGGTGATGGATGAGCTGACGTGGCCTATCCAGGAGGAGGTTCCTTGGTGTATGTTATTTGCAGATGACATAGTACTGATTGATGAGACTCGGACTAAAGTTAATAATAGATTAGAGTTTTGGAGACACGTTTTGGAATCCAAAGGGTTCAAATTAAGCAGAACCAAAATAGAATACTTGGAGTGCAATTTTAGTATTGTGAAGGATGAATCAGACATTGATGTGAGGCTTGTCACTCAACCTATCCCCAAGAGAGATAACTTTAAGTATCTTGGGTCCATCATCCAGAGTAGTGGTGATATCGACGATGATGTCACACAATGTATTGGGGCAGCATGACAAAATGGAGGCTTGCCTCAGGAGTATTGTGTGATAAAAAGATACCGCCTAAGCTTAAAGGCAAGTTTTATAAAATTGTGGTTAGATCATTTTTGTTATATGGGGTGGAGTGTTGGCAATTAAAACTCACATATTCAGAAGATGCAGGTTGCGGAGATAAGGATGTTGTGATGGATGTGTGGACATACCAGGAGTGACAGGATTAGGAATGAGATCATCCGGGAGAAGCTAGAGGTGGCCCCTATGGCTGACAAGATGAGGGAAGCGAGACTGCATTGGTTTGGACATGTGCAGAGAAAGAGTATCGATGCTCCTGTTAAGAGGTGCGAAAGGTTGAATTAAGGGGATACACGGAGGGGTAGAGATAGACCGAAGAAGTATTTGGGGGAGGTCATCAGACAAGATATGACGAAACTTCATCTCACAGAGGACATGACCTTAGATAGAAAAGAGCGGAGGTTACATATTAGAGTAAAGGGCTGATAGGTTAGTAGGGGTAGGTCGATATACGACTTTGTAATAGTAGGTTGATAGGAATAGTTATGTCTTTACATCATATGTTGTCATGATTAGTCCTATATTTGTTTACTTTTAGCATATTTACATTACCTTTATATCTTGTGTTGTCATTTTCTGTTTTGATATGTTAATTTTAACGTATTTGCATACTATCATGTGCTTTTCTTTAGTAGTCATTCTTTTTGTTCCCTTTCTTTTCCTTTCCTTTTTTTTTTATATCTATTTTATTCTGCTTGTGGGTTTTTGAAACGAAACAGTTCTTTTACCTCTATGAGGTAGTTATAAGGTCTGCATACATTCTATCCTCCCCAGACCTCACTTTTGGAATTCCACTGGATATGTTATTATTGTTATTGAGTATTATACGATGGGAATCGAATTCATTGAACTAATCAATTGAAGTCCTTGAGGCAAATTGATCAGGTACGAATCGATTAAAAAAAATGGACAACTTAATCCAAGAGTTGTAAAACACAACTAATACCTTTAGCTAATTCGAAAAACATCTTGATTCCATTTCTAGAATTTCCGCAAATGAATTCTTTTTTCATTATAAATTTTTTGAAGTAATGAGTAAAGTTATTTTTAAATGACCTAGAAAACATAAGTTTAAATATTGACAATTTTCACCTTTTGTAGAATATAAAATAAAACAAACAATAAATTCTTATTATTGGGTCCTTTTAAATCAATATATAATGAGAACGCAGTGTACGAGATGCCTTAACATAATTTGACTTAGAAGAGAAGCCAAACACAATTAACCATTGAAAAAATAAAATAATAGCAGTACCAATTCTTTTTATTTACATGTCACAGCCTATCCAAATAAAATTTTTTAAAAAGAATTATTTTTTGCTTCTCTAATTTAATAGTGAGAAAAAAAGGAAATAATTTCAAAAAAAACATATAATATTAACTAACTCAATGCAGCAAAGCCACCTCCTCTCATCATCTGCTTAAACTCTGCAAAATTGACCTTTCCATCTCCATCAATGTCCACTTTGTTAATCATTTGTTTACAGTCCTCTACCGTCCCCTGTTTTAGCCCTAACGAAGCAAGAACAGATTTCAATTCATCAACACTAATGTATCCATCCCCATTTTGGTCGAACACATTGAATGCCTCTCGCATATCTTGTTCTTCGTCGCGCTCGTTCATGATGGTCTGGTAAAGCGAACCGAACTCATCCATGTCAACGCAACCGTCTCCATTCACGTCGATCTTCGCAATCATCTGGCTCAATTCCGGATCTGGTATGAATATCCCCATATTCTCCAACGAATCGCCTAATTCCTTCATCGTAATCCGTCCGTCGCCGTTTCGGTCGAAGATTTGGAAGATTCGTCGGAGTTCGTTTGCATCCATTCTCTTCTGGTGCGATTGAACGACGTTGCTAATGGAGACCGGCGATTGTTGTGGCAGCGCCGGTGACCCCGAATGGAGGTCTTTTTGGTGGAACCAGGATGGAGGAAGGAAGGAGATGAGTTTTTTGGGGATTAAAGAGAGGAGGATTGAGTTGAAGAGATTGTAAACAAAGACAATTCGAAAGAAAATGGCTGCGAATTGCATTTGTGTTCTTTTTTTCTTTTCCGTTGAGAAAAAATCGGAGACAAATTAGGAGTGGCTGTGGGGCGGACAATATATAAAGTGGAAGTTTGGGAAGACTAAATAATTAAACTATTTAATTTTTTTAAAAAAAATACTTAACTCCTTTAGAAAAGGAAATATTCATTTTTCAACATATACACAAAATTTAAATCATAAATTCTTCTTAAGTAGTTAAAATATTGATTCCTTCAGTGTCGGGCAATTTTAATTTTCGGGGGCTCAATATTGGTTGAAATTAGGTGATATCATGTAAAATTAGGTCTTGACTTAAGTTACGCCCCAAAAGTTAGCTCAAAGGAAAGAGAATTGTCAAAGACATATTAGAGTCTACTAATCTCATTAACCACTAATGTAGGATTTTTGTTATTCTTCCGTAAGTACCTCAAATTCTTATGATCCGTAAGGATCTAACACTTCTTCCATACACTTTCCTTGCTCGGAGCGTTTTGGTCGCCTGCTATTTTGATACCTCTTCGCTTGCGAAGGTCAGGAGTTCCGTTCCTTCATGTGTCAATTGACTTTCTTAGGAAATGAATAATGTCACCCTTCCTACTATATAATCTAAAGATAAAAAAAAAATTTAACAATTAAATTGTTATAATAGATAATTTCATTCGACCGACGAAATAATTTATTTTTCTATAGCTGTAACTAAGTGACTTAATTGTGTAAATTTGTTTTGCATCATCATTATGTTATAGTTAAACTAGTGGCCATAACGTTCGCCACTTGATTTGCTTACTGAATGAGTGTGTAATTTTTTGGACTACTAAGATTAAGACTTACATTAGTTTTTTCTATTAAGATTAAGCTGAGTTTAACACAGTATAAACTTGTATTATATGAGAGGATATTAGAGCTGTCTTAAATTTAATTAGATCTGTCAATTGCGCGTTCCATTTTAGTTGCGGATAGGAAGTGCTTATTTTTTTAATTACAATAATTATATTATTATAATAATAAGGTGTTGGATTCTCAAAAACGCGTTGTAATTATTGGTTGATTCCGTTTACCTAAAAACTTTTTTTTTAATTAAATGCTATCCAACTGGGAACTTATTAATAATGAAATGTACCAACAGTTACTACTTTTTGGTAACGTACACTCATAGTTCTCTTACTAGTATTTTTTTAGAGGTAAAAAATAAAAAATTTATTGGCAAATGTTTACGTCAAATTGAATTACTATATCATAATTAAGCAAAACAAAGGTATATCTTTTTAATCGCCATGTATAATTGAAATTTTGATAAAAGGTAATTTTTATTATTGAGCGTTTTTTAAAGTGACTTATCTTGTGCGATAGTATAATTAGAATAATCCATACGTCTGGCTAAAATTATAATATACTCATCTTATATTAATTACTACTACTAGACATGAATGATTAAAATATAATTTTTGCCGTGTAATTATTTACAAATTTATGAGTCAATTTTCTTCTGAGAAGAGGAAAAAAAAGGTCGTTGGTGTTGAAATTTTGTGGAATAAGCTTACTTCACCAAGACTTATAATACTAGTAAAGTAATAGGACATGCTTTAATGTTAAGGTTTGGCGTGCTATTTAATTTTTATAAAAAATTAGATTACAATAATAATATACTCAGTAAAATTTCACAAATAGAATTTTGAAAAAGGTAAAATATACGCAAACCTTACCATTATCTCATACAGATAGCGAGACTATTTTCGAAAGACCCTCGGCTCAAATGTATGAAACCTCCAAAGTAGAAAAATAATAATATAGAATAATGACTAAAATGAAAATCAATGACAATTCTATAAAATAAAATAAAAGTAGCAATACAATGACAAGCAGTAACAATACAATATATGAACACGTGACTAATTCTACTAATCTACTACATCACAAGGCAAGACAATTATATCCTACTGCTATAAGCCTATTAACCTTCTACCCTACTACGTGACCTTCATTCCTTTCTATATTAGGTCATGGCCTTGGTGATATGAAATTGTATCATATCTTGTCTAATCACCTTTTTCCAATACTTTTTTTTAATTTATCTTTACCCCTCCACGTAACCCCTAAATCCAATCTCTCGCACCTCCTAATAGGATTGTCTATAATCCTCCTTTGTACAAGTCCAAATCATCTCATTTTCTCGTCTTGTCTGCCACAGAGGTCACCTACCTTCTCCTAATAACCTCATTCCTAATCTTGTCACACCTAGTATGTCTCCACATCCATTAATCTGATTTTTTATGTGTCTATTAAAAAGGAAGCGAACAAACTTTTTTTCTATTTTAAGACTTGAATTCGATTTTTTTTATTCAATATAAAGGATCCTTCGATCCTACCACAATGCTTTAAGTGACAACAATGTTATCAACAGGGTTATGATGCAGTGGTGAGACTGCTTCACCCTTAATCAGAGGTCTCGAGTTTAAGCCCTGAGTATGAAAAAAAATTTGTTGGAGCGCCACCTCCAAATAGGCCTTGTAGCGATCCGAATTTAATCGAGGCTCCATGAACACCAAATAAAAAAAAAAGTGACAATAATGTTTTCAAAAAATAATAATCAAATCCGAAAAGACAACCTATGTTAACGGATCTTTTTTTAGGGTCCCCACTTGAATGAAAATGGGTCCAATTAAGCTAAACAAAACCAACACTCCAACTATAATGGGGGCGACTTTTGTTTTTTCATATAACATATTTTTAAAATTTGATTAATTTAAAGTTAATTTTTGATCTCAACAAGCATCTCATAAAATGGCATGGCATTTTATCAGATAAAAAAATTATCTGTATCATATATTTACATCAAATAAATAATTATATGATAAAGTTAAGCTGATTTGATATAAATATTCCAAATAATATTTAAATGTGAACGTTTGTTAATGGATGTAAATAAGAAGCTAATAATAAATTATATACGTTGGGGAGCGTGAAATCAAAACCTGCCAAAACGCGTCATTATTAGGTACACCTAGTAGCCAGCAACTATATCATAATACAATTTATTTTATGTTTATATCAAATCGATACGAAGGCAATGTATTTTAAAAAGCTGGCGACAAATATAGAGTGTACGTGCTATGCTGTCGTCCTTATAATATTTGCACCCGTGTAATTATGCATATTTAGTCGTATCGGCATGGCTCTATTGATTTATTTTCGATCAGAACATTATTGACATTTAGCATTTATTGTGATAAAAAAATATATATATATTATTTTCTTTGTCTCAATTTATTTGTCATGTTGACGTAAATGATATGTTAGGTAAAAATTTGAATTAAGAAGTTGTTAGAAAAGAAAAGATTTGAAGAAATTGACAAGAAAAGTAAGACAAATAAATTGAAAAAGAAGAATTACTTTACTTCTAACAACTATAATTGTAGTAGTAAAAGGAATATGTTTATTAGTTAAAAGAGATAAAAGAAATAACAACAACAATTACATACCAAATGGAATCCAATAAGCGGAATTTGGGGAGGATAAAATGTATGCAGACCTACAGAGATAGAGAGGATGTTTTTGGAAGACTCTAATCTCAAGGATATCAAGCCCCAAAAGCAGAAGATACTAGATAACTAGAACAAAATAATTCGATGGTAGAAGTACAAAAGGCAACAGATAGTAAAAATGGCAAGAGCAATGCAACGGCTACTAGTATAGAAGGATAAGCGAGACCATACTCTGCTACTTGGTAACCTTCTATCCTAACTCATGTCCTCCGCATGATGACTTTTTTTATTTTCAACCCGCCCTGCCCTGCCCCGTCCCGCTTAAATTTTGAAGTTCTTTTATCTTTTAATTGAATTTAGTTTTTTTTTTCGCTAATTAACGTCTCAACAACTAATTAACTATTTTTAGTCGACATTTTGACCATTGCTTCTTAATTATTACGTAAAATTTCTAATTAACATTTTAACAACTAACAATTTATCGGATACGCCTAGTTTAAATTTTAGAAAAAAAAATTAAAGTCAATATTTAATATAAAAAGTTTATATCTTTAATTTTTACTAATTACAAAAATTTAATTTATTCGAATTCCTATTTGATTTTTTAAACCCACCCCACCCTGCATTAGTTTTAAAAATAGCTATTTTAATCCGCCCCGCCCCGCCCCGCCCTGCATAGCTTAAAACCCGCCCTGTCCCGTTGCCATCCCTACAGCTTTAATGCATCAAGCTGCATTTTTTTAAAGGTATCTTTTATCCTTTTCAGTTATTTATATGAACACCACACTACACCCCTTCCAAACAAAATGTTGATGGCAAAATGACAATACTTGTTATTCATTTCATCTCATTGAAGTTAATATACAAGGGACATTTCAAACAGTTTGGCCACTAATGACTTGTAAACTTCTTGGAGGAAAAGCAAGAAACCAAAACTTAAAAAATGGAAAAACAGAAATCCTAGCTCTGAGGAACTAGTTTCTTTTCAAGAATGAGATCATCTGTAGAGAAGTCAGCTGCTTTCCTGAAAGTTCCCCGACCGAAATCTAGGTTGTAAGAGTCTGTAAGACCTTCCACCAGGTCAAATTCTGGTTTCCATCCAAGCAGAGACTTTGCCTTTTCGATCGATGTAAAGAAATGCTGTAGAAACTCGACGTTAACACCAATGAGAAGACATAAATAGACTAATGTTGGACCAGAATCAGATATAAAACAGACTACTAACAATTTCAACCGAGGAAATAAACCTACTATATATATATATATCATTTACAAATACAATATTTCTAGTATTATTTCGTTTGGAAAATGATTGGTTGTACTAAAATGTGTGTTATTTCACAAAAATGCGCATAAACTTGTGTAGAAAGCTGACGTTTTTACTGATGCGTGTTTTAGGAAGGTACTAAGATAAGACGCAGTGAACATTTACTGATGATTCATTTTAGTTTGGTCATATCATTATTATCATTTTGATTCTTTTATAATGAAAGATTCAAATCTCAATATGAATGGTAAAAACTGAAATCAGCACATTCATATTTACCTGGTCGCGGAATGGGAATGCTTTCTTCTTGCCAAAATCGAACTCCTTAGGGTTGTAATGAACAAGTTCAGGTTCAGGGAATCCACCAGCCTGGATTAGGAATATTGACAGTCAATTGTATATCATTCAAAGCTTTTCCGAGCAATATTAAGCTAACATTGACCCAAAAAGCTTACCTTGGCGCAAGCTCTAGCTAATCCATCAAATGTGACGTATTTCTCCCCAGATATGTTAAATACTTGCTTGCTCGCTTTCTCATTTCCAAGAACCTTAACAAAAGCATTTGCAAGATCCTGCCAATATCCAACCAAAAGCAAAATAATTATCTCGTAGACACAGGGATGTGATTCTATTTGAGACGATTTCTACGCTCACTATGTTATAATGCAGTTTAACTCAACAACTGCTTGAAATTGAACCAAGAGTATGATGATCCTACTCGATAACACATAATTGTGGTATCTACTAAATGGGGGCCACTTGTGAATATTGAATACTTATAGGACCTAAGTAAACACGTCCCTGTGAACTTCTTAGGTGATAGCATTGACTGAAGCTTGCACCTAGAAAATAACAATTTTGAATTTATAGGATGTTAACTACTCTTCAATATGTGCTGACTAACCTTCACATGTCCAAGTTGAGTAATTTGTATCCCTGAGTTAGGAATTGGGATTGGGCGACCAGCTTTCAATCGGTGGAAGAACCACTCTTCAACAGGATTGTAGTTAAGTGGCCCATAAATATAAACAGGCCTTAGAGAAGTCCAATTAACACCTCGTGATACTAACAAGCTCTCCGTCTCAAGCTTTCCTTTATGCCTGCTCTTCGGATCACCTGCATCAGCCTGTTGACATTGGGCAAGATGTTTTTGTTAGCCTTGGGAAAAAGAACTACATAAAGGAACTAAGTCAAGATAAGAACAAAATTAATTGAAAGTCTAAGCAAGATGCAAAAAGGACAGAGCAGATAATCTGCTATTTTTTACATCTCTGAGATGAATAAATCATTGAGTCTAATCTCTCTGCTAGTGCCTCCAATCAAACATTAGATTTAAGAACCTGAATTTGGCATATTGACAATAATCTCCTGAATAAAACTCCTTTACTGAATAAAAGTTGCTTTTTAAGTGTGTCTACTAACCAAAATGACAGCCATGTCTTGTTTCCTATTCTTTTTAACTATCTAGTATCACAAGTAGACTGAAAATAGGCTAAAGATGTTATCATATGCTTCTAAACTGACCTCAAAATGTGGTAAATAATCAGTTTTGAGGTATACACCAGCTGAAGAGCAGTATATGTACCTGAGATTTATAGCAAAATTAGAATGATTAGATAAAAAGAAATACGACAATCCAGTCACTTAAATAACATTAACCTAGTCGGGAGTGGCTAAGTCATATGAAAAGCCATCAATCCATGAGTAAATTTTGTACAATATTTCAAGCTAATGGTATAACAGTAATGATTCCTGGTAGAGAATCATAGCAGAAATCCATCCTCAAGGCAAATAGTTCATGATAAGTATAAAATTCACAGCTTACTGTTCTAGATTAGGTAATGCATCCAATATTGGTTCCACTTCATTTGCTTCACGTCCTGAAGAAACAACGAAAGGTTCATGAACAAGAGACCAAGAAAGGGGGGAAAATAGAAAACATACTTCTACCAGAGAAAAATTGTTTGCAACAACAAGAAAACGGGGAATAAATTGAGATATAGAATAATACACCAACAATACCATTTATGTCATACACAACATCATAACCCTCTGCAGAAAGACTGCTCCTCACAAAATCAAAATCCATTCTGTCACCCTTCAAGTGCAATAACTGCAGTTGGAACAAAACATCTCATTACTTAGAGCAACTCAAATCAGGAAATCGCAGAGCTTTAAAGCTCATTGAATATACAACATACCTTGGAGGAAAAATCAGCATAATCCTGGTCTGATTCACCTGGTAATTGTTGAGAGATTGGAGCTTTTCCTCTTGTGAATAGAGTAACCTGCATTTGTGAATCATCATAAGATTGTGAATTTTGAAGGCAACTTCAAACATCAAAGGTTATAATATTCACTTCAAAGGTTAAATCTTTGTTTGGTAACAATTTGGATAACAACGTAGAAGTTGTAAAATGATTTGAACTTTAAAGAGCGCTTACTGCTTAGGCCGGGTTGATTACCTGGTGGCCTTCTTTTACAAGAAGTCTGGATAGAAAGACACCAATGAATCGAGTGCCTCCCATAATAAGGATTTTCTTTTCACTTGAGGCTGTAACTTGCAATGCTCCTTTCGACCGGCATGGTTTCCTCTTATACTACAACCATCATACAAAAGTAAACCAGAAAAACATATCATACCAACCCATTATGCAGCAAAGCAAGAACAGCAGTTTCTTGATATATGTAGAATATGAATAAGCATCAATTGTCAGCATTCTGAACAATTAATACTCACTCTTCTTGTCTTGCTTAATCCAAAGATTACGTTAAAAAGACTAAGATAACAACACCACACTAGCACCCAAGGGTCAATAAACTGGATTGAGAACCACGAGGTCCTAGGTTCAAATACACTAGAAGTGATTTCTTCCTATTTGTTCGAGACTTATTGGACAGAGTTATCCTACATTAGGTGGTGGAATGTAGTAGGTATAAAATATGTTTCCACACAATAGACACATATTATAGCCTAATGTCTGGTAAATATTACATTTTTATAATCTTCTTGAAACCATAACAGATAAAGGTATAATCTTTATGCAAATTATGAAATACTAACTAAACCCCAAGCCATGGTTTGGCAACTGAACTCATGCACAGTATTCAAATAGAGTGACAAATAATTTCTACCCCCCACAAAAAGCCCACCTTTTCCTTTCTGGTAAAGTGGATATTAGTTAGTACCTGAAATGAGGAGATCAATCTGGTACCATTGAATTCAGAATGGGAAGAAGGGAGGACAGAGAAAGAAGGCTGTTTGGGTTGAATAGAAACCAAACTAGCCATGTTGTTGTTGCTTTGATACCTTTTTTTCCTTCTTCAGTGTGAAGAAGAAATTGGGGTAGAGGATAAAGAAGAAGAAGGGGTATGATGATTTTGTTGTCGTTGTCCATTTCTTCTTCTTCTTCTAGTGATTATGATTTGTTCTTGGCTTCCTCTCATTCTTACAATTGAGATAAGACAAGAGACCCCGCTTGGAATCCCTCCACAATTTTCAGTTATATATCCACACTTACCTCAGCCTTTAGTTCACACTAAACCATAGCCTCTCAATCTACCCATTCTTGATTGGCGCACAACGATAATATATAAAGCACTTTTTAGTTTTTGGTCTCTATTGTAAAGGCGTGGTGGTATATATTTTAATTTTTATTGTTGAGTTTTTTCATACTATTTATATGATATGATCTCAGTATAATTAGTGCAGGTTTGATTTTTAGTACTAAACTCGATATAACTTGTACAACATTTTGTTGTTAATAGTGATTTTCTTTATGAGGTTAGCTTAGCATAGTTTAAACAATTTATTTTTTTTTTTTGCAATAGTTCGCTTTTTTATCTTAAAACAATTAAATCAGAAATGGCATTTTTACAAATAAAATTTGCATATATTTGACCCTCGTCTATCCCACTTGTGAAATAATACTAACATGAGATTATAGTTTCCTTCTATTTTCGTGCCATATTTCCAGATTCTGTTTCCATTATGCAATAGATAATTACTATAATTATAATCACACCCTAATGCCCTTAATTACAGTGAACATCCCCTTTTAAAAATTAAGGCATGGGAGTCGAGCGTGCGTATACAGTAAAGAAACCAACCTTCGAAAATCACAGAACTAGAAGAGAAAGGGGAAAAAAAAATAAGAATAACAACATATAAACTCAATAAGATCCCACGTATGAGTCTAGGAAGGTTAGAAAGGTTAGAGTGTAGATACCTTATTGAGGTAAAAAAAAGTTGTTCCCGAAAGACTCTAGACTCAAGTAACACATCAAAGTAGATAGAAATCGAAAAATAAAACACAGTAAATAAATGGAACCTCTCCCCCATAACCCCCTAGTTGCACTTGCTGCATAACTTGAATGGCAATATTTCAGATGCATTTATGCATATTAGCCCATATATCTAATTCATCAGCCGTGCGTGGTGGGAAAAGAAAAATTACAATGAAGCAATTGGATTCATGAAAACTGAAAGGAACAAAAATGTTTTTCCAGTTCGTTCATGTTCTCCATGTACAAGACCTCAACAAAGGAGGAGTTCAAATAAACACCATGTCAAAATCTCCTAATCACTCCTTCCGATATGTGCCATTTTAATTTCACAGCGTATACAGACCACCATTATATATAATCAATACATGATTGTTTGTAGAGGTGGACACTGACGACCAGTTTCCTCTCACGACTAGCTTGTTCTGTATTAATTGTTCAAACAACACTAAATGCCGACTGTATAGTAGAGGAGAACCGAGAAGTGAGAGTCTGGGTTGCAAATGCTTGAAGCTGCTTCTTAGCATCTGGATTTTAGAAAGAAAAAAGAAACCTATGAAGATTAAACAGTAAAGGCGTATTGGAAAGCAAAATTCAAAAGGGAATAGTGCACAAACATCTGATCATGACTACCAATCACAAAAATGAAAAATGAAACAAGCAAAGCAAGAAAGAAGCAACAACATACATACCCAGTGAGAGCAAGACAGAAGCGTCGAGCAAATAAAAGAATACATAAACTAATGAGGGAACCTAATAAAATCTTCCGTCATACATATTATGCTCTTGCATGAGCACTGGAACACCGAAACAAAGTAAAACTCCAGTGGTAAAGATGCTGTTAGAGGCAGAATCTATACAAGTTAGAGTAAGTACACACCTTTGCGGCATCTAGTAAAACCAACAATATTTGCGACGCTGAGAGTCAAACAAACTCCAACAACGAGAAGATAATCAGCTTGGAACCTAATGAGGGAGAATATCGCGAGAAAGAACCAAGCAACAGCCTACAACAAAGTACACAGATCAGGTGCAACACATCATGGCTAACTATTTCACTTTGCAAAATAAGGCACAGATAGAAACACAAGAAGTCTACACCATATGCTAGAATATCCTTGAAGTCTGAATCCTGAAAAAGTAAAAGCTGACAACAGACCCTAATTGTGTGATTACACTAGGTATGCTCTTGTTGTTATACAATGCATGTGCTGAATTTGTTGTGTTGAACATTAGAATAAACGGCCAGTATGATAGAGTCTTCACTTACTGTAAGGTACAAAGTCCACCAAAACAGCCAGGAATCCTTCTTGTTCATGCGAGCCATTGACTGAAAGGAGAAGTGAAGTAAAAAGGTTTGTCCAAGCCAACAAAGTTAATCATTAAGACTAAATGGGCCAGCACTTCCAAAATAAAGTGATCATTTGATGGTAAAGATGTATGATAAGGAACTTGAAACAAGATTACCCACCTCTTGATCAAGGCATTCAAATCTCCACACACTCTCGCCATTGTCATCTATTTCATTCCACCACCTCAAACCCACAAGGATACGTCCACTAACATTCTTAACCACCCAAAAGTCAAGAGCAGCTAAAAGAACAGTTATCACAAAGATGATAACGAAACTATCAACAAATAAAGCTGATAGAATATAAAACGCTAATGCTGCTGCCTGTCAATGCAACCAAAATGTGTTAAAACTTAAATGAACACAATTAGAACCCAAGACATTAAAATAAGAAGACAATGTAAATAAGCTAGACCTTGAAGAGCACATGGAAAAAACATATTTGTGGGTGTGCATAGTCCTCCCCTGCAGGCTGAGAAAGAATGAGACAGTTTAATTAGCTTTATGACAGAAACAATCAACAGTTTCTATGTGACCCTCCTTTCCTTGTGGCAGAGAGTGTTTAGGGGTGTCGGGGGAAAGGAGCAGCAAGGGTAGTAAAAGAGAGAAACAAGAAGGAAAGATTATATAAAATAAGTAACAGAGAAACTCAGAAAAGTAAGATATCTGGAAGGCCACAAACACCCCCAAGCTATGAGTATTATGCATAAAGTTGACCCTCTTTTAATTATTTAAAAAAAAAAAAAAAAAACTTCAGGGACATCCAATAAAAAACCCTTTTTCACCTACATTGCTTCTCCTAGATCATCTACCCACCTTCCAAAGATGATGAGCTAAAAGAAATGAACTTAAAGATTACAACAATAACAACACAAGTATCACCAAATCCCACACTAGTTGAAATTGGCTCTATGGATCTGTTTCCCCTACACTTGGACCAATTTCATTCCAATATTCAGTAGTTTAGGATTATCTAACAATAGAGTTCTCCAAATTTTCTACTAACACACAAATCTCTGAACAAAGTAAAAGAACTACTATGAACTTGGAGCTATATAAGCATGCCAATATAACTGAGTTTTAATTCCAACCAGTTAGTATCTTCTATATGAATCTTTTGCTTCCATCATCTTTTTCCTCTGAAGTCTACATGGATTTTGAGAAATTACAAGTCTTTTCAAACAACTTCCATCCATGTGATTATATCCTCTAAGGTAAGCGTGCTAGTTGCACCTTTTACTACACTAATTAAAACTTAAAGACACAGATCACATAACTGACGCTGTCCACTTACTGGCGTCAAAATTAAAAGCACATCTGTTTTTTTCTTTCTATGAAAAGGTAAGGTATTTAAAATAAATAGCAAATCTAGAAATTTGCATTAAGTTGGCATCAATATATACACAATAGTCCATTTTGTACAAAACAATCACCATGCTTCATTCCGGAGCTAATATAATTAGCTATATGAGTCTTCTACATCTATTTTCCAATTAAAAGACCTGTTTCTTGAAGCAAATTAGGATTTCAACATTTAGAAGAATTATCTTCTTTTTTTTTTTTACAATATTTAGAAGAATTATCATATTATGATGCTCACATGGATTTGAGAATGAAGACTAAGCCGTCTCTCAAAGAGATAAAACTACATTAACTAGGCAACAGACATCAGAAGTTAAAAGGCCAGCTACAAACGCTTTATGCACAATCATTTCGAATAACTCATGCATCAACCATACATAATGAGTTGGTGTGCTATGTTCATATCGACAGTAAGAACTTCTTATTGAAAGTTCAAAAATAGGAAATAAAAAGGACTGTGGGTGGAACCAAATATGCTGTACGAGACCAAAAATAGCATATTAAAAATTCGCAAAAGGATTGCAGAATCAACACTCCGCAATTTTATTTTTTTTCACCGGGTGTCCGAGTCTCTTTGAGCCCCGACTAATCCCGGGGGTGCACTCAGCAATTTCTTATCTGTTCAAGTATATAAATAAATAAATATCAAATGCAATCCAAGTAGCACAGCTAAGTTGCACCAACTAACAAACAGTGTGATTGACAGATCAAATTAACCAGCATCTGTTTGGTGAGAGACTTCAGCCCTATTGCCAATTAAGTAAATACAAAAGAATCTAGCTTATGTGTTAAACCAACCAATATTCTTTATATCACCTCATTTTTTTAAATATTTCTTTCACTGCAGCAGAACAAGAGGGGTTTTTTTTCCCATTTTATCACACACAATCACATGTTTGTGTCAGTCTAATTTGTCCAAAGCACACAAAACATACATCTCATCCTAAAAAATAGGCAAGGAGGAGATAGAACAAAAGAATACACTTGCCAAAGGCACAAGCTGCTCTGAATACAAACTGACACATCAAAAATTGCATTAATGTTGCATATACTGATGACACATTTCAGTACTTAATCCATATTGTGAACTGAACATGTTGAAGATCATTTCTATGACGTGCTTATTTAATTTCAACTGGACCTATAATATCTTTTTCAGCCAAAATCTTCTAGGAGAAAAAGAAACCTATGTTCTCACACAAAATAAAAGGTCACTCCACTGGATGATTCAGTGTAGAAAATATCTGTCAAAATAACAGTGTCTATGAATATATGTGGATCAATGAACAAGATATCTTGATATAGACCTATGGCCCCGACTTTCTATAACATATTTGACCGATACAATAGGTTATACTCGCCATGCCTGCTCCTACATTCACTAAGACCTTGAACATAAACAAGTAATAAGTTGGTTTAAAGCACTACAATAATATTTGGAAAGGAAATGATGAATTGGTATCCTTCTATATTTTAAGCCATTTGCTTTTATATTTTTCCTTGAGCCGAGGGTCTATTGAAAAGAATCTCTCCACCTACCTTGGAGGTAAGGTCAGTATACACACCACATTACAATGGATATGTTGTTGTCGTTGAGCCCCAAACTGGAACCATCTACCCTTTGCACTCTATAAGGTGTTTGGATTGGCTTTTGGCTTTTTTCTTTACTTTTTCAACCTGAAAAAGGTGTTCTTAAGCACTTTTTGTTGTTCCCAAACACTTCCAAAACTAAAAAATAGCTTAAAAGCCAAAAGCCACTTAAAATAAGCCAATCCAAACACCCACTATATATCTTTCTCGCGATCTTGCTTGGTAAACAAGGGGATCAACAAGAGACACCACCCGTCCAATACTGAAGTCATCGAATTGAGACTATGACTTCAAAATATCCTAGAGCCTAGCATCAACAAAACTAGCTCACCAATACTTCTTACTAATCGATAATTTCACCAAGATTTGCAGTAATAATTCATCCAACAAAAACAAAGCTTACACCTTCTGGATTAATATACAATTCGGGGATCGAATTCACTAAAGTGAAAATTTTCAATTCCCAAACAGATCCGTATATGCAGTAGAAAAGTAATGGAAACACGAAAACCCAAACAAACGAGTAAATCAACGGATCAATTAAAAGAATTACGAGCTCAAACAAAACCCTAGCCTCATTGCAACTCATCGACAAAAAAACGACAATTGTGAGATTCCAAGTATTATTTGATAACGATTTGATTGTACATTAGGTGAAAAACAATGGAACTTACCGGATTAAGATCCATTATCAGATATTCAAATCAAATGCCCTTAAGATATCGCCTGATCTCTCTAATGGTTTTCGTTTCGTCTCTGTAAAACTGTTCCGTAAAAATGAAAAATGGAGCTGTTTCTTAATTTGTTAGATTTGACGTTCCTCGAATTTTTGCTATTTACTAAATGCCCCACCAACTTCTGATATTTACTAAATGCCCCACCAACTTTATTGTTCTTCTATTCGGGTCTCTCGTACACTAGTCGGTAGAGTTTAATAAACAACCACTAGAGTTTAATAAATAGCCACTTTATCGAGGAAATAGATGGTTTTAACTTTTAGATATAATAATACTACCATACTTTAATTTATATATATTTAAATATAAATCATATGATATATAATATATATAAACTAAAATAAGTAATATATAGGAGCTAATGTGAAACTATTACCGAGTTATTTTTATAGATGATATCAGTCTTATAAAAATAAATTTTATGTTGTAAATTATATTTAATATAGATTTTCTTATTTGAAATTGGGATATATTTGTTGAATGATTTATTATGATTAGATGTTGTCCCTTGAGGGACATCCGATGAAAAAATCATTATTTTATATTGATTTATTGACTTCTAACTTGGTAATAAGTGTACTTATTTTTATTACTTTTTTGTCCTATTTTATGCGGCAATTTTATGAGAAACACAATCTCTTTACTTCTTACGAGGTAGTGGGAGGGTCTGCGTACATTTCTATCCTCCCCAGACCTCACTTGTGGGTTCATCTGGGTATGTTATTGTTGTTGTTGTTGTTCTATTTTATGCGGCACTCTTTCTTTTTAAGTTCGTTTAAAAAAATGTTACTTTATTCTAATTAAAAAAAATAATTTTAACCCTTTGTTTGGATGGTTGTTACGTTGTATTATCGATTTGGTGTGGTGGTGTCGTTATTAGGGGTAGGTTCGGTTTTTGCGGTTCGATTTTTCCCTAAAACCAAAGACAGAACGGAAGGTAATTTGGCGGTTCGCTTCGATTCGGTTCAGTTTTGCCCAAAAAAAAGTAAACCATTGGTTTTTCGATTCAGTTTTTTTCGGTTCAATCTTCGGTTTTTTTTGGTTTTTCGAGTTTTAAAAATAATTTTTTAAAGTAAAATAATATGTTGGGTAGAGACGTATCATTGTATAAATATGCTAAACAATTGGAAAAAATAAAGTTTGGATTAGTATAATTATCACAATATAAGAACTACAATTATCACCAAGAAAATTGCAAACATATGTTCTAGAAAAACAAATATCAAATACTTGGAAAGTTCAAGTCAATTGTCCGTAGCCAAAAAAATTTATCAAATACTCCTTGAAGTATCAATTAGTTGCAGGTGACAGTAGCCAAAAGACTTCTCCTTGGAAGCTTCAAATCTATGTCTCTTTCTGCAACAAGAAAGACTTTCCTTCTTAGCCATAGCAAAATCGATTTTTAATGGTTTGGTTTTAGAAGACCAAAATCGAAAGCGCACAGAATCGGTTCGGTTTCGATTTTTTATGGTGCGTTTTTTTTTTAGTATTTTTCGATTGGTTTCGGTTCGATTTTCGGTCCCACCCCTGGTCGTTATGAGACAGTGGAAACGTCAAAAACAAAAAAACAAAAAGATGCCCTCACGCAGGATCGAACTACGGACCTTCAGTTTACAAGACTGACGCTCTACCACTGAGCTATAAGGGCTTCTATGCTAATTCCCCACTATCCATACGTACTTTAGATACAATCTGAAACCAAATAATCAAATATTGAAGTTGTGGTCTTTGACAAATTGCAACATTAAATAATTAAATAAACAAATAAAATTAAAAATCGTGTTTCAATGGAGCAAAATGGCTGGAAGATTAGGGTTCTTTTTAAAAGCAGCTTTTAAGTTTGAGTTTGAGGTCTCTACACCACTGAGCTAACGGATTTTGTTCAAACAGAAGGGAAAAAATGGCAGCTATTCAGCAAAGTCTTTCTTCTTCAATCTCTTCATCCACTTCTACCTTTCTGGGTCAAAACAAACTCCGTTTCAGGTACCTCAAGTTAATAATTTCCAATGTTTTCTTTTATTTTCTTGACTCGGGTACAGCTTATTTACTTGAATCTTCATTATCTGCTTTAGTTATGGACATTATTGGTCGTTGATGGTAAAAATTCAATCTTTAATCATTAGAATGAGCAGTAGAGAAGGAATGTCGAATATAGGTTCAACATTCTGTCTTTGGTTGTGTTTTCCCGTGAATAAGGTAACAATGGGTGGTTGGTTGTTTTGGTTGCTCGAAATACATGGGAAAAAATAGTCCTTTTTTCTGCTGGTTTTTATTGTTGGAGTTTTTTCTTTTTCCAAATTTTTTTGGGGGAAAAGGTGTCCTTTTTGTGGTTAAATATGCACTTGTACTGATTCTTGAATATGTATCCTTGTAAAAGGTTTAATCTTAAAACATTTGCCTTTTTTGTTTTCTACTCGGGGTCTCATTTTGACTAACATGAAGTTTAGGGCTCTCATTTTCCATATTAAACAATGTATCCCGCATTTATGGGCTGGGATGATTTTAGTAGTGAATGTATTGACTGAGAATCTCATCTGCATTGGTAGTATATCAAGACTGAATGCATTGATGAGAATGCAGTAAAAAACGATGGTTGCTTCCCTTATACTTTGCTAATTCTGAGTAGTTTTATTCTTGGTGCATTAATTGTTGCAGGAATCAGAAAGTGTCAATGCCAGGCAAAACCAGTAGTATTGTCAGATGTGTTGCAACATCCTCTACGGAGAAAACTTGTAAGCCTTTATGTTAATGTTGTTTTCAAGTGCAAATTGTATCACCTTTTTTGATGTTCTTCTGTTGATTTGCCAAGTTAAATTGAGAATAGTAGACTGTGAGCCTGTGCAATGTCGACTCATTGGAGCTTTTGAAAATTGGTATTGAGAACTTTAAACTAATCAATGTTTGTGGTTGCATATAAGTTGCTTTTAACTCGCTGAAAAGCAAAGTTAAGACTCAAACTGTTTGCTACATGCACATTTTTTTAAATGAAAAAATTGTGAAATCTTTTGACAATAATATAAAGAAAGGATGTACGTCTAGGTGAGGTCTTAGTTTCAGCTGTATCAATCCATTCAATAGCTATGCAATTTCTTCACGTTTGACTGTGACTAACGAATTTTCTGTGTGTCTTGAAGCTTACAAGACAAAGGTCTCCCGCAATGAAAACTTAGCTAAACTTCAAGCTGGTTATCTGTTTCCTGAGGTCTGTACTTGAACTGGTCCATTATCATTGTTGATTCTTGTTTATCTGCATTTTTAAAGCTACTTTGCAATTGAAGATGCCGCTCAAGCGAATTAGCTCTAGAAGATTAGAGAAGAAGCAAATACATTGCTTGGACTAAGTTGGAAGCAACATTGCTTCCTGGATCATTCAAATAAAATACTACTCCCTCCGTCCCATTTTATGTGGCACCCTTTCCTTTTTGGTCCGTCCCAAAAAGAATGTCACCTTACTCAAATCGGGAATAATTTACCTTTAAAATTTCCTTTTTACCCTTAATGAAATGAATTTCAGCCACACAAATATGTAAGAATGATTTCAGACCACAACTTTCAAAAGTCTTTCTTTTTTCCTCAAACACCATGCCAAGTCAAAGGGTGCCACATAAAATGGGGCAGAGGGAGTAATTTAGATGAAATTATGGTAATTTAGGATTACGATGAGCCATTGAGAAGATTCAGTTACCTGAAGCAAAATTATTTGCTTTTTAAGCTGAATTTGGATGGCTAATTTTATACCGGCATTACCTCTCTATGCTTCCATCCTTAAATAGGGGGAAAAATACAATTCTTTATAATAATACACTGAAAGAGAACTCTTATTTTGGAAACCATCAATCCTATGTACAAGGAGTTAAGTTCTAAACACTCTCTTTGATGAAGTTAGATCGCAAGAAGGAGATCTGCGCACATGTTGAAACATCCTGATGCTCAAATTATAAGCCTTGGAATTGGTGACACCACTGAGCCCATTCCTGAATTCATAACTTCTGCCATGGCAAAGGTAATGCTGATGTCCTTGTTTGTGAATTTTGTAAAGAACAGGATCCAATTGCTATCTCTATCATGCTGTAGTTCCTTGTTATAAGTCAAACCTTCGAAGTTCACCATATTTTTGTGTCTTAATCTGCTTGATCAATGATTAGATTACTAACAAAAATCATGTAACTGGTGAACGTTTTACTACTGAACATGTTTCTAAATATTTCTGTTGATAGATTTCAGCATATGCCTACATAGACTACCATTTGACTCCGCAAGTAGTTTGTATTTTTTAATTATCTGCTTATGAACTCTAAGTTTATAATGTTCCTGTAAGGAGATGCGAGAGGTTGGACTTAGGAGGCACTAGGAGAAGTAGAGGTAGACCAAAAAAGTACTGAGGAGAGGTGATTAGACTGGACATGGCGAAACTTGATCTCACCGAGAACATGACCTTAGATAGGAAGGAGTGGAAGTCGCGTATTAGAGTAGAAGGCTAATAGGTTAGCAAGGTTAGGTTGATGTCTAGCCACGGGGTAGTGTAGGGTGTTGTCTTTATCTGTATCATGTATGTTAAATTTATAGTAATTGCATAATGTTATGTGCGTTTCAGTAGTAGTCGCTCTTCCTATTCCTTTCTTTCCTTTCATCTTTGTCATATCTAGTCTAATCCGCCTATGGGTTGAGACGAGGGTTCCCAGGAAATAGCCTCTCTACTTCTATGAGGTAGTGGTAAGATCTGCGTACATTCTGCCCTCCTCAGACCCCACTTGTGGGATTCCACTGGGTATGTTGTTGTTGTTGTTGCTGAACTCTAAGTTGATAACTAACTTCCTGTTCTTGATTGTATTCTTTGCTCATATGCAGAGAGCACATGAACTGTCAACATTAAATGGTTACAGTGGTTATGGCGCTGAGCAAGGAGAGAAAGTATGTATTGAACACCCCCCCCACCCCACCCCACCCCCCTTCATATTTCAGTAATATTATATTAGCCCTATTTTTATTGTCCAATGCTTGTTTTTTTTTCCTTCTTTTGCTATATATATAATGGTTCCGGCATTCACTGATACTTTGTCTTTTCTATATTTATACCAATTTCATTGTTCATTTTGTCCTTTCTTTCCTCAAATACATTGCAATCTTCTTTATCCAGTTCTCCACACAATAAAGTTAAAACTCCCTCTTTTTTCATAATGTCAAAAAGAGACATGCAGTTGGAATTTTGGAAGCATTTAAAAGTATTTCCTATATTGGATCGACAATAATTTATTACTGCTTTGTAGTTAGCATTTTATTTAATAACTTCTTGGATTGCCTTCCGAGTTAAGAAAAGGAGAAAGTTCATGTTTGTGTTTGTTGTCAAGCATCATTATTTTGGATCCATATTTTTCATTTGTAGCATTTGATCTGTGATCGGAGTGTAAAGTCAGCTGTCAGAATAACTCTATGAATACATTGATTATTTCTGCATGAGCAGCAACTTAGAGCCTCCATTGCTTCTACCTATTATGCAAATGTTGGAATAGAGGAAGATGAGATCTTCGTGTCTGATGGTGCCAAAAGTGATATATCTCGACTTCAGGTCTTGTTTTCTCTGCATTTATGGTCTCTTAAATCACTGCTCTGTCTTCCACCATCAGTTTATGAATTTCTTGACTGTATTGCAGGTTCTTTTTGGGTCTAATGTGACCATGGCTGTGCAAGATCCATCATATCCGGTAAATGTTTCAGGCTTCTACCTCTATTCTTCCCTATTATACTATTATGACACAAATGAAAAACAGTAGTTCGAGGGCAGCAAGATGCTCATCCAGGATACCTGCATATTGTAGATTAACCATGTCTATATTGCTTTATGATATCTCACATCATTGTGATGTTTAAGTGAAGTGGAACTACTTTATAACTTAGCACTAATTTTTATACTATTGTAAAGGGTATTGATACATCTTTTGTTATCAGCATTATTGCATCTAATTGCACCATTTCCTTTTATTTGGTGTAGTCTCTTTTATTGTATGTTGGACTACTCCTTGTTTTCTTATGAGGCCTTGGAGAAAGACTCTCATATGTTATGGTGTGTGTGAGATTCTCAAGTATGCCTTAATTGTTGTTTCTAATGTAGGCTTATGTGGACTCGAGTGTTATTATGGGTCAAACTGGTCAGTATCAGAAGGATGTGGAGAAGTATGGGAATATTGCATACATGAGATGTACTCCAGAAAATGGGTTCTTTCCTGATTTATCCAGTGTTCCTCGGACAGACATTATATTTTTCTGCTCGCCTAATAATCCCACTGGTTCGGCTGCTTCAAGGGAGCAGCTGACTAAATTGGTGCAATTTGCTAAAGACAATGGCTCAATCCTTGTTTATGATTCTGCATATGCTATGTATATATGTGATGACAGTCCAAAGTCCATCTTTGAGATTCCTGGAGCCAAAGAGGTAAGTCCAGATCTTGTTACTCAACATTAAGCTTTACTTTTTTTTTCCTAGTAAAAGCTTCTGCTATCATTTGGTCAAACCCTGTAGCATGTAACAGTATATTATAGATGACAAGCTCATAATGTCTGTGTATCAGTTTGTTAGGTGTTGCATATCGATACGTTGCTACTACAACGATCCATCTACTTCCATTACTCTTTTTAATCCCATTACAACCATACCTCATTTCCAGGCTACTTAAAGTTGACGTATGCATTTATTCATTTTGCTCTATTTGGGCCCTTTTTTTTTTTTTAAATGATTTGTGGATCTCAAATAGTAGAAGTTCTCTATATTTCACATTGAGACACAATTCTCTAACAAACTAAAAAGACTCCTAGTAAATTGGCCTAATGTATGCTTACCCTCATGACTGAGCATAATTCCGAACTTATATATCTATATATATCTTTTGCTTACATTGTCCCCAGACTTTCTGCTGAATTTACATGAATGACGGATCCGAAGGATTTTGGATCCTTTTAGACTTCTTTTTGTGTGATTTTAGATCTACCTCATTCTCTTTAAATACCTTCAGTCATCATGGACCACAATATTAGTTTTGTTGTTTTTTTTCTCAGAAAGTTCCTTCAATCATTATAGTTTTACATCAATTGAGAGTTGCATTTGGAGCATGAGACCTCAGGATTCTTAGCCCACTTCATTTACCATTAGGCCACACCCTTGGGTGCTATACCTTGTTAAAAAATACTAATTCTTGAATTGTTACTCTCCAGTACTCTTCATAGTTAAAACTTTTGGTTAACACCCACACTAGTTTCTTCAGTTAACTCAAAATTGTTTGTGAATAACATACTAGGGTGTCCAAAAATGTAGTCGAATATTATGGCTATTCTTTCTAGTCTTTGCATGTCCATTTTCCTCTCCAATTAACAGACTAAATACAATCTGAAAAATTTCCATCACCGCTTGACTTGCTTCAGAAAGGACAGAGAAGTTAGAGAAAAAGTAGACTGGGCAAGCAGCAAAGACCTCATCTTGTTTTCCATTGGTTAGCTTATCATAGTCATGCCAAACAATTATGGGTCAAATGCTGGACCAAAGTATGGGCTGAATGCAGATCTTCATGGTCTTGGGAAACTCGTTTGTATCTTGTATCGCTATTCTCACACTTTTTTTCTCACATGTGCAGCTATTTCGTACATATCCTCTATAACATTTTTATATTTGGTATGAATTTTCCCTTTCCTACACACTCATGGGAAAAATGCCATGGGACCATTCTATTGAGACTTTTACTTGGTTTATTATCATTCATGCAATTCGTTGTTACCATTTCATTTAATTCCCTTCCTGCTCCTTACTTTTCTTTTCCGTGGTTGACTGAGCTCATGGTCATCTAATTCATCTTCATTCCCTGCTCTTTCGATGGAAGTCTGTAGTAAGGTATCTCAAGTCTATTCGGTCCAAGTTCTTTTTATCCCCTTGTTAATTCCGGGGACTTTCTTCTGATCCTTCCTGCTCATGCAGTTGTCTTTTAGTAGAAGTTTCAGAGCTTCTTCTTATAGAGTTGTAAGATTTTCATTTGACTTTTGTTGTGCTGCTTTTTCTCTTTACCCTGGTATACAAAGTTTTTGCACAATTCTTACATTCTGAATTCCATGTGATTCAGTAAGCATATTGTACTGGATTTGCAGGTTGCCATTGAGGTTTCATCATTTTCGAAGTATGCTGGATTCACTGGAGTTCGTTTAGGGTGGACTGCAATTCCCAAAGCACTCCTATATTCCGATGGATTTCCTGTAGCAAAAGACTTCAATCGCATTGTTTGTACAAGCTTCAATGGTGCATCCAACATTGCTCAAGCTGGCGGTCTGGCTTGCCTTTCACCTGATGGTTTCAAGGTCAGTTTCATCATTTGGTCATCTCCCTATTCACTTAGTGACATCATTTTGAACGTGTGTCGTATTGCATTCCAGGCCATGATGGACGTGGTTGGTTACTATAAAGAGAACACACAAATCATAATGGATACATTTAACTCACTAGGTTACAAGGTGTATGGAGGTAAAAATGCTCCGTACGTGTGGGTGCACTTCCCTGGACGAAGTTCATGGGAGGTTTTCAGCGAGATACTTGAAAAGACTCATGTCGTTACTACTCCAGGCAGTGGTTTCGGACCTGGTGGTGAAGGTTTCGTCAGAGTAAGTGCTTTTGGGCACAGGGAGAATGTCATAGAAGCTTGCAGAAGATTCAAGGAATTGTACAAGTAACTGGTTTACCTGCATATCTATGTGAAAATATGCAGCAGGTAACATTCATTGAGATGCTTTTTCTTGAGTACTCAACATTTTGTCACTGTATGGAATTTGTTGTTTTTGGAAGAATAAAACTTTATCCTGTGATTGCTCTGATTGGTTCCTCATTATATCTCCAACATCAAGATGAGTTTTGTATACACATAATTGCAACTGAAATTGAATTATTTAAAGGGGAGTAATTGAAAACAGAATACAGGTTTTCACTTGTTGAAATTATAATTTTTGATCAAACATTTAAGTATAAAGTACAAACCACTAAAAGCATAAGTTTTAATTATATTAGCATGACCAATCAATTTGAATGTCAATTCAATTATCCAATTATGGGAGTGAATCATCACATCTTGGAAAGTTGGCCTTGAATGGTAAATAATTAGGTCAACTTGGGATTTAAATAATAAAGTAGAATCACTAAACCAAAAAAATGTTTTGGCTAAAGCAAAGTGGAAGAAGGTATGGTAAAAAGGAATATAGAAATCACCTATGAATACTCTTAATTTAATTATTTTAGATTTAACTTGACACAAGAATTTAAGAAAGTAACGAGGATGTTCTATCTTGGTGGTTTAAAATTAAAGATATGTTAGATGTTATTTAATATTGTTCGTGAAAAATTAAAATTAAAGAATAGCCAAAAAAGAAAAATGATATTCTTTTTATAACGGATCAAAAAAGAAAGCGAGACAAAAGTTGCCCTCACGCAGGATCGAACTACGGACCTTCAGTTTACAAGACTGACGCTCTACCACTGAGCTATAAGGGCTTCTTTGTTAGTGCCTTGCAAATATTTTAATAAATAACATACACAAAGACAAACTAATTATACATTTTAATTAACTTTTACACTTAGCAAAAACATGTTTTAACTAGATTTCTTATTTATTGTTTGCATTAAGTTCTGAAAACTTATGAAAGTTAACTTCAAATTGGTGGTAAACCACTACAAAAAATTTAACTTGTTCATAATCACAACGAATAAAAAGGAAGAGAATCAAATATACCTCTGAATAACTCAGAATAAATTAATTTTATCTTTCATTTTTTACTTAAAAATATCTTTATTTCAAAAATTTGCTCTCCAACTAACAAAATAGTACAAAATCTTTCTTGTAAAGATACGCTCCATAATAGCTTTGGAAACTTATGAAAGTTACTTCACCACAAAAATTCCACTTACAATCACAATTTACAAGAAACAACAAAGAGGGGTGGCTACTTCACATTTAATGGTCCTACTTGATAGTATGAATGGTGGTCTACCAATTTCCATACTTGGCAACTGCCACCATAAAACAAAATGAAAAACTTTTTGATGCCACAAAAATAGAATTGAAAAAGAAAGAAGGACCACCAAACGATCTGGTCCGGCGAGAAGTTGTTTCTCTCTTAACCAGAGGTGTCGAGTTCAAGTTTTGAATATGAAAAAAATAGTTGATAGAAAGTGTTTCCTCCGAATGGGTCCTACGCAGTGTGAATCCAAATTAATCGAATTATAATGTGAGCACTGGACACCGAATGAAACATCCAAAAAACTAAGAAAAAGAAAGAAGGTATCAAAGTATTAATAAAACAACTTTGTATTGTTATTATTAGGAAAAATTACGTAACAAGACTCACATACTCCAACTGATGATTGGTTCTTCATTCTTTGAACATCATACATCTGTGATTTCATATGAAAAAGTTTCAATTGTTGCAATTTTATTTATATGTTTATATTGATTTAATTTCTTAATAATGAATTAGAGTATAATTCAGGGAAGTATGAACTCGTGATATCTCATATATTTTCTGTATAAATGAACTTTTATACCCAAGTGTGTTTTGATGTATAAGTGTGTGATGTAAAGAATAGAAAAGAGTTGTTGTGTTCATGATCTTGTATATGTAACTGTTGGTTATAAATCTGATTAGTATTCAATTATTTTTGGCATTTTTAACTTGTGATTATATACATTTTAATTGTGATTATGTACAACTTTTCCATCTGTTCTTGTTTTGTATAAATATGTTAGTTTTAATTGTGAATTATATACAATTTTTCCATATGTCCTTGAATTTGTATACAATTGTTGATTTTAATTGTGATTAGTATACAATTATTTTTAACTAGTGATTATATACAATATAATTGTGATTATATACAATTAGACTATGTATAATAGAAATGTATATTCAAACAATCAAAAACTAATTTATACAGATACAACTAGCAAAATTATACATCCACGCAAATAATTATAATCTTTACCATCAATCCATATACTTAGTAACGCAGAAAATGTTGCACTTTTCTTTTCGATTTAGTAAAAATCAGACAACTATGGTGTTTTCTTGGTAGAAAGAGTCATATTAGGTAAGAAAATCTTATTACAATCAACTTCCATAAATTAAAGGACTGTTTCAATAATAATCAGCAAAATTCTAGCAAATCAACAATTAAAGGTGTCAATTTATTTTGTATAATGCCTTTGTGAATACCCAATTTATATAAAATAATTTTCATGATCAAAATTACGAAATATAATTTAAAAACTATAATTATTTTTGCCTATTATATTTCACTAGACGGTTGTTTATGAAAATTCCACTTATTATTATGATTGCCCATAGTATAGTAGAGATAGAAGATAGTGATAGAGAGTATCCAAACTCACCCATATCTAGCCAATCTCATTCAAGCACTATATTTCCTTTGATGACATCTTTCTTTCACTCACACTCATTTCTTATCTCATCCACCCCCTTAACCCTACCCCCTTCCACCCCCCTCACACCACCCTTCATATTCTTATATCTTAACCAAAATGTCCCACAATTTTTTTTCAAGAATTCAAAAGCTATCTTTTATCTCTTCTCTACTACTAAGCAAATGGCAACTAATTCCTTCAAGTCCATTCATACACTAAGAAGAAGGCATTCTATAGATTGCCCTTATTCTTCCTCTTCTTCCTCTTCCTTTTTCCTCAAGCCAACTACCAAAAACCCCTCCTCTTCAACTTCATTCTCCAATCACAATCTCATAACTTTCTCTGTTTCCTCAACTACACCTACCACCACCCCCTCAACCACCCCTACCCCCACCCCCACCACCCCCTTCGATGTCCTCGAACAACACTTATCTTCCCAAAATTTCCGGGAAGCCGACGAGGAAACTCGCCGTCTGCTCATCGTTTTAGCCGGAGAAGCAGCAATTAAACGAGGATACGTGTTCTTCTCCGAGGTCCAATTCATCCCCGAATCTGACCTCAAGGAAATCGATTCGCTATGGAGAAAATACAGCAACAACAAATTCGGGTACAGCGTACAGAAGAAGATATGGAACACAAAATCAAACAGAGATTTCACGAATTTCTTCATCAAAGTTGGATGGATGAAGAAGCTGGAAATCGAGGAAGTAGACCAGTACAATTACAGAGCTTTTCCGAATGAATTCATTTGGGAATTGAAGGATGAAACACCAGAAGGGCATTTGCCATTAACGAATGCTCTGAGAGGAACTCAATTGCTGAAGAGCATTTTCACTCATCCAGCTTTTGTTGAAGAAGGAGATGAAGATGAAGAAAATGAAGAAAGTAGTAATTCTGGGGGAGATAAAGGAAGTGTTAAAAAAGGGGGTTTATTTGGGAGTTTAAGGAGTAAATTATTTAGTAAACCAGATTACAGCTTTTGAGTTTAGAAGAAAAAAATTAAATAAGTTTGTTTATTTGTGATTAAGTAATTAAATTACTTATCAGTACACCAAAGTAAAAATTATTGAATGAATTAGAGCTTGTTTCTTTAATGTGTGCTTATGAAAATGATCTCTCCGATTTACTAAAATCAAACTATGTCTATGAAATACTGGTAAGCTCTGTATACATTTTTGTAAGATTTTACCAATTATATTATTATTGATTTTGTATCACGTGTGTTAAATGACTGAATATTAGTTTTCAATTTTGTCACTTTCACAATATTTTATTAAAACATGATATTCCTCTTTAAAATGGAAAAAGGGACAATTTAACTAAGTTTTTATAATTTGATGTTTGTCATTGTGCGAACATCAGACCTTTTTACGTTATTTGGTTCACATGCTATTAATTAATGTTATTATATGTAGTGATATACAATAACATACTCAGTAAAATATTATATGTAGTGATATCATAAAAATAATTAGTACAAGAAGATAAATAATATGAGATTATTATAGAATGCTTATTATTCTCTTTTTACTCTCATTATCAAATTCTAATTTAAATAAATAAGAAAAATTATTGAAAATCAATCAGAAATAACCTCTCTATATCGTGAAAATAGTAGTTAGGCTTTCTAGGATCTTTTGATATTATGCTTTCAAGTAGAGACATATATTTCATGAGAGAACTAACATACATATAAAAAGTATCCATAAATATCTAACGAGATGATTCGTTAAAGAAAATTTTCTACATTTACTGACTTGATGGCAAAAAGGAAAAAAAACTTAATTCTAGAATATTGAATGGTCAAATTTACCATGATATTTGATATTTATCCATTATTAATTTGATATGCTCTACTTTTTATAAGATTCATTATTCATGAAATAACTCGTGATAACACTTACTATCACTTGCACTGACCCATAAATAGGATTCTTATTATATTTCATTTTCTCAATTTATACGATAATAACAACATATTCAGTGAAATTTCATAAGTAGGATTTCGAAAGGGTTGAATATACACAAACCTTACCACTATCTTATAAATGTAGAAAAGTTGTTTCCTAAAAAAACTCGTCACAAAAATCCATAGGCAGAATATCAATTTATATGACATTTTTTTAAATTTTGAATGCCTATTAAAAGGCGTTACTAATTTTTACCCAATTTCCATATTCAATTTTCTTCTTCGTACGGCAACTTAATTCAACTTAAAACCCGCTATTAATTTTCACCCAATTCCCATATTCGAATTTTCTTCTTCGTACAATGACTTAAATTTTCAGCTTAGAAACCCACATATCATGATATCAATATTTTCACATCACAAAAATTTTAAAATAACTCATTGCAAACTTAAATTTTCAATTTAGAACCCACATATCATGATATCAATATTCCTGCATCACAAATGACTTGTGGAACCAGGTCCGACCTTCAAAAATTCGAGGATGATCACACCCTTCTACTCTTTCCCGCTTAAACTTGAGGGCTCACAAAAGCCATCTAAATCAATGGAGAAGATAAATACTCCCTCCCATCACTTTTAAATGTAAAAAATTTTCTAATTTGAATTTCATTTTTACTTGTCAAAATAACAAATCAAGGTAAGACCCTATATTATGCTTTAATAAATGTGCCAAGTCAAAATTTGAACGGAAGGAAAGCACCTTAATGAATACACCATTCACGTCAACTCGTAGTGAAGGTAACATGAGCAAAAGTAGTAAACAACTAAACAAGCAGAAAAGAGTTCCTATTCATCACATTGCACTCCACACTCAATAGAGTGAGTACGATGGATACAAGAACATAGCTACACCAGTATGCAACTCGAATATGCAATTTATCCGTGGAAAAGAACCAGACTTATAGATGGCAGTTTTCCTACTTAGCATAAATTCTTGGATAATTAAAAAGAAACAAGCTTTTAAGAAGTTGGGCAGAAATAGTAAGTGAAAAAGAACACCTAGTGAGTCCTGCATATAGAAGGTGAAGCATGACAAGTAAAGACTCGTATGGGTTAAGTATTAGCCTTTATGGACCTTGGCATAGATTTTACCAAGTTCTTGCAGCTAGCACACACAAACACCATTTCTTAGACAGGCAGGAAAATTGATTTGTATACATATCCACAATTCCACATGCAGACATCACATAACATTGCCAGATAAAAGAAATAGGCACTTGAGGAGACAATTTGTTCTAGTACTACAGTCCAGTTTGTAAAGTGCAATTGAAGATGTAGCAATTCCTTGACACAAAATGATGATGGGGAAGAACTGATTGATCAATTAATTAAACCTGGAGAACTATTTACACACAACACTCACTAAGAAATAATATTTATTCAGAAAAATCCAACATATATTAGAATGAGGCGTTAATAGGGCTTGATGTGAGGGAGTTCAGCGCTACAGAGGTTTAGAGGTACCCAGAAAATTCAATAGTGGTGTCACCGAGATCTTTTAAACATAATATTTAAGGTTGGAAAGATGTCCAAAGAAAGTGAAGAGAAGGGAGGGGGCTTATGCACACTTGAAACCTAAGGAACATTCACGAAACTCAATGATAAAGTAGTTAAAATAAAGGCATAAAAGGGTGACAGGAAACAGCTAATATATACCCATAGACTAGGTAGATCTAGAGCATATGTTATTTTTCACCAAGAAACTTCAAAAGAAATTGGAAGAGAGGATAAGATCTCCACAAAATTTACTTGACCTGTCTATGCCTAGGGAGCATCATATGATAGTGTCAAAAAAGTCCTTTCTGAACTACGAGAAAATGATGCACATGAAGATTAAGAGACAACTAGAGACACGAGAGAATTTTCACTCTCACAAATCTACCCATTAATATGTGAGCTATATAAACAAAAGGGAGTTGCCAATAACTAGATATAGAGAAGAAAGTATTGCACACAATTGTAGCCCACATATGAAAAGTGAAACTGAAGTTAAACAAATTTAGATGTCTAGCTCAAAAATTTGATGGGAACTTGATAACAGACAAAGGTGTGCCAAGGAAAATGAAGAAATGATTTGTTTGTCTATGGGTGTATAAGATTTGAAAAATGCTGGAATCAGCTTAATCCACATAAGGGTAAGGCTGGAATCACCATTTAATTGATGTCATTACATTTAAGCTAGGTCCACTTTTTCTCTAGACTCGGGTCATACTAGCAATTGAGATTTGAAACGCTCCTAAATTTTCCTTGAACGACCAGACATTTGGTACGTGACAAGGAATGGACGCATACAACGAAATTAATGATGATTCATGTAGCCAAATTGCAAAACCCCAGCTTGTATAGGAGCAACTCATGATAGGATGATTGATACATAAATATGAAATAACCAAAAAGTAACAACAACCACTATTTTAACTTGTGATCACCAACAAATGTCAACTATGTTCTAAAATATATTAAACTGCATCTAATTATGATGAGGTATCCCACCAGTCTATGCAAAACATTTTCTCTACCTCATGCAAGGTTGGTGTAAAGTAGGCATACACACAACCCCCCCCCCCCAATAGACTCCACGCGAGGGATCACACTATGTATATTGGTGTTACCATTGTTATGGGGTATCATATCATAAAGGGAGAGGAGACCACAGCTAGCAAATTCTTTGAAGCATTATGCGGATTTTCTTTGGGATTATTACTCCCATAATCTATTGCACCACAGGCAAAGCTTCACGCCTTAATAAAGCAAACTTACCTAACAACTTCTCCATTTCTAAGGAGACCCAAATGAGTAATTCTAAGAACACAAGCATCTGGGCACTTGGTATGCTATACGAATAATGTATACTTACAAACACGACAGAGAAACGCACCAACAGAATGAAAAGTGCAACACAAACCATATACATAAGAGCAATCAACTAGATATAGCAGCATCTAATTAATAAAAGACACACATACTTAATAATAAAGAAATATCAAGCTATTCAAACATGAGAACAAACCATTATAAAACTGTAGATAACTCATAGAAGAGCTAGGAATTATCCATCAATAAAATAGTGCAAACACAAAAACAGCCTAATAGTATCTTTGATAACAAAAACAACATCCCTCAAAACTCTTTAATACTAGGAATATTACCATTTCATCAAAATCGCATCCAATCGGTGCTCAGAACCTAAGCTTAGTGAAGAACCAGCGATTTTTCCCAGTCTTGAACCTCTCCTCAAGCCTAGCCTTGGCCTCCTTAGAAGCAGTAACCTTCTTGTCACGAGACTGTAGAACGTCTACATTGACAACATCCTTCAGATCCACATCGAGTGTGTAACGAGTTGGCATGATATGGCTGTAGTTCACGAGCTTGATGAAAGGCTTGACGCGAGATTTCTTCGCCTGCTTCTTCGCTGAATCCTTGCGGATCACCTTCTTAGGGTACTTGGAGATACCTGCAACCAAACAATGACCATATGGCCTGTCCCTTGTTCCCTCATCAAATGCCCTTACGATAACAGCTTTCCGGCCGGCATATTTGCCTTGAAGAATGATCACAGCTTTGTTTGGCTTCAAAAACTTCACCATCTTCGCCGCCGCCGCTGATTCTCTCCCTCTCTCTCACTATCTCTCTCGGCCAGATGAAATGGAACGTAAAACCCTAACGTTTTGCCTTTTATAAAGCCCTAGTTTCTCGACGGGTTAGAATGGAATTCAAAGCCCTAGTTCTTAATGGGCTAAGCCCATAATTTTACTTATTATTATTAGATTTGGGTTTGGACGAAAATGATTTGGGCTTAAACAGAATGGACCTTCTAAACCACCATTTAAATATGGAAACTTACATAAATCCCATAGTGTAAAGTGAAAATTTCAATTTGTCCCGATTTTTTTCATAATTACAAAAATCTCTTTAAAAAAGTTATGTTTTGATACTCTTCTATAACGTGGTGATACATTTTGATACTTTTTAGAAGCAGTCTCTTTCTTCCAGAAAGCTGAGGCTATTTAATGTTGCTAGATCAAGAGAGTGGTGGAAACTTTAATGATGAATTAGGATAGGTAATGTATAGACCCCTATTTCCAATAAAATTTTCTTAAGAATTTCTTTCCGTAAGAGGATTTTTAAAAAGTATGGTACATTTTAACATAGAGTTCTTTCTTCTTGTGGAGGCCATTTAATGATGATTTGACGTTTTTTCCAAAAAAAAACTTTTCGTATTCAATAAGAAAAGAGTGATGGCATCTTTAATAATAGATTAGGCAAGTTGATATATATACACATATTTATAATGAAAAAACTTAAAAAGTTTCCTTCATGAAGAGAATCCTTACAAACAAACTGCCTTTTTTTTTTTTCAAAAAACACTGAAAAATATAAAAAAAGTTGCGAGTGATTCACAATGAATATATGTCTTATGTATTTTCGAGTTTGGGAACGAGATATTTGTTACTCAAGATACAAGAGTGATGGAATGGTGGTTGGACAGATAATTTCTTTGGCGAATTTTAAAACGGTCATTACAGAGGACAACAACGAGATGAATTATTTAAATCATATTTAAAAAATTATTTAAATATACATTATAAATCTGTTTTTACATAATAATTAACATATTTACTTAATTAGAGATCATATCAATATCAAATATAAGTAGTGATTCACAACTTGTTCAATCGACTTTGTATAGGGCACAAGACTGCAATATTAATGCGTGACTCTCTTGGTTTGTTGTTAACTAGGGTCAACAATTACTAACTATATATTTTTTTATTATTATATTTCTATAATATGTCAATATCTAGCTTCTACTATATCTAAAAATATTTTGAATTGTGATTATCATTTTTGAAATATTTTAAAAGTATATGTAAAAAATTATTTAAATATATAATTTAAATTTCTTTTAAATATAATAGTTAATAAAATACTTAATTAAAGGCCTTCCTAATAACAAATATAAGAAATAATTCAAAAATTATCAAATTGGGGTAAGGTAGACTACAACATTTTGTAGTTTCTTAGATTGTTATTAACCAGGGTCGATACTCATGTTATATGATTTTTATAATGTATCAATATTTATCACGTCTAAAGTGTTTTTTGAATTTTAATTGTCGTTATTGAAGCATTTAAAATTATATCTTTAGAAATTAGTTAAATAACAATTAAAATTTATTTAAATATAATAGCC